>CM070602.1:34844629-35540729 GCA_036346395.1 Hsuehochloa calcarea | reverse complement strand
GCCTTGCGATTGATCCATCCCAAATCCTCCTTGGGCGGCGGTAATGTTCATTCTAATCACTCCCGTCTAGAGGTATCACTTGCACGAAAACCTCCATTCCGATATGGCTTTGAGCATGATATTTCAAATTTCATCTTATATTCCCATATCTACTTTGCATACAAAGCATTCATTGCATCTTTTCGGATAGTGCATGTTCCAAAGGATTGGCGAGCTGCTAAGTAGAATCTTAAGTGGAAGGATGCCAAGAGGAACTTAGTGTACTTCAGAAGAACAAAACATGGGATTTTGTTTCACTTCCAGCAGGAAAAAGGGGAGTAGGATGCAAATAGGTGTTTATGATTAAGCAAACTCCTGAAATTCTAGATAGATACAAAGTACGGTTGGTTGCAAAAGGTTATAGTCAAACATATGAGATAGACTATGATGAGACCTTTGCACCAGTGGCGAAGATGAGCATGGTAAGAATGTTGATCTCCTGTGCAACTAATTTTGGATGGCCCTTACATCAGTTGGATGTGAAGAATACCTTTTCTACATGGTGATTTACAAGAGGAGGTATACATGGAAATTCCTCCAGGCTTTGAGAACAGACAGACTGAGAGGAAGGTGTGTAAACTCAAGAAATCTTTATATGGTCTGAAGCAGTCATCAAGGGCGTGGTTTGATAGATTCAGGCGTGCAATCTGTAGTATGGGCTATTCTCAATGCAATGGAGATCATACTGTGTTTTATAGACAGAGGATCACACATCACCATATTGGCAGTCTATGTTAATGATATTGTGATTACTGGAGATGATGTTGAGGAAATCAAGTCCTTGAAGAAAAAACCGGGAGAGAAATTTGAGGTGAAAGATCTTGGACCTCTTCGAATGGTATAGTTATCTCCTAGAGAAAGTATGTCCTTGATCTGCTGCCAGAAACAGGTATGCTTGGGTGTTGCCCTATTGTTTCACCTATTGATAGGAATCATAAGCTATGTACTGAGTCGGGAGATCCAGTTAAACAGGAAGCTTATCAAAGGCTTGTTGGGCATCTCATTTATCTGTGTCATGCAAGACACGATATTTCATATCACGATGAGTAGTTAGTCGATATATGTATGATCCTAGAACAGGACACATGGATGTTGTCTATCGAATCCTCTGGTATTTAAAGAGTAGCCCTAGAAAAAGCCTTTGGTTGAAAGAATCAACATCCGAATGCGGAAGGTATTGCGATGTTGATTGGGCGAGCATCGTAGATGACAGGAGGTCTACCTCTGAATATTGTATCTTCGTAAGAGTAATCTTGTATCATGGAGAAGCAAGAAGCGGAGGTTATGGCAAGGTCTCTGCAGAGGCGAGTCTGAGCAATGGTACTAAGTGTAGTGAAATAATATGGATGAAGAGTTTATTGTCTGAGCTTCGAGTACAGAGGAATAATATATTGGTGTTACATTGTGACAATAAATCTGCAATCAACATTGCTAACAATCCAGTATAGCATGATCGTACCAAACACGTTGAGATTAATAGGTTTTTCATTAAAAAGAAGCTCGATGGTAGGATACTGAAGTTGGAGTATGTCAAGTCTGGTGAACAGTTGACTGACTGTTTCACTAAAGAGTTAGATCTTAGCGAGTGTTCTACAATATGTAAAAAGATAGACATAATTGATATCTTATACCCATCTTAACGGGGAGTGTTAAAGAGTTCGTGTTCGAGTCAAATATAGAAGTCGTATTAGAGTCTAATTGTATCCCGAGACTATAAATAAAAGGTGCGAGGGTCCTGTAGGACTACACACATTATTCCAAAACAAATCAACATAACAGAAAAATGATTGAATAAACTAATATTCTGTTTGTACTCTGTATTCTCAATTTCTCATGATCCTACATTTCATTTCGGTGCTTATAAGTTATAACAAAAAACAATTCAACCACATGCCAGATATGGAAATTTGGGTGTAGCTTGCATCTCTTTAAATGCAACTATACACACATAAAAACCACATGATTTTTGGATGGACAAAATACTTGAAGGAAAATTAATTATTTGCCCCCCCTTCAGTTGTCTCTCTAGGATTTGCCATCCATCTCAATGTAATTGAGGATTTGCAACTTATTTTCTTTTATTTTCCAACCTTTTTCCATGTCCACCACATGGTCTGACCAAAATACCCTTGCCATGGTCCAGTCGCACCAGCCCAAACCCCATTGACTCCATTCCATCCTCTGTCCTGTTCGTTCCCCCATCCGCAGCGAGGCAACTGGCAAGCAACCAGACGTGCGCCGAGGGCCAAGTGGTAAACGTGAGGCGGGGCCAAGCGTCCGTTTACACCTTGAGCCAGCGCTTCGTCGACAAGCACCACCACCCCCAGCCCCAAGTGGAGACTGAACGAACTTGTCCAAGGAAGCGCGAAATCCAACCAATACAAGAATCGAATCCATCTGCTCAAGAAACCACTTTTAATCCCGTAGAAGAAACGAGTTCTTGATTTGCTCTCTTTTTATGTAGCTTAATTTGCTCGTGCTGTTGCACGAGACAGCCCGAACGAGGTGAAGGCACAGACGGTGGCATGCACCATTAGGCTTTGCAGCAGAAGGAATCAAACCACACCAATACATGGAAGCAAGACCAAGAACATCTTCTACCTGGTTGGTTGGTTACCTCCTCACATTTGCATCATAAACCATGTCAAGAGCAAGAGCGATCACTGGCATAAGCAAGCAGAAAAGACTTTTCTGGAATCAGATCACCATTGTTGCCGTTTAGTGTTTCTGGTGGTTGCATTGCTCTTGCGTTCCGACCCTGCGCCTCCTGCCACGGCCGCGCCTGGTCGCCTGTCTCGTCGCTGCAGGCGAGAGCGAACAGGGGAGAGGAGAGGATGCAGCTATTTGGGCGATGGAGCTGACGGTTAAGCTTGCTGGTGCGTCGAAACAAGAGGCGGGGTTTGGGATGGTACGAGCCAGAGAATGGTAGAGCCAATAATCAGTTCAGGCCAGGGGTATTTTCGTCATCTTAGGTGGGGTGGAAATGGAAAATTGTTGGAAAATAAAATAACATCACGAAAGTGGCAAATCCTCAAGGTTCTCAACTATAGGCAAATCCTCAATTACATTGGGAGGGATGGCAAACCCTAGAAAGTCAACTAAAGGGAGGGCAAATAATCAATTTTCTCATACTTGAATTAGACCTTGTTTTGGTGGGCAGGATCCCTTTTGGATGGGCCGGGAGTGGGACCATCCCGGCACATCCAAACAAGGCCTTAATGTTTTCCATATTTTAGGTGACAAAGAAAGGTCAACTAAATTCTTTCCGAGCTTTCACTCTTTGCCACGGACGGAAAAAAGGATAAGTGACCAACCTATCATTTTTTGCGGTAGCTAGAGCTCCAACCACCTCTGAAGAAAGAGCATATAGAGAACCAGATGCATGCACAAAGTATTCGTTGCCTAACAACTCCCACGAGCTTTCATACCTGAAATTTAGATAGAAGAAAACTTGTATCATGAAATAATAACATGGTTACTGAACAGAGTAGCTGAAGACCTACATGGCTGAGATTATGAGATGCCAATATACCAACACAAGCCATGGGTGGTGGTGTGATTTGGACATAGCAAATGCAATATCTTCTAAAAAATAGTGGTGTATGTCAAAGAGAAGTACGTAAATCAATTTAGAACCAGCATATATCTCAAAACTGACCATGACATAGCAAAGTCAATATCTTTTAAAAATAGTGGTGTGTATGTCAAGGAGAAGTATGTAAATCAATTTAGAACCAACTTATATCTCAAAACTGACCATTTCATGTTTGGATCATTGACTACAGGTCCTTCTTCATGCAACCAATGTATGTCCGTGGTGAGGTCTGTCCTTTGCAAGAAGAGCAGCAAGTCTATCTGGCGTAGAAGTATGAAGGGGTCATATAATAGATCTAAGTATAAGTTGTTGTACACTGTAAATCACCAACTTTACCTGGGCGCAGGTAGATCTCATCATTAGCTTTGACGTAGAATTCTGCATCGAACATGTCATAAGCTGCTTTGAAAAATGCTAACCTATCAAATAGGCAATGTAAGGGGGGTAGATTATAGATTAATCACATGTAAGTTGACAGGTAGAAATACAAGGGTACAGAGTGTACACAAGCTTACATCTTCTGTGGGGGCTTTGTATTCTCTTCAGCATCAATAAACAAGAAGTCATGATACATGTCTACCTCTTTCTGAATATCAGTCATTTTTTCTTTGTCCTTTGTCCGTCCAATGACAAACCTAAAAGATAAACCAGTTCCATGTTCCAAACTGCAAGATAGAAGGCTGTAAGGTTCAGCATGATGTTTACTACAAAAATGTTGAAAATAGCAAAACTGTGTGCCCTATTGAATAATTTAGCCAATGGTTGGTCTTAAGTCTTAAACTAGATCTGACTGTTTTTTTATTCTAAGTAATAGTTACAAGATGGTGTGCACAACATCAAGTATATTACACATATAGGATGTGTATGGTAAGCTCCAAACAGAATCAGGAAAGTTAATGTTACCAAAGACACCTACAGACCCCTATATCACCATACATATGTTATATTTTATGAGCAGTAATTTGTACACTTAACATTTTACATCCATTTCTAGCAATATATGCCAACACACTTCTGTAGCAATTACAGTATACTTTTTCCATGAGACAAAAGTAAATAGCCTCACTTAATGGAAGCTCATCCTGAAATCTGAAGTTATTTCTCATCTAAGAAGTCCTATCTGCTTGTGTATTGAAAGCATAACTTTTGTAGCAAGACACTTTGCATGTATACTATTGTCCAATAAACATTGGATGCACCTGAATGCGACTTCGGAAAAAACACTAAAAGGTCAAATCTATCCATAAGGCAACCGAAAAAAGAAGAAGAAAAAACAGAAACATGAGAAGATCTGGAAGAGATCAATCTATTTGGCCGCAATCCCCACTCCAAACATAGTCCTACATCCGAATCAGCCAAAAACAAAAATTCAGTAACTTCTATACTTTACAAGCTTTGTACTAAGTTACCTTGTTTTTTTTTACGTCTACATTGCTAAGTCACAACATGGTGAATTGTGTTTCTGTTCACTTGATAAGAGGAAAAGACTTCACAATATGCCTAACTGTCGCTAAATGTAAATGTGACAAATTGCACCAGATAATGGTTTTATAAACTGGTACAAAGAATGAAGTCGTAAAATGGTACAAAGTCACGAAGTGTGATCGTTTTCAGTTTGCTCCAGGCGTATTATCACTGAATACAGAATCATGTAAAATGGCATATTTCACCTGATCATGTAGTCATGTACGTTGCAACACTTAAATATAAGAAAAATGGAAAAATTGCAGCACTAGGTCCACTTCAGCACTTCACATTCCAAAATACTGCAAAACGAGCCAAATTAACAGGTTGTCCTGAGTAATGGGCTGGTTATGGTGCGCTTAGTTGGCCCATTTACACTCAGCCCATACACGACACATGGTCACCCCGATTACCTCTCCTTCCACACCAAGCCAATGCGTTGCGTTATATTTACATGGTTACATCAACTTTTGCTCAAGTTCGTGCATA
Source organism: Hsuehochloa calcarea (assembly GCA_036346395.1). NCBI lineage: Eukaryota > Viridiplantae > Streptophyta > Magnoliopsida > Poales > Poaceae > Hsuehochloa > Hsuehochloa calcarea. The sequence continues at coordinate 35,535,142 of CM070602.1, read as the reverse complement.
CAAGTAGTCAAGTATATAACCATTATATAACTGTATACACATGTTGATTGAAAATTCTCTATGCATGTGACTTTTCTTTCGATCCTTTTAGCAGCCATTGTTGAACATCTCTTAGTTTTCAAGCTTATACATATAAAGAAAGATGCATTGGATGTTTCTTTTGCTGCTACACTAATATACATACACAAATCTAAATTTAAAATAGTAAAACCAGTTACAGGGCCAAATACAAGGCCAATTTCCATATACTCACTACAAGGTGTGGTGACCGATTGAGTACTGATTAGCACTTTTAGACACTGAAAATTAGCCATGGCACCTTCCTTGTAACAAGCCTCCAGTATACAATTTCTCCCAAGTAGAAAGTACAAAATTGTTTAGTATGTGATCTAGTTTGAATAGGAAGTGAATTTTGCTCAATGGATGTATATTTTACTTCAGTCGTTGAGTATGTACAAACACTATGAATTTCATGAAAATTTTAATATAATGCAGTCTGTAATGTATGAGCACATTGGGACTTTTGCTTGAGATATGATTCATTAGAAGTGAGGCGCAAATTTGAAATTCCAATTCTAGTATATGAACATAATTTGTCAATTTGAATCAAACGATGGAATTGCATATTAGTATTGCAGTTTCGAGTTGTCAAATCCTCTTATTTGCTCATTTTTGTTTATTTGGTTGAATGCCATAACCTCTAGTGATGTAGGTCATGTTAGTGTGTATTGACAGGAATAGTTTCCTTACAACTATTCTTACACTATTCATAATGTAAGTAATCTTACAAGTTACAACAGTACTAGTTCGTGAAATAAATTAGAACATAAAAAGGCTGCAAACTAACAGCCCATACTTGGTACCCGCCTAACTGCCTAGCTAAATTGCAGAAAATTGTGACAGCCCTTATGTGTAAGACCCACTCCATCCTGCCCAGTCGGAAACCTAGACACATTGAAACTTGCAAGAACCACAAGCACAGAAATAAGATCAAATTACTGGTTATCAAACCAATGAAGTCGCCCATTCCCAAGGTTTCTAAGAATTCTTAAGCGATTGAAACAGATCCCGCATTGGTCTAAGCTACATAGAAACTTCTAGAAGAACAATGCAGGTAACAGCCACATAAAGCATCGTCTTAACAGATCCCCATGGCGGCATAAGCTACACCCACAGCTAGAAGCTTCTAGTACAAGCTTAGCACGAGTAGCAGCAAGCATCTAACTAGATCCAAGTAGTAGGAACGGCCGAACGGGGAAGCATGTGGAACCTTACGATGCCTTCAGGATTGGGCGGGAACCAGGTGGCTCGGGCGCGGCGCGGCGGGCGGCGGATCCGAGCTCTGTGTGGATGCCGACGACGGCGAGCACCTTCTCCCTGTCGCCGGCGGAGTAGTTCCGGGAGGAGGCGAGGAAGGATCGGAGGGAGTCCTCGGCGCCGCGGCAGCGGAAGGCGACGGATGCGGGGGGCAGCTGGAGTGGCGCAGGTTGGCGGCGGGCGGAGAAGGCGAAGCCGAGGAGGTCGCAGCGAGGAGGAGGCAGGCGGCGGCGAAGAGGAGGAGGAGGCGGTGGGTGGAGGCGGATGACGCGGGGAGGAGGAAGGCGGAAGGCGCGTAGGGGCGGCGCAGCTTGGCCTCGTCGTCGGAGCGGTGGTAGGGGAGGACGTCGTCGTCGTGGTGGTGGTGACGGTGGTGGTGCTTGGGGTGGTGGAGCGGCATTGGGCGGTTCTAGAAGGGCCGAGAGACAGAGAGAGAGAGGTGATAGGGAGAGCAGAGCAGTAAAGCAAGACTTGTGTGTGGGAGTTTGAGATGGTTTGATCTGATCTGACCTGACTTAGTATTAGGTGCTCTGAGCAGTGCAGTGCGGTGCGGTGCTTGCTTGTTTAAGCTTTGCTTAATACACACTTTAGCAGGCTTGTACAGTCGTACTCCCTCGAAGAAAGTCGTCTCAGACATCTGCGCATTCTTAAAATACAACTTTATCGCTCTTTTATATTATAATATATTTATAAAATCTAATAAAATTATATCATTATGAAAGTATTTTCTAAGATAAATCTATCTATACTATTTTCATATGTCCAATCTAAATATTAAAAAAATATTAACTTTTTAAATAATATTTAACTACACATAGCCCAAAACGACTTCCTTTCGTGACTAGAGTGAGTACTACTAGTTGATAGAATGTAGATAGATTTGGGTTGATTTGACGATCATTTCTGTGAGGGTGATACACATTTTGGATCATCTAGTTGTATGCTTTTTAGTTCAAATTATAAGAATAAAATTTATTATGTTTTATAAATCTATAATAGAAATAAGTGATCAAAACTGTATTTTGGGGATTATATTGGTGTCCAAAACTATATTCTTTTGGTCTGCTTCCATTTACTTACACTTTTGACCCATGCCCATATAACTAGGCAATCAAATTGTGGATAGAACGTGACGATAATACCCTATAAAAACATCTCATGCACGTAAAATGAGGTACTCAAAATAGGATGAATAAGTAGGTTCTCTATAAGATAGTTTGAGAAATTTTACCTAGAGGTTGGAAAAGTGTCAAGTATTTAGAAATAAATTTTGTTCTTGAAAGCGCAAAGTACATAGGAGGGAGTATTTGACTTAGCTTGTTCGCAGTGGAAGGGATTTGAGCATGTGAATGTGAGGCTAATAGGGCTGGCATGAAAGCTCAAACCTCGCGAGCTGCTTGAGCTTGGCTTGTAAAATAATGGGCCGCGCCGAGCCGAGCTTCCTTCCCAACTCGGTCTCTTATCAACTCGAGGCAGTGGCTCATGAGTCGCTCGTCAACTCATTGTGAGCTTGAGCATGTGAATGTGAGGTTAATAGGGCTAAGCTCAAACCTCACGAGCTGCTTGAGCTTGGCTTGTAAAATTATGGGCCGCGCTGATGAGTCACGGCGGTCCGATCTTCCGATAGGTTCGATTTGGTTAAATCGTGCGGACGTTGGCGCTTTGAGGCTTGAGCCAATAGATCGTCACCTCGCATTCGCTACACAGACGCTGTCGTTATCGATCACGCTTGCACGTGATCGACCTTACCACGAAGGTTATTGTTCCTGCAAGCAATCGAAGCAACTCACAAGAACAAAGTAGATGCAATCTGAATTGTATTGCGGATATGGATGAAGTTTACAAGTGGGGTTCCTCAAACCGATAATCGTGAAGCGCAATTGGCGAGAATAATCTAAGAAAATCCGCCTCTAAACTATGGCGACTCTCAGATATTTATAGGGAGCGTGAGGAGGTCGACCTAGGGTTGTGCGGTAGTGGGATGAAGCGTACACAACCGGACTCGACCTCGTTCACGTTTACAAAGTCTTATTAGTTTCAAAGCGGTGACGTGACACCTTGTGTTGCGATTTCGTCGAAGATCAGTCGTGGGAATGGTCCTAGGGTGATCTTGAGGAGTCCATGCTATCTTTGGTCGTAGATTCGCCCAACGAGTATCGTGCTCGCTTTTACGGTCGTAGATTGCTCCAATCGAATCAACTAGTCGTAGGTCTTCTTGTAGTGGTCGTAGATCTTCTTGTAGTGGTCGTAGACCTTCTTGAACCTAGTCGTAGTCCTAGATTCACAGTACAAGTAAATCATCTCCATTAGGCAAAGACATCATAGAGTTCTCAAATAATACACTCGACCCTAGAAACGACTTTACGATCGATTAAGTGATGTGCTCTAGCTCTTGTCATAGGACCAGTGTAGTTCAAAGACCGGATCCGGAGGGTCTTGTGTAGTGCGTGTATCAGAAGGAGGATGTCCTCATCATACTCCCCTCTTGAATTGGAGTCGTCCTCGACTCAAGCTCATCTTCTTCTCCCACGATGGTTTCAAATCGAAATGTTAAATGTGGGGCTAACCCCAAAATCTGCAGTAATTCTAATTGATATGCATTATCATTTATCTTCTTAATTATCTTAAACGGTCCTTCACTCTAGGCATCAACTTTGATTTTTTAATTAGAAACCTATCCTTTCTCAAATGAACCCAAACTAAATCACCGGTTCAAATTTGACTACTTTCCTACCATTACTTCCAGCAACCTTATACCTTTCTACCATATGCTCTATATATATTTTTTTTTAGTGGTTTCATGCAACTTGAGAATAAATGCAGCACGCTTCTTAGCATCTAGATTAATTTTTTCAGAGGTCGGTAAAGGTAGTAAATCAATAGGCGCACGGGGGTTAAAACCATACACTACCTGAAATGGACTTACCTTGGTGGTGGAGTGTCTTGACCTATTGTAAGCAAACTCAATATCACGGTAAACACTCTTCCCACATTTTCAAGTTCTTCTTTAAAACAACCCGTAACATGGTGGATAACGTATGTTGACAACCTCCGCTTGTCCGTCGGTTTGGGGATGGCATGTAGTAGAGAACAGCAGCTTTGTCCCCAATTTATTCCAAAGTGATCTCCAAAAGTGGCTCAAAAACTTCGCATCACGATCCGAGACAATAGTATTGGGCACTCCATGTAGCGAATGATTTCCACGAAAAACAAATCAGCTATGTTTGTAGCATCATCGCTCTTGTGACAAGATATAAAATGTGCCATTTTAGAAAATCGATCCACTACTACAAATATACTATCTCTCCCCTCTTTGTCCTAGGCAATCCTAAAACAAAATCTATAGAAATATCCTCCCAAGGGCGCTAGGAATAGGAAGAGGCATATAAAGTCCATGTGGAAGGAGACGGACTTAGCTTTGTTGCATGTAGTGCGGCGAGCTACGTGGCGCTCGACATCACGCCTCATCTTTGGCCAAAAGAAGTGGGTGGCCAAGATATCTTCTCTTCTTTGCTCCAAAATGCGCCATCAAACCTCCTCCATGTGCCTCCTCAGAACAACAAAAGACGAATAGAGCTATTTGAACGCATAGCTTGTTAGCACGATAGACCAAACCATCATTCAAAGACATAGTTATTCCATGTCTTCCTCCTTTACAATGTTCAAGCACTTCCTTAAAGTCCAAATCGGTGACATATAAACTCTTAATGGCCTCCAAACCAAAAATCTTATGGTCAAGTTGACATAACATGGTATAACGCCTAGAGAGCGATCAAGAATCACATTATCCTTACCTTTTTATGCTTTATAACATATGGGAATGACTCAATAAATTCTACGTGAGTTAGCATGTCGTTTATTGGTTTAGCTTGACTTCTAATATGTTTTAGCGATTCATGATCCGAATGTATAACAAATTCTTTGGGCCATAGATAATGTTGCCAAGTTTGAAGCACTCGAACTAAAGCATACAATTCCTTATCATAGGTGGAATAATTCAAACTAGGCCCATTTAGTTTTTTTTGAAATATACAAGTGGTTTACCTTCTTGAATCAATACACCACCTATCCCAATCCCACTAGCATCACATTCAATTTCAAAAGTCTTACCAAAATCGTGGAGTTGGAGTAGGGGTGCTTGGGTGAGCTTCTCTTTCAACAAGTTGAATGCCTTCTCTTGTGCAGTCCCTATTGGAAAGGCACTCCTTTCTTTGTCAATTCATTCAAGGGTGCGGCAATGGTGTCAAATCCCACAAAGCGCCGATAGAATCCAAAGAAGGCCATGGAAGCTCCGCACTTGTGACACGAGTAGTAGGCGTCGACCGACTTTGGATGGCTACAATCTTTGTCTCATCCACCTCAATGCCCGTGGCGTCACAACATAACCAAGAAATGCAACTCGATCGGTGCAAAAGGTGCACTTCTCGAGGTTACCAAACAAACGTCGCCTCTCAAAGCATTAAAACAGACGTATATGATTTAAGTGTTGCTCATGTGACTTGCTATAAATCAAGATATCATCAAAGTAAACCACCACAAATTTTCCAATGAAAGGACGTAAAACCTCGCTCATCAAACGATAAAAGTACTAGGTGCATTAGTTAGACCGAAGGCATCACTAACCACTCATATAATCCGAACTTAGTTTTAAAAGCGGTTTTCCATTCATCTCCTAATTTCATTCTAACTGTGGTAACCACTCGCAAGTCAATCTTTGTGAAAATAATAGAACCACTCAATTCATCTAGCATGTCGTCTAGCCTTGGGATAGGATGACGATACCTTATAGTAATGTTATTAATGGCTCGCAATCAACACACATACGCCAACTACCGTCTTTCTTAGGAACCAAAAGAATCGAACAACACAAGGGCTAAGGCTTTCTTACTTACGTCCACGGTCCAAAAGATCTTGGACTTGTCATTGAATTTCCTTAGTCTCCTCTGGATTGGTCCTATACGCAGCACGCTTTGGCAAAGTCGCTCCCGATCAAATCAATTTGATGCTCAATTCCTCGAATAGGTGGTAATCCAGGGGTATCTCATTGGAAATACATCCACATACTCCCGCAAAGGTTAGCAATGCAGGAGGCAAAGAGCTAGCTATGTCCTCAGCGAATATAAGGTATTTTTGCATATCAAAGTATAGCATGGCAACTCATTATTACAAATTTCAGCAAGTTCAGATTTAGTGGCAATCATAACACATCTCTTCAATTTAATTCCCTGACTTAGGACTAGACGCCACTTTCTCCCTTTTGGGTGGGAAAACACGTTTGCTACTTGTCGATTTTCGTAATCATGCTTATCGGTGTTTCTTTCATTTTTAGCGCGCTCTTCTTCATCTTTTAGAATCTCAGCTGGTGTCAAAGGCAACAACTTAATCTTCTTACCCTTATGTGAAAATGAGTAGGTATTAGCTCTACCATGGTGCAAAACATCATTGTCATATATCCAAGGTCTAAGAGCAACAAAGAGCATGCTTGCATAGGCACGATATCAAAGTCGAACTATCTTTGTAATTACCGCTAAAAATTGCACTTTCACAACTTTGTGTACCTTTAATTTACCACACGAATTGAACCATTGGATGTAGTAGGGTCGGGTGTGGTTGTGTGGTCAAGCCAAGCTTTTCGACCATCTCTGAGCTTGCAATGTTGTTGCAGCCCCTCCATCAATGATGACTCTGCAGCTCTGTCCTTCACGAAATGCAGTCCAAACAAGTTGTGCCGTTGATTTTGCTCCGCTCTTCCACATGTGCGCCAAAGACTCTTTGCGCAACAAGGCTCACATGATACTCGGTGTCAACAGCAGCCTACTTGTTCCTCTACATCATCAAAGATCACCGCTCATCTCATCTCCTCCACCGCAATGTTAGCCGCAAGTACATATTCGCCCTCAATATCACTAGTACTTACATAACCACAGTCTTTGGTGGCAAGGTATGCTCATTGGCCGGGCGATCCCTCATGACGTGCCCCATTCCCTTGCAACGGTGGTACACAATCCCGATGGTACGACCGGTGGAAGCAACCGACGAAGAACTCTTGGTCGTGCCCGCACACTAGTAACTTTACTTACCTCGGTGCATGTGATGTGATCGAGTCTTCTTTGAACGCGCCCTACTCGTGGAGGGGCAGCAGACCGTAGTGAAGGTGGGGCTGTTTTGGCTTGCCCCGCACCGGTCGTGGTGTAGACATGCTCCCAAAGTTGTTCCTTGGCCTCGTTGTCGCCCCCGCAATTCCTTTTCGCCAAACATGCAAGTTGGAACAATCTAGGGACGCTATCCTATTCTTTGTAATCCACTATATCCCGAATTTCACGCCTTAATCCTCCATAAAAACGTGCCATTGCAGCTTCTTCATCCTCAATAATATCACAACGCAACATGCTAATTTGTAGCTCCTGATAATATTCTTCTACGGATCTATTACCTTGGTTTAAGCGCTGCAATTTATTACGCAAATCACGCTTAAAAGAAGGTGGGACAAATCATTACGCATAGCAACCTTTAAACCATCCCACGTAGTAGGCGCTAATCCTTGGTGCATACCCTATTCCACCAAATGATGGCAAAGTTTTAAATTCACTTGTGGCTTGCCTAACTCTATGCACTTCGGAACTAAGTGAGCATTCAATTTCATTCTACCGTCATCTCCCAATCTAGATATATTTCAGCGTCATAAGCACCCGCAAAGATGGTATAGAGAACTTAACTTTAGCATATGGATCATCATTAACACATGCATTATGTTGCTGAACATTATTACCTCTCATACCTTGACGGTCGATGTTCGGTCGGTTCCGTTGTCGTGCATCAAAGGCGTCGTGGTCGTGCATCTCATTATCATTATCAAACTCATGGTCATGGACTGCACCATGAGGTTCCACACGGCCAACGTTTGGTGGTCGGTTCACCATTCTTTCGAGGCGTGTAGTGAGCGCCGCAATACTATCGTTGATTGAGCGTTGTAATGTGATCGTGGTAGCTTGAAGCTTCCTGTCGATGTCCTCATTAACGGTAGTGCGTTGTTCATCCAATAGCGTCATGAGCTCTTCCCTCAAAACACACTCTTGTGCACCCAATCCTTCACCTGACATGGTTAGTAGGAGACAAAAGACAACACAAAGGTATTATCCCTATCACTATTAGGTGGTCAGAGGGTGGAATCACACACTCTCAAGCGTCTTACCAAGCTCTTATGAGTTTCTTACCAAATTGCAGCAGGTGGTCTAATCGGCGAAGGTGGGATGTACGATCACGGCGGAGGCGAATGCGAGAATCCAATCTGAGGGTCGAAAGTATGTGGAGCTCAGACAGGCAATATTTAGTAGCAAGGAATAGCAATAATGAAATCAGATTAGCAAAGCTGAACCAAAGCCCACAGATGCACAAATCACGCTTGTGGTCTAAAAGTGCCCCTAGCCCTAGCACAATACTGATCGAAACAAGGACTCGATACAAAGGAGTCCAAAGGATGCAAGGCTGGAACTGGTCGTAGACCAACTAGGGGTGATCGAATTGCTTCTTCTTCTTTTCTTTTGCACTTTTTGCTTCTTTTCTTTTCTTTTGCACTTTTTGCTTCCTCTTTTTTTGCAAACGTGACCCAAGCCCAAAATTCTTCTGTTACCTTTTCTGGATTCGATGATGTGATTGGGTCATAAACTTTTTCCGGAGAGCAGGGGTAAATAGGTAATTAAAAGATACTCTCTCTCTCTCTCTCGAACTTGGGCTAGTTCTCATATGCTACTGAATCCGACCGAGGATCGAATCCACCGTGTGGTAGTTCTGAGTGGATGGTAGAATGGGTGTTGCTCAAGAGGTGGTCTGATCCGAGTAGATGTTCGATTCGACCGGATGGTAAATCCCGGCGGGTGGTCGAATGGGTGTCGCCGAAAAGGAGGTCAAGCGCCCGGGATGGATGGTGGCACGTCAGCGCACGTCTTGACTAGAGACCAAGAATGCTACTCTAAACCAAAGAACAAAGACACCGACGATGGACTCGAACTCAACAATGCAAAATCGAAAACAAAATTGCGAAAGGCACAAAGTGGTTTGGACAAATGAAATAATTACGATCTAAAACTTTTTGTAGGCGCTTTTTCGACTCTAGGTGAGGAACACAACTAACAAAAAGGGATAAACAAAATTACCTAACGGACAACCTTTGCTCGATACCACTTGATGAGTCACGGCGCCCGATCTTCCGATAGGTTCGATTTGGTTAAATCGTGAGGACGTTGACGCTTTGAGGCTTCGACCAACGATCGTCACCTCGCAATTCGCTACACCGCACGCTGTCGTTATCGACCACGCTTGCACGTGATCGACCTTACCATTTAAGGTTATTGTTCCCGCAAGCAATCGAAGCAACTCACAAGAACAAGGTAGATGCAATCAATTGTATTGCGGATATGGATGAAGTTTACAAGTGGGGTTCCTCAAACCGATAATCGCTAAACCGCAATTGGCGAGAATAATCTAAGAAAAACCCGCCTAAACTATGGCGCTCATCGATATTTATAGGGGAACGTGAGGAGGTCGACCTAGGGTTGTGCGGCTGTGGAATGAAGCATACACAACCGGACTCGACTCGTTACGCTTACAAAGTCTTATTAGTTTCAAAACGGTGACGCAGCACCTTGTGTTGCGTATTTCCGTCGAAGATCCGTCGAGGATGGTCCTATGGTGGTCTTGAGGAGTCCATGCTATCTTTGGTCGTAGATTTCATCCAACGAGCATCGTGCTCGCTTTTTGGTCGAGATTGCTCCAATCGAATCAACTAGTCGTAGGTCTTCTTGTAGTGGTCGAGATCTTCTTGTAGTGGTCGAGACCTTCTTGAACTGGTCGTAGTCCTAGATTCCTGAGTACAAGTAAATCATCTCCATTAGGCAGCATCATAGAGTTCTCAAATAATACACTCAGCCCTAGAAACGACTTTACCTGATCGATTAAGTGATGTGCTCTAGCTCTTGTCATAGGACCGTAGTTCAAAGACCCGGATCTGGAGGGTCTTGTGTAGTGCGTGTATCAGAAGGAGGATGTCCTCATCATACTCTCCTTCAAATCTCATCCAAAAACTCAAAACCAAACCATGCATGTCATACCACCGCGATTCTCATCGCACGACCAACCCATTTCTGTAATTCATTTTCGCATGCACGACAGTTTGAGCGAATTCGTGAAAAGGAGAAAAGAAGTAGCAGATAAAACACCCATGTGTTTATTCTTTCTCCCAACTTCTCTTCTCGCAATCACAACCAAAACTAAAAATCGTACAACACATGTTATCTGATTCACGATCGTCATCTTAAGAACGTTTCATTTTAGCGGTTAGTTCATGACACGGGTCATCTGGCGAGTTGGAGAAAAGGGGAAGAATTGCACTGCTATTTATCTCCTTTCCAACAGATCATAACCAACAAAAACTAGAACTTAAGATAATTATACAATAAGCATCACTGTGTCAGAAACCTTCCCTTAAAAATTAGATTCTATACCTAAAAATTCTTTAACTCTCACTACCATTTCTTTTTTTTTCTCCACCCAAGCGCCAAATAGAACCATATCTCCCAGTGCAATTTACCCATTTTTATTGCCCCATCCGAACTAGCCACTCTCCTTTTAATCCAGCCATCAACCCCACGCCTATTCATTCCAACTAGGGATGAAAACGGATCGGATAATTGCCGACCGATCCAGACAGAAACGGATTCGGATTGTCTCGGATCGGATTTTTCTCGGATAATTTTCGAATCGAAAACGGATTCGAATTTTTTTTTGTCGGAAATGGAAATGAATACGGTAGCCATGCTATCTGGCGGATACGGATATGGATACGGATTATCCGGATAAGACAAAGTTCGAATATCCGGATTTCGGCCCAAAAGATAAAATGAGATTTAATTGATTTTCGAATTTTAGAAAATGCAACAAATCAAATAGCCTTTTAGAAAATAGCAAATAGAGTTAAAAAATTCTAGAAAAAATCATAAAAATTCATTGAATTATTTTGAACTTAATAAAATTAATTCCAAGTTAAAGTTGGTTTTTATTTTTGCACATAAATTATTTTTAAATCCTAAAAAATAGGAAAAACCTTTTTAAAATCCAGAAAATTCAAGAAATTAATTAATTATTTCATTTTCACTTTAAATCTAATAAAATCCCTAAAATATTAATAGCTTTTATTTTTGACATTGAAAACTAGGAAATTAAATAATTGGCTTTATTTTATTTTTTTTCTTTTTAACCAAGAAAACTCTTTTAAATCTCAGAAAATCCAATAAAATAATAACTTTATTAATTTTTTTGGTAACATACTTTGGGATGTTACAGTTATTTGTGTATAGATTAATCATCTAGCTTGATCAATGTTAGTGTGAACTAAGTTTTATGTATGTGATGAATTAACTGTGAATGTGTGATGACTTGTGACTTTGTGAGTTATGACTTATTAACTAAATATGGTAAACTAAGTGTTATGTTTGTGATGAGCTAGTTAATGCAACTTGCTAGTGCCAATGTTATGTGTGGTTGCTGAAAATATGAACAATTCATGAATGTTTGCATCAAATAAACTAGTTATATGTTTTCGTTAATTTCTAGTATACAATTTAAGGGGTTTTCATGTTCCGAAAAATATCCGCGACCGTATTCATTTCAATTTGTATTCGCTCCGTATTCGTATTCGATATTATTAGTATCCGGAGTATTCGTATTCGTGTCCGGATCTGGAAAAAAAATATGAAAACAAATATGACATAACCAATATCCATCTGTATCTAATCCATTTTCACCCCTAATTCCAACGCCCCAACTGAACCACCCATTACCCACTGCCAACTTCATCCTCCCCATTTCTTTATTTAGCCAAGAGCCATCTACTCCACGCTGCTCACTCTTCTTCAATAGAACACCATTATTCCCTTCTTCCTTCTTCCCAAGCTCAAGCTCCCACACTTCTCTCCTCATAATCCAAATAAAAAACTGAAACTTCTCAATGCATGTTATGCCATCACCTTCCCCAGCACGCAAGCATTCCATTCATACAAACATCATCTACAGGCATGAACTTTTGGGCGTTTTGGGAGAAGGGAAGGAATAATAGCCGCAGCAGTGCACTGGCTCCATGCAGCCGGCGATGTGGGGGCAGCCTCATGCGGCGCAAGCTGCAGCAAGTGGCAGCGTCGACCAGCTGCGGCTGCGAGCGGCCAGCGAGCAAGGCGGCGGCTTGGTGGCGCGGCAGCTCGACGAGGTGGTCGCCAGCGGCAACAAGGTGATGTGGTGGCTCTGCGAGGCGCCGCAGCAGTACGAAGCCAGCAGCAGTTGAGCCATGGGCTGGCTCAGGCGGCGCAACCGACAGAGCATGCAGCAGCTCGGTGGCGCACTGGTGGACAGTGTGGCGGCGCTGCAGCGACAGCCCGGTGCTAAGACGAGGTGCAGCAGCAGCATGCAGCGGTGTCGACCTGGTGGTGGCCGAGCCCGGGGCGCTCGTGGCGAGGAGGCAAGGCAGCGGGTGAGCGGCACGGCCAGACACCAAGGCCCGACCGTGCCGAGGGAGAGTCACCACGGAGGACGGCGTGGCAATGCGCGGCGCATGCTCGCTGCCGCAATACGATGTCAAGGCGGTGTATTGCGTGGCGAATGCATGCGACGGCTATGCATGCAGCGGCGTGGCGGCCTGAGCGAGGTGAGGTGGTATGGCATATCACTCTTGAGCGCAGCATCGGCAAGGCAGCTCCGTCGGCGTGACTGAGAGCCACACGTCAGCAAGGCGGCTCCGTCGGCATGACCGAGAGCGACGTCACCGATGCCGAGCAGGACGCGGACGAGTTCAGCGACGACTACAAAAAAACGCGGATGCGAAGCCGATAAGATGTCGTTCGGTGGTAGTTGCACGCTTAACGCGTGCGGCTGTAAAATCTTTAGTATTAAATCGCATACTGCGTTCTGGTATTTACGTGTGCATGTTCCATCATCATATTAAGCATGTCAATTTATCTTTTCATGTATGGTTAAATGTACAAATGGATAATTAAATTGAGTGAGAAAAAGTATTTAATAGTACCTCAATACAACAAACTTCTTTGGATAAAATATATGAACAAAGAAGATGATATGAGAATAGTGAAAATAATAATAGTTTTATGTCTTGGTCTTGGTGATATCAATAGGTCAATGAGATAGAGCCATGTCTAATGCTAAAATAAATGGATTAGAAAATATAATTATTAGCCATTAACACCTAATCTAATAGAGGAAAATTAATCATGAGACAAGAATTGAATTATTGGTTAGTTAAATTAGAGTGGACCTTATACCATAGTTTCAACTTAAAAAATTCGTAAGTAATTCATTTGAACTTCAAATGGGGTTATTCAATTTTTAGTGATCATAACTTTTTTAATCTCTTCCATGCCATATAAAATTCATCTCCACAACAACTCCAAAAAATTGTGTCAAAAGTTTGAACTCGGTGAACAGTAATCAAAGTTGATTTTTTTTGCTTTTCTTCCTAGTAGATTTTGATTATAACATAACTCTCTCATACGAACTCCAAATCAAATAATTTTTATTTCTAAATTCATATTAAATCATAATCTACCTTCTATATTAATTTCATAGTTTTTGGAGACTTTTGGAATTTTAGTGTTTATTCGGTGTTTTCGCTTTATCGGTACTTATCGTTAGATGACGATGATTCGGGAGTGCAACGGAGATGATCGTGAGAATGTACAGAGTACCATAAATCAAAGGTAAGAAACTACCCTTTGATCATATTTGATCCTATTACTTTCATTACAAAATATCTTGTTCGCAACTTGTATGTATGCATGTTCTATTTGAATAATTATTTTTTGTTAGAGATAATATTCCTAATAGTTGTATGAGCTGTAGCAAATATTTATTCCTTGCCATTAGCCCTAAGTTATCATTCCCACTGATGTTAGTGCTCGGTGAATGTTATAGAGTCAATACACGTTTATGCGAATTGATGCTTAGTCATGCTTAGATTCCGGTAGAATTGGGCGGTTATCAAGTTTGTCGATAACCTTGGTCACACAAATAATTTTATTATGCTATGTCCAGCACCATGTGCAATAGTAATTTGAAAACTAAAAATAAAAATGAAATGATTTAGACTTGAGAAAGTGGTTGAATGGTGTGTTGTTGGGTGTGTGGATGTCTTACCTCGATTAACAAGGATCGAACATCTTGTTTCACCCAAACCAAGCATTTTTGCTGTAACACCGTACTACAAATTAATTTCAAGAATCTTTCAGCTAATAACATAAAAAGAGCAACAACTATCAGAATGAATATATGAACTGAATCAGAATTCAACAACATATCAAAACTCTAATTATCCAATCATGTTAAATCATTTAGGATAAACCTATCAATGGACTATACGAAGATCATTAGACATTTACTAAATCAACCATATCATAATGAAGGATAACATCAACCATCAAACTCCATTTATTACAATCCAATATTTATCAGATGAAAGGTAATGACAAGCTCATCTAATTAAAAAGTGAATAATGTGAAGTGAATGAAGTGATCCGTGACTATTCCCTCCCAAGCATGACGTCCTCATTTTTTACCTAAACAAATAAACACGACAAGAATGAGTCCATGACTCAGCAAGTACAACAGAGTACTATGAACAACAATGAATAAGAACCTGACAGTCGCAATACGATACCTACACACGATGCTTTTAGTAGGAGACACTCTCAGAAGAACCTGATCCCCCACTTCAAATTCTAAATCTCACCTTCTCGTATCTGCATAGCTCTTCGGTCGGCTCTGAGCGGCTTCCCTATCTTCTATATGAGAAGAACGTTGTAGGTGTCTTGGAGGATAAAGTTGGGCTTTGTATTTCTATGCTAGAGCTTTGGTCGCCCAATGATTGTGTGGAGAAGAAATAGAAGAAGGGTGGATTCCGAGCAGTGGGATGATCATTGGTAGAACCCTTTTTGATGTAGTACATGAGAGTGTGTGATGTGAATTCTAAATTGATTATTCTTAA
Organism: Hsuehochloa calcarea; assembly: GCA_036346395.1. Lineage (NCBI taxonomy): Eukaryota > Viridiplantae > Streptophyta > Magnoliopsida > Poales > Poaceae > Hsuehochloa > Hsuehochloa calcarea. The sequence goes on along the minus strand of CM070602.1, from coordinate 35,519,784 downwards.
AGGATTGAGATGATGTGATCGTGGGTGAAATCTATATTGAGGTGTGTTGGGGATTATTTATCAAAGTGATTCATTTGGTAGAGGAGTTGGCTAGAGCATGTTTTTGTGGATTAGTAGAGTCTCTCTACAAGAGTGTGGTTGTTGCTTTCGGGTTGAGCAACGCTTTGAGGTTGTTGGCTAAGAGGAAGGAGCAAAGTGTGGTAATTTAGAATATCAGATTTAAATAAAAGTTTGTTCCTAAAATAAGGATTGAGGAAAAAGAATGTTTTCTTGGATAGTAGAATGCTCTCTTGATTATTGCTTGTTTGCATATTATAACAAGTGTCATTTGCAATTTGATTTGGCTTAATGTTGGTATCGTGGATCTTTCCTGCTCGTAAAGAATAAAGGAAAAGATTGATTTGGGCATTCGAGTGATTTCTCCTTTGGCCTACGTGATGTTTATTTGCCAATTGTCTACTTGAAAAGTGGAAAGGTCCTCGAGATGAATCTTCAATTTTGGATTTAACTCTTTTGGTAGGGGAGTTGGTAATGCGTGGTTGCGATGAGAATTTTTTATTTTCAAGTTGGGTTCTATTTGCAAAATAGTTTGTTTAAAAACGAGTTACATTTTATGTTCTCGTTAACGATTGTGCTCCTTGTTAAGGTGGAGGAATCAAGTGAGACGTGGAACAAGAGTTCCATGTGTTTTGTGTGGTTTGGCATCGAAGGAAGATTGGCCTAATGTACATTGTTTTGTTTTTTGGGAGTTGCGGTGATTTTGAAAGGTATAGTATCGCTAAGACCGTCTCGGGTCCTGGCGCAGGGTACACACCGTTCTGTGACCCAGTGTCGAGGGCCTACTTGAGAAATTGAGAGTGTGAGGTTTCATTAGAGCCGTTCACCCACGAGTAAGACCGTGCCTTCGGGTCCTGTCCATTGAGTGGCTCTAAAAAATATCGGGGCGAGTAATAAGGCGTAATACGTTAGTTCATCAAAGTGCGGTGGTCGCATCAGACTAAGCGAAAAGCGACTTGGGAACTAGAGTCCCACATGCGCGAGCGATATCCAGAATTATTCATGTTGGGTATATGTTTATCATTGTTAAATTCCAGTCGCGATTTTCTTTCGAGTAGATCGGTGTGTAGATTCGAGGTCGAATCCTATTAAGGGCGGTAGAATGTAATACACCAATTTATTATAAGAAATAAAGCTCTCAAAAGAGGAATTAAACCTCAGAAAAATGAGGCTTATGTAGTTTTTCGGCAACGTGGGCCTCGGGCCTTGGCCCAGGAGGCCCATGAGGAGCCGGCCACGTATAAAAGGAGGGGAAAACCCTAGTAGTACTGTAGCTATAGTGCGCACCACCACTGTAGTATGGGTATTGTAGCAGACCCCTCCATGTTGCTCTACCAAGATGAGGAGAAGAGAAGAAATGAAGGAAAGGAAAGAAGAAGAAGAAAGGAAGAGGAAGAAAGTGGGAAGGAAGAAAGGGGAGGAAGGAAGAGAAGAGGAAGGGCACAATCATGCGGTGATTACGTCGTTCTTCAACAGTTCGTCAAGGGTAATCACGATCACTGTTTGCTTGGCAGAGTAATCAAATTATGTTGGTGCTGTCAGTAATAGATCGGTTTAGAATAGTCGACGTTGGCTATCGTTTTTTAGTAGGTTACGTGTGTTTCCTGGTCTGGTCGTCTCCTAAAGAGTTGTAGTGATCGTTCTTAGCTTTCTACAACCGTAAAGATCACTCAGTTTGGAGTTGTGATCTAGAAGATATGATGGTTTCTTTGCGACTGTCCAGAAAATCTGACGAGGAATAGCAGTCACTTTGTTTATCAAATGATACTAAGTTAGGTGCAGATTCAGAGGTTTCACCCAACATGAATGTTGTAGAAAATTCGTTAAGATTTCCATATTGGTATAGAACTAGATTTTTGGTCTAGCCAATCAAAAGTTATGGATTTTGTTATACCGCAGTAATTTCTGATTGACAGATTGTGGATGCAGAAACTTCATCTGATCATTAAACGCAGAAGTTGGCCGAATTGGGAAGTCTTGCCAACTAGGTTATCATAGAAAATTTCGTTATGTTTGCAGAGAGTCTGTAACACCCCAGCCCAACATGAGCTTGGAATGCTACTAAAATAACAAGTTAAACATAATTAACTAAAACTTTTACAAATTCTAAGATAACCTCCTTTGTATAGTTACTATACTGGAGGTTCCCACAAACAAATATAACAAGAGGTAGTCTAGTAAAAAAAATGATCCAAACATAACCCACATAGGCTATTCATCTTTATCAAATAGACATATAAAAGTAGATCATAAGTATCCAATTTTTAAACTCCTTTATTACAGTCTAATCCAATCAAGTAATGATCGTAAGCAGAATTTTAGGTAATTCATCTATCTACTGAATTAATTTGTCTTTTATTCTCATGTGTGTATATAGTGCGAGCGTGCAACTACCCTAGCCCTTCCTTTCTCCCATGCATGCCGATCTCATACAGGTACCTAAAACACAACAAACAACAAGGGGTGAGTCCAAAGACTCAGCAAGCCTAATAATTGGTAACAACAGTATAAGAAAGAAACCCATCAATTATACATCACAAATCTATTCACCGAATAAACCACATACACATGACATGCAACCTGCTCATATGCTCTTTATGCTCTTTGTCTTTATCTTTGTCTTTTGGCATTTTACCGGTAATGCAAAGTGCGCATCCGTCGATGCACACCCATGCTTGTGCCATCTGGCACAGGGACCTTTGCCCATACTTTACAAGTATGAGGACCCTTGCCCATGCTCTTCAAGCATGGGGACCTATTGCCCGTCACCAACATGACGGGGACCCAACTCTGGCTTGATCAACACATGACCAAGACTTCAATAAACTACATGATGCATTTGTATGAATTCTCCATTTGACAACAATATACATCCATAACAACATTACATATGAATATCCTACTCATACTACAAAACTCACAAACATAGTCCTTCCAACTTTCAATGCAACCATGATAAACACGTAACTCAGAATAATAGAGTCCATGCTCATTACGGACATATGACCAAATCAATCATGAACAATATAAATAACCATAGAATGTATCGGTCAAGTCATTCGATAATATCTAATATAACCATAATCACACGTGCCTTAACCGCGAGAGAACGTGGGACGTGCGTAAGGCGCGCGCCCGGACCCGTCCACCACCGAATAAATAGTTAACGCACACTAAGGCGACGATGAGCGGCCAAAGCAAAAAATATATAACAACCTATTCGAACTCGCGAAAGGGTCTAACTCGATTCCAACCCCAAATCCTAACGCCGATCCGTCCCTCGGTGGACGGTCAACTTATAAAGTTCATAACTTTCACTACCAGAATCCAAATTACGTGTTCTCAGACTTGCTGGAAAGGTAATTAAATTACATAAATAAACTTAGTTGGAGAGCCCTTCTGATTCTGCCATAAACTATCCCTACCAAGCTAATCTACAGAATATCAATTTTTTACATCGGGTTCTCTGGACAGAGCACCAAAACTACCATAACTTTTTCTACGTAACTAAGAACAGGGTGATCTTGGGCTCTAAGAAATCACGACAAAACCAGCTACAATAGTCTAGTTGGGCAAGTCCCCTGATTCGGCCTACTACTAGTCCTAATGTTCAGGTGAAAGCTCTGTCCTAACAATCTGACAGACAGAAAACAGCGATGGTAAAACTTGCATAACTTTTGATTGGAAACTCTAAAAAAATATTCTTTATCAACCTGGAAAGCTTACAGAATTATCTACAACATTCATTTTGGGAGACATTTCTGATTCGGCTTCTAAAAAATTCAAATTGGCCAGACAAAATAATCTGCCAATTCACGTTAACCCTCCTGGACAGTCGTGATAAAACTACCATAACTCCTAAACCGTACGTCCAAATCAGATGATCTCGGTGCCAAAAGAAAGATAAAGCCGAGACCTACAACGTTCTAAGAGGTGATCAGGTCAAAAATTGAACGCAACGTACCAAAATTTGACGAGCAACGGCGCACAACAGGGAGAGGTGGGGAGAGGCGGCGGCCACTAGGGGGAAAAAGGGGGAGGGGTGGGGCATTAGGGTTTTGGGGGGGTGGGAACCCCCCCTTGGCCGGCCACTAGAGAGGCCGCGGCCCGCGGCCCAGGTTGTCGAACAAATGCGGAAAACCCCTTCTTCTATCCAGGTTTTGCTATTCCTTTTAAGCCCTCTTTCTCCTCTCGACTAGTTCTTCAATTTACCGAACCGAAACCGGTATATTACATTCTACCCCCCTTAAACAGAGTTCGACCCCGAATTCTTCCAAGGTTAACACGCCAAAGTAGAAGCTACTAGAACCAAAGTATCACGTACCTGTGGTAAATAATTCTGGGAATTGCTCGCGCATACGAGATTCCAACTCCCAAGTGGCTTCCCTCTCTGATTGGTGGGTCCACAATACTTTGACGTATACCAACGTCTTGTGGCTCAGCACTCGCTCTGACCTTTCCAAGATACGCACTGGTCGAGACTCAACTGTGAGGTCTTGCTCAATCGTCAGTGGCTCCAATGAAATCTTATGCTCTGGGTCCTTCAAAAACTTCCTCAGCATCGAGACATGAAACACATTATGAACACCCCGCATGGACTCTGGAAGGTCCAGGCGGTAGGCTAACTTCCCAATTCTTGCAATATTTGGGAAAGGTCCAATGTACCTCGGACTAAGCTTCCCTTTAGTACCGAATCGGACAATGTCTTTGGTGGGGGACACTCTCAAAAGCACCTGGTCTCCCACCGCAAATTCCAAGTTACGTCTCCTCACATCTGCATAACTTTTACGCGCCGCTCAGGTCTGCCGATGATTCTGTCTCACCATGGCCACACGCCGATCGCCTTCTCAATCGGTCGGTCCCAAGACTGCCTTCTCACCCACTACATCCCAGCAAAGGGGCGATCGGCATTTCCGCCCATATAGAACTTCAAATGGTGCAGTTCTAATGCTGGAATGGTAGCTATTGTTGTAGGCAAACTCTGCAAGTGGCAATTGGTCCTCCCAACTGCCCCTCCACGACAAAACACAAGCACGCAACATGTCTTCCAATGTCTGAATTGTACGCCTGATCGCCCATCTATCTCGGGGTGGAACGTCAGACTAAGATTTAAGTTGTGTGCCCAAGGCACTCTGCAGACTCTCCCAAAACTTGGACACGAACTTGGCATCTCTGTCCGAGATAATAGTCTTGGACACCCCATGCAGTCTCACTATTTCCCGCACATAGATAGAAGCCAAATCACTTGCTGAATTGGTCGTGCGGATGGGAACAAAGTGCGCCGACTTGCTGAATCGATCCACTATCACCCAAATTGCATCCTTTCCTTGTGGCGATCGAGATAACGCGACCACAAAATCCATAGAGATATCATCCCAAGGCCATTGAGGGACCTCTAATGGCTGCAATAACCCTACAGGTCGTTTATGTTCTGCCTTCACTTGTTGACAAACACCACAAGAGGCTACATAGTTAGCTATATCCACTTTCATTCTTTTCCACCAGAAGTTTTGCTTCAAATCACGGTACATCTTCGTCTCACCCGGATGAACAGAATATGGGGTGCGATGTGCTTCCCTCAAGATATCATTTTTAACCTCCGCCTTCTGTGGCACACAAAGGCGACCCTTAAACCGCAAAGCACCAGACCCATCCAAACTGAAATCCCCTTCCTTGCCCATATCCATACGCTTTCTGACCCTCTGAAATAACTGATCATACTGTTGTGCTTCCCGCACACGCTCTGGAATGGCTGACTCTAAGATCAACTGTGTCTCCACACGTGCCGTGCCCGCATAGCAATAGGATATCCCCATACGGTCAAAATCAGCAAGAAGGCAATCCAGAGTAGCAGGCATCGCCTTGCGACTAAGAGCATCAGCTACCACATTGGCCTTGCTCAGGTGGTATCGAATTGTAAGATCGTAATCCTTGATCGCCCGACCATCTGCGCGCCTCAAATTGAGATCCTTCGTAAAGATATACTTAAGACTTTTGTGATCCAGAATACATCACAAGTCTCACCATACAAGTAGTGTCTCCAAAGCTTCAATGCAAACACCACGGCGGCCAACTCTAAATCATGGGTTGGGTAATTCTGCTCATGTTTCTTCAGTTGCCTCGATGCATAAGCTAAAACCTTACCATTTTGCATTAGGATGCAACCCAACCCAACTCGAGAAGCATCGGAGAAAACCGTGAAACGCTTCCCGGGCTCAGGAACCTTGAGAACAGGAGCGGTCACCAACTTTTCTTTCAAGGTCTGAAAACTACGTTCACAATCATCATCCCACCGAAACTTCACATCCTTCTGAGTGAGCCTAGATAAAGGCTTGGCAATGATGGAGAAATCCTGTACAAATCTCTGATAATATCCTGCCATTCCAAGGAAGCTTCTCACCTCTTTGACATTGGTCGGCCTTCCCCACTCTACCACTGTGGAAACTTTACTTGGATCAACTAATATTCCCTTTTCATTGATGACATGCCCCAAGAATCCCACCTGAGACGTCTAGAACTCGCACTTTTTCAACTTAGCATAAAACTTATGCTCCCTTAGCGTCTCCAATACAAGCCTTAGATGATGCCCATGATCTGCTTCAGTCTTTGAGTAGATCAAAATATCGTCAATAAAGATGACTACAAAGTCATCCAAATACTCATGCAGCATCCTATTCATTGTCTCCATGAAAGCAGCAGGGGCGTTCGTTAGTCCAAAAGACATGTAATACCCCGGCCTGCTCATAGCGTGGCCCATGTGGCCCATGAGGAGTTGTGTGGTGGGATTAGTCCCACATTGCTTGTCTCAAGTGAGTTGTAGTAGTATATAATGCCTGTTGGATCCAAACGTAGCATCTCCGGGTTAACCCTTTTACACGGAAGCGAGGACGAAAGTGTAAGTGAGGTGCTATGTGTGGCGTGGTCCGCCCACTACGGCCGGGCATTGAGCCGATTTTGGGTCAGGTGTTACGGATGGTATCGAGCATCAACCTCACAGACGGCGGCGCGTGATGGGGCCAGCGGGCATATGGCGCATGGCACATGTGGGCCGGAGTGGACACATGGCATGGCATATGTACGGCTTTGGACGCACGGACGATGTACCGAGAGGTGGTTCGGGCATTTGCCGCGTATGCAGATATCGTTGAGGGCGCCACCCTTAAGGGGGTGAGTGTAATACCCCGGCCTGCTCATAGCGTGGCCCATGTGGCCCATGAGGAGTTGTGTGGTGGGATTAGTCCCACATTGCTTGTCTCAAGTGAGTTGTAGTAGTATATAATGCCTGTTGGATCCAAACGTAGCACCTCCGGGTTAACCCTTTTACACGAAGCGAGGACGAAAGTGTAAGTGAGGTGCTATGTGTAGGCGGGTCCGCCCCACGGCGGGCTGGGCATTGAGCCGATTTTGGGTCAGGGTGTTACAAGACATAACTTTAAATTCAAAATGCTCATACCTTGTGGAGAACGCCGTTTTCTCAATATCCTCCTTTCGTACAGGAATCTGATTGTATCCCGACTGGAGATCAATCTTTGAAAATACTTTTGCCCCTCTCAACTGATCAAATAAATCTTCAATACGTGGCAAAGGATATTTATTTTAAATAGTCAGTTGGTTGAGAGCACGATAATCAATACACATGCGCCAACTACCATCCTTCTTCTTGGTAAATAACACAGGAGCTCCCCACGGAGACACACTGGGATGAATAAGATCTTTCGCCTTTAGATTGTCCAACTGCTTCTTTAATTCCTCCTGAAAAGGACGTGCCAGACGGTACGGGGTCATAGAAACCGGTCGAGCGCCCGGCACTAAATTAATCCTGAACTCCACTGGGCATGGTGGAGGCATACCAGGCAACTCTGCCGGAAATACATCCAAGAATTCCAGAACCACCGGGATACTTCCTGCAATCAAATGCGAACTCGGCGTCTCTACTAATGACAAGAGAAATCCACTCTTTGCTGCTCTACTACCAGGATACAAACTAGCCAGCACACTGAGTGAATAGGAAAGGGCACCCCTGAAAGCATCTAGGCCCCTAAAAATGGTTTTGGTAATTAATGATAATATGTGAATATGGGATTAACAAGTTTACTAAGAATGTGCAAGGTTAATTCCATTTGATGAACATGATGAAGCAAGGATGCATGCTAAAGGAAAATGTGAAGATCAACAAGGCTTAAAGTCAAGGTACAAATAGTCTAGGATCCTTTTCTATTTTACCGGTCTAAGGAGAATTGGTTGGTAGACCGGATTATAGGATAAATGCCGTACTATTAAGGGGGATCACGACTAGTAGCTTGATAGCTTATTCTTGTGCCATATGGATCAACTTAGGATCATGCATGCATTTAAAATTGGACTTGAATTTAAGTTAGAATGAATTCAGTGCTTTAATTCTGGAATCGGATGAACCGAAGGCTTAGCAGCGGTTGTACCGAAGCGCGGTTGTTCCGATGATATCTCGGCGGTTGCAAAATAACAGTACGAGTGTAATCTCCTTTGAAAACCGTTTTTGAGAATCGGCTGTACCGCGCGTATAATCGGATGAACCGCATCCCGGTTGTTCCGATGATATTTCAGCGGTTGCAAAATAACAGTACGAGTGTAATCTCCTTTGAAAACCTCTTTTGAGAATCGGCTGTACCGCACGTATAATCGGATGAACCGCAATGCGGATGTTCCGAAATGTATTTGGCGGTTGTAAAATTCCAGAACAAATGCAAAATCTCTGGTTTAGAAAACCTGAAATCGGACGATCCGGGTGTTTGCCTGCGGATGAACCGCAACTAAATCCAACGGCTATATCAGTGCATTTAATGCGTGTAACATAGCCGTTACTGTGCATTGAGCGTAGCGCGGTTGTACCGATGCTAACACGCCGGTTGTTCCGATATGTCTTTGAAATTTCGGAACTTCTTCCCAACGGCTAGAATTGTTTGGTGGAGGCTATAAATACCTCCCCAATCGCACAAGGGACATGTTACACAAGTGCATTAAAGATATCTCAACCCTTGTGAGCATTGTGCATTCAATTCTACTCCCAATTTACTCTTGCATTCATTGAGAGGAGATCAAGTGCATTCATCTTTAGTTGATTCATTGGCACTTGAGTAAAGTCAGCGAGGATCGTTGATCTATTCTCTTGGGGTGTTGCCGCACTCCTAGACGGCTTGGCGGTGAAGCACGGTGATCTTCTCAAGTGAAGCTTGTGAGAAGACCGAGCAAGATTGTGAGTGGTTGGTGTTCACCATCTCGGAGCGAGAAAGAACAACCCAAGTGATTGAGGAAGGCTTAATTGTGGAGCCGCTTGAGTGGTCAAGCTTCCTCAACGTGGACTAGTGAAGACCGGCAAGTCTTTGATACCACGGAAAAACTTCATTGTGTCTTGTGGTTATTTCTTGTCTTTACAATTCCGCACTTATACTTCTAGCTTGCTTATTGTAATTAAATTGCCTAGCTAGGAGCATAACTTGTTTAGACTAAGTCATTGAATTGGATAAATTGTTAATTTGTTAAAAACTTTAAAACCTCCTATTCACCCCCTCTAGTCGGTTATCCTTGATCCTACAAGTGGTATCGAGCTTGGTCTCTCCGTTGTTGGACTTAACCGCCTAGGAGAGCAAGGATGGCTAGTGAGGGAATGGCTTTAGGAAGGGCTCCACTCTTTGATGGCACAAATTATGCTTATTGGAAAATTAGAATGTCAATCTTTTTAAAGGCCATGAGTCCAAGCATTTGGAAAATCGTAAATGATGGTTACACTATGCCTCTTAATCCACTTGAACCCACGGATCAAGACACGCGTAACTCTCATTTAGATGCCCAAGCTATGAATGCTCTCTTTGGCGCTTTGAACGGATGAGTTCAATAGAGTGAGCAATTTGGAAACCGCTCATGCTATTTGGACAACTCTCTCGGAAATCCATGAGGGTACATCCACGGTCAAAGAAGCCAAATTGCATAGGCTTCGGATTAAATATGAGACATTCATAATGTTGCCTCATGAAAACATCAATGAGATGTATTCAAGACTCAACAACATTGTGAATGAGCTCAAAGGCCTTGGGACTAACCTTTCCGATGTTGATATTGTGCGCAAGATGCTTAGGGCTCTTCCTGACAAATATGAAACTTTGGTGACGCTCTTCATCAACTCTCCCGAACTGACAAGGATGACACCAACGGGCCTTTTGGGCAATCTCATCACAAATGAGTTGTTCAAGAAGGACAAAGAAGAGCTCGTGGAGACATCCTCCTCAAAGAAGAAAATTACCGCTTTCAAGGCCAAAGCGGAATCAAGTGATGATGAGGATGAAAGAGAAGATTCCGATGAGGAGTATGCACTCCTTGTAAGAAAAATGAAGAAGTTCATGAAGAGACGCCCCAATAGAAGCTACAACTTTGACAAATACAAGAAGGGACAATATTCAAGTGACAAGAAGAGTTATAGCAACATTCGATGCTATAATTGTGATGAAAAGGGGCACATCTCATCTCGTTGCCCCGCAAAGAAGGATGACAAGGACAAGTCATTCAAGAAGAAAGAATATAATGGCAAGAAGAAGCTTTTCAAGAAGCTTCACAAGGATGGCAAGAATGAAGCTCACATTGGAGAGTGGGATTCAAATGATGAATCAAGCGACTCGACTCAGATGAGGATGAGTCTTCCAAGAAGAAGGGACTAGTTGGCATTGCTATCAAAGAAACTCCTTCACTATTCTCCACTCCTACATGCCTCATGGCAAAAGGAGATAAGGTAAAATCCATTGATAGTGATGAACCAACTTATGAAGAATTATTGGATATGCTTGATGAATTAAATGAATTTAATGGAAAAGAGAAATCAAAATTCAAAGTCTTGAAGAAAGAATATCTCTCTAAAAGACTCTTTTGAGGAGCTAAAGAAAGCTCATGATTCTCTCATCTTAAAGAATATTGAAAATCTCATTCACATATTGGAATTACTTGTGATCTAATGAATGAGATGTCTAAAGTAGATATTGCTTTAAATGAAAAATCCATGTCTAGCATTTCTACTTCATGTGATGATTTACTTGCCATGCCATGTTGCTCTAGTGATGATTCAATTGCTAGTTTAGCAAATACTTGTGATCCTTTACTTATTGTTGAGAACCATGAATTAAAAGAACAAGTCAATAAACTAAGCAAAAGCTTGGAAAGATGCTTTAAGGGTAAGGCCACCTTAGACAAGCTTTTGAGTGAGCAAAGGTGCTCATTCAACAAGGAAGGTCTCGGTATGTGCCTAAGAAAGGTAAGAAGTCAGCAAATAAACCCACAAGGTATGTGAGGGAAAATGGTAAGTATTGCTATAAGTCTGGGAAATAGGACATGTGCAACAAAATTGTCCTAAAGGTAAAATTGCATCTTTTGGTATATATGATTCATGCTATATGCTTAGAAAGACTAAGGATGGTAAAATACTTGCTCATTTTATTGGCACTTCAATTTTAGGCGCTAAAAGAATGCTATTTGGGTGCCTAAAACCTTAGTCACTAACCTCCAAGGACCCAAACAAATTTGGGTACCTAAAAGAACTTGATTCTTGTTTTGTAGGTGAACTACAAGACCGTGGAAAACATTGGGTGCTTGATAGTGGTTGCACTCAACACATGACCGGTGATAGAAAATGTTCACCACATTCGAGAATGGGAAAGGAATGGACAAAATCACATTTGGTGACAATAGCAAAGGAAAGGTAATTGGATTGGGTAAAATTGCTATCTCAAATGACCTTTCCATTTCAAATGTATCTTTAGTAGAATCACTAAACTTTAACTTGTTATCCGTAGCTCAAATATGTGATCTAGGACTAATTTGTTCCTTTTCTAAAGAAGGTGTTACAATTTCAAATGAAAATGATAACTCTTTAATTTTTAAAGGATTTAGATTTGGAAACCTTTATTTGGTAGATTTCACTTCAAATGATTCATGCTTAAAAACTTGTTTGATGGCAAAACCTCCTTGGGTTGGCTTTGGCATAGAAGGCTAGCTCATGTAGGAATGATTCAACTCAAAAGCTTTTCAAACATGATTTAGTTGTTGGCTTGAAAGATGTGAAGTTTGAGAAAAACCGACTTTGTAGTGCATGTCAAGCAGTAAACAAGTCGCTAATTCTCACCCTTCCAAAAGTATCATGTCAACTTCTAGACCATTGGAACTCTTACATATGGATTTATTTGGGCCAACAACCTATAAGAGTATCGGGGGAAATAGCTATTGTTTGGTTATTGTGGATGATTACTCTAGATATACATGGGTATTCTTCCTAGATGATAAAAGTGAAACCTCCGAATTTTCAAAACTTTACAAAAGGGCCCAAAATGAATTTGATTTCAAAATAAAGAAAATCCGAGTGATAATGGTTAGAGTTCAAAAATACTAAAGTTGAAGACTTTTGTGATGAACTTGAATAAAGCACTAACTTTCCACAACCTACACCGGAACAAAATGGAGTTGTAGAAAGGAAAATCGACATTAATTGAAATGGCTAGGACAATGCTTGATGAATATAATACTTAGATAGTTTTTGGCGGAAGCAATTAACACCGCTTGTCATGCCATAAATCGTCTTTATTTACATCGTCTTTTGAAAAAGACTTCCTATGAGCTTCTTGTAGGAAGAAACCGAACATCTCCTATTTTCGTGTCTTTGGTTGTAAATGCTATATTTTAAAGAAGGGTGTTCGCTATCAAAATTTGAAAGTAGATGTGATGTTGGTTTCTTGCTAGGTTATTCATCAAATAGTAAAGTTATCGTGTCTTCAACAAAAACTCCGGTTTAGTTGAAGAAAAACATGATGTTCAATTTGATGAAACTAACGGCTCTCAAGAAGAGCATGAGAATTTGGATGATGTAGGCAATGAAGCTTTGAGAAGGGCAATGGAGCATATGCAAATTGGTGACATAAAGCCCAAGATGATTCATCATCCTCCACACTAGTTGAACCACCAACATCTTCTACAAACCAAGTTCAATTTGACAATAAGGAAGATGATCAACCATCTAACTTACCACCAAGAATCCACAATGCAATTGCTAAGGATCATCCAATAGACCAAATATTGGGTGATGTAAGTAAGGGTGTTCAAACTCGATCTCGTGTTGCTTCTTTTGTGAATATTACTCTTTTGTCTCTTGTATTGAGCCAAAGCATGTAGAAGAAGCACTTGAAGATCCGGATTGGGTGAATGCTATGCATGAAGAACTCAACAACTTCACCCGAATGAAGTTTGGACATTGGTGGATCGACCCAAGGAACACAACGTCATTGGTACAAAATGGGTCTTTAGGAACAAGCAAGATGAAAATGGTTTGGTTGTTCAAACAAAGCAAGATTGGTAGCTCAAGGGTATTCACAAGTTGAAGGTTTGGATTTTGGTGAAACTTTTGCTCCGTAGCTAGATTAGAATCAATTCGGATATTACTTGCTTTTGCATCATGCTTTGATATTAAATTATTTCAAATGGATGTTAAAAGTGCTTTCTTAAATGGTAAAATTTCGAACTTGTATTTGTTGAACAACCTCCGGTTTTGAAGATCCTAAAATCCAAATAATGTCTATAAACTCTCTAAAGCGCCTATGGCCTTAAACAAGCTCCTAGAGCATGGTATGAACGACTTAGAGATTTTCTAGTCTCAAAAGGATTCAAAATTGGGAAGATTGATTCAACCTTATTTACTAAAGTTATAGATGATGATTTCTTTGTATGTCAAATTTATGTTGATGATATTATTTTGGGTCTACTAATCAAGATTTTTGCAAAGAGTTTGGTGATATGATGTCTAGGGAATTTGAAATGTCGATGATTGGAGAATTAAGCTACTTCCTTGGATTCCAAATCAAGCAACTCAAAGATGGGACCTTCGTGAGCCAAACCAAGTATGCAAAAGAATTGATCAAGAAGTTTGGTATGGAGGATGCAAAACCCATCAAGACTCCCATGGCAACAAATGGTCATCTTGACTTAAATGAGGGAGGTAAATCGGTAGATTTAAAGCTTTATAGATCTATGATTGGTAGTTTGCTTTATCTTACCGCATCTAGGCCCGATATCATGTTTAGTGTTTGTATGTGTGCTCGCTTTCAAGCAAATCCAAAAGAATGTCATTTAATGGTGTTAAAAGAATTCTAAGATATTTAAAGCATTCCTCTAGCATTGGCCTTTGGTTCCGAAAGGTGCTAAATTTGACTTAATTGGATATTCTGACTCGATTATGCGGGATGCAAAGTGGATAGAAAAAGCACCTCGGGTAGTTGTCAATTTTAGGAAGATCTTTAGTATCATGGTCATCCAAGAAACAAAATTCGTAGCCCTATCCACCACCGGCCGAATATGTTTCAGCGGGAAGTTGTTGTGCTCAATTGCTATGGATGAGGCAAACATTGATGGATTATGGAATTAAACCGATAAAATGCCTCTTTTGTGTGACAATGATAGTCTTTGTGAAAATTGCTAATAATCTGCTCAACACTCAAGAACCAAGCATATAGATATTCGCCACCATTTCTTGAGAGATCATGTGATCAAGGGAGACATTGAAATTAGCCACATAAGAACCGAAGACCAATTAGCGGATATTTTCACCAAGCCATTAGATGAAGGCCGCTTTTGCAAATTGAGGAATGAATTAAATGTCATAGATTATTCAAACATTGTTTAAATTTTTGTTATTACAGTGCTTTTTATTTGGTGTTATTTGAATATTTTGTAAAAGAATTTCTCAAATCTCATATTAAATTCACTATAATTATAAAAACTATGTTCATATATAATCTTCAGTATATTATATGCATAATGATCCCTAAATGATGTTTTATTGAGTGTAAATCTAAGGATCATTTGCAATTATTCAAAATCCCAAAGAAATCCAGAGCTTTATCAAAATCCCAGGACAATCGGTACATCCGGAGTTATGCGAACGGTACGTCCGCAGTGCGGATCATCCGGCGTTATAATAGCGGAACGTCCGTTTTCCTTTTGACCTTATCACTCCAGCGGCTCGTCCGTTTTCCTTTTTCATCTCAGACCGCTCGGGTTCCTCTCTCTCCAGTCGAGCGCCTCTCAAAACTCTCTTTCAAATCGAGTGATTCTCTCGGTGGATCTCCAAGTCCTTGCATTTCCAGTGCTCTCCTTCCTCAAATCTCAAGGTAAAACATCTCTTGATTCGAGTTTTACCGCATTTGGAGCACTAAGGCGTTTTAGGGTTTTTGATAATGCGATTGATATCTAGCAATCTAATTGGGCAAAAGTGCTTCACTTGGTGTCCTATGACCCTTGCGCATCCAGTTCTAGCACTCACTCTCTTAGATTCCATCAAAATCTGGAGATTCTTCAACCCTAGTTTTGGTCAGACAATCGGACGTTCGGTTCTTGAGGCGAACGACCGCAGATTCTGATGTTCCGCCACATAACGGCGGATGATCCGATTATCTCGACAGTAACCGTAAATTGTCATTTCTTTCAATTCAATTCAATTCAAATCTGTTCCTTGACATCTTAATCACTCAAATCTCAGATAGATGCCTAGAATGCGAGGAACATCCAAGAAGTCTCGAGGATCGTCAAGACAAGGGTCTTCGCACCTCAACCTCCACCGCAGGAAAAGGAAAGGAAAGAGACCACCTCAAACTGAATCGTAAAATAGCTCAGAAGTAAATCAATTGAGGAAATCAATCAAGAAGAAGAAGAAGAAGAGGAAGTTCCTCCAAGGACGCAGAAGATGATGATTTGGTTGATCCTCCGGGGACTCCTCTCGACCTACATCTTACGTCACAGATGACTATGCCATCAAGCGCCATGTCAATCAATATCTTCTGAAGAATGACACATTAAATCCAAAATTCCACACAATCTTTCAAGAGCAAGTGTATGAGCAAATATATAGTAGGCACAAGAAATTTGCCGATCATAAATGGATTAATTGGTCAAATATTAATACTTTGGACAAATACAGTGGAGTCTATCAGCTTTTCTACAATGTGGGTCTTCATGATCTTGTGGGCATAAAACAGAATTATGATGACAAGATCATTCGACAGTTTTATGCCACACTGCATATGTCCCATGACTTGAAGACTTTTAGATGGCTGACTGGTGTCAGAAATGTGGAAAGCACCAAAGAGGAATTTGCTAGAGTGTTGAGAATTCAGTCCAGCTCTTGGGACAAAATCTTTGAGAGTTCAGCCCTACTTGTTCCTGCTTGGGCCAGGCATTATGACTCTTCAGCCAAATGCAAGTTAGGGACAATTACTGGATTGAAGCCAGAAGTGAGCATGATTAACAGGATAATTAATCATACTTTCTACCCTAAGAGTGGGAATTTCGATGCAGTACGGGGGCATGTTTGGAACATGATAGATCATATTGTGGAGGGAGTTAAATTTGATGTAGTGGATGTTATTCTTCAAGGCATAGCCTCCTCCAAGAATGACAGAGTTAAAAGGATTTATTATGCTCCTTACATCATGGCATTGATTGTTAGAAAGATCGAGTACCGTGGTGGTTTGGGATCTACTCACAAGCCATATAAACCACGAGATGCCATTCCTCCTCAACAAGTCTCTGAGGATGCCCCTACTGAGGTTGATGCTCCTCCTGCTGCTGCTATGCCTGATGCAAGTGCTCTAGCGCAAGTACTTCAAAATCAGCAGTCTATCATCAACACTTTGCAGGAAATGAAGGCTGAACAAGTTGCCTTTCAGGATGAGACTCGTCATAGGCTTACTACGATGGCAGCTATCCAAAATGACTTCTTTGATGAGACTCATAACAGAATATCAGCTTTGTCTGAGGGCCTAAATGACTTAGAACATTTTCTCAAGACCCTCGCGTTATGTTCGCCGACCTCCTCGACGCCTAAGGGTCCTTCTTCTAGGACAACAGCACCTACTCCGGCTCCTCATTTGCACTCCTCGAGTTTCAGCTCCAGCCTCCTCCGGCTCCTACCACCCTCTCAAGATCTCAGATCCCGCCCTCGTGTCGGCTTTCTCCGGATCTCGCACCGCCACTCCACTGCCGCTTCTCCTGCTCCTGCTCAGGACCCAGTTTCTTCCTCTCAGGACCCCCCTGTTTGATGCTTTTTGGTACTTTGATGCCAAAGGGGGAGAAATTGTGAAGATGTGAAGACTTAGTTTTAGGGGGAGCTATGGGCTTATGTGATTTATATGTGTTTTGTAAAACTGGTTGATTGTTGATCTATTTTGTGCCTGTAATAGTTGGTAACTTTTGTTGAACTTGTGGAATGTGTTTATGTCTTATTATCTTTTATGCAATGCAATCAATTATTTGACATATCTTATACTGTATTGCTTCCTCAAGTTCATAAATGCAAAAGAAACTCCGCCAAAATTTTCAATTCTTTACATATGCTTGCAAATTATTCACTATCCATATGCATTCGTTTAGGGGGAGTCTTCTTTTAATTGGATTTGACAAGAAAAATAATTCTCAAAATTTACTTATGCTCATTGCAAAGATTATTTTACCTGTCAAAAGACTTCAAAAGAATATACACTCTTAGTATATTCAAAACAACTTTTCTCACATATTAGTGTGTTGTCATCAATTACCAAAAAGGGGAGATTGAAAGCATCTAGGCCCTAAAAATGGTTTTGGTAATTAATGATAATATGTGAATATGGGATTAACAAGTTTACTAAGAATGTGCAAGGTTAACTCCATCTGATGAACATGATGAAGCAAGGATGCATGCTAAAGGAAAATGTGAAGATCAACAAGGCTTAAAGTCAAGGTACAAATAGTCTAGGATCCTTTTCTATTTTACCGGTCTAAGGAGAATTGGTTGGTAGACCGGATTATAGGATAAATGCCGTACTATTAAGGGGGATCACGACTAGTAGCTTGATAGCTTATTCTTGTGCCATATGGATCAACTTAGGATCATGCATGCATTTAAAATTGGACTTGAATTTAAGTTAGAATGAATTCAGTGCTTTAATTCTGGAATCGGATGAACCGAAGGCTTAGCGGCGGGTTGTACGAAGCGCGGTTGTTCGATGATATCTCGGCGGTTGCAAAATAACGAAGATGAGTGTAATCTCCTTTGAAAACCGCTTTTGAGAATCGGCTGTACCGCGCGTATAATCGGATGAACCGCATCCCGGTTGTTCCGATGATATTTCAGCGGTTGCAAAATAACAGTACGAGTGTAATCTCCTTTGAAAACCTCTTTTGAGAATCGGTTTGTATCAAGACGTATAATCGGATGAACTGCAATGCGGATGTTCAAATGTATTTGGCGGTTGTAAAATTCCAGAACAAATGCAAAATCTCTGGTTTAGAAAACCTGAAATCGGACGATCCGGGTGTTTGCCTGCGGATGAACCGCAACTAAATCCAACGGCTATATCAGTGCATTTAATGCGTGTAACATAGCCGTTACTGTGCATTGAGCGTAGCGCGGTTGTACCGATGCTAACACGCCGGTTGTTCCGATATGTGCTGAAATTTCGGGAACTTCTTCCCAACGGCTAGAATTGTTTGGTGGAGGCTATAAATACCTCCCCAACTGCACAAGGGACATGTTACACAGTGCATTAAAGATATCTCAACCCTTGTGAGCATTGTGCATTCAATTCTACTCCCAATTTACTCTTGCATTCATTGAGAGGGAGATCAAGTGCATTCATCTTTAGTTGATTCATTGGCACTTGAGTAAAGTCAAGCGAGGATCGTTGATCTATTCTCTTGGGGTGTTGCCGCACTCCTAGACGGCTTGGCGGTGAAGCACGGTGATCTTCTCAAGTGAAGCTTGTGAGAAGACCCGAGCAAGATTGTGAGTGGTTGGTGTTCACCATCTCCGGAGCGGAGAAAGAACAACCCAAGTGATTGAGGGAAGGCTTAATTCGTGGAGCCGGCTTGAGTGGTCAAGCTTCCTCAACGTGGACTAGTGAAGACCGGCAAGTCTTTGATACCACGGGAAAAACTTCATTGTGTCTTGTGGTTATTTCTTGTCTTTACAATTCCGCACTTATACTTCTAGCTTGCTTATTGTAATTAAATTGCCTAGCTAGGAGCATAACTTGTTTAGACTAAGTCATTGAATTGGATAAATTGTTAATTTGTTAAAAACTTTAAAAACCTCCTATTCACCCCCCTCTAGTCGGTTATCCTTGATCCTACAACCCCCCTGAAAAACTATCTCCTGCCCCGACGGAGCTTGTGGAGTTACTGTCCTCCAAAAGCATGATATGACAGCACGGTAACTATGCAACCAATCCATACCCAAAATAACGTCAAATGGTTCCACCTTCATAACCATTAGATTAGCAATAAAGTCTTCTCCATCTAACGAAATCACACAACCGGACAGACTGTGGAACTAGAAAGAATTCCCCCAGGCGAATTGACTAGAACAGACTGAGCTATATACTGCATACTCAAATTTGCCCGGCTAGCAAACTCTAATGATGCAAAAGAGAAAGTAGCCCCGGAATCAAACAAGACATAAGCCTCAACTGAATCTACCAGAAGCGTACCTGTCACCACATCAGGACGACCCACGGACTCAGCAGTTGGCATGGCGTAGGAGATCGATCTTTGGGGCGGTGGAGCCCCAACACGGGTATGGTGGTGCATGAGAGCTGGAGGTGCTGAAGGCGCCACAAAAGGGAACATTGTCACCGGGGAAGGCGACCAAAAATACCCTGGTGGTGGAATCCCTCCAAGAGTAGGGTAGTAGGGCTGAGGATGCATCCAAGACTGAGTAGGAGTAGCTGTAAGCATCTGCACAGACCCTCGAGAAGAACCAGCTGGCACTGGAGCTGACTCTTGAATTGGCTCACACTTGATAATACTGGTAGGATTCTGCCTACAAACCAACGACTTGTGACCATCCCGACCACAGTGGCTACAAGAACCCGACCAGGTACACTCTGAAGCACGATGATCATTGCCACACTTGAAACACTTCATACCTTGCCCTGGGACCGAACGCATCCGAGGAGTACTCGATGACAGTCGAAAAGTGGAGGTTGACTGTGGCTTTGAGACCCTGGACTTGAAGGAATTCTGCGGGCCCTTGAACTTGAAAGGCGGCGGTGATGAACCACTTCCTCCTCCGAAACTCTTCCTCTGACTGCCACCAGTCCCCTCAGAAACCATGGTACCTCCTGTACCTTGTAACTCTTCCCCAAGCTGCATCTCTAGCTCCATGCCCCTGGCTTGCTCTACCAGGAAGCTAAAATCACGCAGCTCCAAAGCCCCAACACCTGACGAAATTTCACGGAGCCCTCTGCAAAACCTCTTAGCCTTCTCCGCCTCATTGGTAGCCACAGCTGGAACGAAGTGGATTAAGTTGTTGAAACCCACTTCGTACTCTGTCACCGACATCTTACCCTTCTTGAAACTATTCAAGGACACATCCATCCTCTCCACAAATGAGGCATTATAAAACCTCCTCCTGAACTGCTCCACAAAAAGTTCCCAAGTTCTTCGGTCCATGGGCGCATTCTAGTGACAGACTCCTTCCCACCAGAGATCCGCTGCCCCTTCAAATTGAAAGGCCACGAACTAAACCCTCAGCTCTGAAGTCAAACCCAACGCTCCCAGATGCCTCTCTATGTGTCGCAGCCAGTTAGCAGCATCCACCGGTGTGCCCATCCCATCAAAGGTGTCAAACCTCAAGGCATTCCACTAATGCAGCCCCATAGCAACCACCGCATGGTATCGCCCGAGAACCATCTCAGCGCTGCGAAGAGTGGGCCGAGGAGCCTGGTTTCCTGAACCGTGAAGCAACCTCCTCTTTCGATCCCACGTAACTAGCCTCCCGCCTCTGAGTTCAACTTGGGGGGAGAGCCACCGCTGGCCTCGCCCAAGACCGCGACGACCACGACCACGACCTCTACCCCTTGCCATCGCTAAACAACACAAACAAGCACAAATATTCAAACGTTAAGCACACAATCGACTAAAATAATCAACAAAAACATAGATGTAATGCAACCCAAAACCCACCTACTGTGCTTAGTGTGCCAAAATTAATGCTCTCAATTACCACGGACCTACAACCCGCTCTGATACTAACTGTAACTTCCCAGCCCAACATGAGCTTCGAATGCTACTAAAATAACAAGTTAAACATAATTAACTAAAACTCTTTACCAAATTCCGGCAGAACCTCCTTTGTATAGTTACTATACTGGAGGTTCCCACAAGCAAATATAACAAGAGGTAGTCTAGTAAAAAAATGATCCAAACATAACCCACATAGGCTATTCATCTTTATCAAATAGACATCTGAAAGTAGATCATAAGTATCCAATTTTTAAACTCCTTTATTACAGTCTAATCCAATCAAGTAATGATCGTAAGCAGAATTTTAGGTAATTCATCCATCTACTGAATTAATTTTCCTTTTATTCTCATGTGTGTATATAGTGCGAGCGTGCAACTACCCTAGCCCTTCCTTTCTCCCATGCATGCCGATCTCATACAGGTACCTAAAACACAACAACAAGGGGTGAGTCCAAAGACTCAGCAAGCATAATAATTGGTAACAACAGTATAGGAAAGAAACCCATCAATTATACATCACAAATCTATTCACCAAATAAACCACATACACATGACATGCAACCTGCTCATATGCTCTTTATGCTCTTTGTCTTTATCTTTGTCTTTTTGCATTTTACCGGTAATGCAAAGTACGCATCCATCGATGCACACCCATGCCTGTGCCATCTGGCACAGGGACCTTTGCCCATACTTTACAAGTATGAGGACCCTTGCCCATGCTCTTCAAGCATGGAGACCTATTGCCCGTCACCAACATGACGGGGACCCAACTATGGCTTGATCAACACATGACCAGGACTTCAATAAACTACATGATGCATATGTATGAATTCTCCATTTGACAACCATATACATCCATAACAATATTGCATATGAATATCCTACTCATACTACAAAACTCACAAACATAGTCCTTCCAACTTTCAATGCAACCATGATAAACACGTAACTCGTAACAATAGAGTCCATGCTCATTACCAGACATATGACCAAATCAATCATGAACAATATAAATAACCATAGAATGTATCGGTCAAGTCATTCGATAATATCTAATATAACCATAATCACACTTGCCTTAACCGCGAGAGAACGTGGGACGTGCAGAAGGCGCTGCCCCCGGGACCCGTCCACCACCTGAATAAATAGTTAACACACACTAAGGCGACAGTAGCGGGCCAAAGCAAAAAAAAATATATAACAACCTACTCGAACTCGCGAAAGGGTCTAACTCGATTCCAACCCCAAATCCTAAACGTCGATCTGTCCCCTCAGTGGACAGTCAACTTATAAAGTTCATAACTTTCACTACCAGAATCCAAATTACGTGTTCTCAGACTTTATGGAAAGATAATTAAATTACCTAAATAAACTTAGTTGGGGAGCCCTTCTGATTCTGCCATAAACTATCCCTACCAAGCCAGTCTACAGAATATCAATTTTTTACATCGGGTTCTCTGGACAGAGCACCAAAACTACCATAACTTTTGCTACGCAACTCGGAACAGGGTGATCTTAGGCTCTATGGAATCACAACAAAACCAGCTACAATAGTCTAGTTGGGCAAGTCCCCTGATTTGGTCTCCTACGAGTCCCAATTTTCAGGTGAAGATGTCTGTCCTAACAATCTGACAGACAGAAAACAGCGATGGTAAAACTCGCATAAATTTTTATTGGAAACTCTAATTTTTTTTTCTTTATCAACTTGGAAATCTTACAGAATTATCTAAAACATTCATTTTGGGAGACATTTCTGATTCTGCTTCTAAAAAATTCAAATTGGCCAGACAAGACAATCTGCCAATTCACGTCAACCCTCTTGGACAGTCGCGGTAAAACTACCATAACTCCTAAACCGTACGTCCAAATCAGATGATCTTTGTGCCAAAAGAAAGATAAAGCTGAGACCTACAACTTTTTAAGAGGTGATCAGGTCAGAAAAATGAACACAACGTACCCAAATCTGATGAGCAACGGCGCACAGCAGGGAGAGGTGGGGAGAGGCGGCGGCCACTAGGGGGAAAAAGGGGGAGGGGGTGGGGCATTAGGGTTTGGGGGGGTGGGAACCCCCCCTTGGCCGGCCACAAGAGAGGCCTCTCCTGGGCCGCGGCCCAGGTTGCCGAACAAATGCGAAACCCCCCCTCTTCTATCCAGGTTTTGCTATTCCTTTTAAGCCCTCTTTCTCCTCCCGACTAGTTCTTCAATTTACCGAACCAAAACCGGTATATTACAAAGTCTAAGATCACACCTTTCCGAGTTTGGTAGCAAAAGCTATGAAGGTTTTATTACTACTGTCCAGTGTAACCTTCCGCGAGTCTGTCATGTAATTTGAGTAGAACAAACATTTAAACTCTGGGTCTTGGGAAGGCGGGTATTAGTGTTGCGAGTAGTAATTTCTTTCTGCATCGTCTTATGTTAATGATTCAATTGTGTAGGAGAAGGGGCTTCAGGATTTGGGGCACTGTAATACCGCGTTCAATCTTTAGAACAGTATTTGAATTTGAACTGTTTTATTAGGAGTTAAAATGGGGTTTCAGAATTTTCTCTTGGAGGGTGATTAAATTTTGGGCAAAAAGCCTATAGCCTTGGCCCATTAGGGGCAACCAAAAACCCTAAGTGCTATAGTACTGCGCCCCTGCTATAGTACCCATCCTCGCTCTGATAGCCGCAGCGCTTGCAAAGCATACCACCCCATCGTTACCGCTGTCCAAGAAGAAGGAGGGAGGGAGGAGAACCCTTCGGGTGCCGTCGGCCAAGGAGAAAAGAAGAGGGTGAGGGGAAGGGACATCGTCTTCCCCAAGTGCCATCATCAACGTCTTCCTACAGGTCTACAAGGGTAACGAGGAGTCTTATTCGTTGTTCGACCTGTTTGGAGGAAGGATTGATAGTTAGGATTAAACCGACATGCTGTCTGCTAGATTCCAGAATAGATCCAATCAGTTGTGTGCCCAGTTTTGTCATTTTAGAAGCCGAATCTTGTATTTTTGACTTCTAGAGTTTACTAGCCCTGGTTTTTATCTTTCCATAGCCACCGAGATCACGAGATTCTGCCTTACAGTTTAGGAGATATGAATTATTTTTTGCGCGTTGTTCTATCTGTCTGATGAGGAAGAACTGTCTGTTTGTTCCTTAATTTTGACCTGGTTAATTTAAGATTCAGGACCTCCACCTATTTAGGTTATTGTAGAATTTTTAATAATCTTTCCATATTGATAAAGAACACCTCCATTGGATTTGTAGAGTGAAAGATATGCCATGTTCTTTGCTGCTGATCGATTGTCTGGACAGATGTTTGTCATACGTTTTCAACGGCTGGATAGCCGATTGTTTTGGCAGATTTAGTGGATCTTGTCAACTAGAGTTTCGTAGGTTGGTTTGTTAAAATTCATTGAGCACTAGTTTCACATCATTCCAAGTTACAGATCTTTAATTATGATTTTTCTCGTACTGCTATCCAGTAGGGTCGCCAGTTGGCTGAATAGGTGAATTCTCAAATTGAAACCGTTGATTGTGTTGGAAAGTTAGGGGATTATGGTAGGGCACCGTAGCTTTGTCATACCGCTTTGTCATACCTTGTTATCCTTATTGCGAATACGTATTTGTGTAGGCGGTGAGGCGGCGAGTGGAGGAGCACCTTCGTTGCCTCCTAGCACGTCATAACGCGGAAGGCAAGTACCTTGTTTGATTCTATTGAATGTTGATGATTGAACGTGGATGTAATGCTAGACTTGCTATTCATATTCATATGCTGAGTATTATTCTTCATTTTCATAGGATAAAAGTTAATTTCATGTCATCCATTCTATTCATGCCATGTTTTCGTTGTGACCACGGGAGTGGAAATAAAAAAGATCCATCAATTCCAGTATGGGCATGTAAGTCCCACCACTCCAATGTGAGCAATCTTGGACACCCGTATGAAACATTCTTCATACGGTATTCGGGTCCCCCGGACTTTGTTAAGTACGGGCTTAAGTGAACACCGACGGGTGTATCACTCGTTATACCGGTATAAGCTATTGAGCAGTCCATTCTTTCAATGCATTCTTTCATTCCATTCATTCATGTATATGTTCTGAGAATTGTTCTCATTTCGGATGTAGTTAGCTTTGTCCACTTTATGCTTGATTTATCATGTTTAGTACTTGCTGAGTCTTTGGCTCATCCTTACTTGTTTGTTTAATTTAGATAAATGATGAGGAAGACAAGTCTTGTGAGGGATTAGTCCAACACGATGCACACCACTTATCTTAAATCAGAATTCATTGATTATTTTCGTTTCATGACAGCTATTTGATAATTGTTGAATTGTAATAAGCCAACTTGGTTACGGTTATCTTACTCTCATGTTTTAAATGTTTTTCTATCTTTAATTGGAATTGTTACTTATCATTAGTATCGTATGAATTATTGTTTTATAATCAATGCTATTCGTGTAATTCTGTTGGTTCCTAGTGTTTTGATTAAATTTGAGTGACATCTTGGCTTTCGAATAGCCAGGGTGTTACAGTTGGTATCAGAGCGGGCTTTTGGTCCGTGGTAAACAAAGTATTATAATGACACACTGTGCACAGTAGGTGGTGTTTGGGAAATCCATTGCATCCGTATTTCTAGTGATGTGGTTCATTATATTGTACTGTATCAAATTGCTTCTGTACTATCTTTCTTGTTGATTAATCTATGATATGATGTGATATCATATATATATGAATTTATTCTATGATTGTCATGAGATGATCCTATATATATTCATAATTGAATACATTGGTTATGCTTGTTGATAACGGATGTTAAGAAGTTGAGGTCGTGGTTGTTACTCTGGGATTCTCCAGGTTACACCATCGTTCACGGTATGTGGTTAGGGGGGTAGTTACCCCGAGTACCATAGTTATAGGTTTTGAGCGTGAGTTGCTCTAGAAAGTTGTTCTCTTCCTTGATTTCTGAATTTGACAAATTCTTGCCCGGTGGTGGTTGATGAATTTCTCTTGGGTTCATGGTTCATGGTAGATGATGAGATTCAATAGGTCTTTAATGGTTCTATGAAACTATTATTGTTTTCGACTGTTGAGTTGCTTTTACTACTAGTCATCTTCGTCAATTGGCAATATTGATATTTCCATGGTTGTTCCTTCTTTCTCATTGGAAAAGAGTGACTCCTTTACTCGTTTGATAGTTTGAATAATGAGAGTTTTCTGTTGCAAGTTCGTTAACATGAGAAAGCATTGGCTCCATGTACTTCTTTTGGATCATTTCGCTTGTTGAAGTTTAATGCATCTCTTTGCTGAAGAAAAGTGTTAAAACTCTTTTGTGGTGTTTTGTTGTGATTAAGTCGGAGGTTGTACTCAAACAAAATTGTGGGCTACGGGTTTCTATTGGTCCCAATTTGTTTTTCAAAACAATTCTTGTCTTTCTGACTGCTGAGCTCTCTTTACTACTTGTAAACGTTATTATTTACAAGATCATTCTCTTTATGTTAGTCCTATCTTTCTTATTGATAAAGGTGACTTGGTTATCCGTTTGGCATTTTGGAGAATGCGAATTTCCTTTCACAAAGTTCATTGAAGAAATTTTTTACTATGCTTATTTCTTTTGGAGTAGTTAGCGTGTTGGAGTTTAGAACCTCCCTTTGAAAAAGAAAAGTGTCGAAACCCTTTATAAAGTTTTGTGGTGTTATGTGAGAGGTTGTAAGTAAATAAGCTAATTGATAATCTATGAGTGTAGCACCCTGGCTATTCGAAAGCCAAAATGTTACCTAAAGAGCATACAACCACAATGCGGAAGAATTTAATCTAAACTTCTATAATCAATCGAAGAGTTCAATGGTAATACTAGCATAACAGGAATAAAAAACGAATCCATCAGCATATAAACAGTGAGAACTTCAGAGAAGCCACTAACAGCAATTACCAGAACTAAAAAACAGGTAGTCTTAATCTTATTTATTATAGTTCCTCATTTGACAACTGAAAGACATAATCGAACTTAACAAGGAAGATGAATAATGGTGAACTGAGTGAAATGTGCTTGACTAATCCCTTCCCACAAGGCCATCATCAACGTTCACCTAAATGAATACAGAAAGTAAGAATGAGTCGAAACTCAGCAAGTACCATACAAGATAAATCAAGCATAGAGTGGACAAGCCAACTCAATTGAAGTATGAACAATTCTTGGAACACATACATGAATGAATGGAATGAATACATGAATGAATGGAATGAAAGGATGCATTGAAGGAATGGACTGCTCAACAGCTTATACCGGTATAGCGAGTGACACACCCGTCGGTGCTCACTTAAGCCCGTACTTAACAAAGTTCAGGGATCCAGTCACCGTATGAAGAACGTTTCATACGGGTGTCCAAAATTGCCCACATTGGAGTGGTGGCCAACATTGCCCACATTGGAGTGGTGGGTCTTACGTGCCCATACTGGAATTGATGGAACTTACAATTTTCCACTTCTGTGGTCAACATGAAACAAATGCGTGAACGGAATGAACTCTTATCACATCATAATGAAGAAATATACATAGCATACGAACATGAATAGCAAGACTAACAATTCATCCACACACAATCATCACCATTCATTATGATAAGACAAGGTACTTGCCTTCCGCGCTGTGACGTGTTAGGAGGCAACGAAGGTGCCCCTCCACTCACCGCTTCACCGCTTACACAAATATTTATTCGAAATAAGGATAACAAGGTAAGAAAAATTACAAGTTTCCTACCATAACCCTCTAACTATCCAACACAATCAACGGGTTCAAACTGACAATCTAACTAATCAGCCAGATTACAGCCCTACTGGGCAGCGGTACAATAAAAACCATAATTAAATATCTATAACTCGGAATGACTTAAAACTAGTGCTCAATGAATCATAACGAACCAGTCTATGAAAATCTAGTTGACGGGGTTCTCTGATTCGGCCAAAACTGTTGGCTAAACAGCCGTTGAAAACAACTGATAGACATATCTCCAGATTATATAATAGCAATAGATAAAATGGCATAACTTTCATTCTACTGATCTAATGGAGGTGGTCTTTATCAACCTCGGATCATGGTAAAATTATCTTCAAAAACCATTTTGGGTGGCCGTCCTGGATCTGAATCTAACTAGATCAAAACTGAGGAATAAACTGACAGTCCCCAATTCTCGAATGCATGTAATAGCACATGTTAAAATTCCATAACTTTTGATTGCCAACTCTAAAAATTGTGTTCCTTATCAACTTGGAAATATTACTGAATTATCTACAACATTCATTTTGGGTAGCCTTTCTGATTCGGTCTCTAATTAATTCATAATGGCCAGACAAGCAAACTCCCAAATCCCGTGAGCTCTTTTGAATAGTCGCACGAAAACGGCCATATCTCCTAAACCGTAACTCCAAATCAGATGATATCGGTTCTTAAAGAAATCTAAGACCAAGGTCTACAACTTTCTAAGAGGTGGATAGATCAGAAAATGTACAAAACTTATCCAAATCTGACGAACAAATCTGGCGCAGGGGGAAGGAGAAAGTAGCGCACTGCAGGGAGGAGGGTGGCGGCTCCAAGTGGGGTAAAGGGGGAAGGGGGAAGGGGGTTCAGGGTTTTTGGGGGAAGGTCATCCCCCCTTTGGCCGGCCCCCTCTTGGGCCACATGTGCCGTGGCCCAATGCCCAGGTTGTCGGGAATTCGCGGAAACCCCTTGAGATCACTGAAAATTATAATTCCTGTTTAACTCTTTCTCCCGAATACTCTCCTATTCGCCCGAATAAATTTCGGGGTATTATAATGAGTTCAAGTTGGATTATTAGCAGGATGCATAATTAATCTTGACCGAAGTCCTCAGTAGCGTAGCTGGTTAATTTTTGTTGTCTTGCAATGATTACATAGCGAGCTGTGATTTAGAATATATTTATTCCTGATTAGAATCAATAGGGCTCTAAGAAGAGTGAATATTACTATAAAACTATCTCATAAACATCTACTTGATGATCTTACATAAGTGCTAAATTTATCTATTTTTCTTGGTATGCTAAGATTGTTGAAACCTTATGCTTTTGCCACATTGAGATTTCTAACTTTCAAGGTCAGTACCTTCTTCTCATTCGGAGTTTGATCTTCTTCTCGTGTGGGTCATGTGGCCTCAATTGTGGACTTCACATATGTTTTCCGAGTTCTTTGCCTAATTGGTTGTCCCCTTGGTCATGTATTCCTTGCGAGTGGTAAATAATTTTCTAGTTGGCGAAAATTATTTTCGTGTGCCTCTTTTTTTGAGAAAGATTCAACCCAATTTTTCCACATGGGTCTTTTAAGGTGTTTTCTAATGGTTGTTGTGAGATTGATGTTAATACTTATAGCAATTTGATCGCCTCTGGTGATATCGCTTAAATGAGAATACTTCAAGTTTAGTTTTCATGATCTTTTGGAACTCATGAATAATCTGGTAGCTAAAATTATTTTAAATAAAATAGTATATGGGAATGTCCTATTACTTCTTAAGAGATTTGTGTGATTTAGTCTTAAAGACTCTTTGGTTTGAGTTCGCAAAGTGAGTTTGCAATCAAAGTAATTTTTTGTTGATTTCTTCGAGAGGGAATTAATCCGTTTGCTTTCTGTGAAATCCTATAAAGAAAAATATTTCGAGTTTTTGTGGCTGAGATCATTTAGATCTCATGTTTCATGAGTAGATGAACTGTTCTGAGCAAATTTAGCGTGATGAAGAATTTCATTGGTTCTTAAGTAGTTCTGTGGGTTGGATTAAAGAACTTACCTTGTTCGTTGTGACAAGGTGTTGTTAGTTCAAGGACTAATTACTGTGTTAAAGGAAATAGTGCAGGAGAAGAATTTGATAATCTGAGTCAAGTTGTGTAACTTGTGGTTATTTGAATCATGCCTAAACTTTCTGCTCTTTCCGCTCAAGAGATGCCGATTTTCAATCGCAATGTTATTTTCTTATTGGTTGTTACTTGTTAATTCCCTTTTTGAGGGATGGGTGCCCTCATCTGTGAACTCAACTTTTGTTTTCCAAAATCATCGTTATAAAATTATTTATTTTGGTTTCGTGCTCGCTGTGAGGAGCAACGTTTTCCTGTGTGACGAAATTTGTCATTGTTCGCCTCTTTCTTTCGGGAAAGAATCAACCGTTTTTTTGTTGCAAAGTTTACAAAGCGTAATTGGCAACTGTTTGGTGGTTGTTAAGTAATGGTAGTGGTGAGATTTTGCTATCAAGTTATTGGAGGAGTAGTAGAAGATGAATTGGTTTTGATCTGTACCTCTTGGAGGAAATTTGATCTACATGGAATGTTTGTCTTCGAAGTAAGTCTGAATAGTGTTACGACTGAGTAGAACCTATGGTATAGTGAAATTCCAGAACTTCAGTTCATGATGAAAGGTCAGGGATTATCGAAGGTAGGGAAATCTTGATTAATATTCTAGAGTAACGCAATTGGATAGTATTGCCAGATGGTGGGTGTGATTTCCGATGATGTCAATGAGCGAGTATGATAGAATTGTGGGAATCTTTGAGATTTAGTTCAATGAATTCACTATTTGTTATAAGGGAAATTTATTGTAGAGATCTTGTAAGTTAAATATGGGCTTTGCATTTTTATGCTAGACCTTTGGTCACACAATGATTGTGTGTAGAGAAAGTGGAATAATAGAGTTTCCTAAGCAGTGAATGATCATTGATAGAACCCTTATGATGTAATACATGAACATGCGTGCTAAGGATTTTGAGTTGTTGTTCTTGGAAATTGGAGGTAATGTGATTGCGTGGGACCTATTCTGTGGTGCTTTAGACGCCTTCTATCAAATCGATTTTGGTTAGTAGAATGAGTTACCTAGATTATTCAGTGGATTCAATAGAGGCTCTCCACAATGGTGTGGATGATGTACTTCAGTTTGAACATAATTTGAGGATGTTTAACTAAGAGGTTTAAGCTCATGTGGTATGTGATGAGTTCGAATCCCAAGGTTCGAGAGAAGTTTTATTCCTAAAAGACAGAAACTGAGGAAAAGGATGTTTCATCGGATAATGAGGTATTTTCTTGATTCTCGTTTGAGTTTTGTGTTGTTGACTGGTGTTTTCTGCAATTTGAGTTGGCGCTGTGTTGGCATGTTGACTCTTTCCAATTCAAACAAACCGCAAGAAGTATTTGGTTTGAGCATTCGAGTGATTTCTCCTTTGGTTGTTATGGTGTTCATTTGTAAATTATATATTTAGAAAATGGATTTGTTTCCCAGATGAATTGGCAAATTTGGGATTTAACCCTTTTGGTGGAGAGTTAGTATTGTGTGGATGCGATGAGGACTCTCTATTTCCAGTTGGATTCTCTTTCTGAGTCAGTGGTTTAAGAACCAGTTCTGTTATGCATTCATGTTTAAAGGAGGTGTTCCTTGTTAGATGAAGAGTTCGATTTTGAGCATGTTGTGTGCTTTCATACCAAAG
Organism: Hsuehochloa calcarea; assembly: GCA_036346395.1. Lineage (NCBI taxonomy): Eukaryota > Viridiplantae > Streptophyta > Magnoliopsida > Poales > Poaceae > Hsuehochloa > Hsuehochloa calcarea. The sequence goes on along the minus strand of CM070602.1, from coordinate 35,488,218 downwards.
GGGAAGGTGGCCCAGGTACACTCGTTCGTTTTCGATAGTTGTAGAAATTAGGAATTTGGTATATCGCTATGACCGTCCTGGGTCCTTAAGCGGGGTACGCAATGTCTGGTATGTTCTGATGCTGAGTATTTGAGAGCTCATAACATGTAATTCAACTACAACCTCTCATCATTGAACAAGATCTTACCTTCGAAACCCGATCGGTGCAAATACTGGAAGAGTCAGAGCGAGTTCTGCGAAACAAGACGCTGAAGTATGCCGATGTACCATGGTCACATCAGAGTGACCGAGAAGCGACTTGGGAGTTGGAGCCTCGCATGCGCGAGCAGTACCCGGAGCAGTTCACGTCGAGTATCTTCTAAGTTGGTTGATTTCAGATTTGGTGTTCTTGCAAATAGAATGGCGAGAGAAGAATTCGGGGCCGAATTCTTTTAAGCGGGGTATAATGTAATACCCTGTTCAATCTTTAGAACAATATTTGAATTTGAAATGTTTTATTAGGAGTTAAAATGGGGTTTCAGAATTTTCTCTTGGAGGGTGATTAAATTTTGGGCTAAAAGCCTATAGCCTTGGCCCATTAGGGGCAACCAAAAACCCTAAGTGCTATAGTACTGCGCCCCTGCTATAGTACCCTTCCCTGCTACAGTAGCCACGCCGCCACTACAGTGCCACCCCATCGTTGCTGCTGTCCAAGAAGGAGGGAGGGAGGAGAACCCTTCGGGTGCCGTCGGCCAAGGAGAAAAGAAGAGGGTGAGAGGAAGGGAGATCGTCTTCCCCAAGTGCCATCATCAACGTCTTCCTACAGGTCTACAAGGGTAACGAGGAGTCTCATTCGTTGTTTGATACTGTTTGGAGGAAGGATTGATAGTTAGGATTAAACCGACATGCTGTCTGCTAGATTTCAGAACAGATCTAATCGGTTGTGCACCCAGTTTTGGCATTTTTGAAGCCGAATCTGGTATTTTTGTCTCCTAGAGTTTTGTATCCCTGGTTTTTATATTTCCATAGCAACCAAGATCACGAAATTCTGCCTTACGGTTTATGAGATATGAATTATTCTCTGTGCGCTGTTCTGTCTGTCTAACGAGGAAGAACTGTCTGTTTGTTCCTTAATTTTGACCTGGTTAATGGAAGATTCAGGACCTCCATCCATTTAGGTTATTGTATAATTTTTAATAATATTTCCAGATTGATAAATAACACCTCCATTGGATTTGTAGAGATAAATATCTGCTATGTTCTTTGCTGCTGATCGATTGTCTGGACAGATGTCTGTCATACGTTTTCAACGGCTGGATAGCCGATTGTTTTGGCAGATTTAGTGGATCTTGTCAACTAGATTTTCATAGATTGGTTCGTTAAGATTCATTGAGCACTAGTTTCACATCATTCAGAGTTACAGATCTTTAATTATGATTTTCTCGTACTGCTGTCCAGTTGGGTCGTCAGTTGGCTGAATAGGTGAATTCTCAAATTGAAACTGTTGATTGTGTTGGAAAGTTAGGGGATTTTGGTAGGGCACCATAGCTTTGTCATACCTTGTTATCCTTATTGCGAATATGTATTTGTGTAGGCGGTGAGGCGGTGAGTGGAGGAGCACCTTCGTTGACTCCTAGCACGTCACAGCGCGGAAGGCAAGTACCTTGTTTGATTCTATTGAATGTTGATGATTGAACGTGGATGTAATACTAGACTTGCTATTCATATTCATATGCTGAGTAGTATTCTTCATTTTCATGCGATAAAAGTTCATTTCATGTCATCCATTCTATTCATGCCATGTTTTCGTTGTGACCACGGGAGTGGAAATCAAAAAGACCCATCAATTCCAGTATGGGCATGTAAGTCCCACCACTCCAATGTGGACAATCTTGGACACCCGTATGAAATGTTCTTCATACGGTATTTGGGTCCCCGGACTTTGTTAAGTTCGGGCTTAAGTGAACACCGACGGGTGTATCACTCGTTATACCGGTACAAGCTGTTGAGCAGTCCATTTCTTCAATACATTCTTTCATTCCATTCATTCATGTATGTGTTCCGAGAATTGTTCACATTTCGGATGTAGTTGGCTTGTCCACTTTATGCTTGATTTATCATGTTTAGTACTTGCTGAGTTTTTGGCCCGTCCTTGCTTGTTTGTTTAATTTAGATAAATGATGAAGAAGACAAGTCTTGGGAGGGATTAGTCCAGCACGATGCACGCCACTTATCTTAAATCAGAATTCATTGATTATTTCCGTTTCATGACAGCTATTTGATAATTGTTGAATTGTAATAAGCCAACTTAGTTACGGTTATCTTACTCTCATGTTTTAAATATTTTTCTATCTTTAATTGGAATTGTTACTTATCATTAGTATCGTATGAATTATTGTTTTATAATCAATGTTATTCGTGTAATTCTGTTGGTTCCTAGTGTTTTGATTAAATTTGAGTGATATATTGGCTTCCGAATAGCCAGGGTGTTACAGGCACCATCCTTGCCTCCCAACACGTCGTAGCGCGAAGGGCAAGTACAACTGATTTGTTGTGTTTGTCATGTGTTTTCCTAGTTTGATGAAGGTATGATGAATAATGTTGATATGTTCTTGTTCATAGTCATGATTGATTACCATAGTTCTTTTGATGATACGTTATTGTTCACCGGTTTCATTCATTCATGCTAGCATTGTTCAATTTTCACCCATGGGAGTGGGTTGTGCAGTCCCATCATTCCAGCATGGGCATGTAAGACCCACTATTCCAATGTGGGCAATTTGCATCCCCGTTCTGAAACGTTCTTCAAACGGGCCTTGGATCCCCGCATTTTGGATAATGCGTGCATGGGTGAACACCGATGGGTGTTCACTAGCTATACCAGTATAAGCAAAAGAGAAGGTCATGCATTTCATTCATTCACATGATTTATGCCATTCCACATTCCTATTCTATATAGTGACTGTCATGTTCTTATTCAGTGTTGTTCAAATTGTTCTGTTGTACTTGCTGAGTCGTGGACTCATTCTTGCCGTGTTTATTTATTTTAGGTAATCAATGAGGTCGGCATACTTGGGAGGGGATAGTCACAGATCACTTCATTCACTTCACATCTCTTCTCATTTAGTTATATGAATAAACTATTACCTTTCCTTTGATCGATATTGGATTGTAATAAATGAAGTTTGTTGGATTATGCTATCTTTCATTATGATATGGTTGAATTAGTAAATGCTTAATAATCTTCATATAGCCTAATGATAGATTTATCATAAATAATTCAATATGATTGGATATTTAGAATTTTGATAGGCTGTTGAGTTCTGATTCAAACCATATATTTAATTTTATAGCTGTGCTCTTTTTATGTTATTAGTTGAAAGAATCTTGAATTACATTCATAGAAACGCTTGGTGTTAGACTTTGGGTAATATCTTGGCTTCCGCTTAGCTACGGTGTTACATATACTATGTCGGGATCCTCCCCTAAACTTTTTTTGAGCTATATTTCTAAATCTAATAATTCCTTAAAACACAAAACCTTTTAAGAAATTATGGAAACATAATCTCCTTTTCTTCTGTTGCTGACCAACCGGGCCCCACCTTTAAGTCTTCTTCTCCCACGCGGTGTAGAGCCCACCTTGTCGCCAGATCGTGCCCATGACACAACAGCAGCTCCGCCCACCGACTAGGCCAGCCACCCCCCGGTTTCCTCTCCTCCCCATACCTGCGCTCACGCCCATGCCGCACCCATGCTCTGGCCCGGTCATGCGCCCATGCCCTGCTACTTCCTCGCGTCATCGCCTGGAGCAAGTCGCCGACGGTTTCTCGTGAATTCTCGCAAGCTCCTTCGCCCTTCACCACATATAACCTTAGCACCGAGTACGCCTGTCCACCCACTCCATTTCCCTCACCACCACTCTCCATTTCTCCATTCGTCAAGCTCAAAGCCGAGAGTCATGCGCTGGCCATGGCAGCCGTCGCTGTCAAGTATCTCGATCGCAAAAAAGGACTTTGGCCTATTTATTCATGTCTCTCTAGTCCTCCTCGATGTCGTCTTTCCATCCCTCACCATCTTCTGACGACGTTGGGTTCGTGGCCGCTATCTCCACTTATCGTTTCGGCCAACCCGGTGAGCTCCTACCATGATGGACCGCATCAAGACACATTCCAGCACCTAAGGAACATTTTCCCTTACTTGATTTGGTCTTTTGTCCACAGGAGCATCGCGCCGCCGTCATCTTCCTCGCTCATGGTCGAAACCGCCAGCGCCGGCGCCATTTCCTCTCAGGTGACCCTCGTGTCAATTCCATGAGACTAGAGCATCTCCACACCATCCCCTAGATTGCCTCGCCATTCACCTTTATTCCCTTTCTCCGCAGCGTTGCCACCACGACGACCTCACCACGCCCCCACAGCTCACGTCGCCAGACCACCCCGGCACTTCCCCGCCTTCATCGACCGCTCTGGTAAGATCCACAAGACTCCCTCAAGCTCATGTGTAATACCTCATAAATCCAGCTAGGTCGTATAGTTTGGAATTTATTCGAAAACGAGATTTAAATTTCTCCGGAATCGCATTCGGTAAAAGAGGGAAGTCGGAGGGAGAGAAAGAATTAGTTTTTTTTCAGAATTTTCCAGTCCATGAGGGGTTATCGGAGTTTTCCGCTAACTGGGCCATGGGGGGGCCGCCACCACTAGGGGCCGGCCATATAAGGGGGCACCACTCCCCAACCCTAACCGGCCACCTCCCCTCCCACCTAGCCGCCACCCCCTTCCCTCTCCACCCTCCATTGCCGCGCCTCCTCCTGGTTGGGCGCCGCCTCCTCCCCGGTCGCCGGCCATTGGTGCTCCCGAGGTTGCTCTCCAAGATCCCCTGGCGCTCCTCCTCCGATCTGTCCTCCGGCGGGCTGTTTCCTCGTCGGGTGCTCGCTGTGGTGTGGCCGGCCAAGGAAGAAGAAGGGAGATCAGCGGGGAGTGGTTCTTCGTCGATCTACGGGTCTTCAAGGGTAACGAGCACCTCGGTTCATTGTTTGATCGGTTTTTGTTGCGGTAGAGATCATTTGAGTCGCGTCAGATTAGGGTTCCAGAAATTACAGCTTGGATCAGAACGTTGCGCGGCAAGTTACGGTACTTTAGAGGCCGAATCTGGGGTTTTGCCCTTCTAGAGTTTTATTCCTGGGAACGTTAGCTTTCTTTTAGAACCAAGATCAGGAAAATCCGATCTGTAGTTTGGGAGATATGAATTTTTGAATGCGGTCTGTTCAGTCTGCCTGAAAACTGGGGTCAGTAGGTTTGTCCCTCGGTTTTCTTCAAATTAGGGGCCGAATTAGAACCTTCACCCAACTAAGTTATTGTATCTCTCGAATTTATCTTTCCAAGTTGATAAGGATCATTCTCATTGGATCAGTAGGCTAAAAGGTACGCCATTTTCTTTATTACTGATCTGAATTCTGGACAGACGTAGATGAGTTGTGTTTAACTGATAATTAGCCCTCTGTTTTGGCCGAATCAGGAGATTTCGTCAACTAATGTTTTGTAGCCGGATCAGTTAAGAATCAGTGAGCATTGGTTTCATGTCTTTTAGAGTTACAGACAATTAATGGTGAATTTTCTCGTACGACTGCCAGAAGATAGGTAATCTGGACTTTTTTGTGTAGAGGTCAAATTGAACCCTTGGGGTGTGTGGGTTGATTAGAGAGAATCGTAGAACACGTGTAGCTGTGCCATATTCTATTATCCGTAATCCGTGGCAATGCTTGTGTAGGCGGTGAGACGGTGGGTGGAAGGACACCTTCGTTGCTTCCCAATACGTCACAACACGGAAGGCAAGTGCAATATTTAATTTGTGTGAATTCGATGAATGCATGATAACTTGGTAAATTATGAATATTCCTGTGATTTGAGTTTGATGTGGTAGAGTTCAATACCTTATTCGATGATACATTGAGATGAAGTTCAAGTTATGCATTTCATTCCATGCATGCATAATTCAGTTGCTGTCCACGGGAGTGGAAACTTGATTAAGTCCCATTAATTCCAATATGGGCATGTAAGACCTACCATTCCAATGTAGACAGTTTCGGACATTCCGTATGAAACGTTCTTCATACGGACTTGGATCCCCGCTCTTGGTTAAGAGCGGGCTTAAGTGAACACCGACGGGTGTGTCACTAGTTATACCGGTATAAACATGTGGAAAGTCCATTCTCCTTCAATGCATTCATTCATACCATGTTTTCGCAAATTCATGGAAGTAAATGAATTACTTGGTAGATTGTTCCGATTCAGTATTCTTTGTGAATGTATATGTTGTGCTTGCTGAGTTTCGACTCACTTTTGCTTTTATTTGTTTTTGGTGAATTCCAGTGAAACTGTTGCTAGCGGGAGGGTGTAGTCCAGCACGTTCCACGCACTTGAATAAATCATTCATTCGTTAAAATTCTATTTACGTTTATTCGGTTTAATTATAATGTAATGGATTGTAATAATTGTCACTTGGAGGTTCATTATTCTCGCTTTGGTTAATTCTTGTTTTAATTTATTGATGAACTGTTATTAAGCTCTAGATTGTTACCTTGATTAATCGTTTCTTTAGCATTGAATGCGATGTTAATCTTAGGAATTGAATAGTAGGTTGGCCTGTTAGGTGACATCTTGTCTTCCGAATAGACAGGGTGTTACATCATGCTCCCCCTAGTTTTTCTCATATCCCATCCTACGCCGCCATCCCCGTTTCACGCTCACGTCTAGCCACCACGTGCCACCGTCGCACCGCCTCCCCTATCTTCCTTGTCCCTCCGGTAACCCATTTTTGGGGTTAACTCCATCTCACCTTCGCTCCTTTGCTGGCGACATGTGTAGCCCCGAGCTGCCTCCCACCCCCTCTGTTCTGCTTCTCTGTTGCCCTCTGTGTGTGTGTCTCTCTCTCTGTCACTGACAGTGGGACCCACCTGTAAGGAGCACAACAGCAGCTAGTAAACCAAGCGATTGACAGTAGGAACACACAAAAAATTAATTAGCCAACTTGAAAATTCAATTACTAAGAAGTTTGGTTAAACAATACTTCAGATAAGAAAATTCTTCTCAATGTTTAGAATGTTTCAACAGTTAGGAAATTTGAGGATAATTGGATTGGAACAAGGAGATACAGCCATGACAACTGCCAAAACAAGTTGATTAGATGATATAATGATTTGTTAACCATCAGCATTTAATCTAAAAGAGTAAAACTAATTAGGGATCAAGTTTTGTAATGTTGTTATCTAAACAACAGTAAACCCTAGGCCTTGGTTATGATAATGACAATAGTGGCGATAGATCAATGGGTTGGTTAGTCAAAATGAGTAAAATGGTTAGATATTAATAATCATCAATATGTACTTATAATGAATTCATAAAACGATACGCTAAATTAGAAATCAAGTAAAATTACTAATTTTGCTAGTGTCCTCACAACGGCTATAACTTTTGCATACGAACTCCAAATTAAATAAATATTTTGTCTATATATGAATATACAAAAATATTTGGATTTTCTTGCTGTTGAAATTATTTTTTCATTTGTGATTTATTCTCGGTTCTTTCGAATAGACGCCGGAATTCACGAGTGAGTTTAACGACGATCAAGCGACCTCACTCTCTGAACAACCAGGCCAAGACAAGCATCCCCTTTGATCATGTTGATCCTACTATTTTAATCATTTTACTTCCTTTTCCAAAATCTATTATGCATGTGTGTATGTTTGATTAAAATTGCTAAATTTGAGAAGAATGGTAGTCGTAATCCTATTCAATGCGTGAACCTCCTTGAAATATTGATATCCTTATTGTTGTATCTATTAGGTTATGGTATAGACAATAGATGATGTTAAATTAGGAATTTCGAGTGCGAGTATCGCACAATTGCTTAGTCAAGCTATAGTCTATACTAAAATTTGCTAAAAGGATAACATGATGAACATGAGTTTGGGGGTTTTTGATATGATAATCTAGAGGGGTTTACGTCTATTATTTTGTATAAAAACAGGAATGAAAAACTTAGTTTGCAATGCGGGCGAGTTATATTATATTCGAAGAAGTGTGAGAGGTATATCTCATAAGTAGATAGGGGAAGATCCTTGCCCGGGTCAATTAAGGACCGAACACCAGCAAGTCCTATCTAAGTCTAAGCGTACAACCACATGTGCTGGTATGGGACGACATTAGCCAATTAAGTCATTGAAAACTAGCCTTGCATGTTGGTAGGTCATAGTAGTGCGAGTATGACCGGTGTAGCCATGTTCGAAGGGGCTCCCTTCACTATGGTGTTACACACAAAGCTTCCCGACACAACGGTGAATACCTCATTGAAACAGGGGTTAACCCAGATGAAGTGAGGATGTTCATTCACCGAGCTAGTGCAAGGTTATGACTAGGTGATGTCAAGGCTTCGACGAGTGCTCTAGACTGCTTACCAAAGGTAGTGAGCATTGGTATTGATGGATACCGAACAAACTAGAGAATTCGTATGCTGTGGGTAAGTTGTACACCTCTGTAGAGTGTAAATCTATTTAAATAGCCGTGCTCGTGGTCATGAGCATGCTTAGTGCAGTCTTAATGGGTATAGTCTTTGTTTTCATAAAAACAGTTTAATTCGTTGGAAAATGTGGAAAATGGTTTGTTGGTTTATATTTGAATTGAGTGCCATGTCTATGTCTGGAAATAAAATATTGCTTGCAGCCGAGGAGGGTTGTGAGTAGTTATTTATTCAATTACTTAATAGTTATCCTTTATCTATATAACCACTCTTTAAATTTTTGTTGCAAAATACTACATATTGATATGACAAATAAAATTTGCTTAATGCTGAAGACAACTTATAGCATAGAGTCATATTCTTTGATGAGCCTTACCTTTATAATATGTTGCGATACACTACAAGTCTTGCTGAGTACGCAATGTACTCACTCTTGCTTAAATTTTTGTTCTAACTTAGATGATAAGCCTACACTAGATGACGCTTTCTTCGCACCCGGTACTAAAGGATTCGGTGATAGGTCTTTCTAGGACTTGTTTCTTTTCTGTCGTCTGAGGGTTCGGATGGGCATACCGCTAGACTATTTTGGTTTATTTACTATGCTTTCCACTGCACTCGGGTTATACTTGCTTTTATTTGGACGGTTGGCACTTGCATTGTAAATAATATAATCGCTTAAGTTATGTGCAATATGTTGTTTTATTATGTATGTTTGAATGTATGGACGTGATTATCAATGTTGTGGATGTGTACTAGCAGCCACTAATTATAAAACTAGTATGGTATACACACGAAGACTCCGGATATTTAAAATCCAAGATCGACACGCACCACCAACGATCGTGCTTCAACCGGCACCGCAAGCGCGAGACCATTTGGCGAGTCTATGTCGGCCTGGCAAGCGTTGAACGTTTGGCCAGGTCTATGTGAGACAGCATGGTTCGGACGTATGAGACATAAGTACTGGCACTACGAGAAACACGTGATTTGCCGAGTGCAAAAATCTTTGCCGAGTGCCAAATTGCGGGCACTCGGCAAGAAGCGCTTGCCGAGCGCGCGACTCAAGAAAATATGGCACTTCGGCAAAGAGGCCTTTGCCGAGTGCCTGGCACTCGGCAAATACCTGCACTCGGCAAAAACTGTCTTTGCCAAGTGCCAGGCACTCGGCAAAGGTAGGCACTCGGCAAAGATTGGTAGGGGGCCTAACGGCATCCAGCGGCATCGTCTTTGCCGAGTGCCCCCCGTTTGGCACTCGGCAAAGAATTTATTTTGCCGAGTGCCAAAACTTGGCACTCGGCAAACTAATTTTTTTGATTTTTGCCACTAATTTTTTTTGAAGCTTTAGTACACTACCACAAACAACATGTTTAAATTTGGGACATTTTCATTGCCTTTTGGAATATTTCTATAGTTTATTTTGTTTTGTTGAATTTTTCCAAAAAATGTAAGTTTGAACTGCAGGTGCATCGAATAATGGATTACATTCGTTCAAAAAATGTTATCCTTGTTTCTTAGTGTAAATTTAGGCTAAATCCAGGAACTGTCTCGAAATTTCGATCAACGTGCTCCACGGGCAACGCCGCCAACTTTGTGGGAGTGGTTTTTAATTGTATAAAATGCGAGCAATTCGAAAATCATGAAACTTGTCGAGTTGTCGCCGTATCGTATGCGTATGCCGTGGAAAAAATTTGAAAAAGTTTCGAGTACGCTGTCACGTACGATGCTCACAAACCAGGAGATCTCCTACGTTTCTGAGCATCATACGTGATCACATGTGGAGATCTCCTGGTTTGTGAGCATCGTACGTGACAGCGTGCTCGAAAATTTTTCAAATTTTTTCCACGGCATACGATACGATACGGCGACAACTCGACAAGTTTCATGATTTTCGAATTCGCTCGCATTTTATACAATTAAAAACCACTCCCACGCTAAGTTGGCGGCGTGCCCGTGAGCACGTTGATCGAAATTTCGAGATAGTTCCTGGATTTAGCCTAAATTTACACTAAGAAACAAGGATAACATTTTTTGAACGAATGTAATCCATTATTCGATGCACCTGCAGTTCAAACTTACATTTTGGAAAAATTCAACAAAACAAAATAAACTATAGAAATATGCCAAAAGGCAATGAAAATATCCCAAATTTAAACATGTTGTTTGTGTAGTGTACTAAAGCTTAAAAAATTGGTGGCAAAAACCAAAAAATAGTTTGCCGAGTGCCTAGGGTTGGCACTCGGCAAAGTAATAACTTTGCCGAGTGCCGCCCAGCTGGCACTCGGCAAAGAGAAACTTCGCCGAGTGCCACCCATCTGGCACTCGGCAAAGAGAAACTTCGCCGAGTGCCAGATCACGACACTCGGCAAAGTTATTACTTTGCCGAGTGCCGCCGATCTGGCACTCGGCAAAGCCGCCTTATCCCTCACCCGCGGGCGCGCTCTCTCTCTTTCTCTCATTTCCCTCTCACCTCTCTCCCTCGGCCGCTTTGCTACCGCGCGCCACCCCTCGCCCCGCCGCCCGCGCCACCCCTCGCCCGCCGCGCTCGCCTCGCCCAGCGCGCCCCCTCGCCCTCGCCCCCATTGGCTGCGCGCCGCCCTCGCCCACAGCCCGCGCCGCCGCGCTTCGCCGCCCACCACCCAGCGCTTCCGTCAAGGTAATATGTGATAGATGGATTATTCTTAATTTGTGATCTACCATGTCTATATATGTTCATTGCTGCCGATTTGGGTGAGAAGGTGGGATCTTTGTGCCCAAGGAGTTCAGTGTTCTTGGATTCTTGGTGGGATTTTGGGATGCTTCAGGTAATTGGGGAGGGAGCAGAGGGCTTGCTGGATTAGGCTCGGGGTATGGTGTGTCTGGGGGTGAGGGGTGCCCTGGGGTTTCCGGTGAACCCCAATTTAGCATTCTTTCTGAATGATACTTAGGATTAACGCCAACATGACTTACAATTGTGTTTGATGTAGTATACATTGTTAACCAATAGGCAAACGGACACTAAGTTTAAGATTCGTCGATATATGTTGGTATTTTTCATTTTGAAAAGATCAATTTACATTGTAAATAAATTTAGCCAGCCTCGTTAAAAACAATACTTCCAAGCCCAAGCCCTCCTACCAAAGATTTAAGGGCATATTTGAATGTTGCCCTTAAAGGTTTGTAGTCGCACGTTGCCATACTCACGAGTTTGAACGAGTCATACGTATGTCTGTTCATAGCCACACATGTATTAAACATATATATTTTCTGTCGCCTAGATCCAACACCTCAATGACTAAAATAGGTGCGATAAGATTCCACACTAGAGTAGAGCTACTACTTTGAAATTTCCTACTACGAGCTACAAGCCGTGTCCCCGTAACGAAGTTGCAATTGTGCGCGCGTACAAATGAGTGACAGCACCAACAGTAGCTGTGTCCTGCGTACAAATAACACCAGATCCATCCGCCCATCTATCGGTTAACAGTTACTACTACCACTAACTCCATGGAGTAGAAGTAGCAGGTTTAATTTTTTCTCTCTCTCTCTCTCTCTCTTTCATAGGAGTGGCAGTAGCATCCTGCCGATCAGAGTTTTGATAGTAGGTCTACCTCTATCTCTCTCTGTTGTGTGTGTGCCTGTGCTTCTCCTTAATTTCAGGAGCCTGCTCTCTAGACTCTTCAATCCTAGGTGCAGTACAAGGATCAGTGGTGCGGGCAACACAAACCAATAGAATGTAAGCATAGGATTACATTTATTAGTAACTCTAGTTTGGTCTAAGTTTGCATGTCGCAACCTTTCCAATTTAATTTTGCCTTGTCCCAATATTAATGTGCATAAATTACCCTCGGCAACTATGTATAGTCCTTCGAGGGACAGAGTCCATGGGATTCTGTTCATTGGGCTAATCTAGAACGACGGATGTTAAGTCTACTATAAAAAATACTAGTTCTAATTAAATATCAAAGCTAAGCTGGCCATCCCCTGTGAGTTGTGATGGTAAGAACACGGTACAAACCGGTTCACAAAAATAGATCAAAACTAAATTGTTTTGGACATTACCACGGTTACCAAAATGCAATTTTAACAACTAATTACTATTGTAATATATTTATAAAAGTCATTAAAATTATAATATTATAAAAATACTTTTTCGAGACGAATCTACATATATGATTTTCATGCATCTAATCTAAATATTTAATTAAAAATGTATCGATAACCAAAGTTTTCTAAAGTTTGATCTCTCGTATTCCAAAACGACTTGTTTTTGTGTACGGGAGAGAGTAGGTATCATACCATGGTTGATTAAGCTAGGTCAGCATGGATGTATCTGTTTTTTTTAGGAAATTTGTTTCTCGCCAAACCACACTGGGCTGAACATGAAACCACTTCAGCAAACACTAGATTAGACATAGAAGGTCACAAAAGATAGCATATATATATATATATATATATATATATATATATATATATATATATATAGGAAAATGGTTTGGTACTCCTGGGAGTATGTACTCCCGCCTCTCATATACCACTTAAATCGTATGATAATACCTCTTTATCTATTTGAGTAACGGGCGTCCTATATATATATATATATATATATATATATACATTTTCATTCAAAAAAAAAGTCCACGACAGTAATCTAAACTATGAGAACATCAGTTCTCATAAGCTAAGCTCCTGGATTTGTTCATGCATGTTTCTACACAGTGCATTGTACCATATACATGTAACATGCACCTACGTACGTATGCAGTTCTGTTTAGCACGTCAGAAGTTAGAGCATGCTTAATCTAGTATTATCTAAATAAAGGTACATAAAACATATACCCACTAGGCACTAACTGTACCATCTGTATCTATCAGTATTCAAGGTTGAAAATTATTACCCAAACATTACTATTAACTATATATATGTGTACAACGAACGATCAAACCAGCAAGAAAAAAAGGGAAATGGCCGGTTTCATGGCTAATACTTAATTGACCTTAATTACTTAAAATAATATATGGTGCATGCGTATGGTTAGTTGAGACATGCATGATTCCATGCTAGCTAGCAACATAATTCAGAGACTAGTTAAGAGCTTGCCTGCATGATTAATAAAGGTATAAATCACCTACTGGAAATTATCCAGATGACATATGCTTTTGGATATGTATTGATGCTATAAATCACCTACTGTAGATTACTAGTTCTTATTTATAGTTTATTTAATTATGAGCAAATGGTCTACCAATGAAATAGCAATTTTTTTTTACAAATAATGTGAATAAAATATTTAAATTTAAATTGCACAGGAGTTATTTTTTTACATTGGGGTTGGAAAAACAAAAGTCATAAGATCATATATATTAGCGCAAATGTTACCATAACAAGATATATATAGAGCTATTCAGCGCTCGAGCGCTGAATAGCTATTCTGCGCATGGCCTGGCAACCTCGAGTAGCCAAAACTAAACAAAGGAAAGTGCTTCTGTTTTCCGGCTAAACAAAGCTTTACAATTTTTGAAGCAAATAAAGTGTAAAGATTACTCCCAAGGATTATATGGGTGAAGGGTATATTTATCCTTTCTTTCCACATAGAAGCAGGATTCATCATTTAAAACTCCTAACCAATGTAACTAAGGCGGTTGGCCTTCTTGCCGATGGTGCCCAATTCGTAATCATTTAAGCTTTGCCTACTTGTCAATCCTTTTGATGACGTCGTGCTAGTGGTATGTTATATTTTTTTTTACTTGCCATGTCATGTTAGGTGGTACCAGCAGAAGAGCATGCTGTGAAAATAGCTGCTGCCAGAGAAGCAATTGATGGTTACATTACTCGCTGATACATATGTTAGAGGATGGATGACCGTCATTGGATGTACACGGGCCGAAGAAGTCAGAGTGATTACACCACGGAATGGATGAACAAGACCGATGCTTTCTTGAACCGTGCATTTGGTAAGGCTGCTAAAGGACATTGTCTAGTTTTGTGCCCCTGCAGCAAATGTGGAAACAGGAGAAGGGTAAACAAGGTGGACATGGGTAAACATCTTTTGAAGAATGGATTTACGCCGGACTACACCCGGTGGGTCCACCATGGTGAAGCCCATCGTATGAGAGAAGAGGTGGTGAGACCACGCGTCGAGGCTTATGATGTCGACACGGGTAGCGTATATGTTAGATGACTTTCACCAAGGACGATTCGATGAGGGACGTGAGAAGGAGGAGATGGAGGCGCCGCACAGCGTTCTACGACATGATGGACTCGCACAGAAACCCCTTCACGATCGGTCAACGGTGTCTCAACTGGATGCCATTGGACGCTTAATGGGGTTGAAGTCCGAGTTAAACCTGAGTCGAGAAGGCTTCGATAAGATGTTGGCCGTGATTGGCACCCTGCTTCCGGAGGGCCACATTCTGCCAAAGAGCATGTACGAGTCACAGAAACTCCTTCGTGCACTTAAGATGCCGTATGAGCGGATACATGCTTGTTCAAGGGTGCGCCCTATTTAGGAAAGAACACAAGGATGCAAAGTATCGTCAAAGTGTAAATCCTCCAGGTACCTGGAGGTAGACTCTGGTGATGGCCAGAAGAGGCAGCTTACGATCCCCGTGAAAATCCTACGGTACCTTCCGTTCCTACCGAGGATCCAACGGCTATACATGACCGAGGAATCCGCGAAACAGATGACATGGCACAAAAATGGCAAACGGTACAACTGACAAGATGGTACATCCATCCGATGGTGAAGCATGGACCCGCTTTGATGACAAACATCGTGAGAAAGCAGATGAGGCTCGCAATGTACGTGTCGCGCTGGCAACAGATGGGTTCAATCCTTATGGACTGATGGCTGCCCCATACACATGTTGGCCCGTGTTCGTTATCCCCTCAATCTCCCCGCCTCCTTTCAATGACATAACGTATTCTTGTCGTTGATAATTCCCGACACCCGGGAGTAATATGGGTGTGTTCATGGAGCCCGTGTTTGATGAATTGGTCCGTGCTTGGGACGAAGGGGTATGGACATACGACCGAGCTACAAAGACAAGCTTCAAAATGCACGCTTGGTACCACTACTCCTCGCATGACTTCTGGCGTATGGGTTATTCTGCGCTACCGTGTGTTCACGGAAGTTCACATGCCCAATATGCAAGGAAGGTGTGAGGTTCATTTGGTTGCACAAGGGTGGCAAGTACTCGTCGCTCGACGGACATCGCCAATTCCTCCCTCTTGACCATCCATTCGGACAAGACATCAAGAACTTTACGAAGGTGTCGAGTGATGACCGCACCGCTGGATGATGATCGTGCCGAGGTTCATGCTCACATAGATGCTCTCGTGCCCAATCAAGAAGGTGGTTTTGTGGGATATGGTGAGCAACATATGTGGACTCATAAGTCGGGCTTGACTAGGCTCCCCTATTTCGATGACCTTCTTCTGCCACATAACATTGATGTAATGCACACTGAAAAGAATGTCGCCGAGGCACTTTGGGCAACACTCATGGACACTGAAAAGTCTAAGGACAACCCTAAGGCTAGAGTGGACCTGGCAACGTTATGCGATAGACCAAATCAAGAGATGCAGCCTCCTAGTCGCAAGAAGACATGGAGAAGGCCTAAGGCCGATTTCGTCTTGAAAAAGGACCAAAGGAGGGAAGTACTTGAATGGATCCAGACGCTAATGTTCCCGGATGGGTATGCAGCGAATCTGAAGAGGGGAGTGAACTTAGGCACTCTGCGAATCAACGGGATGAAGAGTCATGACTACCACATATGGATTGAGCGGCTTCTTCCGGCGATGGTTCGAGGCTATGTCCCTGAGCATGTCTGGCAAGTGCTGGCAGAGTTGAGCTATTTCTTCCGCCAGCTTTGTGCCAAGGAGCTATCTCGGACCGTCATTGATGACTTGGAAAAAGTGGCACCCGTGTTGCTCTGTAAGTTGGAGAAGATCTTTTCACCCGGCTTTTTCATGGCGATGCAGCATTTGATTGTGCACCTCCCGTATGAGGCACGTATGGGGGGGCCCGTGCAGTGCCGTTGGTGCTATCCAATCGAGAGATGTCTGAAGACTCTTCGCAAAAAATGTAGAAATAAAGCCAAAATTGAGGCTTCCATTGCAGAGGCATACATTCTGGAGGAGGTGTCAAACTTCACAGAGAAATACTACACTGAGAACCTTCCTAGCGTTTATAATCCACCCCCTCGTTACAATGCTGGCGAAAATGAATCGAACCTCAGCCTTTTCCAAGGGCAACTCGGAAGCGCAAGTGCATCGACCACTAAGCAATTGAAAAATGAAGAGTGGCGCAGTATCATGCTATATGTGTTGACCAACCTTGTCGAGGTGCAGCCGTTCATTGGGTAAGTTTTCAACGAACTTGTTTCAATACGCCGTCACTCCTTGTTTCTTCGTCCAACCCCCTTGTTTCTCGTTGGTACAGGGAATTTCTTCGTCAATCCTCGCATGAATCAAGGGATCCTACCCCGCAGAAACCGATACCCTTCTTTCACGTGGTGCGGGACAGTGGAGCCCGATTTCATTTCTTGGTTCCAACGAAGGTCTTGTCCAATTTAGCTCGTATTTAGTTCGACATTCCAAGTTGATCGTGACGTTCAATAATATAACGATCTATCCCTTGAGCTTGCAGGCCCAAACTGATGCGTCTATAAGTGACGAGTTGAGATAGGTTGCAAACGGCTGTGTCGTTAGGGTCAAGTCATTTACCGGTTATGACGTGAATGGATATCGCTTTCACACGCAAGCTACGAGCGAGTCTACCAATCGAAAAACCACAAACAATGAGTTTTTACGCCCAAGACCGATGGCCTCGACTATTATGGAAGAATTGAAGAAATCTACGAACTTGCATTTTATGGTTCCAAACCTCTTAATCCTGTCATATTCAAATACCACTGGTTTCATCCTGGAGTAACGAGACGAACCCCTAAGCTTGGGCTAGTCGAGATTCGACAGGATTCCGTCTATCCAGGAAAAGATGTCTACATTGTGGCTCAACAGGCCGTCCAGGTTTATCATACGCCATACGCGTGCGAAGACAAAGAGCATCTTAAGGGTTGGGCTATTGTGCATAAGGTATCGTCACACGGTAAACTACCTGTCCCAAACGATGAAGATTACAACTTCAACCCCAACACATATGATGGAGAGTTCTTTCAAGAAGAGGGACTACAAGGGAGGTTTGAGATAGACTTAACCGAAGCGATAGGAATGGAAGTAGACAATGAAAGGGTTGATGACGAGGACGCTGGAGACGAGGTGCGAAATGTGAAGGACTTACAAATGCTTGAGCGATTACGTTTAGGCAATGACAATGAAGACAACATTCCTCCTTCGGATAGTGTTGATGATTTGGACAATGTTGATAGTGATGACGAGACCTATGATCCAGCTAATCCCAATCATAAAGATTATTTCTAATACATGTAATACTATGTTTTTTGTAATTATATTTTGTTCATTTTGCATCTATTTCTAATACATGTATTACTATGTTTTTTGTAATTATGTTTTGTTCATTTTGCATCTATTTCTAATTACGTCTTGCTTATTCTTTTTAATTGCAGGTGAGTGAACAAAGATGGCGGGCGACCGTCGTAGGGCCGTGTCCTCGCTTTACCAGAGACCACGCACTGCGGAGGAGGAGGCGGAGGGGTCGGACAGGAGGAGGAGGAAGAGGACCGCCGGCCGCAGGAGGGGGCCGTCTCCTCCCACGCCGCGTGAGGAGGTGCTGGAGGAGGAGGTGGCGCCCGTGGACGAGTTGGACGAGGAGCTGGTTCGGCAGACGGGCGAGGAGGAGGTGGCGCCCGTGGACGAGTTGGACGAGGAGCTGGTTCGGCAGACGGGCGAGGAGGAGGAGGCGCCACGAGGACGACGACGAGGCGGTAGGCACGGTTCCGCTTCCTCCTCTTCCTCTTCGAGTGTCTACTTGCGAGGTCCCGCGAGCCTCCTCCAGGTCCTTGCATCCTCACCGACGCCCAGTGATTCGCCCCGAAGGGCAAAAGTAAGTAACTTTAGATGTTGTCACCACTACTTCATATGATATGTTGAAAAAAAAGAGAAACTAATAATTTTTCTTAATCACTTGTGCAGGAACTGGGTGGTTGTGTCAGGTGGTAGCGCACGCTCCGCCAATGGCATCCTGGGTCTTCTGTGCAGGCAACACTACCCCGGCATTGTCACGTACGCCGGGAAGACGGAGCCGCCTACTGCTTGACCACTACGCCGCCGCCCCGATGCGGAGTACCCCAACAAGGCGGCGGGTGAAGGCGGAGTTTTGGGTAAGTCTCCTCGCACAACATTGCTCAATACATCGCATTCATTGGACTTTTCTTGAAATAATGAATGGATACATCGCGTTTGTATGCAGACTTATTTCAGATGCGATGAGGGATTTGAGGCCAGGGCGGACCAGGTGGCTACCAAAGCCTGTAAAAAACTCATCACCGACATGCATCACGAGGTGCGCATCCAGGCCATCGTAACCTACCACGGGTCAAAGCTTGGAGAGAAGGTCACCAAGAAAGACGCAAGAAACATGACGACCGGGACCGAAGACTTGAGGTAGATGAAGAACATTAATATTGATTCGCTTTGAGATTAAGTACGCTTAATTTGATCTTCTTATATGTCAAATACTTGATGACGTGTAGATGATTCCCCGGTGGTGCCAATCGATCCCGAGTCTTTGGCGATGATCGTGGACAAGTGGTTCACGGAGGAGTATCTCGGATGCACAGTGATGCCGGCCCGTCGCTTGATGATGCAAGGTCCAAAGACACCATCAAGGCGACCGCAGACCTCTCCGCATACAAACAAGCATGGGTACATGAATTCATTTATCTATTGTGACGCTCAATTTCACGATTTCTAATTATCTTGTTGTCTTTCTCGCAATGGCGTCGCATAGTGGCCACCTTGCTCGGACTTCGGGCATGGTGTATGGCCCACAAGGGCAAGGCGACGTCCGACGCCTCCTTCAACTCGAGGACCCGCCCCAGCGTACGAACCCGGCGTCCACACCGCATCGGTGAGTACACGTCGGCGGCAAGGTCACCCATGGGCGGACCATGATCCGAGCACCCGTGACTTTGATGGAGAGATCGTCATGAGGTGGGACAAGGCAAGAAGCATGGGCGGTTACGGCTTGGCGACGGCCTCATCGACACGGCCTCTACTTCATCTCTCTCACGATCCGAGCACGAGCACGAGCGAGCTCGCCATACGCCACGGCATCGCAGACAAAGACCGGTCGACGACTCGAGGTTATTCTGTTTTACTCGTCTTACATTGATCTTTACACACCTTAATTAGCTTTTCATTATCAAACATTGGAGTGAAATATTGCAGCCCTACCGAACAAGAAATGAGGCAACGTCGGAGTCGGAGGCCGAAGCGGCCAGAGGATGTCGCCCACCGAGGTCGAGCAGCCGAGCAGCAGCCAGCACGCAGAGGTGGCGGACATTACGGAATTCCTACAAGGTCTTGGGCAACATACGGGCTTTGCTGTGCCAGCTGGGCTGTTGGCTCCACCTCCGCCTCCACGTCCTGCAGCTGCAGCTACTCCTGTGAGTATGAAAGTTTTTTGCTTTCGCTTATGCTTTGCTTGTATGACCTCTACCTTCCTAGATTAGGTATCTAATGTAATCTTGTCTCACATGCAATCTCTTCTCCTTTGTGCAGCCTCAATCGGCGGGTTCGAATAATCCACCTCATGCGCCTCCGAATGATGGAGCTTTTCCTTCACCACAGTCGCAGTGGCCACCTTCGAGATGAATGGTAGTTGTATTTTCATTTGTTGTTCACTTGGTGATGGACTTGTGATATACTTGTGATGCACTTGTCGACTGTGATGAACTTGTGGATTTGTTTGGATGGACTTGAGCACTTATTGTTATATATGTGATATATGTGATGGATGAGATATATATGTGATGGATGTGATATATGTTTGGATGGATTTGTTTGTCGCGATGGAATGTAAAAAATAAATAAAAAATACAGTTTTGGGTCACTTTGCCGAGTGCAACACTCGGCAAGGATTTTTGCCGAAAGTGCCATGACCATGGCACTCGGCAAAGCTGGGAATGTGGGCGCCTGAAATCCCAGTTTTCCAGCTTTGCCGAGTGCCTTGACCATGGCACTCGGTAAAGCTGGGAATATGGGCGCCTGAAACCCCAGTTTTCCAGCTTTGCCGAGTGCTATGGTAATGGCACTCGGCGAGTGCTAGCGATCCGACTCTCGGCAAAGAAATTTTTTAAAAAAAATTAAAAAATATTTGCCGAGTGCCGGCCAGGTTGGCACTCGGCAAAGAGGCCGTCAACGGGACCGGCGCCGTGACTGTGTCTTTTCTTTGCCGAGTGCTGACTCGGCATTCGGCAAAGCCTTTACCGAGTGCCCGACAAAAGGTACTCGACAAAGGTTGCTTCGCCGATAATTTTTTTTCCGAGTGCCCTTTGCCGAGTGTCTTACCGAGTGTCGCACTCGGCAAAGCTTTTGCCGAGTGCAAAGGAGCCTTTGCCGAGTGACTGAGACACTCGGCAAATAGCCGGAATCCAATAGTGTGGTCATGCTCATGCTAGTAAGCAGCATCCCAATATCTCGCCGTACTGGCGGCTAGCTAGCTAGATCGATCGGCCAACGCGCGGTCAGATCAAGATGCCCGCGCGCGAGCACAAGCAGAATTGGTGGATGCGCGCAGCTAGCAGTAGCTATTAGCAAATCCATGGATCGATTCCGTCGGCATCGATCGTACGTCGCTTGAGTTAATCAGTCCTGCCTTGATTTGACTTACATTACATGTGCAGCTATATAAAGGTAAACCAGGAGGACTGCCTTTTCTGCGCCACTACCCAATCTAGCTAGTCACCGCATTCATATACGAACCTTTCTTGCCAAGCCGATCGAGCTATACTAGCTAGCTAGCCTTGCTTAATTGTAATTAGGGATCGAGCTGCTAGCTACCAACCATCGGATTGAACTCGATCGCCATGGACGGCGGCTGCAGCTGGTTACTACTCCAGGGTGGCGGCCGCAACGGCAACGGCGGCGACATGCGCCGTTGCACAGCTAGGTACGACGGCCTGCAGGCTGCAGCTGCCTGGCTTCACAAGCTAGCTAGCTATATCATCGATCATGCATGCACGCAACTTGATTGATATATATCTAGCTAGTTAGCGTTTGATTTGATCATCAGGTGTTATGTACGATCAGTTCATACACAGATCGCTCGATCTTGACTGTTTGGAGTTGTTTTGTGCGCGCGCGCATGCATGCAGCTGTGACTCTGCTGGGCTACACCACGACCATGAAGAGCAAGAGGCGATCAGGTCGCATGCTATGGAGCAGCAGCTAAGACAGGCAATTAACGATAGATTCACTTCAATTGCAAAACCTTTGTTAATATTCCATGAAATTAATATCTACTCCATCTAGCTAGTCTCACCTTTGTTGCTTAGTTTCACCGTGTTCATGCCTGCATGTTGAACGAGCAGATCTACATGCTGATGGACATGGAGGACCACGAGTACGCCGCCGCGCCGCCGTACCGCGCCAGCCTGCCATCGTCGTCTTCGTCGTCGTTCCGCACCTTCTCCGGGAGCCGCGACGACAACTCGTCGCTCATGCTCACCGCGGCCAGCACCGCCACTTCCTGCCACCACCACCCGGAGGTCTCCTCGCAGATACCCTTGTCTCCGATCGCCTACGCCGACGGCCACCATCAGCACAGCAGCAGCCTCGACCTGCCAAACCTGGATCACGTCATGTATTACCAGGAAGCTCATCAAAAACAAGCACGGGGCAGGACCGGACATGCCGCTGCCGCCTGCGCGTTTAGGCCGTACGTCCGGCACCTCGGCCCGAAGAAGAAGCTCAAGCCAGGGGCCAGCGGCCAGAGGGCGATCAAGACGGCCATGTCGATTCTATCGAGAATGCACATGGCGAGGCTTGCCCAGTACTACCAGTACCAGATGGAGATGGCGGCGCAGGCGCGGCCGTCGGCGCCGGCTGGCAGCAGCAACTGCCACCAGTTGCAGCACGTCTTGTCGGAGCGCAAGCGCCGCGAGAAGCTCAACGACAGCTTCAAGACTCTCCGGACAGTGCTCCCTCCAGCCTCCAAGGTACGCTCAGTTCATCTCATCATATATATGCCTAATGCATACTAATTTTCACTTGATTTGTTATGTAAATTATTATTGTTTTCCTTCCGATTAGTACAGAAAGATAAAGCATCCATACTGATCAGAGCAAAGGACTACGTGAACACCCTCAAGTCTAGAGTATCTGAACTGGAAGAGAAGAACAGGATGCTAGAAGAATCGCAGCTCCACCGCGACGACGACGAGGACGGTAAACAAGGCAATAGTGCGGACGATAAGATTGAAGTCGATATCAGTAGGTCAGCAGCAGGGGGCACATTGGAGTGCCAAGAATTTCACCTGAAGATAGAATTAAGGTCAGGGTGCAGTGTCATGGATGCTGTAGTTGGCATACTTTATTGTCTGAAAGAGGGAGGGAATGTCAGCTTGGTGGCCATGAACATAGACAGCAGCAGCAGTTGTCTTCCTCGAGCGAAGACTTTTCCGCGAGCCACCGTTACGTTACAAATGAAGGTATATACTTATTACGATTTTTTGAGCTAATTTCAGATTTTTAAATATGATGAATTGACATCTTCGTAGAGTTTAGCTCATTAGGATGCTCTAATTAAGAAGGACAATGTTAACTTCACTGCGTTTATGTGTAAAAGGAAAGGGCTTTTTGCCATAAGAAAAATGGTGAAAAAAAGTTGTTTATTTATTGTCATCATGCAAGATTCTAAGTAAGTTAAACTCATGATTTCATACTTGTCCTCATGTCCTCTGTAAAAATTGTCGTGGACAAACTGGTTCTGATAGCATACTTTTCGCATGTTTCCGTTGTGTTATCCATTGTCCTTTTTTCAGCAGAGAGAATTCGTTTTCGCTTTCAATCTGTTGCTACCAGCAGCAGAGCTGCAGGAGCAACTAGCACCAATATGCATGTCATAAGGATCAATATATAGGACCAACAGTCAAAAACTGAATCTATGTCAATTTAAAAACATTACTAGAGCATTTTTAAATTTAATGAAAATGACTAGCAAGCAAGGATACTCTTTCATTGACCCAGCAAGACTGCTGATTCAGAACTAGTACATCAATGGCTCATTCAATCCTTAGCCACTAATATAATTTCTGGAAGACTGAATCTAATGTTTCTTCCTAAATTTTGTTGATGCCGCAGTCCAGCAGCTGCGACGAGAATTTACTCAAGGAATCTGTAATTAAGGCTGTCAAGGATGTGATGCTCATGGGCTTGAATTTCGTGGTTGTTCAGGGATCCAGTTAAGCATTTAGGACGTAGCTATGCAATGAATGAAAAGAATAATGTCAAACATATAGACATTTCAAGGATAGGAGTTGCTTGCTTTGAATCCTGTAGCTGAACAAGGGGGTCAATGGAGGACTGATGAAAAAGCTTGTGGTGTGATGATATGTAATTTGGACTGGCACCATGGGAAGACTATGTATATGCAAAGTGCAGTGAACATCTCAACATTGACATGTAATGAAAATACGTGCAGTTATAAAAAGAATAAAGCATGAACGAAATAAATAAATAAGTAACTTGATCTATGCATATATATGACGTTGTTTTTACTAGACTACTAGTAGCTTACACTGAACTATCTGAATGGTTTGACAAGTTAACAGCAATGATGAGAGATCACTTCGAAGATAACATGTTTTTCTCTGAGCAGCATCCCATCTATTTCTCATGTCACTGTCAGACATATGGAAGATGCTGAACGGTTTGTTTATTCATACCATATTTAATTTACATGACAACATTCTTCATCTTCTAGAAGATACATCCATCAGATCTTGTTTTTTTCCTTAAAGAAATTAGATACAACCACATCTTGTGTGTGTCATGCTATACGATATCATCGATTATGCATGCAACAATCTGAAGAAAATAGCTTGACAATTTTTTTAAAAAGACAAAACCTGCTTGAAAACGGAACTGTAAGTAACAAATATATTCTTCAGAAAATACACTGGCTCCAACCCCCACCCGCACCACCAAAAGCCTGAATGATCTAAACTTACCGTAATTAATGGTAAAACCATTTAGAATTCACACATGAAACCAATTTGCTTCACTTTTCTGAAATAAATATGATACAACCATATCTAGCTTGTGTGATGCTACACGATATGAATTGATCAAGCAGCCACCTGAAGAAAATATTGTTGACAAAATTTGCTTGAAAATGTAGCTGAAATGAAGATTATATTTTGAAAGGAAAAGGAAATTTGCACTTACATAAACTCATGCAGCGCTCAGGAATCGAGAACTGTTCCTAATATATATATATATATATATATATTCTCTCATCTGACCCCTGTGCGCATGTTACTATCACAGTGCTTCCTTGCTAGCCAAGGTAATTATCAGAGCATGCCATTAGCGATCAACGAACTTTTAAGTCAAACCAATAAGTGGAACAGAATTTCTCTCAGATATATTAGTTCAACATCAAGTTGCAAACAACACACATGATTCAACGGAATACTTCCCAGTAACTTCGTTAATTTGTTTGTTACTACTCGGATGAACTCGGCGGCAGTTGAATCCGCAACACTTGTGCCTTAAAACACGACTCGTGAAACTGAAAAATCTCTCAGCTCGTCGCGTGGTTGCTCTGTTCTGCTGAATAAATTAAAAGGGTTGATTCAGCTTCCGCTTTGACCATTGATGAGGGGAGAACAATCAAATGTCTTCTTGGGAGGAAAGTGAACAATCAAAAGGAAGAGCAGGAAGTCCTGCGTTTATTCTCTCATTTCCGGTGGAGATACTGTTCTTGTTCTATTGTAGTACAGGAAGGACACGTAGACAGGGATGGAACAGAAGCAACGTTACGACCTCAAAGATAAGTGGATTTGACCGAATCATCTCTACTGTATTTGAAAGTTTGGACTGTACCGTGCATGTTGACCTTGTCAAGCAACGATCGAGTAGATGAACGCATTACCACGGCAGAATTGGGTGAATTAATTGGTAAAGCAGCTCCTTCTCTTTGTCCAAATTATCAGAAACTTTGAAATGGAGAGAAAAGGAATCCAAAGATGCAAAACTTACTTGAAGTGAAACGCAGATATTTAGTGTATATCACGGTTTCACATCGCGATTGCCGCGCTGTCCCGGCGAAGTATGGGGGGAAAAAAGATATATAGCACTATACAAATACTACATAGCGATTTTTATTTCTAAAAGTATTTTGTTAACATTTGGTATTGTCTAATACTACAAGGAGTCCTATCAAAACAAATAAATGATGATATTAAATTCAGAAATATAATATAAAAATCTAAAATTTGGGTCCCAAATCATATACTAAGCGCCATTTTCGATCATGTATGAACGACATAATCATAATTAAGTTTAATAAATTACAAAATAAAGCAAACAAGGATAATATAATCCAATACAAAGTTAACAAAAAAAACTGTATACACGAAATTTTTTGGACTTTGCACTTACAGATATGGAGCTACTCAATTAAATATATTAAGCCAGCCTTATTTAATTGAAAAGGATTCGTTTTTGTAACCCAATATAAATAGAGCCACGTTCTAAACATGATCCGGTACACTAAGGCGAGAAAGAATGGAAATATACTCGCATAATTATGTAACACCTCCGTTTTCGAACGGTGAATAGTGTCTACTTTTCGTCTTCTGTATTTGATTCGCAGTTCAATCAGCGGTATTTTCGAAAAGTTTGAGAGTTGCTTTCAAGCTCGAATTTGTGTTTCAAATGTTTTGGCACTTTCAAAATTTCAAATTCTAGTTGTATCTCCTCTTTTCGGTTTTGGGGCCTTAACCCAATCTAGCAACCCTCTCCCTTCAGGCTCAGTAGCTACCAGCTCGGTGGCCAACCCCATTTCCTCGTGTTGCCTGTGCTCGGCCGCTCTGCTTTCCCCGGCCGCCCGATCTCCCTCTTTCCCCAGCAACTCGCTCGGCCCAGCCTCTCCCCCGAGCCATTCTCTCCCTCTCTCTCTCCCAGCGCCGCCCCCGTCTCTCTCCCAGTGCGAGTCAACACCAACTCATGTCGCCTCCGACTGTCGCCATCAACTCCGCCCACACCGTCACCCTCCTCTGGCTGTCACAGCCCCTGCGACGGCCATCCCACGCCCATGCCGCCGCTCCAACTACTCCAGCATGCGCACCGAGGCCATACCGAGCTCCTCGGAACTCGGCGTTGCCAGGATTCTCTCCCTGCGGCCCCGCCCCTTTTCTGGCCGCCTACAAGAACCCCAAGCCCCTTCTACCTCCCCGCTCCTCCCTTGCTTCGTGTAAGCGCGCCGCAGCATTTGCCGAACTTTTCCCCTTTAGCCGAGCCGCTCCACCACCGGCCCCCCTCCGGCGAGCTCTGGCGCCGCCAACCCCGCCACCGTGCGCCACCACCACCCAGAGTGCTCCTCCAAGCCCGGCCTCCGGACCACCGCACCTCGGATCGAGCTCGTCTCTCGCCTCCGGCCGATCCTTCTCGCCGCCGATCTCCCAAGACCGACCAGCTCCGGCCGCCATTGTTGGCTGTGAGCTGGGGACTCGCCGACGCAGTGCTCCCACTTCTCCAAGTATCGCGCCGACCAACTTCCCGCCCGGCCGAGCTCCCCGCGCGCCTCGAAGCCGCGCGCGCTCGGTCATCCTCCGCGCCGCCACCGCCACCACCGGGACCGCCTCACCGAGGGGAACCCATTTTGGGTAACCCCCGGCGCCGCCGCCCCTCCCTCCGCCGGCGACGAGCCGCGCCACCCCAGCCTCCTCCTTCGGCCGCGTGTTGTCGGACGCCAACACTGTAGCCGGTTATTGCCGGGGTTACTGTGCTGCTTAAGGGTTAAACCCGGTTTAATTTAACCCTAAGTGTCTCTTGTATCGCTGACGTGTGGGCCCATCTGCAGTTAAGCACTCGGTTTAACCACATTTTAAACCCTGTGGCTGACAAGTGGGCCCGAGGCACTATTTCGTGAACCCGTGCACCCGTGGGCTCGGCGCACGCGTGTTGGCCTTCGGCCCACGCCACAGTGCGCGTGCACCGGCGCCCCTGTGTGCGCCCGACACGTGTCGCCTCCAGATTAAACCAGCAATTTCTGTTTTTCTTTTCTATTGTAAAACCTGTTTAAAACTTCAAAAATCCATAACTCTCTCATTATAACTCCAAAAATTATGAATCTTTTTCCAAAAATTTTCTAAAATCAAGACCTTACTAATGGTACTGGTCTTGCTTAAATTGGAGTTCATTTGCTTGGTGTTATGTATTTATTTGCTCTCTTTTTTTTTGTGTCTTTTCCGGCACATCGTTCGAGTAGGGTTCGAAGAAGCGGAAGATCCCCACCTCGGACCAGATCAAGAAGACCTAGATCCCTCTACCTACAACCAAGGCGAGTCAACACTTTGATCATATTGATCCCACACTTTATGCAAATTATATTCTGTTAAAGTATCAAATTACATGCTTTAATTTTTATGCAAACATATGTCAAACACTCTAAGGTAGTTAATTACCTACTTGTTAATTTAATAAATTATTATTCCAATCCCTTGAAAGTTGAACTCCCAATACCCTTGTCCCCCTAGTAAATATCTGGTAACTTACTAGTTATAGGTCGTACTTAAACACCATGCTAGACTTGTTTAAGTACCGGGGTATTATCTACCCCAAATCACCATCCTTTCTATCATAACAATTGTTTTGGGCAGTCATTGGGGAGAATGACTGAATTGGTTGGATAATTTGTTTATACCTCTCCAAAACTCTAAAATTTGCTAATACCCATCTGGGCGGATGGTAAGTCAAGTGTAAATGGTTGGGTGCTAATGTAGCCCAGATATTTTTGTGGACGGATGTGGTAAGAACCGCCAGATGATCTTAAGGACCTAATCTCGTGATGACCTCCTATTGTAAAACAAGACAACCACAAGTCTATAATGGTGTCGACCTGGCCGACTAATTTGTATCCACCATTGTGAGTTGGACCACTGGAGTGACCCACGAGTCGTGTCGCTGGCTTAAGCCGTCGTGGACACGGGTCGTGACGCTGGCGCAAGCCGCCGTGTGGCGCAAGAGGGGGTTTGGGGGCATGGTTGACGCAGAGGGAGAGCGTAACCACTCTCAGATGAAACCTTAGCGGGTGCAATGAGCAATGAGGGATGCCTTGTAAAGGCCTTGTGATAATCTCCCCTTGATTCACATGTCTACTAAACGTGTGTACATATCAAGTCGATTATCTCTTGTGGGTAAAGATGTACAATCTCTGCAGAGAATAAAATCGTTCAATACCGTGCCTACACGGTCAAGGGCGGAGCAAAGGAACTTGCAAGATATAGTTCTATTTCAAAAACTGTTGTGGGTGGGATGAAAAATGTGCGGGGCTCACCTAGCCTTGGATTGGATTTTTCCCTGGGTATTCTTACCCGGTGCTGGTAATAGGTGGGTATGACCACCAAAGAAAAAGAAGCATGAGGTAGAGTTTCCGATGGAGGGAACCTCTGCTGTTATCACTTATTGCACAATTAATCTCTTTAAAAATGCAAATTTGGTCCAAATGCTAAGTGACAGGATTTTCTAATATCTCAGATTTATAAATATTGCTTTACGCAAATAAAAGAACCCGAGCCTTCCTTGTTACACTGCATGAATATTATTGCATCTGTTGTTGGCTTTCATGAGCACGGTAGTTGTGCTCACCCTCGCCTCCCAAAACTCTTCGATGATCCGACCAAGGAGACTATGCATATTATGAGGATCCAGAAGCCGATGGACAAGCATGCGATGAAGAGTAGTCTAGTTCGTAGTTTAGATCTCGCCTCGCCTAGTAGACTTGTTGGTACTTGTGTATAACTAATATTATCGGGCTCGGATAATATTAGTCATACCTAAAACACCACTCGTCGCTCGTGATGAGTTGTGCCCCATCCCCTTTGCTTCCACAGAGACACGATCTTTTGTGATGTAATATATTTCATTCGACGCCCCTTCGTAAAAACTTGACCGACGCGGTCTATGTTACCTTGACTATCTCGTAATATATGTGTTGGTCTTATTTCACGCTTGTATGAGATGGTACAAGAATGCACTGTGAGTACTACCCATCGATCCAGGAGTAGTACATGGTTTCACAGAGGATTCGTTACGTAAATCCGGTCCGACAAATTATCAACAAATTATAATACGCTACAGCTATATTAGCTATAGCATGCAAGGTTATCAAGATCGGAATATTGAATCAAATCGAATAGTAGAATCTTAAATCTCACCTAATTCTACCAAATAATACATTTTATCGCCGTGTCTTTCAATGGTGATCTTAGTTTTTATTTAATCATTTGACACCCAATCGGATGAATAATGGCCTAGCCTATTGCCATGCACAAAGTTGGCTATATACAACGATCACTACTACGTATCGCACCTTTGGTCCCGGGCCTAAAGGGCCTCTAGTCCCGGTTATAGAGCCAGGACTAGGAAATCGGGACTAAATGTTCACCTTTAGTCCCGGTCTCGTGCCCGGACTAAAGGTCGATTTAGTCGGTTGGTAATACCAACCGACTAAAAGGTCCACTGGTCAGCCACTTGGTCGTTTTAATCCGGTTGGTATTACCAACCGGGACTAAAGGTGTTTTTTTTTTCTTTTTTGTTTCCATTTCAATTCATTATTGATTTTGGTTTTACAATTACATTAGGTTTTCAAATGCGTATTCTTCGCTGCTAATATATTTATACGCCCACATATAATTTAGTTTGGAACATTATTACACACAAATAAAGTATGAAACTATATATATTATGGAGCTATATATATGTATAATATATATATATATATGCACATAAAATTTACAACATTATTCATGCATCCTTGGTATTTACAACACAAATGTTGTCCTCCACTTAAATGTCATACAAATGTTCGTCCTGGTTTGGCTTCAATTGTTCATCTGGGTTAAAGTAGAACTCGGTGCCGGGCTTGAGGACATGCTCATTAAGAAATCCTGCGATTGTCTCTTGAATTCCTTTGAGGCGGTCCATATCCAACACCTGTTCCTTCAACCATATCTCCTTCAATTTGCATTAAACGAAAGAAGTATTAATATACATAAGATTTATTTAATAGCAACAAATAAATAAAATGGATTTATTATATATACTTGTTACGTACTTTCTGCATCTGTAGATGGGTTCTTTTTGCATACACCGTGAGGAACTCGCAAACGTAGTATCTACACAAATTGTTGCCCGGTGGTGCGCAGTAGAACCCATGCGATATAAAAGATTACTCTCGTCATCCCGCCGCGTGAGTCAAGCATGATAAGGTAAAGATGCGGGGAGCTAGTACAACTTACATCCAGTCGGTGTGGATCAGGAAGTGGCGCTTTCAGATCCGGACGGTGTAGCTGAACGAACCAAGCCCAAACCCTGCCCAATAATTGGATCGTTAATTAACTATTGCAGAGTTAAAGAGCAGGAATAAATATTTAAAGATCGAAGTTACCCCTGGATAATGTCTATCATATCTTGGTAATCTTCCTGCGGTTTTCTCAACGAGTCATAGATTAGCAAATGACCGTCGGAGAGATCGAAGACAATCAAGATCCAAATGAAAGTCGCATTTGTTTATAGAGTCAACATATATATCTTTATGTTGGATTGAGTAAGTAAAGTAAAATGTGCACACGATAACAACACTCACCCAAAGTTGTAGGGAAGAGTATAAATCTTTTGTTCTTTTGGTTGATCAAGAACCTCCGAAATTCCTCTCCGCTTGAGGTCTCCATTGATCGTAGGGAGTGTTTGGGTCCTTGAATACGATATATGGATCAACGAAACCAATGTTCTTGTCGTTTCTACGTGTGAGGTCTCTCATCATGTCTCTGCATATGTATAGACATGCTAGCTAGTGTGAGGATAATTACTTATACATATACATATGCTAGAGTGAGATTATTAAAAGAAAGAATCGCGCATGCATAAAAGCGGTGATGAGAGATTTGTCTAGAGCGCTCATGTGGCATAGCCGTGTAACTCATTAAATCGAACCATTATAATGTCATCGCCACTAAGTAATGATGGTTTCTAATTTTGACGCAAATATAGTCATCCGCTTTTTTGCGACACGCCATGTACCACTTGTTTAACAAGTACATTTGCGTCTTAAGTTCCATGAGCTTCTCGAGGTTGTATAGACTCTTGCCATATACATATTCCTTCTTCCAATGATCAACTTCCGAGCACTTTTGATGTGTGCTCGCCGAGCATTTGGGAAATGCTTAGACCGATTTCATGAAAAATTCATCAAGTTGATCCAAATGCACATTTCCGGATATCTGTTCTAGCACGTTCGTGTTTGAACCATATTCATTCCCAATAACTAGCGGGGGCACTGATTGTTGTGATTGTTCCCCGAGCTGTGCAACACCCTTTCGTGCTCTCTTCTCTTTCTTCTTCGCCTCCTCAATTGACTTGGTGAGAGTGCGGTCATAGTCCGATAGTGGCGAATCCTTACGAGCATGACGTAACTTTTTTTCGTGAGCGCCCACCCTTTGCCTTAGAACTTACGGACGCACGAAGAAGCACGGCTTCTCGAGGTTTCGCCGCTTCGCTTTTAGCCTTGACTTTCGCGAAGAAACCGCCCACATCTTTTTCATCAAGCATCTATTTCCTCGGCGGTCTTCTCATAGGAAAGTTTCATTGCCTTAGAAATAGTGGTGTTCTCCCGAGGCTTTCTTCTTGGCGGTGGTGGCGACGCGCTCTGTTTGTGGGTGCGCCTCTTCTTTGGCAGAGGCGGCGGTGTCGGCGTTGGAGCCCGCCGTGGAGGCGATGGGGCGGTGGCGGCGTTGGAGCCCGCCGTGGAGGCGATGGGCGGCCGGTGGCGGCGTTGGAGCCCGCCGTGGAGGCGATGGGGCGATGGCGGCGTTGGAGCCCGCCGTGGAGGCGATGGGGCGGCCGGTGTCGACGTTGGAGCCCGCCGTGGAGGCGATGGGGCGGTGGGGATGCACCGTGTCTTCCACTTCATTGTCATCGCCCGCAACACCGTGACTGTGTGGTGAATGGATAATTGGACTTAGGTTGGGGAGGTTCACTGTGAAAACAACGTGGTATGAGTAAACCGTTATTTAAGCCAATACATAATTAGTGAAAAATGTTTCGCTCACTTTCATCCGCACCTAGGGTTAGGTTGTTGAGGAGGAGGAGGTGACGCCCAGAATAATGATATAGCGCTTGCGCCAACATATGAATGTCTTCTCCGCTTCTCCTAAAGTCTTCTCCCATCACCTCCTTCAATGTCAAGAGGCACATTGCTATTACCTTTCACAACTCTATCCACCGAGACGCTAGCATATCCAGAGGTATTAATGCCCCATGGCATCTTGGTGTCTTCGTAGGGTCGATACGAGATACAACACCGATAGCCACCATGACCGTGGCATTCCTCTCGAATGTGCACTCACATGTCGTGAGAGGATCGGTGATGTCATCCACGGAAGCGCACCTGCGCCATCTTGAATCACCGGCACCTCCGTGGAAGCGCAATCGCTTTTCAACCGATTAGGGGTGATGTTGACTCCGGCTCGATGCGCTTTGCCTTTGGATGGAACTTATCGCTATCTCGCACTTGCCTTTTGATTTCCTCATTCATTTTGGCTTCAAGTGCTTTTTCTCGCTTATCGCTTCACGAGCCACTTCCGTGACTCAAGAACCATTTCTTCATCCTCGCAGATCCGCTCTGCCTCCTCGTACTTCTTTCTCTGGCGGCTTCTATAGGTGGCTTTGTCTTTAGGGAAGGCATGCTCCCACGACACCTCCCCATAGCCTCTTGTTCGCCCACCGTGTTCAAGACTCTCCATGCGTATGTCACCATCCTTATCTCTGTTGGTCGCCACTGCCACTCTCAGCCAAGCCTCGAGCATAAGCAAATCTTTCTGCTGCTCTTTGGAGTTTTGCGCCATACACTATCTTTCCGGTCTCTAGGTCCAGGCTTCCCCCATGACCGAAAAACCAATACTTGGCGCGCTCGGGCGCTTGATTGATTCTCGTTCGATCCCTTGGCAAGAATCTCCGCTCCATTCTTTCCCACTTAGGAATGGCACTCAGTAGCCACCGATCCCAAGTGATGGTGGTATTGCTTTGTCGGGCATTCTGTTGGTTCCTTCTCACCCGTGCCTCACCCTCTTCCGATGTCTTGAACTGCATAAACTCATCCCAAAACGGCCTCAACTTGACGTAGGCCTTAGTGTTGAAATCAAGCGCCAGTTCTTCCCGATAAATGTGTTGTACAATTTCTTCTTCCAACACCGGAATTGTGTGGCCATCTTCTTCATAGCCCAGTTCCTAACTCTCTCCTTCAAAGCTTCATCTTCTCAGACGTCGAGCGCGAAATGTTGAAGGACATCTTGCCAAACTAGTGCCTTGTCACGATCGGAGACAAAACTAATATGAGGAGCAACTTTCTTTTGCTTCCATTCACGAGCATTGATCGGGATCCTATCCTTACAAGGTACCCACGAGTACGACAAATTTATGTGCATGTGGTCCAAGTACTTTGCTCAGTATCCTCCTCGAATTCCGAGAGAATGAACCGACCCTCCAACGGCTTCTTGGGCCTCGACATCTCTACCCTTCCCGTTGTTGTCGCCGATCCGAGGGCTACGAATGTAGAAACACAAAGATTTAAATAAATATATTTATACGACAAATGAAATTATTCGAATTTCATGTATACATAAGAGATTGTAGATAGACCTCGCCAAAGATTGTCTTGCTCATCTTCATAATCCAAAGCATCGACTCCGCCATCTACTTCTTGATTGTTGTCATCACCTTCAATTGGGCACCTTGTAAGGCGCCATTGTTGATAATATCCATCATGGCATCGCCCATGTTGTCATTCGGGTCGGCCATTTCTGCAAATATATGTGTAGGACGTTAGAACGGTTCGTGATCGGGTTTTGATTTCGCATCAAGTGGCGTGTGGTTCATGACATGCATCGACAAAAGAAAAACAACATATACATTCAATTCGCCAGCTCCTGCAAAAATGATTTCTCGGCTCGATGGCCTGTCACAAAAAGAGGGCTCGCCACGGGGTTAGTCTTTGTGTCGCTGCGTCTCCCGCAGAGAAATGCATGAGATCTATCTACTGAAGGTTACTATATGAAAACATAACCTGGCAATTGAACATCAAATAGCTACTTCATCCTACTCACTGCCATATGCTACTTCATCCTACTCACTGCCATATGCTCACACACTGAGATGCAACACAGAGAGGGAGCTACTGTCATCTATACCACATTGCCACCGAGGCACCGACAACAGTAGCGGCTAGCTAATCTCGTTTGCCTTGTCGGCCGCTGAGTCCTGCCCGCCGTCTTCCCTAGCTGCTCGACGTGCGCGTCACGCCGAGCACGCCGTCCACCACCGGAAGAGGAGCCCGATGTAGCGCGTATCACGGACGCTCGACCTCGCCGTCCGTGGCTCCCGATGATGGCACCGGACACGGCGGAGGCCTCGAGGAGCCGCGCCGTTTTGTGCAGGTGGATGTGCTCCACGGGAGGAAGGAGCTGGAGCGGCGGAGGGAGGAGCCGAGTGGAGGTGGTGGCGGGAGTGGGGCGCCACGGGAGGAGGAAGGAGGAGGTCGGGCGCGACGGCTGGAGCCGACCAATTAGCTGCGCGAGGAGACGAGGGAGACGGAAGGGGTGGAAGAAGGGAAGAAGCCATCGTTTGGCATCTTGGGGACCTTTAGTCCGGCGGGATACCAACCGACTAAAGACCTTTAGTCCCGGTGGTAATACGGACCGGGACTAAAGGCTGGACCTTTAGTCCCGGGTGGTTCCACGGCCCGGGACTAAAGGTCTTGCGCGGGGACATATTTTCCAGAGAACCTTTAGTCCCGGGCTGTGTGACCTTTAGTCTCAGGCGGTAATACGGACCGGGACTAAAGGTCCCCACTATTCAGTTCCCGCCACAGTTTTCACAGTTTGGGTTTTGTATTAAGTTTATTTGTATAAATATGCTAATTCTTGTTAAATGCATAGTAAATTAAATACTAGGCATAAATTTTTTTAAAAATAATAGTTGCATTTCCTTTTATCTTATTGACATTTCAAACGACTTTTATAGTGACCACAAGCTGGGAAGTGAAGAGCCAACTATAAACAAAATGAAGGGCTCAAATCACAAGCTGGGAATTTCATTTGAAGGCATAAATACTTGCTAAAAAAAATTCAAGTCATTTTTACACCGGTGGAGAAGACATGCTTCACAGAGGTACATGTGTCCTTTTATCGAATAGGAATTTCATTTGAAACGATAAAAAAACAAGAAAAATATGATAGAAACATCTGAAGTTACAATTATTACATAAAATCTCAAATATGATAGAAACATCTGAAGTTACAATTATTACATAAAATCTCTAATACACACTATTTATTAAACATCACTATATATCAAGCGGGCACAGTGGTGAACTTCTTCTTGACGTATGACCCTTGGTTATGATCATGCCGTAACCATGGAGTGTCCTCGGCATTTAGCAGGATGCTTGGGTCTTTGGTCACAGTGAAGGGCGGGATTCGGTCATCCCTTTCATAATCTTTTGACTTGTCTGACTTGTCCTCAATTCCCACGATGTTTCTTTTCCTTGAAAGAACTATGTGGTGTTTTGGCTCATTGGTTGATTTGTCGTCGTTTTTCCCTCTCTTGGGTTTTGTAGACATGTCTTTCACATAGAACACCTGATTCACATCGCAAAGAAGGACTAATGGTTCGCCTTTGTACCCAATATTGTTGAGGTCCATTGTTGTCATTCCATACTCCTTGTCGATCGTTACCCGCCTCCGGTCATCTTCACCCATTGGCACTGGAACAAAGGGACTTTAAAATTAGGTGCGTAGTCTAGTTCCCAAATCTCCTCTATGCGCCATAATATGTTTGCCTCTTTCCATTTGGGTCTGTGGCATCTACGCGACACCACTGCTTTGGTTCGTGCTCCTTTTATCTTGGGCTACGATTGTAAAATGTATTTCCATTTATCTCGCACTTTGTACGTGAGGATGTGCCACGATGGTTGCCTAGCCAACAAATACAGTTGCTCATCAATATTGTCATCACCCTGACATTCTTTTCGCAACCAACCGCTGAAAGTTTCCATGTGATGACGCCTAATCCAAGCTTCATTCTTCCTGGAAACTGGGATCGTAGGAACTCCTTGTGTACCTCGACATACGGCTCCACCACGGAGGAGTTTTGAAGAACTGTGTAGTGCGCTTTATTGAAATAATCGTCCCCCGTACCGATATATGTTTTCTTCCCTAGTGTTCCCTTTCCACTAAGTCTCCCTCGTGTCGCGATTCAGGAACACCAATCGGGTCAAGGTCGGGAATGAAGTCAACATAGAACTCAATGACCTCCTCTGTCCCGTAGCCCTTGGCGATGCTTCCTTCTGGCCGAGCATGCTGGTGAACATATTTCTTCAGACTCCATGAACCTCTCAAAGGGGAACATGTTGTGTAGGAACACAGGACCGAGAATATTAATCTCCTTGACCAGTGAACTAGGAGGTGTGTCATGATATTAAAGAAGGATGGAGGGAACACCAACTCAAAGCTGACAAGACATTGAACCACATCATTCTGCAGAGTAGCTAGTTCCATTGGATTGATTGCCTTCTGAGAAATTGCATTGAGGAATGCACATAGCTTCACGGTGGTCGACGTACATGTGGAGGTAGAATTCCTCTTAAAGCAACCGGAAGCAATTGCGTCATAAGCACGTGGCGATCATGGGACTTTAAGTGTAGGAATTTTTCTCCGCACATTTATTATACGCTTTATATTGGAGGAGAATCCGGATGGGACCTTGATGTCGTTTAGGTATTCAAACATGCTTTCCTTCTCTTCTTTGCTAAGAGTGAAGCTAGCGTGTCTTAAGTAATGGCGCCCATCGTCATCTTCTCGGATGCGAGTTGTCTCGTTCTTTCATGCGCCGCAAGTCCTGCTGCGTGCTTCGAGTGAATCCTTAGACTTTCCATACACATCCATGAATCCTAGCAGTTCACACAAAGATTCTTTGTCGTGCATCACGTCGATCGCGTTATGGACCTCTAGGACTTGCCAATAGGGTAGCTCCCAAAATATGGACTTCTTCTTCCACATGGGTGCGTGTCCCTTAGCATCTTCTAATGTGTTCGCCGCCTTGTCCCTTTCCAAAGACTACTTGCACATCCTTGACCATATCAAGTACATCCTCCCGATTCGGTTGCGAGGCTTGGTTGGTGTTCGCCTTACTGTTAAAATGCTTGCCTTTCTTTCTTAGTTGGTGATTCATAGGAAGAAAACGACGATGGCCAAGGTACACGACCTTTCGACATTTTTTCAAATATATACCGTCAATGTCATCAAAACATTGTGTGCATGCATTGTATCCCTTGTTTGTCCGTCTCCGAAGATTACTTAGAGTAGGCCAATCATTGATTGTTACGAACAACAATGCTCGCAGTCGAAGTGTTCTGCTTGTACTCATCCCACACACGTACACCGGTTTGCTCCATAAAAGCAGGAGTTCCTCAACTAATGGCCTCGTGTAGACATCGATGTCGCTGCCGGGTTGCCTCGGGCCTTGGATGAGCACCGCATCATAATGAACTTCTGCTTCATGCATAACCATGGAGGAAGGTTGTAGATACATAGAGTAACAGGCCAAGTGCTATGACTAGTGCTCTGGTCCCCAAAAGGATTCATACCATCCGTACTTAAAGCGAACCTTAGGTTTCTTGCGTCATCCGCAAACTCCGGAATTCTCTCATCTATTGCTCTCCACCGGGACCCATCAGCAGGGTGTCTCAACATGTTGTCTACCTTACGGTCTTCTTTGTGCCATCGCGACAACTTTGCATGGTCCTTGTTTATGAATAGACGTTTCAGGCGTGGTATTATAGGAGCATACCACATAACCTTGGCAGGGATTTTCTTCCTGGGACGTTCTTCGCCCTCAACATCGCCAGGGTCATCTCGCCTGATCTTATACCGCGACGCTTTGCATACGGGGCATTCATCCAAATTCTCGTAGTCCTTGCCACGATACAGGATGCAGTCATTAGGACATGCATGTATCATCTGGATTTCTAATCCCAAAGGGCAGACGACCTGTTTTGCTCCGTACGTAGTGGCAGGCAATTCGTTAGGCTTCTAAGCATCTTTTTGGATCTTGAGAATTGCCCAAATGCCTTGTCTGATACACCATTCTCGCGGCCTTCCATTGTAGCAACTCCGGTGTTGTACCCAACTTTTTGCCCATCTTCTACGGACGGTATAGTAATTTCTTGTGATCCTCTAGCATGCGGTCAAACTTAGCCTTCTCCTTTTCACTTTCGCAATCTCTTTGTGCATCACGAATGACATCACCAAGAGCATCATCTTCAGCGAGTGTGTCTTCTGCCCCTACCTCTTCTTCAGCTTCGCCCATTGCAGATCATCAAGTCACCGTATTGAGCAATAATGTCGTTAGGGTCCAATTGTTCTTCTTCACCTTCTTCCATTATAACCTCGGTTTCTCCGTGCTTGGTCCAACAAATATAGTTTGGCATGAAACCCGACTTCAACAAGTGTGAGTGAAGACTCCTTGAGCTAGAATATTCCTTCAAATTCTTACAGGGCACATGGACAAAGACATGAAACCATCCCGCTTGTTTGCCTCGGCCACTCTTAAGAAATAATGCACGCTATCAATGAACTCTTTGGAGCGGCGATCGGCATTATACATCCAATGGCGTGTCATCGTCTGCATTATATGACATATCGCATAATTAAATTTCAAGTTTCAAATTTTTCCCATATAGTACACATGATAGAGAGACTACCCAAAAATTTTTAGAATTTTTGAAATTAAGATGAATTTATTTTGAATTTTCAAAGAATCAGCACTATTTGACAAATTTGCACTAGGAGCTTCGCCTTGCGTGTAGTGAGTGTTCTTTACCCCGTGATTTAACGCAAAAACAGCAAGCTTAAGGAGAAGGGACATCAAGTTAAATGATAATTAATAATTAACTAAATTGCCCAAAGTCATTAAGGGTGAATGACCCTAGGTCAACAATCAATCCAAAAGGCAAACAATAACTAAGTGATTAAGCTAATTAAGAGATTAACTAATTACTTAATAATTAAATATTAAACTTATTTATTAAAACAAAATTAATATTTATTATTTTTACCCAAGAGGTTGGATCTGATAAGATAAGACTTATCTCATCAAACACCCTCAAAGCTTAACCTAACTAACACATGTAAAAGTCATTTTTCATTTATTTAAATAATTATTAAATAAGGTGAAAATAAAAGTCTTCAGATTGATCCCAAAATTTTTTACAGATAGTTCATAGCCTAATTAGATGGCAAAACAATTTTCAGAATTTTTGGATCATTAATTTAGCCTACAAAATTCATGGAATAATAATTAAATAAATAAGCATAAAATAGGTATAAATTCAACTTTGTCCAAATAGTCTTAAAATTTTTATATGGACTGTTCACAGTGTAACTTAGTGGAAAAACAAATTTCATGATTTTTGGAAATTTATTGTGGCCTACAAAAATCATGAAAGTTCCATTTATGAATTAATTGGCAATTTTTATAACATATAAAAATTATTCAAATTTCACATTTCATATTTTTCATAATGGACGGCAGGGTTAGCATCAGGAGCTTACCGCGAACACGCCGGTGAATACGGTTGAGTGAATGAACGGCTCCGGCGGTGGTGACAGCGGCAGCGGCGGCGTGTCCCGGCGGCGACGACGGCGTTCCCGGCTCCTGTGACGAACGCCGAAACAGGCGTTTAAATAGAAGGGACATTTAGTCCCGGTTGGTGTTACCAACCGGGACTAAATGCCAACCTTTAGTCCAGGTTGGTACTACAATCCGGGACTAAAGATTTAGTCCCGGATTGTCGTACCAACCGACTAAAGGTTACATTTAGTCCCGGTTGGTAACACCAACCGACTAAAAGTCCTCTGCAAAGCTCGCCACCACGAGCCGTTAGGTGGACTTTTAGTCCCGGTTGGTGTTACCAACCGGGACTAAAGATCTTTTTGGTCCCGGACGCAATTTTCTCCGAGACTATTGCCCATTTGGCAGTTCGACCAAAGGTCTGTTCTGTAGTAGTGGATATACTGTTCACAACAGAAAAAAGTTGTGGCGTCGTCAAGCTAGTCAGAGTTAAGATCCTAAGTTAGATCGATTTGCTTCCGGTAGGATCGAATCGTAGTATCAAATCGTAGAATCGGCGATTCTACGAAATTATAAAAAATACACATATTTAACATCTATACTATAAGTTTGTATGATTCTTATACGGTTTATCACTTACTTATAACCGAAAAGGGGACAAACCACTTTTTATCGCACAACAGAAAAGCGTAATGGTACTGACATGATGGGTAATATAGTTTTGAACTACAGGAGAATAGCTAATGACCATGAATAGTTTACCACAATTCTACCTAATTCTGATTCACAGTACGATTTGGATCAACAGGTTATCGTGGGTTCGTAGAATCGTAAAACTCTAAGAATGGGATCGCGATTCTAACTACCTTGGGTGTCATGCTTTAAAATATACTTTCAAAGCCTCTACTTACAAAAGTATAGTGCAGATTAGAGATCATCTATTGTTTATACAAAATAGCGAAATTAATCGTGTAGTTGCATAGCTAGATATTACGATACAGTTGTCTTTGATATACACGTCTAATTCCTATAATTGAAAAAAAAACAATTGTGCTTGTTATACAACTCTAATATCTACATACAATCTACACTGTTATAGTTTGACCCTACCAAAATCAGAGGTGTAGACCCTTCTCTTTTTTTCTCTGTGTTAACATGGGAATATCTAGTTTTTTTATTCTTTAGGACTATTGTGGGATTTTCTGGACCTCAAAACTAAGGAGATGTCTTGAATCTTAGCAGTTATTTGAATTTTTATACATACTAATTGTAATATCCCGAAAGTGAATCTTCTTTTCGGAAG
Source organism: Hsuehochloa calcarea (assembly GCA_036346395.1). Lineage (NCBI taxonomy): Eukaryota > Viridiplantae > Streptophyta > Magnoliopsida > Poales > Poaceae > Hsuehochloa > Hsuehochloa calcarea. Next base: position 35,446,606 of record CM070602.1, on the reverse strand, counting down.
GAGTCACGGGAAAGGAGTGAAACAAAAATCCAGAATAATCCTTTTCATCGGGGGGTTTTCAGCGTATTTCCGTCAACCTGTGCCTGGACCGCAGCCCAGGAGGGGGGCGGCCATGAGGGGGGGTTTCCCTCCCCTAACCCTAGCCTCACCCCTCTCTGCCCCACTCCCCTCCCCAAGCCGCCACTTTCTCTCCCCTCCTTCCAATCGGCCGCCTCCACCTCTCCCCACCTGGGCACCGCCCTGCCTCCTGCTACCGCCCCTCCCTATTGTGGTGTCTCCCCATCTCGCCAACGGAGCCCCTGCTGCCGGCCTTCGCGAGAAAAAGAGGAGGAGGACAGCAGGGACGTCTGCCAACGGAGGGAAGGAGAGGGTGAGGAGAAGGGAGATCACCTTCTTCAAGGATCGTTCATTGTCTTCCTGGGTTCCCCAAGGGTAACGAATGTCGTTCTTCGCTATTTGATTAAGTGGTAGATGCGAATTTGATTAGAATTGTTTGGATCGAATTCTGTCTGTAGTAGATCGGTTCTGTCCAGTGGGTTGCGTGGTCAGTTTCGGATCCTTGGAGGCTGAATTTGAGATTTTTTTTTTCTCTTGGAGTTTTGTATACACTGTTCTTAGCTTCCCATATCCGCCAAGAACACAAGTTTCCGATTTATGGTTCAAAAGTTATGATTTAATCTTTCCATACTGTCCTGATTGCCTAACGAGAATGAATTGTCAAGTTGTCTTTTAAATATGAATAAGTTAGTGGCAGACTCAGGGTTTTCACTCAACTAGGTTATTGTAGAATTTTTTATAGCCTTTCCAGATTGGTAAAGAACACCCCAATCGGAGTTTTAGATTAAAAGTTGTGATCTGTTCTTTACTGCTGTTCCTTTTGTCTAGACAGAGTCTCTTGTATTTTCATCTACTGGATAGCATTTTATTTTGGCTGATTTGGGAGATCTTGTCAACTAGAATTTGGTAGATATGTTCGTTAAGTTTCCATCGGATCTGGCCTAACCTCGTTCCGAGTCTCAGATTAATAGATATGAATTTTTCCGTGCTGTTGTCCAGATTTGTTCCGGCGATTGAGTTGCCCGTTTTCAGTTTAAGACTACTAGTGAACTCTAGGGTTTTTGGGAATGCGTTGTAGAGCGTTACCGGTAGAATTTTATACCATGTCGTTCTTATTTCAAGGACATACTTGTGTAGGCGGCGATGCGTCGAATTTAGGAGCACCTTCGTTGCCTCCTAACGCGTCACAACGCGGAAGGCAAGTACCTTGTAATTCTTTATAGTTGAATGATGAGTGTTTGTGTTTATACTGTTACTTGTATGAACTATGATTACACTCATGTTTATGTTCCCTTCAAATGTGTTATTTCCATGATTAGAGATGTTCTCATTCATTATTCATAATTCATAACATGCACCTCTTGTCATGTTCCATCCACGGGAGTGGATTATAAAGACCCATCAATTCCAGTATGGGCATATAAGACCCACCATTCCAATGTGGGAAGAGTTGGACACCCATATGAAACGTTCTTTATACGGGATTTGGATACCCGTATTTTGTTAAATGCGGGCTTAAGTGAACACCGACAGGTGTGTCACTAGCTATACCGGTATGAGCATGTGTGCAATCCATTCCTTTCATTACATCCATTCATTCCATTCATTCATATATTCATTTGGTGTTATGTTCATCTTCTTTAATGATGTGGTCTTGTTCATATGTGTTGTATGTCCAGTACTTGTTGAGTCTCATACTCATTCTTACTTTGTTTATTTATTTTAGGTGATCGTTGATGATGACTCTGTTGGGAGGGAGTAGACATACACTATTCACTCAGTTCACCATACTCTCATTTCAAATATAAGACTTGGTTATGTCTTTTATTCATTAAGTGATGAACTGTAATAAATAAAGTTAGATGTGGTTGGTACCTTCCTCTATGTCATGGATGAGTAATTCTATTTGAGAACCTTGATCACCCTTTTATTTTAAATACTTATATGGATTCAGACTATATTCCTGTCATTGTTCTATTAAGATTTGATCTTTTCATGTCATTAGATGAGATGTTGTTTAAATTATTCTGAATTATGCTTGTGTGTTAGATCTCTTAGGTAACATTTTGGCTTCTGAATATCCAGGGTGTTACACTAATAGATATCAAAATATAAAATCTGAAACTTTATAATTAAAAGGGGATGGTAATTATTTATAATCAACTTCTAGAATTGGTAGAATTGTATGTAAATTGTATTCATAGTCGAAAGAAAGGTTTCGACTGCACTGGTCAAAAGAGATTTCGACAACGCTGGTCGAAAGAAAGGTTTCGACTACACTGGTCGAAAGAGAGCTACGACTAGCTATTCGACGGAAGCTACGACTAACTAGTCGAAAGAACTACGACTATCTAGTCGAAGGAAGTTATGACTACCTAGTCGATGGAAACAATGACTATCTAGTCGAAAGGAACTACGACTACCTGGTTGAAGGAAACTACGACTATCTAGTTTAATGGGCTACGACTATCTATTCGAAAGGAGCTATGACTACCTAGTCGAAGGGGCTACGACTACGCGACAAAAGGTTTCGGCTACACAGGGCGAAAGCGGCGGCGCTCGGCTACAAGCTGATCGGAGCTACACGCAATGGCGAGCTTCGCGAAGGTGCGCAAAACAAAGGGGAGGATATGCTGCGATGATAGAGCTCAACGGAGTGGTCGGCGGCGAGGTGGTTTGGCAGTGGCGAAGTACGGGTTCTGGTGATGACAGTACTCCGGTGGTCCTCTGGCTAAGAAGAAGTACGCCTGAGGTAGAACACGACGCGGCGAAGCTCCTGGCGTGGACTATGACACCAGAGATCGACGGACGGCGAGGCAATCGCGCAGCGCCTCGCTCGCGCAATGAAAAGCGGACTTCAATTCCGCGATAAACGAACAGCGTGGTAGTGTGTGCGGGAACTGGTGTGAGGGAAGTAATGCGAAGGCAGCGCCCCCTTTTTATAGGGCAAGGAGTAGTCGGATCGATGGGGTCGTGCACGGGACATAATGGCCGATGCGGTGGCAACGAGTAAAGTGAGTTAAAAAGATAAACGGTCGATTGAGTGCGGCTGGGAGTGAAAGATGATCATGGCAATCAATGGACATGATCTCGAGTGGAAACAGATTAATCAATCCGGTTTAATCGACCGGATCGGCGACGCTCTATTTTTGGCCGAAGGAAGACGAAGAGGAGGCCGACGATGACACGTAGGATCAGGTGGAAGAGATAGAGTGAGAGAGATAGCTGGTCGATTTGATCGGTGTGGAAGGAAAAGAGTCTGTGGGCCGGGAAGGGATTCGACCCGAACAATATTCTGGATTTTGAGTGATTGTGCTTATTTAAATAATTCTGATAGTTCAATTAGGTTTAGGAAAATAGCAAATAAAGTCCAACAACATGGAAAAATTCACAGAAATTTGTTGTGTCAAATTGGACTTAAATACAATATTTCCAACTCGTAATTGGTAATTAATTTTTGCACATAATTTATTTTGGCTTTAAAATAATTAGGGGAAAGCTTTAAAATTCCAGAAAATTTAGAAAATTGATTAATTTTACTTTTTCACTTTAAATCCAATAAAACCCCATAAAACTCAATAAATCTTATTTTTGACTTTTTAAATCTACGAAATTCAAGAAAACCAAGAAAACACTATTGAAACTCAGATAATCCAATAAAATAATAACTTTATTAATTTTATTTTTGGTAACAAAACTTTGGGATGTTACAAACTACCCCGCTTAAAAGGAATCTCGTCCCCGAGATTCGAAGATGGATAGAAAGAATGTTGGGAATACAAGGTCTTCAACTGAACTGTCAACTATTTGGATTTGTTGTCTGCTACTACTTTGGACATTTACTAGCAAAATGACCAGTCTCATAGCAGTTGAAGCATGTGATTCCTGCAACATAGAATGAGTCCTTATGTGTCTGGCCATCCTCAGATGTGTGGGAGGACTCAAGGTTGATTGAATTGTTCTTTGTTGGTGCTTCGGTTGAAGTTGTTGACTGGAATCTGACTTGATGTGATGAAGTCCTTCTAGCTTTGGGTAAACTCACAGGGTTGAACTTCTGTGCAAGTATTCTTCTTTTTCAGTTTTCTATTTCCTGGTACTTGCCTTTTTGACAAATTGCCTTGTTGACTAATTGTTGAAAATCAGCGTAGTCTTGAGCTATCATCTGTATAGACAAATCATCATTGAGCCCTTCAAGGAATCTCTCTTACTTGGCTTCATCTATTGCAACATCTTCCTGTACATAGCATGCCAGTTGATTGAATTTATGCAGATATTCATTCACTGTGCGGCTTCCTTGGCGTAATTTACAAAATTCCTTTTTCTTCAAGGTGATCATGCCTCAGGGGATATGAGATAGACGAAAAGCTTGAACAAACTCATTCCAAGTGATTGCTTGAGCGTTGGCATGTGCGACGCTGAAGTTGTCCCACCATTCAGAAGCAGGTCCATTCAGTTGGTGAGATGCAAATAGAACTCTCTCATGATCACTGCACCGTGAGATGTCCAGCTTCTTCCCAATAGTACAGAGCCAATCATCGGCGTCCATAGGTTATGTGCTGCTGGAGAAGACAGGAGGGCGTGTTCTCATGAACTCTAACAATCTAGATTGCGGAGGCGGAGTTGGAGCTTGAATAGCTTAAGATTGTTGTGCTTGATTGTTGTTGATAGACTAGGCGAGTAGTTCGATCAGATGGTTCTAATTGGCCATCATCTATTGCCATTCTGATCCATTGGTTGCTAGTGTCGAAATTGGAGCACTTTCATTTCCAGGGGCATCATTGTTGGCGTTGGTTCCACACCGTCTGCTAGTTACTCCAGAGGTTTAGGGGAGGAGACAAAGTCTAGGAGAGAGACAAGGAAGAACTTAAGGGGATAGTGTAACCCAAACGAAAGAACCAACTCAAAAACTTTTCAGAAACACTTAATAACTTTATAAAACGTTCTACTCGATCGAGACGACTCAATACACAGAATGAGTCTTGGCAAACTTAGGCTATATTGCTGGTCTGACATCGCATCTCCTGCTCACGATCTTCGATGGTTCTTGTATGATGATGCTCTCTTGACAGCTTCATGTCTTGTGGTCTTGAACGTAATGGTTAACAAACGTGTTGACCATCTATAGAAACTTACAAGGGAAAGGGGATCCATTTAACATTATAAAATGGTGAAGAAATAACAGGGTAAGAAAGATTTGCTACGAAGAAGCTAATGATAGATAGATGACCAAGATAAGGAGAGAACAAATTATTTTTCTTATTATATAAAATAAGTTTTGAAGTTGTTCTTTCAACTAACGGCCATCCTAACTAGCTCACGACCTACAGTCGATATGGCTATGATACCACTTTTGTCGAACCCGGGAACGAAGGATCCCTGATTCTCTGTGTTTCATACACTAGTCCAGGAACTGCTAGTGTACACAGTCAAACAGAAGTGATAGAAAAATCATATCACGCGTTTTTTAATTGATAATCAGAGTTTACTACAAAATTGGGCACAAGGCCAAATATAAAGATACATCGGAAGCAAAAATAATGGGTAGGCCACACGATTCGCCACAGGCAATCGTCTGGGGGCGCAGCCTAGTCGTCTTGATCCTCACCGACGTCATAATAATCTTCACCTGAATAAATTTTATTCAGCAAGAGTAAGCACGACTTCCCTGCTCGCAAGTTACACCCAATTAAGAGAATATAATGCATGCAAGGATATGTCAAAGGAAGGCTTATTGGTTGAATTAGCATAAAACAATATTTTCTTTAAATATTTGTACTAAGTTACAAAGCAGTTATTCTATAACTAAAATTCATTTTATAAATTCTCAAGTTCTATAGTAGGATAACATCCATATGACATATGGTGATGGATACCCTCCTATCACGTGGCTAACCGCCTAATTTCCCAATTGGATAAACTATCCAAAAACATTTGTCAAAATCTTTTGAAATCAAAACCAAAGTCTAACTTTGAGTGGCTTTGCTCAGCAGTCCATGACCATGGAAACGGTCATTCGAATAGTTTTACACTCTGCAGAGATTGTACAACTTTACCCACACAACACGACTTCTCTGGTTTAATTGGCATCCATTGATACCACTGCTCACTACCTTAGGTAAGAAGTCTAGAGTACGTGTCAAGGCCTTTAAAATGCACCATCCCACCATAGTCCCGCCTCGCTAAGGTTTTGCTTCCTGTGGATTGAACCATCCACCGAATTTAAACCCCCTCTTGCGCTAGGTGGGAATACATAAAAGTAGGTCATACAGACACCCACGCAACCGGATGGCACAACTACAGTAAAATGTTGCAAATTAGTTAGCCAAGTCTAGCTCACTCAGGACATATGGTGGTACGATGGGTCTTAGCAAGATGTGGCTCGAAGACTGGTCCTTAACTGACTTGGGCGACTTTCAAAATAACCCCTGGGCCTTAACCATTCCAGAATTGAGCCCGTGCATAAACCTACACCATACCAATATCCATTTCGCCCAAGTCCAAACTAATTTTCATTTTGTTTCTCAAATCATTTGTAAACTTTAATTCCATGGTACACCAATACTAGGATACAATTTTAAACAACATTTGATTTTTGGCTAAAATTTCCCAAATCAAATAATTTTGGGTCTAAGCATGACTAAGCATAATTGTTCTCAAAATGTTCTAGTTCATATTATTGAACAAACCAGATTTTATCTAAGGTGTCAAGGTATGTCTGATTCAATGTCAAAATTGGATGTACAAAGGAATTAGGAATAACTATAAATTTAAAATAGGGATTTAAATTAACTTGAGTAAAAATAAGCATGCAATAATAATTTAAAATAGAATTTAAAACAACGGGCTCAAATATGATCAAAGATGTAACTTGCCTTGCTCGAAGGACTCTTCTTCTTCTATGCAATTTCTGCAGAGTCGTCGAAATATATACGCGAAAATATAATAAGAACAAACAAATACAAATCAAATATAGATACAAATACAAATAATCTCCAAATTAGATAATTTTAGATCTAAAAGGTAGATATTAAATTTCTATATATTTAGGAACAAGAATCGACGGATTCGGAGTTCGTATAAAGGAGAACGAACATCCGGAAGTTTAAATATCGCGAGAACATATAGAATTTCGAGTACTGCTAATCTTCGAGTATTGTTCACTTCCGAGTACTGTTCACTTTCGAGTACTGTCCATCTTCGAGTACTGTCCATCTTCGAGTGGTCGGAATGAGTTACGACAACACTGGTTGAAAGTGATTCCGACAACGCTGAAAGAGAGGTTTCCACTGCACTGGTCGAAGGAGATATCGACTGCACTGGTCGAAAGAGATTTCGACAACGCTGGTCGAAAGAAAGGTTTTGACTGCACTGGTCGAAAGAGAGCTATGACTAGCTATTCAACGGAAGCTACGATTATCTAGTTGAAAGGAACTACGACTACCTAGTCGATGGAAACTACGACTATCTAGTCGAAGGAAGCTACGACTATATAGTTAAAAGAAACTATGACTATCTAGTCGAAAGGGGCTATGACTACCTGGTCGAAGAAAACTACGACTACCTAGTCGAAGGGGGCAACGACCATCTATTCGGAAGGAGCTACGACTACGTAGTCAAAGGGGCTACGACTACGTAGGCAAAAGGTTTTGGCTACATAGGGTGAAAGCGGCGGCACTCGGCTACAAGCTCGTCAGCGCTACACGCAACGGCGAGCTTCAAGAAGGTGCACAAAATGAAGGGGAGGAGAAGCTGAACCTTATGGGGTACCTTACAACGGCGAGGTCAACGGAGTGGTCGGCGGCGAGGTGGTTTAGCGGCGGTGGAGTACAGGTTCTGGTGGCGAGGGTGCTCCAGTGGTCCTCCGCTAAAGAAGAAGTATGCCTGAGGTCGACAATGACACGTGAGGTCAGGTGGAAGAGACAGAGAGAGATAGAGAAGGCTGGTCGATCGGGTCTGTGCGAAAGGACGAGCCCGTGGGCCGGGAAGGGATTCGACCTTAACACTATTCTGGATTTTGAGTGATTTTGCTGATTTAAATAATTCCGATAGTTCAATTAGGTTTTCAAAAATAGCAAATAAAGTCCAACAACATGGAAAAATACATAGAAATTCCCTCTGTCAAATTGGACTTAAATAAAATATTTTCAACTCATAATTGGAAATTAATTTTTGCACATAATTTATTTTAGCTTTAAAATAATTAGGGGAAAGCTTTAAAATTTTAGAAAATCAATTAATTTTCCTTTTTCACTTTAAATCCAAAGAAACCCATAAAACTAAATAAATTTTATTTTTGACTTTTTAAATCTAGGAAATTCAAGAAACCAAGAAAACACTATTGAAACTAAGAAAATCCAATAAAATAATAACTTTATTAATATTATTTTTGGTAACAGAACTTTGGAATGTTACAAAAACTTAATTAGCCAAATTTAAAATTCAATTAGTAAGAAGTTTGGTTAAACAATACTTCAGATAAGAAAATTCTTCTCAATATTTAGAATGTCTGAACAATTAGGAAATTTGAGGATAATTGGATTGGAACAGGGAGACAGAGCAATGACAAATGCCAAAACAAGTTGATTAGATGATATAATGATTTGTTAACCATTGGCATTTAATCTAAAAGAGTAAAACTAATTAGGAATCAAGATTTGTCATGTGGTTATCTAAACAACAGTAAAACCTAGGCCTTGGTTATGATAATGACAATAGTGGCGATAGGTCAATGGGTTGGTTAGTCAAAATGAGTAAAATGGTTAGATATTAATAATCATCTGTTTCCACTTATAATGAATTCATAAGATGATACGCTAAATTGGAAATCAAGTAAAATTGCTAATTTTGCTAGTGTCCTGATAACAGTTATAACTTTTGCATACGAACTCCAAATCGAATAAATATTTTTTCTAAATTCATATAAAATCATGATCTATATGAATATGCAAAAATATTTGGATTTTCTTGCTGTTGAAATTATTTTTTCGTTTGTGATTTATTCTCGGTTCTTTCGAATAAACACCTAATTAATGCGGAGCAAGTTTAATGGCGATCAAGCGACCTCACTCCCTGAACAACCAATGCAGGACAAGCACCCCTTTTGATCATGTTAATCCTACTATTTTAATTATTTTACTTCTTTTTCTATAATCTATTATGCATGTGTGTATGTTTGATTAAAATTGCTAAATTTGGAGAAAATGGTAGTTGTAATCCTATTCGATGCATGAACCTCCTTGAAATATTGATATTCTTATTGTTGTATCCATTAGGTTATGGTATAGACAATAGATGATGTTAAATCGGGAATTTCGAGTACGAGTATCGCACAATTGCTTAGTCAAGCTATAGTCTATACTAAAATTTAATAAAAGGATAACATTGTAATACCCGCATTCGAATCGGGAGATTTTAAAAGAAGTCGGGTACGAAAAAGAATTCAAAGAATTAGAATTTTTGTGGGAGAAGGGGGTTTTCGCAAAAAAATATGACAACTGGTCATGGACCACGGCCCAGCAGACCCAAGAGGGGAGGCGCCCAGGGGGGCCGCCAGGGGCCGACCAAGGGGAGGCGCCCAACCCTAGCCGCCTCCCCATTCCCTCCTCTTTCCCCCTTGTGGCCGCCACCCCCATCCTCTCCTCTCCCAAATCTGGTGCCTCCTCCCCTCCCCGGCGTCTCCTCCTCCCCCGGTTGCTGCCCCCAGTGATCCCCGAAATCACCTCCTTCCGCCGGCATCTCCGGTCATCCGTCGTCCCCGTGGTGGCCGGCCATTGGAGAAGGAAGGGAGGAGAAAGGGGGAAGATCTTCGGGAGGTGGATAAACATCTCTCTGCAGGTCTTCAAGGGTAACGAATGATCCAAGTCGTAGTTTGGTTCGATTTGATTGCATAATGGTTGATTAGATTTAAATCGGTTTCTGTTCTGGGAATTTCAGAACACATCCATCACTTTGCGCGGCCAGTTTCGACCCTTTAGATGCCGAATCTTGGGTTTTCGTCTGCTAGAGTTTTGTTCCTCAGGTCGTTAGCTTTCTTTTGGCACCAAGATCACGAGATTCCACCTTACAGTTAGGGCGATATGAATTTTTTAACCGCATGCTGCTCTGTCTGTCTTGGATCTGGGGACTGTCGGTTTGTTCCTCGGTTTTGATCTAGTTAGAATCAGATTCAGAACCTCCACCCAAATAGGTTATTGTAGCCCTTTAAATTATATTTCCAAGTTGATAAAGATCACATCAATTGGATCAGTAGATTGAAATTTACATCATTTTCTTTGCTACTGTTCTGCAATCTGGACAGATGTCTGTCAGTTGTTTTCAACTGTTAGTTAGGCCACTGGTTTGACCGAATCAAAGAACCCCACCAACTAGAGTTTCGTAGCCCGGTGTGTTAAGAGTATTTGAGCACTGGTTTCAAGTAATTATGAGTCACAGATATTTAATTACGATTTTTCTCGTACTGCTGACCAAAAGGGCTGAAATTGGACTGATTCGTTAGGACGTCATTTTGAGCCATTGTTTATGTTTGGTTAGTTAGAGGGTTATGGTAAAACGCTTGTAGCACGTCATGTCTTGTTAGTCTTATTTCAATTAATTATTTGTGTAGTCGGTGGGGCAGTGAGTGGAGAAACACCGTCGTTGCCTCCTAACACGTCACAGCGAGGAAGGTAAGTACCATGTCTTATCATAATGAATGGTGAATATTATGTGTGGATGAATTGTTAGACTTGCTATTTATGTTCGTATGCTATGTATATTTCTTCATTATGATATGATAAGAGTTCATTGCATGAAGTTCATTCCGTTCATGCATTTGTTTCATGTTGTCCACGGACGTGGAAATTTGTAAGTCCCATCAATTCCAGTATGGGCCCGCAAAAGTCCCATCAATTCCAGTATGGGCATGTAAGAGTCACCACTGCAATGTGGGCAACCTTGGACATCCGTATGAAACGTTCTTCATACGGAATTTGGGGCCCCGGACTTTGATAAGTACGGGCTTAAGTGAACACCGACGAGTGTGTCACTCACTATACCGGTATAAGTTGTGAGCAGTCCATTTCTTCATTGCATTATTCCATTTCATTCATATCCATATATGTTCAGAGATGTTTTTCATAAGCACATTGTGATTTGCTTTATTTGCTAAATGTTTCTGCTGTCTGTTAAAGTACTTGCTGAGTCTTTGGCTCATCCTTGCTTTGTGTGTTTTATTTAGGTAAATGAGGAGAAATGCAAGACCTTTTGAGGGGTAGTCCAGCACGCTGCACATCACCTTTATCAAATCAGAAATAATATTGTTATCTTTCTTTCACGTCAACTATTTGTTAATTTTTCAAATTGTAATAATCCAATTTTGGTATCGCCCATCGTACGTTTTATTATGAATGTTTATATTCCTTCTCATGAAACTGTTAATCGTTTATCGTTGTTCCTTATGGAATATGGTTATTTAAGCATGTTTAACCTGACATTGTTGTACATTCTTAGCATTGATTAGTTTTGCGTGACATCTTGGCTTCCGAATAACCAGGGTGTTACAAACATTATGAATATGAGTTTGAGAGTTTTTGAAATGATGATCCAGAGGTGTTTACATCTGTTATTTGCTATAAAAATAAGAATGAAAAACTTAGTTTGCGACGCAAGCGAGTTATATTATATTATAAGAAGTGTAGGAGGTGTACTAGATTGTTATGGCTCACATGCATGTACTAAATTGTTATCAACTTGAAGCAGCCGATCCTATACTTATAGTATACCGTAAGGTAACCTAGCCATCAAGAATTCCATGGTAACAAAGTTCTTCTACTGTTTTTCTTTTTAAAAAAAGACAAAGACAAAGACAAAGACAAAGAAAAAGAATTCCATTGTGAAACATACCCCGGATGGGCAATGGCATCAACCGAAAAAAATACATCGATAGATCATCAAATTAAATGGCTAACGCCTAAAGGTATCTCCAGCTCCATGGAAGAGTCACTGGATTCCATTGTTTTGGTCAATGATGGGCAGTGACACCGTTGCATTAATGCATGAATAGGTGTTTAGTACCGTATTAGAGCAGCCATCTATCAGGCGAAAGTGAATAGGTGGAATTGTAGCACTTGGTCAAATATATGTTCTTGCATGGTGCTCTAAATTCCACTTGCACATGCAGTTAAGAGTACTCCTCCCTGGCCTACAGAGCCGACATTTCTGGTCCAGATGAATAGTAGTTCAATAAGAATAATCACAGCTGGCAAGAATTCTACTTTCGAGGAGGAAATTGCCTAACTGTCTTTGGTCAAGATCATGATGTGATACAGTGATAGCATTCAAATCAGAAGAAAAATCAGGGCGTATCGCAAAGTTGCAAACCAATGATACTACCATATGCTTCAATCCAAATCAAACGTGACTGATTTCCAGTAGTAGGTAGGATAGTCCTCCTATATCAATGGAGAAGATGACAAAGAGAATGTTGTTGGCCGGTGTTAATGTGTTATGGCACGTGTAGTACTGTAGTGCTACCCTAGCACCGCGGTGCTGTTTTTTCTCTCTTTTTCAAGGAACATCCGATCAATGATATACAGTTAATGTAACGCGAGCTTCAAATAGACTTAGGTCTATCCACACCTTGAATAAACCACGCACTAGCATCAATGTTTTTTTTAAAGAACATCTAATCATGATTGATAGTTTATGTAACACTTAAAGGGATACGGGTAGGCTATACTAGCTGACAATTCAAAAAATTTACCACGTAAACCAGGCTGCCAAGCAAGCAAAGGATCATAGATCGTTATCACTAGACGTGTAGTACAGCGGGAGAAGAGTTAGAGCAGCCAGATCCAACGTGGAGCTCGTCGATTGGGATAATGACTCTCTAGAATATATTTATTCTTTTCTTGTTTTAGAATAATTTTTATATTACGAAACCAGTCAATGAAGTTAGTTTCATTTAGCTTTTCTTTCTCAAGAATAGATCGCAAGTTAAAGGTTGGTGTGGAGTAAGCATTAAGTGCCATGATCTACAACAGAGTATATGCAAAAATCAACACTATGTTTATGTACGATCTTCTGTTAAATACTTTAATAAAAGATACTCCCACTATATGTTTTTTGACTAGTTTCCCCTCTTCATATAGTGGGTTCAAGATCCATATATCATCAAGTCCTAGTGAGTTTTGGCATCACTGTTAGAAACCTAGTGATTTAGGTAAGCAACCTATTGCTAATCATATCTCATATGATTTTTGTTTGTTAGGTGGCATCTCTATGCCCCGACAATCAACATTATGCTCCAAGGCCCAAAGCAAAGCTGTTTTGATAGCCTTGTCAAGTTAAACCAATACTATGCATGTAAGTGTCTGACATCCAACCCATCTTATTAAGATAGTTAATGGCACCCTACTTTGGTAGACCTACCAATTAACGATCAAAATCGTGATAAGCACAACAATTGGAAAGACATCGAATTTACTTAATTTTTCTTGAGGGATACTATTGTATCATGTTAAAACATCTAATGATAAAACATTATCAATAGTATAGCAGGAACAAGATAAGCATTCACAGATAATTATATTAAACTATGAAATAGGCCCTTAACATGACGATCTCCAACACCATGCTTCATGTCCTTCGAGCCATCATGCTTGAAATCACCACATTCATCTACTAAGTAATTACTCCTAAAAGCTAGTAATGAATTACATATAATAATATCAAGCATCACATGTCGATACGCAGACCGTTATAAAATCATATGTAGCTCAATGACTGTCACACAACATGACACGCATGCCATGTAAAATCTTTACATGCATCATATACATAATGGGTCATACTACTCAGATCAATACCTGCAAAAGGTGTTATGTGTAACATCCCCAAATCAATTAATGATGGTTAGTGTGCATCTCATTTACATTAATCTGGTTTTTGAATTATTTTTTTACATAATTTATTTCACCTGGGAAATCGCAAAACACATTGAACCTACAACTCAAATATGAACTCCCAAAAGAAATTAGCAATAAAAACTTATGAACACCTTATGGAAATAATTTATTCAAATACTAGATTGATTATCTTGAATTAATATAATTTTTACCAAATTTTTGGGCTTGAATTCAAACCACAAAAAATTCGAACACCATAAATAACCTATTTTAAATTTGAATTTGAATTAAGCAAATAACTCATGAACAGTGGGTTTTCAAATTTTATAAGAGTACTTGGTCATCCCAGGAACACCCCTAAATTATTTAAGAATTTTAGAAATTTTATTTCTATTTAACATCCCTGGTCATAGTAACTTCGGGCTCAGCACTGTTCATTCGACCGAGCCCTTCACTGTTCCCGCCTGAGTCCGGCTCGCCACTTGTCTACACCCAACTAGCTCAGCCGCACCATCCCTTAACCCTTCACCTGGATCCGTCTGATTTGGAGACAACGGCCTGGATTGAAGTGGCCGATCGGATCGGCCGATCGCCCCACTCACGTGAACCGTCCGATTTGGAGAGAACGGCCTGGATTGAAGTGGCCGATCGGATCGGCCGATCGCCCCATTCTCTTGAGCCGTCCGATCCCGATCGAACGCTCCCGAGCAGCCGCCATCTTACCGTTTCGTCGTCTCACTACAGCTGGGCCCGGGCTGTCAGCTCCTTCGTCCACCTTCCGTCGTGTCGCGCAGGAGCTGAGCTCCACACGGCATCTCTGCTCTACTGCGCTCCATCCATGCCGTTACCCCACCGCCCTTTTTGACCAACCAGAGAGCATCGCCTACTCACGCCGCCTTCTCCTCCGTCCTTGCTCCTGCTCAAAATTGACCCTATGCCCCGCTCTCAGCTCACTTCTCCTCTCGGTGGCCGAGGAGAGGGGAGCTCGCGTGTGCGCATACCTCAGGTAAGGACCGTGCCACCTCGTCCCTCGGTTCTCATTTTCCATGGCCTCCCCATTTTCGCTCATTGGAGCTCTTGCCTTTGCTTGTAGGGTCCAGGGCAAGCTCGTGCTCTCACTACCTCCAGAGCGCGACCGCGACTACTCCTTCGGCCATTATCGACTCTGGTGAAATTATCCCTTGATCAATCACGTCACCTTGTGTGCTTTAGGCCACTAATCAGAACCCCTCAACTTATTTTGCTAATCCACGACAGGACTTCGTTGATTTCAAGAAATCTCATTTTCGGCCACCAGACTGCCCCCTTTCGTCTCCCACTCTGGTCCGGTGAGTAGTGTGTCGATTCACTGCTCTTCTAGTATCCTCATACGATGCTTAAGCTAATCCGGGCAATCGGTTGTCACCATTTTGCTCCAGTTGTGCTCCCCACGTTGAAGTTTCCCGCCGCCGTGGACCATCATCGACGACAAGTTACTTCAGCAACTTCCGACCTTCCCCCGGTACTTAGGTAGTCTCCCAGTAATCCTTAGAAGCCCTGGCACCCGCTGTCTTGAACACAGCGGAGCTCTATCGCTGAATGCACAGGTGCCGTATAAGGATCGCCGCTCCTCTCCGGCGCGCCGCCTCTACAGGCCACTGGAGAGGCTGCAAGTACCACCCTTAGGTGCGCAAAAGTATTGCGCACCCATCCCTGCCCTTGGCCGGCTCCGCCGCGGTGCGTGGCGCCACCGAGCAAGGACGTAGTTGCGTTGTCGGACGCCCCGGCACACTGTAGCCACATGGTTAGTCGTTAAGCGCGTAATTAGAATTTAATCGATAGTTACTATGTATAATGGTCGGTCTTTAGAATAAATGAGTCTATTACTCGTGGGACCATGCACAGCAACCGGGAGGTTTAGGTCGAGGTTGACAGGTGGGCCTGGACACTTAACCGCACCTCCACTATGCTGTGAGCCGGGCGTGAACTAGTGGTCTACGCTCTGTGTTGTGAACCTAGTCGCTGTTAGGCGGGCCTCACTTGTCAGCTGGGAAAAATAAATCCCCAGGGGTAAATTAGAAATGGCACTGTGGCTGGCCCCACTGGTCAGTGGCAGTGGCTAGGCAATGCCTCGGTAGGAAAAGTTTTCAGCGAATAAAGAAAATCCGAATGTGTTTATTTATGAACTAAAAAATAAAATTAACTTTAAAAATGCATAACTAATTCATCTTAACACCAAAATCAGTGAAACCACTTTTGTTATTTTTCATATTTAATTAAATTTATTATAAAAAAAAGGTTTTAACCTTGTCACTGTCACAGAAAACATAGTTTGTGGAAAGTGCTTAAAAAGGGAATTATTAATACATTATAAATTGATTTTAACTTCAAAAATTCATAACTAAATCTTAAAAACTCCAAATGTGGTGAACCAAATTATTTTGGTCATGTAATAATATTATCTATCTATTTTTGTAATCCTCATATCCACCACTACTCTAGAAAATTTTGTGAAAGTTTTAGATGAGGTGACCAGTGGCAGATTATAATTAAATTGGATTTTTCTGAAAACTGATTTTCAAATGGCTATAACTTCTGCATAGAGCATCCATATGAATTTATTCTTGTTGCTAAATTCATATAAAATCATGATTTTCATTCTGTGAATTTTTCATAATTTTTGGATAACTTTGTATTTTGGGGTCTTTTCGGTGTTATTTGTTCTTATTATGCTTTCGATTTCTTTCGGTAGGTTCAGACGATATTATTAATTACGAGAGCGCTTCTCTGCAGCAAGAGGGTAATCCACAGCAAGGCAAGCAGTTTGATCATGTTAATCCCAGTATTTTTCAAGTCTAATATATTGATTTCAACTTGTATGTATGCATCGCTATTTTGTTCTTAAATTATGGTTTGATTAGTTGATCCTATAGTTGCATACTCTGTAGGTAAATGATTATTCCTCTACTACCTGAGCCTAGGTTATTTGTTGTGATTAGAGTTCGTTGGATGAGCTCTTGTCACTTAGTAGATTACTAGTTAATATGCTTAGACATGCTTAGCTATCGGTAGTATGGGCGATCGTCGATTTAGTCGATGATCTTGATCACACAAATTTTATTATACTCCATTATGTCCCACACTTTGTGCTTTGTTAATTTTGTAAAGTCAAAAACTAGAAATAAAATTGTTTCGGCTTGGGCACAATGGATGTTGGTGTGATCTGTTGGGTGTGAATGGAATGGTGCATAAGTCCCCCAAGGACCGAGTTACTTGTGTCACTAAGCCAAGTGCTTTTGCGTGCTAACCACACGAGAGGGATATGAGACCTCTCTTGACTTAGTACTTTAGCGTGTATTAGCTCCGAGTCGCAGGAGGTGGGTTGTGTGTATTGTGTGAAAAAGGATCTGTGTTATTGTGTTGGGTGTGCGGTGGTGGAGTTCCGGGTAGGTTCTCCACCTCGAGGGGCATCGCAGTTGTCCAAGGCTTTGCCCGTGAGGGGTAGTTGACCGAGGCTTTCGATGACTCCGACACAACGTATGGGTTTCTATCCATACAGGCGACTCATAGTTAATACATAATATTGGAAATGTCTCGTAGGATTTAGCCGTGCCGGCATACCTAAGAAAGTGTGCTTCATAGCTTGGCAAAAAGGCGGTCTGGCGTGTGGGTACATTGGTACACCCCTGCAGGGTTAAAACTATTCGAATAGCCTAGTCCTAAGTTATGGACATGCTTGGTAAGGTCGTGCAAGAACTAGACTACAACTTTTAATTAAAACTTGACATGGGTGGTGTGAATGGGTAATCCATGCTATTGTTGTGACTATTGTGTTAGTCACTTCCAGGATGTTGTTGTCATCTATTTATTATTATATTGTTGTTATTTACTGTTATTTGAACAATAAAAATAGATTGTAAACTTGATTTTAAATGTACTAGTTTATTGCAAATAAAGACTACTTTGATGCTGAAAATGAAACATACAGCCTCCACTTAAATAAGCTTGCATGTATCTATGTATAGGCCTGTTACTCTACACGTAAGTCTTGCGGAGTACAATTTTTGTACTCATTTGCTTTGCTTAACTATTTGTTGCAGAGGAGGAAGGTGAGCCCCTAGGGCCTCACTTTTGTGAGATGTGCTGCGGGTTTGACGACTAGATTGGCGGTCCGGTTGGTTGCCTTGTGGGTAAAAGGCACACTGATTGACTCTTTTGTCATCGCCATCTTATGGATGTTTGCTTCCGCTACTTATTTAACTCTTTAGTTGTATTTGGTCAGTCGGCCCCTTTTGTAATAACCCTACTATGTATGTCTTTTGAATTGTAAGTGTTGCTTTGGTTCTATGTCTTGAATGGAATTGATGCATGAATTTTGCAAAGGGGTGTGTATACTGCATTTCTGAGAAGTATACATATCTCGAAGACACGGGTTATTTTGTTTGTGATGCTAGGGTCAAATGGTGACTAAGCATTACAAGCTTAATAAACCGGGGTCCTCACATTATGCATAAAATCCAATTCTATTGGGTGATATGAACACATATTACCATATAACGAGACAACGATTACCCAGCATGGCGGTCCCACTAGCCGGTTAGCGGGCGGGGTTCGAAGGGGCAACGTCCTGGAAAAATTTCTGGGACATGAATTTTATTCACGTAATCGAGCCATGGAAATCATCGGATTAATTATATTAACCCTATTCCGAACCAATCTGATCACCTGGTCGTATACCCCAATGGCGGAATTCCAACCAGTAGGAATATCATGCAAGGCGATCGTAAACAAGTCGAGTAAATCATGTGGTGCTCTCAAATCATACCTCTCGCAAACCCATCTACTTTCGCCGAAAAACTTATCGATCTTATTAACTAGTGTCTAGATCGTTCCATCCATACGAACCAATCTAGGTTACCAGACCCGACCAGTAATAGATCCAATCTACTACTTCCACATATCAAGTATGTGTGATCAATCTAGATCAAAAACTATGCAAGATTGTTTTGATACCACTGAAGGGATATGGGTAGGCTACACTAGCTGACAGTTCAAAATTTATACCAAGTAAACCAGGATACAAAGCAAGCAAGAGATCATAGATCGTTACCACTAGACGCGCAGTGCAAGGGAAGAAGAGTTGGAGCAACCGTATCCAACATAGAGTGTGTTGATGAATTGGTCGTAGTTGATCGTCCGACGTCCTCGGTGTCGATCGTTTCCTCCAGCAACCAATCTCATCCCTTGCGAAGTCTTTGATCACCCTTTAGCACAACAGCAACCGCAGTAGCGCCTCTACAGTATCCACACGTCCAGGGGTGGAACGTTGTACGCCGGTGTGCTAGCACCAACTCGCACGGTAGGGCTCTTGAGAAGATGGTGGCTAGGATTTCAGTGGAACAACTCACGTCGTGTGTGTCGTCTCTCATGTGTTTTCCAATAGCCTCATGCATCCTCTTATATATAGTCCATAACGGATCCTATCCGAATACGTTTGTTCTATAACAGACCAAAATCCATAAGTTGGATTAGCTAAGCATCTACTGTGTATTTGTAAAATTTTAGACCTTTTTAAAACTTTTTGTTACAAAGCAAATATGTTACAACCTGGTTTTCCAAAACTTAGAAATGAAATTTCTAAAACAAAATAAAAGTTTATCAATAATTGGGAAACTTAGTTCAGAGTGGGGAACGAAACCCTATGTTGAAAATCCTTTGAGTTTGAAGACTAGAATTGAAACCTAGTAATCAAATACTCCTTCTGCAATTCAAAAGCTCAAATTGAACTTAGGGAAAAACCAAAAAGGTTTCAAATATAGGAATATTTATTTTGGTATTCAAATTATCAATAGTAAAACTTCATCTGCTCCTAGAATGCTTGAGGTACTTTAAAAAGAATTCTCAAAATTCAATTTGTAAATATACTTTCTTTATCTAAAAAATATAAACTATCTTTTATTTTAAAATATAGTAATACCCATAGTTGGGAATATTGTATTTGGATTTTATATGCCCTCTTGCTTGTTTGGAATTTTCTCTGGGATTTTTGGAGGTTATTTGGTTTCCATTTGATTTGCATGCTCAAATTTGAATTTGGATTTAAAATACAAACAAATCATGTGAGCAGTGCTTGGAAATATTTTTCCTAGGTTTCGGTGAAACTTATAAATTTACCTAAATTTTTTCATGATTTTTGGAATTTAATTACTAAATCCAAACAAACAGTCATAGTAGTAAAATAAAAGTCAAACCTCAAAAGCAGGAACTTCAATTAATTATAGAGAAAAATATAATTCACGAAAAACCTGGAAAAAATACACAAGGATCTTCTCTGTGTTAAGACTTCCCTAAAAAATTTATGATTTTAGGAGCTCAAAAACTCTATCTAACAATTCGCAACCCTCTCAGCTTTTTGAAATCATCTCGGTCAAACCAATCGAGTTGACTCAACTCGATTTTGACCAACCACTCGATTTTGACCACCCTCTCAGTTTCGACCACCCACTCAGTTTTGACCACCCTCTCGGTTTCGACCAGCCACTCGATTTCGACCACCCTCTCGATTTTGACCAACCACTTGATTTCGACCACCCTCTCGATTTCGACCACCCACTCGGTTTCGACCAGACCCTCCGACCATGTTCGACCCAGCCACCTAACCAGCTCGCCGAGTCACCTTCCCTCCCTCACCAACTGGTGGACCCTACCGCCAGGGATCATCTTCCACGTCACGCTGGTGCTCAACACCAGCTCGCCAGCGCCAACTATCGTGCCCACCGTTTCTAACGTGTGCCCATGGTTTCTCCGCGTCCTCCGCAGTCACCCATGCCCCTATCATCTCACCATCCCCTCCCTGTCACTCAACTCGTCCATGGTAGTGAGCCATGAACCGAGCTTAGTATCGAGCGCGCCTCCTCGCTATTCTCTGCTTTGGCCCCTATTTAAAGCCTTCTAGAGCTTCCTCTTCGCCTCTTTCCACCACCGAGCCACTCCTCTCCACTTCTTCCTTCTTCCTCCAAGCTCAAACCGAGAAAGAGCACGAGCCGCACCACCGCAAGTACCTCCCCAGCCGCACCGAAGGACTTGGGCCTCCCTCTTCATGTCTTTCTACACCGCCTCATTGTCATCTTGCTACATATTACCTCCTTTATCCCACATATCAGCCGGAGCACCGGAATCATGGAGCATATTCTTCATGTTCGGTGGCACTCGGTTCGCGGCCGCCGCACTCACTTGTCGTTCCAGCCAATCCGGTGAGTCCCTTCTCTAAATAACCGTGTCATCCCGTGTTCTAGCCCCCAAGGGTCTTTTGCTCTCTCTCAATTTAATCTTTCGCCCTCAGGAACGCTGCGCCACCGCCCTCTTCTTCATGCACGGCCAGAACCACCACCACCGGCGCCATTTCCTAGTCGGTGAGCTCCTCTCCAATTACTTCCTCTCAGAGCATCTGCTGGACCCACTTGAGTTTCATTTACCTTCTTTTCCCTTTCTCCTTGCTCAGGTCACTCTCTCCACGATAGCACCATCATCGTCGCCACGGGTCTTCGTCGCTAGCCATCCACCGTGCATCTCCGACCTCTTTCTACTCTGGCGAGCTCCTAGTGGCTCATATGCACTCATGCGAGCATTGGTTAGCTCTAGGCATCGTCAGGTTGTATTTTGTCATGAGAGTCTGAAGAACCCCGCCACTAAACTTCACCGCTCTGCCACTTCAGGTTGTAGTCGAACCTCCTTCCGACCACCTGTAGTCAAAATCTCCTTCCGACCACGTATAGTCGAACCTCCTTTCGATCACATATAGTCAAACCTCCTTCTGACCACGTGTAGTCGAACCGATGAACAGTAACTGAAACCCTAATTGTTGGATTTTCTCTTCAATTTGAATAATGTTTGTTTCTAAATTCATATTAAATCATAATGTACATTCTATATTAATTTCATAATTTTTGGAGACTTTTGGAATTTTAGTGTTTATTCGGTGTTCGCTTTGTTAGTACTTATCGTTAGATGACGATGATTCGGGAGTGCAACAGAGATGATCATGAGAATGTCCATATTACCAGCAAACAAAGTCAAGCACCCATTCCATTGATGCATGTTGATCCTATTACATTAAAAAATTGTTATCTTGTTTTGTAACTGTATGTATACATGCTTTATTTGTCAAATTATGTTTACGATTAGAGGTAGTTAATCCTTTTGCATGAATTTCCTAAAATTATTTATCCCCTGCCACTAGCCTAATTTAATAATTCCGTTGGTGAATTAGAGCCCGGTGGATGTTATATGGTCTATTTATGTTTATTCGGTGTTATGCTTAGCTTCCAATGGATTGGACGGTTGTCGACTTTGTCGATGACCTTGATCACATAAATTATTTTTATTATGCTATGTCCAGCACTCTGTGCTATTATATTTGGAAAACAAAAATGAAAATAAAATGATTTGGACTCAGGCAAATATTTGTTGGTGTGGTTATTGGGTGTGTGGCTCGTGACCGAGTCAAAAGGGACTGAATTACTTGCGCCATTTATCCAAGCACTATTGCGTGCAACCACATGAGGGCGTATGGGAACCCTCTTGACTTAGTACTCTGGTGTGCGTTAGCTCCGAGTCGTAGGTGGTGGGTGTGTGTGTTGGGTTAAAAAAAATATTCTATTTTGTTTGGTATGTGGAGTGGTTTCCTATCTAGGTCCTCTAGTTCGAGGAGTGTCGGTAGTTGTCTAAGGTTTTACCCCAAGGGGAAGTTGTGTAACACCCTGGCTATTCGGAAGCCAACATGTTACCTAAAGAACTAACATACAACCAAATTGCGAAAGAATTCAAACGGTAACTCCTCTAAGTACATAAAGAGAGCAACGTTAATATTAGCATGGCATCATCAGAATATAATCAGGGAATATTAAAACAACCACTAGCAGCTTTTAACAGAAACATATCATGGAGAGAAATAACTTGCAATCTTAAATTTATTTATTACAGTTCCTCGGTTAACCAATGAGAGACATAATCGAACTTATTAATGAAGGAAAACTATGGTAAACTGGGTGAAATGTGCTTGTCTACTCCCTCCCAACAAAGCCATCATCAACGATCACCTAAATAAATAAACAAAACAAGAATGAGTCGAAACTCAGTAAGTACATTAAACAATTGAAGATTCAAGGTTATGAACAAGTCAATCTCAATACGAAGTATGAACTTATCTCCGAACACTTATGAGTATGAATGGAATGAATAGATACAGTGAAAGGAATGGACTGCACACATGCTCATACCGGTATAGCGAGTGACACACCCGTCGGTGCTCACTTAAGCCCGTAATTAACAAAGTCCGGGGATCCAATCACCGTATGAAGAATGTTTCATATGGTTGTCCGAAATTGCCCACATTGGAGTGGTGGGTCTTACGTGCCCATACTGGGATTGATGGGTCTTAACAATTCAACTCCCGTGGACGGAACATGAACAATGCAAGAATGGAATGAACACATGCAATGAATGTCACCACTTTTATCCACATGGATTATCAATTTAAGAACAAAATGTTTATCATAGAGTATGAACATGAATCATAACAACACATCACATCAACAACATTCAATAGAACTCAATAGTCATAACACAGTGTACTTGCCTTCCGCGATGTGACGTGCTAGGGACCAATGAAATTGCTCCTACACTCGCCGCATCGCCACCTACACGAATGTGTATTAAAAATAAGAGCACATGGTATGATGATACTACCGGTGGTCTACCATACCCCCTTGACTACCTAATACAACGAATAGACCCGAACTGAAATATACAATTCACCCATCTAAAACAATTCTGGACAGCGACATGGAAAAATTCATAATTAATGATATCGAACTCAGAATGACATGAGTCCAGTGCCCAATGAAACTTAACGAGCAAACCTACAGAACTCTAGTTGACAAGATTTCCTAATTCTGCCAAAACATTTGACTAAATAGCAGATGAAAATGCTTGACAGACATCTGTCCAGACGATCAGAACAGCAGCGAAGAATATAACATAACTTTTACTCTATGAGTCCAATTTGAGTGATCTTTATCAATATGGAAATATAATAAAATTATCTACAGGAAATATTTTGGGTGACAAGTCTGAATCTAACCCTAAATAATTCATATTTCACCAAACAACTAAACTGACAATTCTCGTCACGTTTCTCAGGACAGAGATAATGAATCTATCATAACTTTTGAACCACAAATCGGAATTTGGTGATCTTGGTGGCCATGGAAAGCTAAAAACCGTGGCTACAATTATCTAAGAGGGGGAAACCTCTAGATCGGCCTCTAAGAGGTTGAAGCAGGATGCGCAACAATCTGGACACTTTTTGGAATTTCTATTACAGCATGTCGGTTCAATCCAAATCATCAATTCTTCCTCCAAACAATATCAAACAACGAGTTAGACTCTTTGTTACCCTTAAAGACCCACAGGGAGATGTTAATTAGCCTCCCAAAGAACTCCCCCTCTTCTTCTCCTTCCTCCCTTCAATGGCCGGCCACAACGGGGAAGACAATCGGCAGGAGGAGGCGACTTCAGGGAGGACCTTGGGGGCAGCGCCGGGGATCACTAGGGACCAGCACTAAGGGGAGGAGGCGGCACCAAGGGAAGGGGAGGCGCCAGTTTGGGGTGTGGGGGTGGCGGCTCTAGGGGGAAAATGGGGAGGGAGAGGGGAGATGGGGGGCCGGCTAGGGTTGGAGGGGGAGGTGGGGCGCATGGGCCTTGGGCCTAGGCGCCTCCCCCCTCCTTGGCCCATCCTTGGCCAGCCATTGTCCGGCCAGGGTTTGCCCCACCCTGGGTCGGAGGTCCAGGGTCCACGATTTTTTTTCAAAAAACTCGAATTTTCAGAAAAATTCTCTCTCCCGAACAAATTCTGCTCAAAACGAAATTCGGAGTATTACAAGTTGACTGAAGCTTTTACCGGTGACTCTGACACAATCTATGGGTTTCCATCCATACGGACGACTCGTAGTTAATGTATTTTATTGGAAAACGTCTCGTAGGACTTAGTTCTACCGGCATACCTTCGGAAGTGTGCTTTATCGTGTGGCAAAAGGAGTGGTCTGACATGTGGGTAAAATTGTACACCCCTGCAGGGTATAAACTATTCGAATAGCCTCGTCCTAGGTTATGGATACACTTGGTTATTTCCCACAAAAAATAGACTCAACATTTTAGAATTTAAACTTAAAACTTGATGGGTAGTATTGAGAGTGGTTCTCATGCTATGTTTGTGTGCTGCAATGGTAGCCACCTGTAGATGTTCTTTTGATGTCTAATGTTAATTACTCGCTATTATTTGAAGTGTTAAAAATATTTGCTAACTTGTAATTTGAATCTACTACTTATATTCAATTGAAATATTGCTTTGTGCTTAAAATGAACCCTATAGCCTTCTCCTTTGAGTAGATCTTGCATGTAGCTATGTACAGGCTTGGTAAAGTTTTGTGGAGTACATTAGTGTACTCACTGTTTGCTTTCATTAACTAATCTGGACAGCATGTATCGAGATTGAATCGGGTAAGAAATATTGCGCAGGAACGTCGATTTGCTATGGTTTGAACCTAGTCGGTTGCCCTGCGGGTTATGGCAAGCCATTGGGACTTTATTTAGGATTAATTCTTGTTTTTATTTTAGTTTATTCACTGTTTTCCACTATGTACTTATTATTTCATCTTGTTATTTGGTCGGTCGGTCATTTTTATGAAACTGAACCTCGTAAGTTCAATATGTTGTAAATTATGAAGTTTTGATATTGTAAGAACTTGTGTATGGATTGATGTTGATGTTTGTGATGGTGTATGTGTACCGCTTCTGGGAGGTACATAATACACCGAGAACGAAAAAATTAATTTGTGATACTAGGATCAATTGGAGGGTTAAGCATTACAAGTTGGGTTCTCACATGCTCTAACCCGTTAAGTATATGACCCGGTAGGTTTATGTGTAATCGATTGTCACTCAAAAACTCTTTTCCGACCACGAGTTATTTGCGGTTCCTAGCAAGACATAACGATTTCCGAATACACATAAATTATATCGGACAAACCTTAATGCAATATGATCTACAATCAGGTCTTTATCACTTATGATCAGCTCGTATCTCTATACAACCAATTCATATTTAGTCATGACTAATTCGTAACTCCTTACATCTAGTTTACGACCACTTAGTGATTATGTTCGACCAGTTAACGACCAGCTTGTATCTTCATATGACTAGTCCGTATCTGTTCGAAATGAACGACCTGCTCATATATTCTCCCTTTGCCACACGATATCTGATTGAACTCCATGTGAGATAATTTGTTATATATGGACTGTTCAATACTTTCTCGATCAAGTGTCAGATAACTTCATGTGATCGACTCTTCGACCACTAGTGGCATGGTCATGCACTTTCTTTATCTAACCACATTGAGGGTGAATGATCTAGACCCGCCATTATGAGTTAATGGAGTGTTTTGATGATTAATGACAAATCTAATTGTGAGACTAATATTTCTATTGCTATATCTAGTGTGTAGTCTCATTTGGATATAAAGGTGAAATTCAACGAGGTATGCATTCGACTTATACTCTTATATATTGTTGCATTCCTTGGATCCAAAATATAGGAAGAACTCAACCATAAGTTTAAATTGAATATGTGCATATGTTTTCTTTACGCATTTGTGTATGCACACATTTAGGGGGAGTTTATGCTATATTTTGTGGTTTCATTAGTAGTGGTCCATATTCTGTTTTTCACATATATTTGGGATCTTTACTTTGAAACACATCCGTTTGAATATACAAAACTTGTGTAGTTTTTGTATATTCATATTTTGAGTGTATAAAGCTTGTGTAGTTTTTGTATACTCATGTTTGAGTATATAGAACTTGTGTAGTTCTCGTATACTCATGTTTTGAGTATGTAAAACTTGTGTAGTTCTCGCATACTCATGTTTGAGTATATATAACTTGTGTAGTTCACATATACTCATGTTATGTTACATTATCAACATTAAATTTATGTGCAATTGAAGTGGTTATCATCAATTACCAAAGAGAGAAAGATTGAAGTATCTTGTCCCACCATTATGAGTTAATGGTATGATGTGGTAATTAATGATAATCATATTGTGGAACTAACATTTTCCATGAGTTGGATGTATAGGTTATGTTCCAGGGTGATGAAGACTTGGGGTGACATCATGAGTTGATTGTCATCAAGTCAAGGTGTAAGTAAAAGATGCATCATGTGTTGATGCATACGAAGAGCTTGGAGAAAAGGAAATCATCGTGTATCGATGATGTTCAAGAAGAGGAGATGATCATAAGTGGATCATCTAGTCAAGAGAAGACTCATCATGTGTTGATGGAGGTCAAGAGAAAGAATGCATCATGTGTTGATGCATGTCAAGACTCGGGATGAAAAAACCATAATGTGTTGATGATGTTCGAGACAGGATCCAGAAGTGAAGAAATCATCATGTGTTGATGATTGTCAAAGTTAAGGACCCGGACTTGAAGTGTTGATGTGCGTCATCAAGCTTCAAGATGTAAGGCAAAGGTATGACTAGCTAGGGCAAAGGATGTGTTCCTAGTCTTTTACCGGTCTTGGAGTTTGGTTGGAAGACCGGATTGCTAGTATATGTTACCGTACTATTAAGAGGGGTCTTGACTAGTAGCATGAGTTATTCATGTGTTGATAGCTCATTGTGTTTGCTCTAGCTCATCTATGCATGGAGCTATTATTTGTGAATGTATTTTGCAAATGATTGATGCTCATGCATTTAATCCTTGTAGCATGGGACTATAATTTGTAAATGTGTTTTGCAAATGGTTGAAGTCCATGCACCTCAGCCTTGTGGCATGATGTTGTTATTTGCGAATGTGTTTTGCAAATATTTGATGCTCATGTTTGATTCCTTGTAGCTTGTGACTTTAGTTTACAAATGTGTTTTGCAAATGGCGTAAGTCCATGTACCTTATTCTTTGTGGTGTTGATTCTAAAAGTTGGCAAATGTGTTTTGCAACTTGTTGATAATATTACCTTTAAACGTTATTGGAATTTTACTCAAATAGGCAAATGTGTTTTGCCATTAGAGCAAAGTAAAAGTGCAAAGCCTCTGTGGTCTGGCGGTCTGACCGCTAGTGGTCACCGGTCTGACCGGTGGCATATCGGTCAGACCGCTGTGCAGTTGGCGGTCCGATCGATTTCTTCTTGATCCAATTCACTGTGCGATAGTACCGTCATTGATAATACAGTACTACCAGGGTGCAGAAGTACCGGAGTTTTCACAGTACATTTATTCCAGAGAAGCACCATTTCGGTTGCTGAAGATTTTCCTCGGGCGGTCTGATCGGCTAGCCTTGGCGGTCTGACCGATTTGGCGGTGGTCAGACCAACCATTAGTTGGCGGTCTGACCAGCCGTGAGTCCAACGGCTAGTTTTATAGCCGTTGGTGCATGGGCGGTCCGACCGGCCATTAGTTGGCGGTCAGACCGGCCCTGAACAGATTCGAGGGAATCTTCCCCCAACGGCTAGTTTTTGGGTGTGGGCTATAAATACCCACCTTGGCCGGTTGGGGATTGTCGCTCTTTGTTGCTGATGTTGTTGTTGAGTTCTATACTCATTCCTTGAGCTAAGAGCAAGCATCTCCTCTCTTTTGTGCATGTGTTGCACTTAGTGAGATTTGAGAGCAAACCTTAAGTGCATGTGTTGCCTTAGGTAGTGGATTGTGTATCCACTTGAGCGTTGACACTTGATTAGTTCAAGTGAGAGTTGAGATTTGTTTCTCTTGGTGTTTGCCGACACCTAGACGGCATGGAGGCGTCGTGACCGATGATCTTCTCAAGAAGTTTGTGAGAAGGCCCGGCGTGGTTGTGAGTGGTTTGATGCTTGTCATCTCCGGAGTGGAGGAAGAGCAACCCTAGTGGAGCGAGATGTTGGTTCGTGTTGGAACCGGTCCAAGTGGTTGGATTTACCTCGGAGGTGTTGGCTTAATTAGTGGAGCCGGTCCAAGTTGATTGGGCTTACCTCAACGTGGATTAGGGGAGACAAACAAGTCTCCGAACACCACGATAAAACATCGTTGTGTCATCTTGGTTTGTGCTTGTGTTTTACTTTGAGCAATTTACATTCTTGCTTTAATTGTTTATATATCTTTGTATGATTGCTCTCATTCAATTGTATTCATATTGTTGGTGTACTTAGCTGAGCCTAGTTGATTTAGGTTTTATTGTGCAAAACCAATTGTTATTAGCTTCCGCATTAGATATTGGTTTTAGCCGAAAGATTTTTTAAAACTGTCTATTCACCCCCCTCTAGTCGGCCACCTCGATCTTACAGAGGGGTACAGAGATATCTCTACTATTATGTCAGGAGGGACAAATCTCATATTCGCCCAGTCACTTTCCTCCACATGTTTCATCGCATACTCGAAAGCTACCTTTATAACTACCCAGCTACGGAGTAGTGCTTGGCAACCCTAAAGTACATTGTTACACATGTAGAAAACCATATTGATCTCAGCTATAAGGATTATACATCATCATTACTTGAGACTAACTGATGAGACATGAAGTCATAACAATCTCAATAGTTTCTCAAGGTGGGTCAATCCAATACCATGTTCTCTGACATGTGTTCACATTATTGATTCGATATCCATATATCCATAACCGGTGAAACATAGTCATCAATCAATACATGTGCTGGTCGACAAATCTCTAGTGTTCCGACCAGGGATACATTTATAATAACATCATATAAGTTAAAGAGCTTCACCAACAAGTTACATACTTTCTAATATTTATCAATGATAATTCATTCAAGGAACATGGTAATATTTATTCAATAACTCATAAACATAGATGTGATACAATCATCCCTATAATTGCCTCTAGGGCATATCACCAACAACACCCAGTTCCAAATAGGCTTAGGTCTATTGGAACAATAGATAAACCACAAACTCATACCAACCCCGCTTACGCTTTCATCATTGCTTCGTGTAAAAGGGTTAACCCGCCTACATGGGCTCAATTCATCCATCTCTTAGGCCGGGCCTCGCATACACCCACCCTCAAGGGACCCGATGTCCTTGTCAGCAACATACCCATACTGGAACAAATGACTAGGATCTCCCCTCTTAGCGTACGCCCATGCGTCCAGTGCCAGCATATATGCTATGATGTGTGTCCACTCATCTAGGTCCACATGCTCCATGCGCCATATTTACATGCCCTTGACCCGCACACACATGTAACCGCGAGGGTCAACTCTGATACCATTTGTAACGCCCCAGCTCCAAATAGGCTTAGGACTACCCATAGGCTGGATAAACCACGTACTCGCACCAACCCCGATCTCCCCTCTTAGCACACGCCAATATGTCGAGTGTTGGCACATATGCAATGACTTGTGTCCACTTATCTAGGCCCACATGCAGCATATGCTATATGCGCTATATGCCAGCACCTTGACCCGCACGCCCGTGCAACTGTAAAGGTCAGCTCTGATACCATTTGTAACGCCCCAGCTCCAAATAGGCTTATGTCTACTCGTACGCCGGATAAATCACGCACTCGCACCAACCCCGCTTACGGTTTTGTCCTCGCTTCACGTAAAAAGGTTAACCCAGGGCTTGAAATGCATTTAACACTGGGGTTTATGTGTTGGTGCAACTCTGGCTCAATTAGCATGGGACTAAATTCCCAACTCTCGTGCTCATGCCTCTACATGGGCTCAATTCATCTCTCTTGGGCAGGCCTCCCAGTTTGCTCTCAGCACAACTATATCTTTAGTTGGTTTATTTACTTCTTAGTTGGATTTATTTTATTTTAGACATATTTCATACATTAGAGGTAAGTCTTCGTCTTTTAGAGATTTGCATCCTAATTTTATTGAGCCAAGAAAGAACAACCCAGTCCTTCCCATGGGTGACCTTCCGGCCTTTTTCGTCAAGGTATGTTACCCATACGAACTAGGTTTTGTAGTGCCCTCCTCCTATCGTCGTGGAGTCACTAAGAATCATATCATGCCCTCCAAAAGAAGAGGCGTGATTCGTGGAGTTACCAAGGACTTCGATAAAGAAGAGTTGTTTTGCCCGCCAGAGGTGTAAGGCTATGATACAGGTAGTGTAGCAGTATTATGCACGCCAAAATGTTCGCGTGAACCCGACCTACCTAGCATCCAATCACCCTTGCTAGTTTGCTTGGTCTATAGTTTTTTATTTTATTTTATGGTTGATAGTTTAGTTAGGCTAAAGGATTTTTCAGCGAAAGCTGCAGATTATTTACTTTTAATTTTAGTTGGTTTATTTCCATGTTAACTGAGATAAGTTTTGTTATATTAGTGGTACTGTGCACCGCAAAATGTTCCAGTGAACCCGACCTACCTAGGATCCAATCACCCTTGGTAGCTTGCTTGGTCTAAGTTTTTTTTATGCTTGATAGTGTGATCATGCTAAATGTTTTTTTAGCGAATGCTGCAAATTATGTACTTCTAATTTTAGTTGGTTTATTTCCTTTTTAATCGAGATAAGTTTTGCTTTATTAGAAATAGCGTCCCAATAAATAGGGAACTTGTATCATGGTTTGATCAAGCAAAGAACAAACAACCAAATGCCTCTCCTTAAATGATTTGACCGTGGGCTGGAATGATTGATTTAGAAACAATCCCAGAATGATGTTTAATTGTTTCAATCTTCCCCTAAAATGGTGTACAACTCCATGATTCTTCCGTCAAGCATAAGGAAAAGTCGACACACTATAATACACATTTTCCTTTCTTAAAAGTAAAACAGTGATCTTTACAACACCTGATGCTTGACACGGATCCAGGAAAACTGAAGGTTCTCCTGAGCTGATTACAGCAAAAGATCTATCGGGGCAAAAAAAATGAGCAGATACAGCAATGCAGTGTGGGAGACCCAGCATGACGGGAACCAATCTACCGGGGGCTAGCTTCTGCAGGCTTCTCCTGAGAGCTCGAGCTATCAAGCACATCCCCAACTCCGACAGGCGGACCAATGCTGCAGCGAGCAGTGTTGTGAATGGCAATGGCCTCCTTCAGCTTCTGAAACTGCAGAGGAGAAACCGAATTTGATCGTGCAAACACACACCGATGCAATAAAATAGAAGTGTTTCACTAGACGAGGCTTTTCTCCCTAAACCACTGAGAAGGGAGAAGTTTTTTTTTTTCAAAAACTCAAACATTTTATTGTTAATGCTCTTGCACAAATAATTGGGATGGGGAAAACAGGAAAGAAAAACGTCACCAAGAAAACTTACATTTTCGAAATTAATAGTGACCACCTACCCAAATGAATGGTAAAGCATCTGAACCCATGATTGACCAAACCAATAAAGTGAAATTCACAAAAGCAGCCTGTCTAAAACAAGCTTATGCAGCTGGACAATCATTATGACTCATGAAGATTACCATTTTAAGCCTTGTTTGGAGCACAGGAATTTCGCAATAAATAATTCATTTCCTAGAGGAATCGGAAATGTGTTCCAAATAGGGCCTTTAAAAGGTGAAGCCAGAATTAACCTGTGAATGGGTGATGTATGTTTACCTTAGCTAAGGAACATGAGAACGCCTCAAGTTGCCCATCAGCTCCACGGTAAAAATGGAAGTAAGGAAGGACTTTCACATTCAGTCGTTTACACATAGGTTTGTTTTCATCAAAATTTACTTTCAAAAACGAGACATCAGGATTCTCCATAGCTGTCCTGCAGAGCTGCAATATCATTGAGAAGGTGTTAGTTTTAGAACATCAGATTTTCAGGAAGTCTCATTAGTGATACTTTATGTTTACAATTGCATCCTCCAAATCTTTTTCTGTCAAATATGGTACTTTACCGCAGCAAAAAAGTGTGGCTTGTTCCTACAATGGTTTAGCAATCCTAACCAGATGGGGGCTATCTTATAGTAAGTCACAGAACAGATATGAGCTAGTTATCACATCAGCTAACAAGTATAGCAGATCATTGAATAGCAGCACTATTTGCAGGTGAGTTCCCACAGTCAAGCATTTCCACCAATAATATTCGCACACAGGCTAATGAAAGTGGCTACAAATCAATAAGCATGGGACATGGGTGGGAATTCTAGACAAATAGGTAACCTGTGCTCCATAATACAAGACAGAAATTTTAAGCGTGCATGATATAGAGCAAATATCTATTAAACAGAACAGTTTAACTAAGGATGTAAGTTAGGTCATATGCATTCAACATAAGTTAAATAATGTTTAATTTATTAGCTAGTGACCTCATGCAGTGTGTTGGAAGTAGGGATTGTAAAAAAAAAGGCTCTTAAATTAAATCTCTTCGAGTTAAGTGTTAGAAGTGGATGGGTGGTTTCATGACATCCATACAAGTATTCAACCTCTCCTCATTCTGCAAAGATTCAAACATTTCTTCGTGCCCTATTTCAATATCTCCAGAAATTGCAGGTCGTGGTAAACTGCTAATGACTGTCCCGAAGTTGTTGCAATGGGGAATTCAAGGTAGACACGGATAGTTCTACAAATAATTGAAAACATTTCTAGATTTCTCAGAATTCACCAGGCACCTATTAAGATTCCAATGATGTATTGCTAAAGTAGTAAAGTGTGTGAAAGATCACTTTTCCTCTTGCCAATGAGTTTTTTAAAAAATCACTAATATCATTTGGACAATCCTAATCTTAGCACCTCACCAGGTGATAATGTTACATTATGCTTTCACACACTTCTTTACAGCTTAGAGATAACATGGCAAACAATATCTATATAAATATATACAGCACTAAATGTCATGTATCAGCATGCATAACTGCGTAAGGTCATAACTACCCAGAAGCAAATTAGCAAGAAATGCATTCAAGGAAGGACAAAATAAAAATGACACATAGTTATACACATATCAGCAAGGATGAATGGAGTTACCCTTGGGAAGAGTGCCCGGCAAGAACCACACCAAGTTCCATAAAACTCCACAATAACAAGCCTGTCGCCTGCATCCCTCAGTGCATCCAAGAACTCTTGCGTAGAGTGGATGTCAATCATATTTGGACCAGCATTCTTTTCCCACCATTTGGGTTGCTCACCAGTCTCTGAGGCCGTCGCATGGGCCTGTCACAAGAACAACTCAAACCATCAAACACTGAGCAGCACAAATTGAGCGGCAAGCCTATCCATGTCTAGCCATTCCAAGCATGTAAATTCAAGAAGCCTTTCTAGTTTCTACCACATCCTCGAGAACCCCAACCAAGGATTGCCAAATCGGTGTGTAAAATCCTAGTGGAGAGGGGCGGGAACGTAAATTATTAATGTGATTGCTATCACCCAAATCAAGCAAGCAGTGTATAGTGTATAAATGGCGTAGCATAGATACGTTCCAACAACAAGAATTAATCAGTGAGCAATCATCTAGACCAAAACAAAAGGAACCCTAGGAAAGAAAAGGTCCATTTTAAAAAATCCTGAAACTTGTCTGGCTAAATTCTTACCACAAAAGCAAAGTTCGCCTGTACCAATCCATAACAAAAGCAACACAATTCGCAAAGCTACCGTGCACATGCATCTTGTTGGGTGTGTAAAATCACAATGATCTCCGCATGATTCAACAAATTAATCAGTATACACTCTCTATTCTGTAACCCAGAACCAAATCTCTATGAAGCTAGCAGACAGCTTTCGCAACCCCGCCATCCCAACCTCCCAAAAACCTTAATGAAGTAGCCTCCATTTCCCGCACCGCAACAGCGCAAAAACCCTCAGCCACAGAAGTGGCAGCTCTCCGTACTCCCCGAGAGCTCGGCGCAGAAGGCACAGGAAGCAGGAGCCAGCACGCACCTTGAGCCCGCGAGGCCGCGGGGCGGCCGCCAAGCGCGTCCACCGCAGCTCGGCGCGCGAGGCGGGCGAGAGGACCCACTGGGGCGACGGGGACGAGGAGGACGCGATGGAAGCGACGAAGCGGCGGGGGAGGGGGAGGAGGGCCTCGGCCATGTGCTCTCTGCTCGGTTCCGCTTCGCTCCGGGAGGGGACGGGGTCAACAACTCCGGTGAGCACCGCTAGGCCGCCGCAGCCACCGATGTATTCGGCGCCAGTGCCGGGAGCATCCGAGGCTGCGAGGAGGCGGCGCGCGCAGGGGAGGTATGCGGCTTGTGCCGTCCCCGCCGCCTCCTTGGTTGTGGGAAGGGAGGGAGGGAGGGTGTGGCCGTGTGGTGGAGATGGGCGGATGGCTCTTTCGCGTGGATGGGAGGAGGTTTGGGCGAGGGCGGTGCATCCCGTGCATCCTCTTCAGCGAACGGTCACCAAAAATTCCCAAAATTTGACAAACATTGACACATAATCAATCTATTATGTCATAAAAATTTTAATCTAAATTCGATACACGCGTAGAGAAACAAAAAAAGAATAATACTGATGAAAATAAATCCAAAAATAAAAGAAAACAAAATAAACTCGATACACGCACAGAGAAACAAAAAAAAAACTGATGAAAATAAAATCCAAAAATAAAAGAAAAGAAAAATGCTACTATTCATATATTTTTTGTTTCTCCTTCATTTTTAGTTGAATACTTTGAGGATGCTTCATTTGATCATGAATTATCAAACCAAAGTTTTTTGAAATTTTTTATGATCATTTGTTTTGCGTTTTGAAGAGAATGCATGGAAATAAGCCGCAACTTAGAATGCACTGGATATGTTCTCGAACAAAAAAAAAGGTGTATACAGTGCATCATAACTTTTGGTGTATCCTTATGCATCATTTTCAAAACATGATAAAAATGATTATGAAAAATTCCAAAAAAAAAATTGACAGTGTTGAGACACAATCAATCTACATTTGCCATAAAATTTCAAATCTAAATTCAATATATACATAGATAAACAACAACAAAATCCTGCTGAAGATTAATTCCAAAAATAAAAGATAAAGATAAAGCTACTATTCGATGGAATTTGTCTTTTTTGTTTCTTTAAATACACAATGTGTTTTCAATTGAATTTTTGCAGGATGCTCGATTGCATCATGACATATGTAACAAAAAAAAATTCAAAAAAATTCATGACCATTCAATCCACTAAATATGGGTATGGACAGTGACTGGTTCCAATTTCCAAGTTTGCAATTGGCAACAGTAGATTCTCTTCGCTCTTAGCCAGCAGAGGTTATTACTTGTAACATCCCAATTTTCAGAGCTTTAAAAATCTTTTAAAACAATGGTATTAAGAAAATTTACCATTTGGATTTATTTGAATTTTAATTTAAAAAGCTTAATATGGACTTTAAGGACAAACCGATTTAATGAGCTTAATCCCAACATTAACAATTACCAAAATTATTTTATTTGGATTCTATGAGCTTGGTTATATTTCCTAGAATTTTCTAGAATTTTTCCAAGATCATTTGCTATTTTCCATTTCTTATTTGAATTTCTGCTATTTTCTTAAAAAGAAAAGCTATTTTAAATCTCAAATAGTATTTGGGCGAATTCCTACTGATCCTGTTCACTTTCAAATTCGATTCGTCATGGCCGTCCGTCAGATTTGACGGCGATCTCGCAAGACGCTGCTGCAGCCTCGCCTCCCCGTCTCATCGCCAGGTGGGCCCGCCTTCGTCCTCGCCGCGTTCTTCTCATGGACGCTGCACAAGAACCGCCATTGACGGATCAACGCCGAGCCAGCTTGTGGCGCCCAACCTCCCGTTCCCTCCGGACGTGCGTGCGAGACTCGCGCCTCCTCCGCACGACCTCCACGTCTTCTCCCCTCTCCTCGCGACGCGGCGCCCAAGCCGCAACCCGCCCACGACCTCCATGCCGCACGCCGCCGGACCTCCCAGGCCCTATAAAGGAGAGCCCCGGCGCCTCGCGTCACCGATCCCAAAGCCACCACCCACTCCTCTCTCTCCATTCAGTGCTCGCGGAATCGAGATTTCCCTTGCCACGACACCGAGGGCTTGAGCTTCGATTGCACCGCCTCCGCCGCTCCTGCGCCATCGTAGCCGCCACCGTTGGATTCGGCCAGAAGCGCCGCTGGCCGGTGCTCACCTCGCCGCATGGGAGGAGCCCTCTAACGCCGTCGCCGTCGAGCCGTACCACCTCTCCGCCAAAGCCTCGCCCGGCCGCCGCCTGCCCTGGAGCACCGGGAGCACACCTAGGTTCGTTGACGCCTCTACCCATTGGTACCACCCACCTCACCGGAGCTGGCATTCGCCGGAACCCTTGGTTCCCGTCGCGCCGCCCTCGCCTGCCCACGCCACCTCCACTCACCGTTTCGCCTCAGTGGCGCGTGCGTGGCGACCACGTAGGCGCGTGTCGGCGCCACGCGCCGCGGCGCGCCACGCCAAAGACCGGCTCAACTCAGAGGCTCGGTGGACTTGGTCCACGTGAAGCGGGTCACCGACATGTGGGCCCCACATGTCGATTAATTCTTTAATTCTTTTAATTTAGGAAAATCCTTCGCTGACGTCATGCTTGCGCAATAATCCGATTTTTCTATTGAAAAATAATTCGGAATTCCAGTAAATCCTATTTTTAGGGTTTTTCTTTTGATTCAAACTTTGAAACCTTATAACTTTTGCATCCTAACTCCAAATCCATCCATTCAAATTTCTAAATTTGTATAAAATCAAGATCTATTTATGGGAGATTTTTAATTATTTTTATCAGAGTTATTTACTTCTGTTATTTATTTTTCTTGTTGTTTGCTTCACATGAGTAGACTTGACGATACTACGGAAGGTTTGAGGAAGAAGGAGCTTTCCAAGACCAAGACCAGCACTTGAACCTATTCCAAGGCAAGCTATACCCTTGACCATTTTGCTCCCAGGTTTTATAAAAGTATTTTAATTCAAATTCTCGCATCTTAATTCAAGTATTTATTTAAAAGCTTTTGGGTGCGATGAGTTAATCCCAAATTGTTATGCCATCCTTGTTAATTGCTATGTCCCGATTCCTTGTCACCTTAGTTGGTATTTAGTTGGTAATATGGTAGCACCAACGTGGGTTGGTTAGTTGCGTATTAGATTGCTTAGCCATGCCACGAATCACTTGTCTTGTATCTCGTTGTTATAAATTGACTAAGTGAATATGAAACTGTGAACAATGTGTACTATGTGTCCTTGTGGCATATGTTGCACGTAAATCAACGAGGTGGTAAAAGGATTTGGGTGAGGCAAGGTGGATCTGTGTGAAAGGGTGGACCGTGTGGACTGTGTGAATAATATTAATCTGTGTGTCTATGTGGTTTGGTTAGTGGAAGTCTTGCCTTGGTCAATTAAGGACCTCACCATGTGCGTCATTGAACCTGAGCTTCTGCATGCGACCATATGCCTGTTTTAAGACGGGCCTAGCATAGTAAGATAAGGTATCTGAATTGCTTTGTTATGCTTAGTGTTAGCTACACTAAGTGTATCTTGTGGGTAAAGTGTACAAACCTCTGCAGTGTAACTTAATCTATTCGAATAGCGCGTCATGATCATGGACAATGCTCGGGATTTCACACTAGGGTAGATGTTTTCATAAAGCGTATGGGAAGGGAGCTATGTGATTAAATCATCTAGCTATGTGAATAAACCTGTCAGTGTGTAGCGTCTTTGTGAAATAACTTGTTAAGATTATTATTGTCTATTGGTTTTACTGTTTTCAATCTATTAATTGTATTAAATTGCAAAGGTTGCATTTATGCAAAAGAGCCACAAAATGCCTTTCCTTGTAAAAAAGCCGCATATATACATTTTGCATCTACGTGGTGTGGCTTGCGAGTGGTGTGTACTCACGCTTGTTTTGACGAATCAAGCGGAGGAGGAGTCTTCACCAAACATTCGAGGACGAGTACATCGGAGGTGCTTAATCGTGAGGTCTTGATCGATCGGTTTGCACTGTGGTGAATCGATGGGTGCCACTATCTTTTCGTTTCATTGTCGTTTATTTTCTCTGTTAGCCTGCGTGCTTCAAGAATTGTAACTCGACCTTAAGGTCAAAACCATTATTTATTAATCAAAGTTATTCGTTTATGTTACTATTCGCTTGTATGGATCGATTTCCATCTTTGTTAACACTGTGTGCACTAGCGTGATCCTGGGCTAGTGCATTAAACACAGAGGGTCCTGAATCGAAATTTTGGGTCCCGACATTACTCCATAATCCATATGCGAAAATGCAAGTGAAGATCTCAAATTCTTATAGTGGACATTGTCTAAAAAATAATGACCTTACAAATTAGATGCGGTGGAGGTTCTCCAAAGTTTTACTTACCGGTCTTTTGTTCATTAGGTAAGGTGTGGCTTAACGTTGTTTGGCAATTGGCGGCAAGGTTGAATGCAAGGGATATATGACAACAAAGGTATGAATTTTCAGAATTTTTTAAAATAATATTAGTTTAATAAATAATTACAAAAAATAAATAGTCGAATAAAAAAATTATGAAAATAGACTTCTGTTGCTAGTTGAAATGGCAACAGGGTGGCATTTACTGCCCAGTCACCGGTTCAACCTCTTGTCGCCATTTCAACTTATGATTAGCTTTGAATTGTGTGTCAATCGCCAGTTGAAATGGCGACAGTAACCTGCGCCTTCTTGTCGCCGCTCCAATGGGCGACAAAGGACACACTATATAAACTCACGATGCTTATCAAAACATGATGACATCCTTTATTCCGATTCTTGACTTGATGACAATCAACTCATGATGCCACCCAAAGTCTTTATCATCACATGGGACAACCTGTTTCACCAACTCATGAAAAATGTTAGTCCACATGACGATTGTTATTAATTACCAAAATACCTCATTAACTCATAATGGCGGGTCTAGATTCTTCAATCTCTCTTTTTGGTGATTGATGACAATCCAATTGCAAATAATTGAAATGGAATTAACATGAGTATATATCAACTACAAAAGCTTTATATATACTCAATGATACATTTCAAAGTAGAGATCATTAATATAAGTAGATGGAAGAATGAGTTCAATACTAGTGAAATCACAAAACATATATTGAACTCCCTCTAAATGGGTGCATACAAATATATGGAATGAAATAATATACACATATCTAAGTTTGACTCTTAGTGGAGTTCAACCTATACTTTGGTCAGAGTAATGCAACAAGATATAAGAATATGACATCGAATGCATACCTCTGAATATTTTCATCTTTCTATCCAAATAAGACTAAATAATAGGTATATTAATAAAAGTATTAGTCTTACATATAGATTTATCATTAATCACCAAAATACTTAATTAACTTATAATGTCAGGTCTAGATTATTTAGTGGTATCACTGACGGGTAAGTTTTTTGAACCTTTAATATTTTTGTAATGTAATTTAATTGCATATGCCAAGTTTTTGTTGTTCTATTCCACAGGTCACTTTTACTCCAATCACTACGCAGGTGTCCTACCCAGACTACGCTGCGATGTTCGATCAGTTGACGGATGATCACGTCATCTGGACACCATACAGTACCGACAGGGTGTGCGCGCATGCACCCCTAGGCGTGTCCAGCTTGTGCATGTGAGACTGACGGTATTGGTACACTTGGAGGAACTTCGTGCATGACGTCTTCGTGCAGGAATACCACGTGCACCAGGTGATGTGCCAGTTCAGTCCATGACATGAGGTCCCAGTGCCATGGGGGTAGCAGTTGCAGTCGAACGTTAATGGGTAAGTTCATATTTTATTTCTGTTGTATCCTTTCCTTTCCCTTACGGATTTACAAATTTATCATTTTTTCTTCCACAGGTACACCAGGAAAGGAGTACTTGGTAGGACTTCCTGGGCTGACAAGATGGCCCCTTGTGTTGAACAATAACTCCACACCTTGGAGGATGTGGTCTGAGAGGATGTTCCCTACGACTCCGGGACGTACAAGGAGTACATTGAGTGGTACTCCACTTAAACGGGGGTTCGTTGCGTCAGGGTCGTGGACGACTCACCACGACACGAGGCTGTGACGAGCGACACGTACCCCATCCACCCGAACTTTGCATTCCATCGCGTGGTACATATTTAACGGTCCATACTTCTTATTTACTACGATTGTTTTTGGTTTCTAACTTGGTAATTCTGTATACATAATGATTTACATTAGGAGATGCATGAGTTGGTGACCTCCATTAGTAGTTTGGCGCTCGGGGAGCACTTCGGCATGACGGCGGAGGAGATCAGAGAGGTCATGGATCGATTCCTAGAGAAGACGAGGCGACACATCCAACTTAAGTTGTGTTGTAGACCTAGGGACGTGGTGGGCCTACTCGCGCGTGGACGGGGGGTGAGCCATGGTGCGTCACACCCCACGACTCCTAACCCGGATGTGGCGGGCGAGTCCTCGTGGCACCGTGCCAAAAGTACCCCAACAGCAACATAGTTCACAGGTATACCTGAAAACACTTATGTCTGATTGTTTATTTCGAACTCCACTAGTTACTAATGGCAATTTCTTCTAATATGTCCTTAGTACCGTCTGTACCCGAGGCAGGACTACGCCGAGCCATCCGCTACGATGCAACAATTAGGTATGTCTATCTTGCTTACATGCATAATGGACTATTTCAGCATTTCCTTCTTGTTTATATGCATAACGTATTGTTACATAGGTCATACACCCCTATGGAACGACGAGTTGGTGTGGTAGGAGGGAGCACACTCCGGGGCCTATAAGTTCGACCAGGAGTGGGCACTACGGCGACATGGCGGTAGGTCTTCGTGCGAGGAGAGCAGTCAGGTCTCCGTTGGGGCTTCACAGCTACACAATGCGCCCAAAGCGAGCCAATCGACGCAACACCCTCTCGGGACGCCCCTTCAGGCTACTCTTGTCGGTAGGGGTACCTCGGTTGCTAGAGCCTTTGACGTACTCGCACCAACGCCCACAGCCGCCCAGGACAAGGCCAGGGCCACACGTGGGGTATGTCCTAAGAGGGCTCGTGAGTAAATATTTGTTCTTGTAGATATCAGTCATGTCATGTATATACTAATTTTTATACAACTTATAATATGTTAGTCTCGTGTTTTGATACTATTTATTCTTGTTGTGTGTACAGGTAACTATGTGAGGGATTCAACATCACAACACTACACAACACTCTAGTTCTAGTCTTTTCGTACGCTAAATGACCACACCCTGGTTACAAAGTCATTATATCTCTAAGATTTCGTTCGGTACTCTTAAATAAATTGGGTTATTTTTGTTATCGCGCCACCGAATGGGGCTATTATTGATATTGTACCGTCAAAGGGGGCTATTTTTTATATTGTGCCACCGAAGGTGGCTATTTTTCATATTGCACCGCCGAAGTAAGCTATTTATGATATTGTGTCACCGAAGTGAGCTAGTTTTTATATTGCATCACCTAAAACACATTCCAAATGTTTTCCTTATCTTTTCGAAAATTATCGGTTGCGCAGACACTACAAGATATTACCAACATTAAAAAAAAATCGAAAAAGGGCACTTGCCGCCATTTGAATTGGCAACAACACCGTTTCATCACGGTTTCATTGGCGACAGCCCTCCTGTTGCCAGTTGAAATGGCAACGGGATGTCATTTTTCTTTTTTTAAAAATGATTATTTATTTTTATATATTTTTTAATTAAAATAATACTATTTGTTTTTTAAAAAATCTTCTCTGCCCTCTAATGGAATAAAAATTCAATATTAATAAAACCTTAATATACATATTGAATCCTAATCTGCCATTAGCTTCACCCGTCACCACACACTAGGTCCCATGAGGCAGAGAACATCAACGGAATGTTGCATGAAGCAATGTTTTACCCTATAGGAATTCTTTGCCCCAAACAGGGTATGAACAGTCACTACAAAGCATGTACACCTGGACAAGGTGCCCATTAAAATGGGACAAGAGTTTGAAGAGAACATCCTACATATTGAACTAGTTTTAATATCCAGTGCAGGGGCGGAGCCAGCGTCGGCACAGGCCTCGGGCCGGCCCAGCACATTTTGGTCCAAAGTCAAATTGCAGTTGGTTTTTGACGTTTGTATTTTCACTTTTAGCTGACATATTTTTGTTGGGACTCAGACCATTGTCCGGGAAACCGAGGCCGAGCTCAGCCCCTGGTGTTAGTGTGAAATAGGAAGCTGCTAAATACACTCAGAGGTTGGAAGATGCTTTCCCAGGATACGTCGTTGCAGCAGATGGCTCGCTTCTGTGTACACCTGGAAATGCTGCTGACAACTCCGCTGAAGTTGACCTGCAGATGATATCGCTTAATATAGATCTGAAGCAATGTGAAAAGATGACCGAAGGCGAAAGAGTAAATGGAGCTAGACAAGAGATGAAGGAGAGGAACAGAATGCTATATGTGTGACTTTTGTTACGTAAGAAAATGTAAGGTGTGTGTGGAGTACTTGAACTGCCTTTAATGAGCT
This sequence comes from Hsuehochloa calcarea, assembly GCA_036346395.1. Taxonomy (NCBI): domain Eukaryota; kingdom Viridiplantae; phylum Streptophyta; class Magnoliopsida; order Poales; family Poaceae; genus Hsuehochloa; species Hsuehochloa calcarea. Next base: position 35,403,259 of record CM070602.1, on the reverse strand, counting down.
TAAACAGATATACTCGGTTTCAACAAAATGAAACTGAGGCATCGATGGTGGTGCCTCGTTCATCTAAATAAATAAATGCTACACAAGTATGGACCTCACTCGTCACTATTATGAATATCATGTGTATGTATTCAGAGGTCTAACAGACAATATATATAGGATGTACAAGAGGTGTATACAATATATAAATAAGGCAATGCAAAATATAGATAAAGGCATATGTAATGTTATTGCATTTGGAAAGATGTTGACACTAAACTAGGGACAATCCAAAGTCTAAGTCTTGATAATGTCGTCCTAGTATGCAGCTTTTGAAAAATATGTCGATAAAAGATCTCCTCCTGATGAGGACATCCCTCACATGGATACAATCGTGCCTACATACACAACTCATCCACAGCAAGTGTTACAAGGACCACTTACTCGAATTCGTGCTCGCCAACTTAATTACTAGGTGAATTCGTTCCCAAGTTTATATATTACTGAGAATAGACCGCTACCTAATACAAGTGATTTAATTATCGTGAAAACATGTCAAATGAGCCAAAATTTGTAACCACGAGCTCTACCCACTAGTGGACGTTCACCGTGTCTCGGGCGCCGAACGGAGCATGCATATCACGTTCCAACCTTCAAGGCGACAAATGTTGCAAAGGGGAAAATCAAAGAAACGGCCAGTACGGACGAGCACGTTGATCGTACGGCCGGCCCGGAAAGATGAGACCGCTACCTAATGCAAGTGATTTAATTGTGCTTAGGAACAAGGGAAAGGATGAAGAAGAGGCAAGTTGAGTTATGGACATGCATGAGAGGCATGTTGAGTCATAGGCATGCATGGAAGGCATAATGGAGGTCACCACGTAACTTTGGGTCCGAGTCAAGCAAAAGTTCGAGTTGAGCTCGTTCTGGATTTGGATTCAGACTGCCGCGATAATACTAATTTTAAATGGTCGTAACTTATTCATACAGACTCCGTTTGGGACGTTCTCAGACTTCATGGAAAGCTTATCAAGTCTACTTTCCAACGAATCCAACCTCATTTTCAAATTCCATCTGAGCCAGCCACAATCATCAAAATAGTCTATATCGGTTTCTGAGCCCGAGTCAAAAGGGTACTGCGCTACCTCCACTTGGGCCCATGTGGCTTGTAACCCTAGGGGCGTCTGTCCACTTCCCTGGCCACCACCCCTGGTCATCTCCCCATATAGGAGCCATTGTCTTCCTTTGCTAGAACTTGAATTTCGTTGAGTTTAGGTTTAGCTATTGTACAAACTTTTGTTCTTCAGTTGTGTCAGACAACCATCATCGGCCCAAAAACAACGTAATAGCCCATTCTCTGTTTTCTCAATCTACCTCTCTCTCCATCGATAGCAGCAGCACAGTGCAATCTCAACGAAGAAGACCACAGCAATGTAAAACTGGATGCAACTTCCTGGCCAGCCAGAGTATACAAAATTGCAATGACAAAAGGCAAGCAGCAGCATACTAGCATCAGCATCTCATTTTCCTGTGATACAGTCACGCAGGTGGCAAAGCCCCATGCAGAGGCAGCCCGGCGCTTGGAGACAACCGAGCCATCCCAAACGAATTCCAACTATCTCCCACTCTCCTTCCCAAGCAGAAAAGTGATCTGTAGAGTTATTAATGATAATCAAAAAAAGGGTGAATGATTGTAAAAAATATTTTTCAAGCTAACTCTCTCTTTTTACTTCTGCTGCTGTCTTTTTGCCTAACTCTCCAGCCGCCGCTGTCTACCGTGCGCTCGCCACTACACCTTTTTCGGCCTCCAGCGAACACTTGTTTCTCCTGTCACCGGTAACACACAGCCAAGCCGTCAGCACATGTGAACAAAGTCCCTGGCACTGAAGCCTTACGTCGCGCTCAGTAGGCAGCAGCAAATATTCCCGAGATCAATTTTCTTCAGGAACTAGCGCCAACACAATCTGGTTCATGCGTGTTCTCAATGCCAAAAGTATTGTCAAATCAATCAACCAACAAAGATTAATTTAATGCCAAAGAATTTATGAAGCAACAGAAAAACCTATGCAGCAAAAGTACGATGATTCACTCACAGCAATCATCAATCACATCACCAAAACCACCGCACGCAATGCCTGACACACGCACATCTAGCACAGCCAAAAACAATGCATAGATGCACAAGCCCGTGAGAGTCTTCAGCCATCAAAACATATTGTTGACTTAACCATGCTAGAAAGGACAAGAACCATACTCACGTCCAGCACGCAGCCCCGGAATTTTTTGGTTTTGTGGAGATGACCCACGCGCAAAAGCCACGGCCGCCGCCACCGCAACCTCAAAAATCCTAATCACCAAAAAAAAAAAAGGCTACCGTGTATAGCCGGCTATAATCACCTTTTATACACGTACAACATTCGAACCCTAATCACTAATGTACGACTCACTAGTCCTAAACCCCAATACGTGAATTTAACACCTGATTACAAAATATCCAATTTTAAACAATCTAAAATTTATCACGTGTTGTAGCCTCTGAATCGCACCTCCATAGCTTCAACACGCATCGTCCATCTTTGATCTCCACATGCCCCAACTCGAGCTCGACCATCTCCTCCAGCATCCTCGTCCCTCTAGACTATGACTTCGCAACAAGCCATCTCTCAGTCACCGTCGTAGACCACGATTGCCTCCGAGTTACCCTGCACATGCAAAGATCAAAGCAACATATTTTCCTGGCACAAGTTCTTCCCAACTTGACCGACATAAGTCTACACAACATCACACACGTCAAATAATATCAGTAAATAACATTGTCAATTATGCATCAGCTAAATTATTTTAGACTTAGCCACATGGTCTAACACGATCAAACCAAAGCCGCACACCACCACTACACAAACCAACCCAACCGGATCAGAGCGGAGACGGAGCAAGGGAGGACGAGTCGAAGGAGAAGCGGTGAAATCCACGAGGAGGAAGCTACAGCGGCAGCTCGAAGGAGCCAGGCGTGAAGCCCAAGACTTGGAGGCGGCTGCTAAGAGATTGCAGGAAGAGTTGAGGTGGATCCAGAGAGGCGGCGACGGATCCAGAGAGCTCGGGCGCAGCGGATCCAGAGAGCTTGGGTGCGGTAGCCCGGGGCGGGGGCGTAACGGTCGGGCGAAGTAGCCGGGCGGTGCCTCGGGCCAGGCCTGAGGAGGAAAGGCAAAGGCCGCGCCGTCGAGCAACCACTGGAGATCCCTTCAAAGTCGAAGACGACAGCGGCAAGATGACGCCCCCAAAGTCGAACCGGTTCTGATGAGCGGCGATGCATCCGAGGCGACAACGATCTGGAGGAGGCGCAGCTCTGGGGCAGCACGATGAAGATCCAGCTGAAGATAGAGGGCACTGGGTGGCCCAAGCGGCAGCACGGGGAAGATCCGACCGCGGGAGGCAGACCCGAGCAAGCGACGACGGCCGACGATCCGGCGGGGATGATGAGCCTAGACGACGACAGGCCGCCCCTGAGAGCAAAGATCGGTCCTCCCGGGGGTAGCTACAGCGGAGAACGAGTAGAGGCTAGGAGGCGACGCAACTAAAAAACTCTAACTTTAACCTTGGCTCTGATACCATGTTATAAATATTATGTGTATGTATTCAGATGCCCAATATGCAATATATATAAGATGTGCATACAATATATAGATAAGATAATACAAAAAATAGATAAGAAAATACAAAATGATTCATATGTCTAATATATCTCTAATTGTCACGAATCACTGCACACTATTTGACTATTTCCCATAACAAGAGAACATCCTAGAATAGGAACGTAGCACGAGACAGTGCAATTCCTATTGGAATACTTTGTTTCAAATGGAACTAACTGTTAACTTGGAGAATATGGAATTTGCACACCTGAACACTTTGCAACTTTGACTATGCGCATAAAATATTACAAGAAAATGAGGACGTCTCAACTCTCAAACCATAATATTATTCCTGCATAATGGAAATTGGATATTGTAGAAGTATATTGTTCATCTTTTCTCATTAGTTTAAGCTTTTAGATGAGTTGGTTGATATATACAACTCAATATGGTATCAAAACCAAGAGATCGCTAAGAGATCTTGAGTTCAAGATCTAACCAACACAATATTTTTTTTTAAAAAAAATATAATTACAACCCGCTTCTAGACCACGTCTTAGATTTGGTTATTGCATGCAACTCAATAGGCATAACTTCAGCTTCTTCACCTCTAAAAATGCAGGAGTTTCACAGGTCGCCCAAGCTGAACGCAGGTAAAAACTTAAGAGGTGGGAAACTTGATACAGTCAGACAAGGTTGCACTCCTGCAGAGGTCACAACTTCACATCACTTTCATAGTCACCCTGAGGAAGTGAGGAGTGAGCGACATTCGAATCGAACAGAATCTACAAACCGAAGAATCCACAAGATTTTTCTTCACAATTTGCAAATCTGCAAGTTTATCTGTACAAATTGACCACGAACCATCCTCCCTGGTGAGTGGTGTCCATTCTGCAGTCTAGAATCAAGACTGACTGTGACAATGCCTGGATTACATGACATGACCACTGCTGCAATGCAATACATACGCTGATACGCCATCATCATGTCCTGCAAAAACGAGTCGAAGCCTTGAACGTCTCAGTCTCCAAACCAATTATAAAATTGTGAGTTGGTAATACAAAACAACTGATGAAGGAATAAACAGCAAGCAATTCCATGCTTGTCCCACTCGTCGTATCTATCATTGTTTTCTTTTCTTCAGGCTGAACCCATTTCTAGATTACCTTATCTTGAATGTTCAATGACCCCACACTACTTCTATATTTACTCTATCCAAAATCCAAATATACTATTGTACATGATACTACTACCAAACTTTATCATCTTAAAAAGATTATCTCAAGGCAAGGTGTAGATATCATAGGGATATGTTCCAGATCTTAGGATGATATGACAATTGGTAATGAAATTTATGGTTTGTCGTTTCACGTATTTTCGATAAAGTTTCAAAACTGTCAGGTGACAGGCGGTCTGACCGGCCATAGCATGGCGGTCCGACCAGTCCCAAATCGGTCGGACCGGCCGTGACCAAGAAGTGTCAAAATGAGCTGGGCCAAAACTAGAGGGTGTAGGCAAGAGAGATGATTCTATTGCACTTGGTTCTATAATTTTTGGAGTCTTCAGTCAAAAATTCTATTCGTTTTAAATTTCCAGAAGGTTTCGGAATTTCAGGGCTTGAAATTCGGCTAAGTCCTTTTGGGCGGTCGGACCGCCTATAGCCGGGCGGTCCAAGCAAGCAAGTTGAGGTCCGACCGGCCCTGAGGGACGGTCGGACCGGTTGTCACTTGAACGCCGGCCTTCATAGCGGCGTTGTTCGTTAGTTAGGTCAAAGTCATGAGTTTCAGGGTATATGTATTGCATGATGCATGTTTTGACTAATATGGGTCAAATTGTGAAGAACTTGTTCCCAAAATCGGTTTACTTGTCTATGGTTGTGCAGGTTGCTTGGTGGTCAACGGCGAGGATGATCGGGACTAGGCTTGGAGAGCTGAGGTCCAGAACGATCGACGATGCCGGGTGAGGTCAATGACTCAAGCATGACCCAAGATGGACAAGGGTGACCTATTAGCAAATCCGAGGCGCAAGATAGCGCTAGGTGAAGCTGTTTAGGTCAAAAGGTTAAAGACGGCGCTTTGCGAAGCGTGCGTGTGTGACCCGTTTGTTTTGGGCCTTAACGGGAGCCCAATAGGATCAAACTTCTAGAAGGTCTAAGCCTCCACTATAAATAGGAGAGGATGGTGGCTGCACCATCCCTTAACCCTCTTTATATCAGAAAACCCTAATTTTGTTTAGGGAGAGCCAGGCGTAGAGGTTAGGGTTCTTGAAGGTTTGATTGGATTTTTGTGATCTTGGATTGACCACTGATCCTTGATGGAGTGGGTGTAATCCAGCATCAATCACGTTTTAATCTATGCAAGATTTGCTTGAGATAAGTCTCTTTTCGTTCTTACTTTCAATTTCGTGATTTTAGGGCTTTCATTGATCCACGAGTTTTTGCTTAATATCGTCACGTGGATTAGCTTCCTGTGTTGTGTGGGAACTCATCTAGGATCTTCGTGATCATCAATCACCCACGAGCAAGCGATTGGATCTAGTTTTCACTTTTGCTCGGTTTTAGACCATTCTCCAATCAGATCGTAAAGGATCTTTGTTTGTCCAAGAATTATCATAATTGTTAATTGGAATAGGTCCTTAATATCATAGGGAAGGTGCATACCAAGTTTCGTGAAGTTTGGAGTTGAGAATCAAAAGTTAGATCTATTTACAACTTCGTCATCGGGGTTGTTCTTACTGTTCTGGAGCCTGGCGGTCAGACCGCCCGAGGGCACCGGTCCGACCGATTTGGTCAGAGGTCCGACCGTCCGAGAGAACCTGTCCGACCGATTTTGTCAGAGGTCCGACCGCCAGTATAACAGAGGTCGACCATGAAGACATTAAATTATTTCAATCTTCGGTGATTTTGTCATATTGCTTAGGGGGTAAATTGGATTCAATACTAGTCTTCCGCTATACTGGTATATTGATCTTCATAGCTTTCTCATAGCTATTGGAGTGAAATTGTGTTGAATTCATAATTTGTGAAAAAGTGAGTGTGCTCCTATTCACCCCCCTTTAGTCGCATTTTCGGTCCTACAAGTGGTATCAGAGCCCGGTTAGTTCAATCTTGATATTAACCGGTCACTGAACTTAGGCGATGGATAAGTTCTCCACTAAACCGCATATCTTCGATGGGCACGACTATGCCTATTGGAAGAATCGTATGCGAGTATTTCTTGAGAGCGAGGGACAAGCTATATGGGACGTTGTTCGATCCCCGCTCATTATTCCTGAGGTTGCAACACCTGCTTCTGCAGTTCTTTTGGCTAACAATAACAAAGCCAAGAACCTTTTATATGGTGCACTTGGTAGACAAGAATATGATCGGATTTGCAATCTTGCAACTGCGCACGAGATTTGAAACACTCTTGAAACCTATCATGAGGGTTTGTCCAAAATCAAGAAAGTGCGCCAAACAGTCTATAAGCGCGAATACAACAAATTCGAGATGCGTCCTGAAGAGAGCATCGATGACATTTTCAGTCGCTTTAATAAAGTGATTAATCAGATGAAAGCTGTTGATATTGAATACTCTCAATCTGAAAATGCTACCCATCTCTTGGCTGCAATCAACACCAAGGAGTGGGAGATGAAAACTACTGCTATAGAGAAGAATGTTGATCTTTCGAGTCTTACATTGGAGTTGCTTTATAGCAAACTCAAGACCTATGAAATTAAAAGAGTTGATCATCCTAAGAAAGACAACATGGCATTGGTAGCAGATCATCTCAAAAGAGCTTCTGATGGTTGTCTTTAATATTTTCTGGTTCTTTATTTGCTTGTTTATCTGATATTTATGAAGAGGAGCTTGAGAGTATCCCTGAGTTTGAGTTAGCCCTCCTAGCTAAAAAATTCACACAGGCCTACAATAATGTGAGAAACAAAAAGAGAGGTGGTCCGGTGACATGCTACGAGTGTGGTGAGCTCAATCATATCTGGGCAAATTGCTCCAAGCTGAAAGGTAAGAGCAATCATAAGGAGGGAAAGCCAGCTTGGAAGAAGCCTCTATTCAACAAATCAAGGTATGAGGCTAGTAAGCTTGTGAAGGCCGCTCACCGGGTTCTTGCCGCTTTTGAGGATCAATCCTTGAGCGATGTTGACTCCGGGAGCGAGGAGGACAAGGAGGAGGAGATCCCTCAATACAAAAAGAAGGGGAAGGCCAAGGATTTCACTAGCATGTGCTTCATGGCCGACATTGATGACATTGACGACAATGATGTACCTCTCTCTTATGATGTCCTTTCTGCTAAATATGATTCTATATATGAGCAACTGCTTAGTCAAGATGAAGCGCTAGAATTTGTCATGATTAAAAATAAGAAACTAGAGTCAAAAATTGGTAAACTGAAATTAGAACTTGCAAATGTTAAGACTCTTGAACCTGATGAATGTTTATCTCGTCATGATTTGCACTCAGAATTGGCTAAACTGCAATCTGCTCACAATATTGCTTTGCAACAACTTGAAAGTGCTAGAACCGAGCTAATTGAAATTAAATCTGCTCCTTGTGAAAAATGCTTAGATTCTAGCAAATTAGTTGCTTCTGGTGCTGTTGATTCTAGCATTTGCACTTTTTGTTTAGAACGCGAACATGAAGTTAAAGATATCTTAGAAGCAGCTAGAGCTAAATATGTCAAGCTTAAGAACAATATCGAGTCTTCTACATGTGCTTCATATCCTGCTCTTAAACTTGAAACTGCTTTATATAAGGAAAAATATGCTAGAGCTACTAAAGGTAAAACTTGTGAGTCATGTGCTAATTTAAAAAAAGAAAATGCTTATCTTAAGGATACCCTAGAAAAATTATCTAAAGGTAAGAAATAATTAAACATGATTCTAGACAAGTCTAAAACTCCTTATAAGAAGCAAGAATTATGATACAATTCTTTTCAAGACAATTCAAAGCCAAAAGTCACTCAAGTCTTGGAAAAAAGTTTAGTTGAATTTAAAACTCAACCAGCAAAAATTATTTTTAAATCTGCAGGGATTGCCCAACCATCTGTTAATTCAAATAGTGCTTCTCCTAGTGGTATTAAGTATCAATGCACCTATTGTAAAAAGAGTGGGCATTTAATTGAGTGGGCATTTAATTGAGTTCTGTTGGCGTAGGTTGAAAAACGATAAGAAAATTTTTACTAGAATTTCATCCATTCAACTTAGACCTTTTATGAGACATGGTAACATAGAAAAGAAGAAACCTGGTTTAGGATTTGTATCTCATGTTCATCAGACCGGCGGTCTGACCGCCAGGGTCACCGGTTTGACCGCCGTTACTACACCGGTCTGACCGCTAGCATTGTTCATCATCATGCTCCTAGACAGGATAACTCTCATGCTAATCTAACCATTGCTCATGATAGAACGTTAAATAAAATCAAGGATAGCACTTCTGCTTTGCATACTACTCGTAGACGTATGTCTCAGTACTGGGTTCCTAAGTCTATTTTAACTAACCCCAGTATTGAGACACATCGTTCTTCTGTGCCTTGATTTTCAGGATTGCCGCGGAAGGGGGAAGAACACGTGGTTCGTCGACTCCAGGTGTTCACGCCACATGACCGGAGATTCAAGATGGTTCACCTCTTTCACGCGGGCAACAGGTGATGACTTCATCACTTTTGGAGATGATACACAAGGGCGAATTGAAGGAACATGATTGATCAGGGTGAACGACAAATTCATCCTGAAGGACGTCGCTCTTGTGGACAAGGTTAGGTATAATCTTCTTTCTGTCTCACAGCTTCTTGATGATGGCTATGAGACTAGATTTAAGAAAAATACTTGTTGGGTGCTTGATTCTGCTGGTGAGCTTATTTTTGGTATTTCTAGAGTTGGTAGAATTTTTAGAGCTGATTTTTCTGAATCTCTTGCTGGATCTCTCAAATGTTTGCTTACATCTTCTTCTGATTTCTGGCTTTTGCACCGACGTTTGGGGTACATTGGTTTTGATCATCTGACGCGAGTTAGCAACCTTGAGCTCATGATAGGTCTGCCTAAATTCAAAGCTATCAAGGATGCTGTATGTGCGCCTTGTAGGCATGGCAAGCAAGTTGCCGCCTCACACCCATCAGTGACTATGGTCATGACTGACGGACCGGGACAGTTACTTCATATGGATACTGTTGGTCCTGCTAGGGTTTGGTCAGTCGGTGGCAAATGGTATATTCTGGTCATAGTCGATGATTTTTCGAGATACACTTGGGTGTTCTTTCTTGCTTCGAAGGATGAAGCTTTTGATCATTATCATGATCTTGTTCTTTGTTTGGCTTCTGAACTTCCTGGTGCCTTGAGAGCGATCCGCAGTGACAATGGCACGGAGTTCAAGAATGCCTCGTTTGCCTCTTTTTGTGCTGAGCACGGTATTGAGCATCAGTTCTCTTCTCCACACGTCCCTCAACAAAATGGCGTGGTGGAAGGGAAGAACATGACCTTAGTCGAGATGGCTAGGACGATGCTAGATGAGTATAGCACACCGAGGAGATTTTGGGTCAAGTGTTGCTCTTGCTTATTACATTGCAAATCGTGTCTTCCTAAGACCCTCTTTGGACAAGACTCCTTATGAGCTTCGATTTGGTAGAAAACCTTCTGTCTCGCACTTTCGAGTCTTTGGATCTAAATGTTTTATTCTTAAAACAGGAAATCTAGATAAATTTGAATCAAGAACTTTTGATGGTTTATTTATAGGTTATCCTGCACATTCGAGGGGTTTTCGGGTTTTTAATGTTGAAACTAACATTATCCAGGAGACATGCAATGTCACTTTTGATGAGACTAGCCCTGGAACTAGATCAGATATTTCAGGTGATACACAGGTGACAGAGAGCATATTCATAAATGAAGATGATGAAGAATTTGATGTTCTTCCATCTGTTGCTGTTGACGCTCCTATTCCAGCACAAGAACCTACTGTGACTACTTCGCCTTCAGATGAGGCTCCTGCTGCATCTTCATCATCAGCAGTACCTGCGGAGGTCGAAGATATAATTTCCTCTCCGGGTGCAGCACTCCAAATTCAAAAGCCTTATATGGTCTTAAACAAGCCCCTAGAACCTGGTATGATAGACTTAAGACCTTTTTGCTTAAGAATGATTTTGAGATGGGTAAGGTAGACAAGACTTTATTCATTATTAGGAGTGGTAATGACTTCCTGTTTGCTCAAATTTACGTTGATGATATTATTTTTGGTGGTTCTTCTAATGCTCTTATTTCCAGCTTTTCTGAGACTATGTCAAGAGAATTTGAGATGAGTATGATGGGAGAGCTCAATTACTTTTTGGGGCTTCAAATAAAGCAATGCAAGGAAGGAACTTTTATCCATCAGACGAAATACACTAAAGATCTACTCAAACATTTCGACATGGGTGATTGCAAGCCAATATCTACTCCCATGGCATCTTCGAGTGTTTTGGATCCAGATGAGGAAGGAGAAGCCGTGGATCAACGCGAGTACCGCAGCATGATCGACTCCCTTCTGTATCTGACGGCCTCGAGACCGGACATTCACTTCACGGTATGCCTTTGTGTAAGGTTTCAGGCGTCTCCAAGGACTTCCCATCGCCAAGCCGTTAAGCGCATATTCAGATATTTACACTCTACCCTTTTATATGGCATTTGGTATTCCTGCTCTTCAGCTTTGTCCATTAGGGGTTTTTCAGATTCTGATTTTGCGGGTTGTCGGTTAGATAGGAAGAGTACCTCAGGCACCTGTCACTTCCTGGGCACTTCACTTGTATCTTGGTCTTCTAGGAAGCAGTCCTCTGTTGCACAATCCACCACTGAAGCTGAATATGTAGCTGCTGCTAGTTGCTGTAGTCAGATTTTATGGATGGTAACCACTCTTAAGGATTATGGGTTAAATTTTGCTAGTGTTCATCTTTTCTGTGATAACACTTCTGCTATTAACATTGCTAAGAACCCTGTGCAACACCCTAGGACTAAGCACATAGACATTCGCTATCACTTTCTTAGAGACCATGTCGAAAAAGGTGATATTGTGCTATACTTTGTGGAGTCCGAGGCTCAACTGGCTGATATCCTCACTAAGCCGTTAGACCCAACTAGGTTTGCCATCTTGAGAAGCGAGTTAGGGGTAATTTATCCCTTTGGGTTGGTTTGAGAGGGAGTTCGATCTTTTCTGATCTTATCTTGTTCTTTTGATTTTTTCGTGTTCTTTTCTGAACTTTTTGATCTTTTCGAACTTTTTAGATTTTTAGGCTTTTATTGCATCTTATTGTATCATATTGCATTCATTTGAAAAATTCAACAAATAGTATGAAAAATCCAAGTCATACTAAAAAAGATGCATTGTAATGAAAGTTTTTCTGCTTATCTTTTAAGATTGATAAAGCTTTGTCTATTACCCTTTGGAGCTTTAGTATCTCAATTCTTGCTCAATGTCATGTCTAGTTCTTTGACTTGCTAGAATTATCATGCCTTTACATGTGTAGCTAAGTCTTTACTATATGGGCTAGAACTTTAAAACAACTCGAACTAAAAATTGCAATTTGTGGATGTTTTAGCGAGTTGTGCAATTAGTGCTCCTTTTTGTGACATTGGCATTGTCAGAATTGCTTTGTTAGCTCTTTAATCTAAAATTGACCATTACTCGAGCTTCTAGTGTTCTTGAGATTCTAAAAACTGCTCTTGTGAAACATGAAAAATCAAAAGATTGTCTTATGCTTAAATTGTGCTAAACTACTCTTACGAGACTGCTTGTCAATGACATGAACTTGGAGATAGTTTGATGAACCAGACGATCTCATGGGGACTGCTTGTCAGAAATGACATTAACCTCGAGATTTGTCGCCCTGCTAGAAGCTTAGAAAGAGTTTGTGGATTGCTCCTAGTCCAGAATCTTCTTTACTAAGATATACCTTTAATCAACTTCTGGTCGAAGCTTAGGATGATTTTGTGGATGGCTCCTAGTCCAGGATCTTGTCACTAAGTTAGATCATTAGTCAACTTCAATATTCAGTGCAAATAAAAATTTGTTAAAAAAATAGGCATTTGAGAAAATCTAAGCAAAATGATTCAATACATGACCTGATTGTCTCTTAATATGGTCTTTGTTAGCTTTTTGATCTTACGTTGACATTTTGACATGGCCAGTTTCACTTTAGGATCCCTGTTGATGAACTTGCTGAATTTGAAGCTTTACTTAAATTAATCAAATATATTGCTTTACTTTTGAGTCTTTGTGCTTAGCTTTGATATACATGTCTTACCATGATCTTACTAGCGCTGTCAGGCTTGATATGCTGTTTGTGCAATATTAAAGATGCTAGCTTGCTCTTTTGGGTAATCTCCAAAGCTTCTTGTAATCAAAAATAAAAAATACAAAAATGAAGCCACTCCATTGCACTTCATGAATACTCCTTCTTATGCTTCTTTCTTCATTCTGTATTTGTTATCTCTGGATGAGAGGAAGGTGTGATTCCTTGATGACTCCATTGTCAAAGGGGGAGAAGATGTGTTAAAATGTATTAATGCTATGCATAGGGGGAGAGATTTTTGGAGAAGATGGATCTTTCAATATTATTTATCATTGTTGTACAAAGGGGGAGAAATTGAAAATGTAAAAGTTTCTGAAATTTGAGGATCATAGTGAGGGGGAGTTCTTGAGTTGCATTCTTATTTTCTTATTGAATATTCTGAATTTGAATTGCATTCATTTATCCTCACAATGATCATAGGTCAATTGAACAATTGTTCTTTCATATGGACCTCAAGTGAGAATTTTGACTCATTTATGGAAATAAAAGTTTTTATGCTTTCTTTTGCCTTATCTCACTTGCCTATACTATTCTGATGTCAACTTGGTCATTCTCATTGCTTTTTCTTGCTTATGGACCAAGTTGTGCCTTTGTGCGAAAACGAAAGTATTTTACTTTTCAAACCTCCAAATTACATTTTCTGGATTATTGCCAATGTGTTCATCAAGGGGGAGATATTGGATATCATGGGGATATGCTCCAGATCTTAGGATGATGTGACAATTGGCAATGGAGTTTATGGTTTGTCGTTTCACGTGTTTTCGACAAAGTTTCAGAACTGTCAGGTGACAGGCAGTCTGCCCGCCATAGCATGGCGGTCCGACCGGTCCCAAATCGGTCGGACCGGCCATGAGCGGCGGTCGGACCGGCCGTGACCAAGAAGTGTCTAAATGAGCTGGGCCAAAAATAGAGGGTGTAGGCAAGAGAGGGGATTCTATTGCACTTGGTCCTATAATTTTTGGAGTCTCCGGTCAAAAGTTCTATTCGTTTTAAATTTCCAGAAGGTTTCGGAATTTTAGGGCTTGAAATTCGGATAAGTCCTTTTGGGCGGTCGGACCGGCCTATAGCTGGCGGTCCGACCGGTAAGGCTGGAGGTCCGACCGGCCGTCGGCCTTAATGGCGGCGTTGTTCGTTGGTTAGGTCAAAGTCATGAGTTTCAGGGCATATGTATTGCATGATGCATGTTTTGACTAACATGTGTCAAGTTGTAAAGAATTTGTTCCCAAAATCGGTTTACTTGTCTATGGTTGTGCAGGTTGCTTGGTGGTCAACGACGGTCAACGCGAGGATGATCGGGACTAGGCTTGGAGAGCTGAGGTCCAGAACGATCGACGATGCCGGGTGAGGTCAATGACTCAAGCGTGACGCAAGATGGACAAGGGTGACCTATTAGCAAATCCAAGGCGCAAGATGGCGCTAGGTGAAGCTGTTTAGGTCAAAAAGTTAAAGACGGCGCTTTGCGAACCGTGCGTGACCCATTTGTTTTGGGCCTTAACGGGAGCCTAATAGGATCAAACTTCTAGAAGGTCTAAGCCTCCACTATAAATAGGAGAGGATGGTGGCTGCACCATCCCTTAACCTTCTTTATATCAGAAAACCCTAATTTTGTTTAGAGGGAGCTAGGCGTGGAGGCTAGGGTTCTTGAAGGTTTGATTGGATTTTTGTGATCTTGGATTGACCACTGATCCTTGATGGAGTGGGTGTAATTCAGCATCAATCACGTTTTAATCTATGCAAGGTTTGCTTGAGATAAGTCTCTTTTCGTTCTTACTTTCAATTTCGTGATTTTAGGGCTTTCATTGATACACTAGTTTTTGCTTGATATCGTCACGTGGATTACCTTCCTGTGTTGTGTGGGCACTCATCTAGGATCTTCGTGATCATCAATCGCCCACGAGCAAGCGATTGGATCTAGTTTTCACTTTTGCTCGGTTTTAGACCCTTCTCCAATCAGATCGTAAAGGATCTTTGTTTGTCCAAGAATTATCATAATTGTTTATTGGAATAGGTCCTTAATATCATAGAGAAGGTGTATACCAAGTTTCGTGAAGTTTGGAGTTGAGAATCAAAAGTTAGATCTATTTGCAACTTCGTCATCGGGGCTGTTCTTGCAGTTCTGGAGCCTGACGGTCAGACCGCCCGAGGGCACCGGTCCGACCGATTTGGTCAGAGGTCCGACCGCCCGAGAGCATCGGTCCGACCGATTTGGTCAGAGGTCCGACCGCCAGTATAACGGAGGTCAGATCGCCAGTACATTAAATTATTTCAATCTTTGGTGATTTTGTCATATTGCTTAGGGGGTAAATTAGATTCAATACTAGTCTTCCGCTGTATTGGTATATTGATCTTTATAGCTTCCTCATAGCTATTGGAGTGAAATTGTGTTGAATTCATAATTTATGAAAAAGTGAGCGTGCTCCTATTCACCTCCCCTCTAGTCGCCTTTTCGGTCCAACACAAGGTAAACTCTTTTAGCTTAGAGTTCATCAGTAAGAATGAGACTGAATCAACACAGATTTCACCTGTAAGAATTGAGACTACTGGCTAAGCATTTGTCTCAAGAATGCGATCCTGCAGTTTCACACTTCTACTAGTGCACTTTTAGTGGAAAGACTTCAGCACTCTTAACAAACAGAAACAGAATATGCAATTCACATGTCCCAACTCTCAAGGGCATCCCAGCTGTCAGAGAACTGGGTAAAAGTATCTTCAATTGAACTACTCTTGCCCTCAACTTTTGGAGATGACTTGTGAAATTATGAACACTAGGCTTAGTAGTTTCTTAGTGACAGTGTGAGTGTGTAACGCTGGAAGAATTGCAGTTCAAATATCCACAAACAGAATGGCCTTTAGAAAACTGGGATGAAGCAGTCACTAACAGAAACAGTTTCAAAGCAAAGCCTCAAACTACATGTCATGGAGTTCGCATTCAATAGCTGCAGAGGGAACTGTAGTAATTTGAAGGCTCAGTTAGCAGATTCAACATATTATATATTTCTAACAGCAAAGGAAAATTATACGGAAATTATACCCGACATGGCTGACTTAAAAGTAAAATTTTTTAGAATATGTTTAGACATAAAACCTAACAAATCATACCTAGCATCATATGATTCTGCTCCGCAAGAAATTCAGAAGCTAATACCTCTCAAATCTCAATCATTAGTTATCTGTAACTCTCAAATGCGTGGACGCAAGCAGAGAGATGGGGGACAGATGCAGGTGGGGATATTCAAGAGCACGTCACAAGATAGTTGTCAGCTTGTTCCCCAGAACTGATGACAAAACAAACCATTCTCCCGTGAAATTAGTAGGCGCGGGCCAGGGCATTTTCACATACGTTTTTTAGACGGATTTGGTTTCCCCTGCTGTGCAATCCAAATGGCATTAACCTGTTCTAACTCCAGATGTCCATTTTCAGCAAGAAAATTTCTGAATGTCATTTAACTGAGTCTTGATTTTCAATTGGATGGGCAGTTGGACACACCCAGAACAACAGTTTGCTACTGTACGAAGAGTTGATTTGATGGCAAAAGATAACTACATTGTGACGTCTGATACTCTGATGCCCCTTGTAAGCTGACTAGTGAGAAATTACTGTCTTAGTGGATATGAAGACGAGTTGATTTGATTTAAAAAAAGTAATTTTCTAAAAAAGATAATATTAGCAACAGCACTAGACTATACTAACGAGTTGCCAATATAAACCTCAAACTCACCCAGTTATTCTGGATGCTTTCTGTGGATAAGCATAAAGAGTCCTTTTGTTATTGGTCAGAGACTATTAACAAAGTAGTTGGTTTAAGTAGCTCATATGGTCACACGACGTCTCCATCTCACTTCGGAACGTCGGTTTTTGGCCACTCCGTGTAACACAAGGCAAATTAAGCTTTTGAGTTTGACCATGCAAATCCTTCTTCAGGACGCATTCTGAACAGCCATTATACAAGTACCACATAATTGAGCCCAAATTGACTCCAAAGTGATCACTTCTTGCCTAATGCATCTACTACACAACCGAATTATTGGTGATAACTTATTAATTTCACTAACAAATCATCTAAAGATAAGAAATGTTTGAATTAAACCGAACCAATTGTAAGATAAAGCCTAACAAGAACACCAATTCTGCACATTATTATTTTATTAACAAGTGCACAAATGGATCAAGAACAGCCGCAATTCAGCAAAGAATTAACAGCTGCTCCGACGGATCACAAACCAAGAACCAACAAGAAGCAAGAAGATGAGGAGCGGCTCACACTAGTACGTGGGCTGCGGCGGGACGGGCGTGTACCATCGCCCAGCGTCCTCGTTGATGCTGTCGGCGGGGCGGTGCAGCAGGGCGTGTAGCAGGACGAGAACGAGGCCGACGAGCAGCGAGGCGAGGATGTTGACGGTGGCGCCGGTGAGCAGGAGCAGGACGAGCGTGACTGCCGAGAGGACGGCGAGCACGACACCCTCCCCGACGGCGCGGCCGAAGAGGGCGAGAGGCTCGTCGCGGAGGAAGTAGAGGAAGATCCAGGCGACCATGCAGGCGAGGAAGACGATGAGAGAGACGGGGTGCCAGAGCAGGGAGATGAAGACGACGCCGAGGACGACGATGGCGTAGTTCATGGAGAAGTGCGCGAGGTTGGCGCGGGCGCGGCGGTAGGCGTCTCCGATCCCCCGCGGCACGGAGAGCGCCCGCGGGTCCCCGAGCTCGCGCCAGGGCCGGCGCGTCGCCAGCGCGGACGCGCTGCGGGCCTTGGCGCGGGAGATGAAGTCGAGCGAGGAGGAGCCGGGGTGCGGCGGGGGAGCGGAGGAGGTGGGGATGGTGCCGTACTCGGACATGGCTGGCCGGAGAGTGGAGGCGGGCGGTGGCCGGCGCCGGCGAGGAGGAAGCGACGCGACGCGAAGAAAGATGCGGTGTGGTGGGGGGTGAAGTGAAGTTACGTAGAGTGGTGGAACTGTGGAGAACTTTTTTATTTATTAGTTATTTTTTAAATTTTATTTTAAAGTTAACTTACAAATTTTATTTTAATTCTGACCTTTTGATCACATCACATCAACATCCGTAATGTAATAAAATAATATTATCACGCTATACGATAAATCTGCTAAAATAACACTTTTTATCACGCCACTGATGGTAGCGTGACCAAACAACACTGTCACGCCACCACCCGTGGCGTGATAAGCGTGATAGTGTAGTTTTGTCATATCACGGATGGTGACGTGACCAAATAGATTAGAATTAGAAATAAAGTTCGTGGAAGTTAACTTTAAAATAAAATTAAAAAAGTTAATTAATATAAAAAATTTCGACTCTGGCAGCCGGAAGGTGCTAGCTATCCAATTAGTCCACTAATATAGGTCCTAATATTTTAATTATTAATATATGTCAAATATATAGATAGACTACATAAAAAATATTATAATCAATGTTTTTGCATTAGAACTACAAAAAGTAAAAACAACCTATATTTATGGGTGATGAGTATTTTTTACTATTACTAGTAGGGTATTCGTGCGTTGCAACGAAACCCCAAAAGATAGTGATACATATCAACAAACGAGATCCTAAATCATATAATAAATATTAATTTTCTTTCACATACATATAAACAGAAACACTAACTCCGCCTATTACATCACTTATTACTACTACCTGAAAATTAAAATTTTGAGATCATAGATTGTTTATCTTTGGAAGTTGAAGTTAATGCCGACTTCTCTCCCCGGCGGGCTCATTTCTAGCCATTTCCTGTCGGCAAGGAATACTACTACAGAAAAGGTCTTTACAGACGGTTCAAAAATGTCATCACAAACGGTTTCGTGAGCCGTCTGAGTTTATGAGCCAGTAATGACATGAGGTCATCACAGACAGTTTTTGAACCGTCTATGATAGTTGACTATCACAGATGGTTTATAGATGAAACCGTCTGTAAAAGTTGACTATTATAGACGGTTTGTAGCTAAAACCGTCTGTGAGAGCTTATGTATCACAGACGATTTGTAGATGTAACGGTCTGTGAGAGCTGATGTATCACAGACGGTATGTCCTAAGGAATCGTCTGTGATATTCTTTTGTATTGCTAGTTCGATTTTTGTTTATTGGCTAGCCTCAGAAAATGCTAGCTATACTCTCTGAACAAGTTGAAACACAACAAGTACATGTACATCCAATTCACATTCATTTCAGAAACAAGCATATTCAATTCACATTCATTTCATAACCAAGCATATCCAATTTACATTCATTTCAGAAACAAGCACATCCAATTCACAAATCAATTAACTAAAATTAACAATTAATATACATTTACACACATGAATCATTAAGTTCAATCTACATTGTGGAACTTTCCATTTGGATTTATGACCTCACGGTTCAAGAATGACGCAAACTGTCCTCGAAAGTTTATGAGATGACCCTGTTCCAACGCAGTTGTATCGATGCTCGCAACCTGTCGCTAGGAAGATTAAATTCGTGCATATATAAATTGATAAGTATGAAATAATTATTGCAAGATTGACAAACTTGATGATCATTGGTCATCGCGAACCGAACGAGTAGTTCCATGTTGTGGCAAACATAGTATCCACAGATGGTGCAGGCCAGCGGCTGCTGATGGCACTTCAAAAATAGAATTGGTTAGTTCGAGAGGCATTACTACGAAGTGTTATATATGATTAATGTGTACTAGTGAATACCGAAAAATTTAGATCGTCTCGTAGAATCTTTCCCTTGCATTTCCCTCCTATAGCAAAGTACACGGCGAATGATCTACGTGATTCTGAGAAGTTAGCCATAGCCATTGTAAAGGAAGGAAAAACTACAATAGAGTTATCTATGGAGGAAATGTGTTTACCTATAGATTAATTATCGGACAATTGTGAAGTCGTGTGCGGCCCTCTTTAGGGAATCCAGGTATATTACTATGTTCCATTTTGGTATAATTACAATTAGAATTCAGTGGAACCTACACAGGTATGTCGTCATGGTCATTTAATCTAAGTTCGTGTTGCTTATAAAGTACAAATCAACAAGTATAGCCACTAGAGCAGCACTTACTCCGGGTTGTAGGGAAAAAGTATGAATTCCTTGTCGCGGTGAGCCAGCAATGACTCTGTCGTGTAATCCTCGACGAATTTTGCATTCTCCTTGATGGTTTGCAAGGAGACCAAGTGTGGGTTGAGGAAACCTACCGGTGAATTCCTTAATTCGGCTTCAGAAATCATGTGTGTGTGTGTATATATATATATATATATATATATACAAAAGCAAGTAGTAAAATATAACACTTATTGGTATTACACGAACGTTGATCGTGATTGTACATATTTACAGTGCCCAGCATCGCATGAGTGAGGCGTCGAGGGCGTCGAGGTTGAAGAGAAAGAATAAGTCCTCGAGAGTCACCGTGAAGACATAGTCTTCAACCACGTGTTTAAGATGATCCTTCTTGAACTTGACAATGACACCCGAGCATTGTTGTCCATCTGTCTTGCTGGCTTGTTCCATGTACTATACATGCAATCTCGTGCAAGCAAATCCTAGGGTACGGTCGTGCTCTTCCATCTCGACCAACGGCTCTCCTAGCATGAATTTCTGGGCCAACGTCAAGAAGGGGATATCAGAATAGGAGTCGAACATCTTTGATTTGCCATTGCTGCCTCGCTTTTTAGAGGTTGACTTCACGAGAGTCGACCGAGCACGAGGTGTAGATGCATCTGATGCACCGGGTGTTGGAAATATGCCCTAGAGGCAATCATAAAGATGATTATATTTCAATATGTTCATAACATTGGATAATATGTCATCTTGTTCACAGAATAATATCAATAATATTTATTATCAAGTATGTGACTTGATTGTGAAACTATATATTTCTGTGATGATTATTCTTAAACGTTCACTGGTCGGAAACATATGAGAACACATATAAATATACTAGTATATGTATTGGTTGATGACCTGGTTGTAGATCATGCTGCATTAAGGTTTGTCCGATACATTCTATGTGTGTTTGGGAATCGTTATGTGCTACTAGGTACCGCTGACGACTAGTGGTCGGAAAAGAGTTTCCGAGTCACAACCAATTACATATGAACCTATAGGGTCGCACACTTAAAGGGCTGTGATTTGATTTGGATGGTGATCCGAATTCTTGTAGGCCTTGAGTTCATAATGGGCCTCAAGTTCGAGACCCATCATGGATGCCTATAAATAGAGGGGCGGTGGCAAGGAGTGTGAGTACAGTCTTTTGAAGAACTTCCCGAAACCCTAATAGCCACGCCTTTCTCAACCACGCTGTCGGCGCTAGCACTCCAGCATGTGGTGTCCCTGCCCCGTATGTGTGGATATCTTGGAGGTGTTGTTGCGAAGCATCAACACTAGGACGATTCGCAACTCAGACGCGCGGCGAGTACATCTACTCGGAGGAGAAGACGCACGGCGAGTACGACCACTCGGAGGAGAAGATGCGCGGCGAGTACGACCACTCGGAGGATAAGACGCGCGGTGAGTACGACTACGACCGCATCATCTCGCTACATTGACTCTAATTCCGCTACGAGTCAGCGCGTCTAGTGGTAATCTCGTGATCTATTACTAGCGGAGGTTCCTTGGTTGCACGGTAAAAAATTTGTTTTGTGCTATCGTAGCCTTCCCGCGATCCTTCACCGGGCCCTTACCGCTTCGGTGTAGGTAGCTCCTGTGGACTTGACACTGTTACAGAACATTCCCTTGAAGTTGACACCGGAGCAGGTAGCTCCAAGCAGATGTCACTCTTGGGCCACTGGATGAATGTTCCACTGGCTTTCCTTAGAGTCATAACCTCGTCGTTTGGGGGAATCTACAGCGGGACGACCCCAAAATTGGCATAAACACTGTCCACATTCACCTTTGCGAAACCCGGCGCTGGATTTACACCATACACCAAAGCCCCGACACCGGATGAATACACCTGGCCCCAAGCAGCATCTGGGGCAGCGGAGGCATATCTCACTTGGAGCTTGCACTTCATAGCCACCTACATAACGATACCAAATTAGCTACTCTAACAGCCTGTCAATGGATCGAGCATTCCAGAGATAATAATTATTACCACGATGTCATCGACGGATAATCTGTCATCACCTTTTGGGGTAGGGTTAGGGTTGGACGCGCAGCTACTCGAAAGTTTGGGGGGCTGGCTAGCACAATAGGGGCACAGACTTGTAACTGATTTTACCTAAGCCTTTCCTCAAGGCTCTCCATCTGACGCCGCGTCTCATCTCTAACATGATCATTGATCTCATCTCTGATGGATTCAGTGATCTCATCTCTGAAGGATTCACGAATCTCCTCTCGTAACCGTGCATCGCGCTCGGCTTTGGTTCTCTTCCTACTCCAGTACGCTTCGGAGTCCACTGGGAATCCATGTTTCCATGAAACATAAAGACTAAAAGGCCTCTCGTACGACCCGAGTGCGCATTGTTTTCTAGGGTCGCGTATAGTATATCTTTCTCCCTGACTGCCTAGAATGAGCCTTGGAAAGATTGTGCACTCAGTGTTTCCTGAAATAGCCCGATATGTCATTTCACTTCCTATGAAGTTATGGAGTAATTACAAACTAGATAGTTTGATATCTTACCAGGCGCTGGGACACTCCTTGTCTGCGGGGTTTGAAAAGGAGATGACCCCCGAAGACAGTGTAGATAACCTCGCTCTTAGCCAATTTCGGGCGCGGTCATAAGGGATCTCGGCAAATGGCGGGGAAGCATTCGAAAGGTTTGCCTACCGGTCCTGATCCCTCTATTGCGGAATTTTACCCGTATACCCAGCTGTGCCAAGTCTGTGGGGTGCGTGTTTTTGCATGGAGGGCCCTGTGCACCGCATTTTCACTCCTAAAATCATATGTCGTATTCTTCACCACAAACTCTTTCCAGTACTCTTCCAAGAGCAGATATTTGTGGAAGGGCGTCAGATCCTTCTCCACGTAGTTCTTGATAAGCGTGCTCTTGAAGTTCTTCCATGCTTTGTACACCTGTAGCAACGTGTGTCATCGCACAGAGTCCGAGTGTTATTCTGGGATCTCGAACGATCAGAAAATATCCGTCAGCAGCCCACCTTTCTAAGCTTTAGTCAACTCCTTCAACGAATCGTAAGTGATGTTGACCTGTTCTTGTGCAACTATTCCGCCCGTTCTTCGGAATGCGGACGCTGCTCGGGGAGGATTGATAGGGGTCCCATAATCATCGACCTCCGTGATGGTAAATCGGCCCTCGGGCCTTTTCGATATTCATCTTCTTCTACCGTGCTTGGATATTCCAGAGAACGGCATGCATAAACATATTATCATAAGATTTGATCTCTATGTGTACGGGTATAGACACCAATTAATAAATAATTGAGATATGTAGGGAAGAAATTAGGACCAATACAATGACATAATGGACATATAAACATGTAAATCCTCTAAGTCATTTAAAAGGAATAATATGCTCAACACAAACATCATGTGAACAAATGAAATTAGCATAAAGCTAAGATTTAATATTTTAATATTTCTCTTAGATGTAGAGTAAGCATTCAAATTAGAGCTCAAGTTCAAATCCGATTATCAAAACAATTTCATTACAAGACTATTACCATCACAACATTCATCTCAAGCCCACCACACCATATTGTAATATATTTCAATAGCAGTATCAAAACAAATACCATATGAATCACTGACTAGAGCAAATATAAATTCCTAAAACAAGTACAACACCTCATATTACTCAGTGTTTGAACCAGATACATGAGTCCATGAGGACCATGACAGCATGACAGATTATTGATAGAAAGAGTGAAAGAAAGGGGTGTCAGGGTCGGCAACTCAGCATCGGTTATCTTTGGGCTTCGAGGAGAAGGACAAGTAGGGAGCAGTACTAGAGCAGCAGGGCAGCATCGAAGAGGAGGAGACGCGCTGGGCTAGAGGAGGAGGCGGCGTCGAGGACGGTGGCGACGGACTCAGGGGGGAGTTACGCTGGGCTCGAGGAGGATGCAGCGTCAAAGACGGTGGCGATAGGGTCAGGGGAGGAGGGTAAGTTGAGAAACTTAATCTTGAGTGGGGGGGGGGCAAACCCTAGAGTCTGAATATAAATAGGGTTAGACATCACAGACGGTTCTAAAGTAGAACCGTCTGTTATAAATAATATCACAGATGGTTCCAATAAATAACCGTCTGTGATATCTGATGTATCACAGACGGCTTATCCTAAAGAACCATCTGTGATAGATTATGTATCACAGACAATTTTTAGATGAAACCATCTGTGATATTCTTTTGTATTGGTAAATCTAGTTCTGTTTATTGGTTAGCCTCAGGAAATACTAGTCATGCCCTCTAAAACAAACATAAACGCAACAAGTACATGTATACATCCAATTCACATTCATTTTAGAAAGAAGCATATCTATTTCACAGTACAAATCAATTAACTCAAATGAACTAAAATTAACTATTCGGAACATATACACACATTGTTCAATCTTTAAAAATTAGCCCTTCATGATGATCGACGCGTATGTAGCTAGTTTCGTCACGTTGTTCTTCCTCGACCCTTATTCTCTTTTCAAAAGGAGGTAACTCATCAAATTGATTGTATTCTTCTTCGTCCACTACATTCTCAAAACAATACTCCTTTTTCCATGAAGAACTACGTGTCACTTCTTATTTGCCTGGTCGGTTACATAGAAGACTTGAACAACTTGGTTAGCGAGTACGAATGGTTTGTCATTGTATCCAACATGTTCGAGGTCCACAGTAGTGATGCCATATTTGTCGACCTTCATCTGTGGGAGATGGACCCAACAACACCAAAACAGGGGGATATTAAAAAGCACGTAGTCGAGCTCCCAAATCTCCTCCATGAGCCCATAGTAGGAGCTCCTCAGCCCATCAGTACTGAACGCATCTATGCAGACATCGCTGTTCTGGTTAGTGCTAATTATATCCTGAGCCCGCGTATAGAATGTATACTCATTTATATTGTATCCTTGCCATATCACAACTGTAAATGTTGGCCCTTTTGCCAACCATGTCAGCATATCACTTGACGAGCTCCTAGCGAGTGGCTCCTTCAACCATTGGTTGAATTAACAGTTGTGCTGTCTCGTGATCCAAACATCTGGTCGCTTCGGATTCTGTTGTCGAAGCACATCCTTGTGCTGATCGATATACGGGGACACTACAATCATATGTTGCAAGACCGTGAAATAGGCTTGAGCATATGCATCCATATATGGAGTGATTGCTTTCCTTTTGATGGTCCCGATACCCTCGAGCCTCCCCTCATGGTGAGATTGAGGCACACCTATCGCTTCGACCTGAGCCATGTAATCGACGCAAAACTCAATGACATCTTCGGTTGCATAACCTTTGACGATGTCGCCCTCCGGCCGAGATCGATTCCATACATAGGACTTAAGAATTCCCATGAACCTCTCGAACGGGTACATGCTACGTAGAAATATGGGCCCGCACATCTTTATCTCCCTCACAATGTGAACAATGAGATGGACCATGATATCAAAAAACAAAAGAGGGAAATACATCTCAAGATCATATACAGTAGTCACCACCTTGTCCTGTAGAGCATATAGTCCTTCGAGATCGATGATGTCGGGACCCCGGATATGCAACTCTAAGACCCTCTATGTATTCTGAACTAGTCGCATGATCAGTAACTAGTCCATACAGTTTGCAACATCGATGAAATCATATCCATACAACAAGGTAGCTAGGAAGCAAACAAATTAATATTTCTTAGTAGAAAAAGGACCTTATGGTCAAGCTCTACAGAGTTTGCCACGCAGGGATTAACGATAACAGAGTAAACTTGCAGCGGAAAGAAGCCACTCGTGGAAGCTATACGACATGCCCACAGGCAATCGAGTGGAGGACGCGACCTAGTTTGTATAGTCTTTGAAGTAGTCTTCCTCGTAGAACTTGATACTCCCCGGGTCTTCTTTGGTGACTGATCAACAAATGACGCAAAGCCGTGAGTATTTAGAGTACTCAGCAAGTCGTAGAGAAATGTATGCAAATAGTATTGATTCAAGGCTGGCTATTTTGCAGAAGGCAATATTGGCAGTAAATACAATAAGTAGATTGTAAAGCATCATTTGAAAGATTAATACATGGGTAATCAAGTTTCTTTGAAATAACTCGTGAACACCCTGTTCACTTCCCAACCAACGACCACTCCAACAACTCGAAACCATCCACTACAATATTTTTTAGAAAATCTACCCCTCATGTGAAATCACCAAACATTATCAATAACCAGGGATACGACTATTCGAATAGTTTTACACTCTGCAAAGGTTGTACAGCTTGACCCACAAGAGAAAATCATCTTATACTGTCCGCTCACACACTTCTAAGGTGTGCGACTACGAGATTATCACAAGGCTTTTACAAAGCTCTGCTTTGACTCGATCCGGCCCCCTCTGGCGCCACTTATCAACCCAAACAGAACCGACTCAAAGTATTGCTAATTAGTTGGCCAGGTCCACCCCATAAATGGACTTGTGGTTGCACGGTATAACCCAGATCAATGGTGCACAAAGTTAAGTCCTTAGTGGCTACTCAGGCGAAACATCCTCATCCCAATGTGCTTCCCACACCCTCTTTACTACACGCTCATTCGCTCAAGTATGAAATCATTTTTGGTTCAACCCGACCAAATGGCAACCCTTGCCATAGCATAACAAATTTTATCAACAGTGGCTCCGCCACAATTCCATATATCTTTAAGTCAAATTCATCATCATTGAATCATGTGATCGAGAGACCATCGCATAACTAAAGCACGACTAAGCATAATACGCACCCATGTTGGTATTACAATAATATCCAACTAAGATTTCCCAACCTATGGTGCCCAAGGGTACATGTCAACATGTCAATCACAATTATTTAAGGAGTTATACTGTCAATTAGGTATTTAACTAATCCCGGAACAATTGATATAAAAATAGCAATGCATGCTGATATAAAACAATATAATTTTATAAAATGGGTACAACATGATCAAAGGCCTACGACTTGCCTTCGTTGAAGAGTTGAGATGCTTTGGTCGAGGTCGCCGGGTCCAAAAATTCTTCGGAAACACCAGAATCTATACGTGTGAAAATAGTCAAATAAATAAAACAATTCCATATAAAGTCCAAAAAGAACCAAAAGAAAGGTACTGAATTAAGATGAAATTAAAAATTTGAATCACTCGAATAGGAGCTCGAAGTAAGGAGAACGAGCTCTCGGAAGGAGGTTTGACTACAGGTGGTCGGAAGAAGGTTCGACTACCTGGTCGAAGATGGTTTGACAACACGACGTGGTCAAAAGAATGATTCGACTGCTTGGCGCGGTCGAAAGAACGAGAGAGAGAATAGGGCATAGGGAGCTTACCAAGAACCGAGAGAGAGAGAGAGAGAGGCCAGGGAGGTCAATGGATGGCGAATGGTGATGGGAAAGTTCGCGGTCGAAGGCAAAGAAGGACGGTGATGAAGAGAGCGGCGGCGAGATGGTCGAGGATGGCACAAGCGCTCTGGTGGTCTCTTCGGCGGTGAGGAGGTGACGCCGCTAGAGGCAATGGCGCGAGCTCCAGCTGGCGGTGGCAAAACTCGAATCACAACGAAATGAGGGCCAGAGAGAGAGAGAGAAAAAGGAGAGTTGAGGGGAAAACAAGAGGAGGCAAAGGGCTCCCTGGTGCTCCATTTATGGGGGAAGAAGGAGGACCGGGTGACAAGACGGAGCAGTGAGATTCGCGGCGGCGCGGCTTGGGTGCACGACCGGCAAGTAAGGGAGGGGATGGGGGCAGGGAGGGGAGGATACAAGAGGGGGAACGGGCGCGACGGAGGTGGCAACATTTAATAGGCGAGGACTTTTGCGACGGCTATGGCGCGACGGGGGAAAGACGGGAGCAGGTGGGGAGGAGACAAGCAGGGCTGGTCTAAACCAAGCGGCTGGTCGAAACCGAGAAAGTGGTCGACAACGAGAGGGTGGTCGACAACGAGAGGATGGTCGACACCGAGAGAGTGGTCGACAATAAGAGGATGGTCGAAATCGAAAGGGTAGTCGAAACCAAGAGAATGGTTGAAACTAAGAGGGTGGTCGAAACCGAGAAACGTGGAGTGGGTCGGCGCGCGAGGGAAAGGAATAGGTCGACGGGAATTCAGAATGAACAGAGAAATGAGACTTTAAATACCAGAGAACTCCAATAAACTTAAAATAATCTAAGTTTTGAATTAGTTGAAGTTTGATTAATTCATATTAAATTGCTTTTAATTTCAAAAAACTCCAAGTTAAGTTTTAGCAATTCAACAAAACCAAATGGATATTTTTATTTTAAAATTTTTCAAAGAGGCCCGAAAAACTTGAGATGTTACAGATAACCTGCTGAGCAATTGTGTTAAGGAAATAACACAGCCTTGTGACTGTCTCTCGGACTTTGATCGACAAAATACTTCTAATTACAACATAGAGCATCTGTGTCATCAGCACATGACAATCATGAGACTTCATGCTAATTAACTTTAAATCTTCTATCGAAACAAGTTTCTTCATGTTGGCGAAGTAACTGGACGGAACTTTCACACCATACAAGCATTAACATAGTTCAGTTCTCTCGGCCTTGGACAGAGTATAACAAGATGAGGGCGGTACGTTCGTCATTTATCGGTCTTTGTCGGTGCTAACTCAGGTCTGATGTCCATATCAACCAAGTCAAGCCGTGCGTTGATACCATCATTTGTTTTGTCACAAATGTTCAATAAGAGACCAATAAAGCTGTCACATACATTTTTCTCTATGTGCATGACGTCGATGCAGTGGTGAACCCCTTCGAATCAAGTGTGCTTCGATCTGCACTCGGTTCTTAAACATCTTCAGATTCTCGCAATCAATGCATGGACATTACATATATTCCACACCTTTATTCAACATATCCTCCTCGGCAACTCTTGTAAAAGCAAATATGCTATTAATGCACTCTTCACTCACATCGTTGCCAGCATACATCCAGTTTCGATCCATCTACGCGACACATATAACAATTTGATGTTAAATATTGAATTAATTAATTAGTATACTATAGATGCAACTTTTGATATGTCTTTTGAAATATGAATTTCTAATGAACTGAAAAAACAGCAATACACCCTAGGGTTAGGTGCTCATCACAAACACATTATAAATAGCTCATGCCCAACTTCAATGGTAAGATGCTAACACTTGCAAAATAACCAAAAAAAAAGATCTAAACTATCTTCAATTATCTCTTTATCGATCTAAACTATCTTCAATTCTCCCCACTTTTGACACACAGGAGCATAAACTAAACCTTAAGTTTAGCTTTACTAGTGTGTGTATCTTTGTAATAAAGATATTTTCCTTTTGAAGAATACGACTATAACATCCCAAAATGCGGCACGGGCCCAACTCCCAGGACTTGTCTGTAAATGACGCATCCCATGTAGCGTTCCCTTGGATTTAAGTTGACGGTGAACCCGAGCACTGAACCCTCATCAGTAAAGCGTCACACTGACACAATTAACCAAAAGATCGCAAAGATGCAAGCTGGGCATGCAGGCAAAGCAGATCAGATGAGCACCAGAAAAAAAAAAACAAACCCCGCCTCAGATCATTACAAATAGAATTACACGTGAATAGCTAAAGTCAAGCAACGAATGAAGAATCCACAATCGTACTCAGTCATACAGTGTCTGAAATTAATCAAATAGAATTACACAGAAGCTGACCGCACAACACCAACGAGTGAATAACACTGGAATTGCACACAGCTGCGTAAGCCTCTGAAACTATCGCGCATCACTAGATCCATGCAATACACTAACTCAGAGGCCCGGATCAGCCCACGCCATACTCTCAGCCAAGCACACCCTAAGTCCTAGGACCTCACAAGAGATAAGGGGAATTGAGGCGCAGGAGTCCCACGCATGAAAATGCCAAAACAGCAACAGAGCACGACGCAAGCACAACTTAAGTTTATACAATTTTGTTAAATATTAATTAAGACTATATACATGATGGGTAAGCAAGGTTACGACTTACAAGTTACACAACGATTTTAACATTCTATGCACAAGCGAGTACAACAACCCAGCACCACAACATACATTCTTCACCTCATGCTAGGGCACCTATCAACAAAACACAAGCAGGCTTTGCCATCTATCCACTCGGTTAATTATAGGTAAGTGAATTAGAAATACCGTTGCCCTTCAAAATTCCCCATTTAATCATAAATCCGGCAGTTGATGTAAATAAACTCTACAAAGAACCAGCCAAACAGAACGGACCTCATGAAACTGTTCTTCCATAGCAAATAGAGGCTAAGTAGAGATTTTTTGCCCATTTCTCCTGCAAACGTATTAATCAAATAGGTGCGCAAGAATGGCTAACCTGCGGAGTTTAGAAAAGGGGGAGAGAATATCAAGTCACCTTCACATGCTGGCTCGGGAAAGCGGATGTTCTTAGGGTTTCCTGTGTTTCATCAACAGGTTTTCTTTTGGGGATGCTCAAGATAAATGCTGCCTGGTCCCATGTAGCAGCTGTCGCAGTGATGCGATAACCATTATCCCAACGCCGATGGATTCCCTCACTTGGATACAAGAAGTCAAGCTCCACGACCTACAACAGAAAATGTTAAACAAGGGCACTGAATTAGGTCCCCATAATTTTTAGCATATGGTCCGTTGAACCCTCAATTGTCCTTTTGAGATTCAGCAATAGTAAAACATGTGGATGTTGTATACTTTTTAGGCTAGTAGAAGTGTTCAATAGGAGGACAGATATACCTGATCCATGAAACCAGCGTTACGGGACATGACCACTGCCCACCGGCTTCCTGCAGTGGCCATAGCAGTGACGTAGAAACCGTCCTTCCACTTTTTGTTTATCCACTTGTAGGGAAATGAGTCGCTTACTTTGTAGGATTGCTGGGCATATTGTGTTCCTGGAGGCTCAAAGTCAGTGCAACAACAAAACTATTCAGAACCTCAAAATTTAAAAGCTTGCAATTTGCTGCTCTGAAAAAAACCCCCCTTGAAATTTGCATTTCCAGGCAAGATTAATCTAGTCCAGTAAATCTCACTATATATAGCTTACTGAAAACAAAGACTTGAATTTTGCAGGGACCATCTGTCAATTCCCTGTGAGACCAATGTTACACAGTTCTATACTATCTGGGAGAAGCTTCAAGATTCCTGAGAAACTGCAGTACCAGGACACACCATGATCAGAGTCCTGGTACTGTGCACGCATGTATTGTTGTTAGTCTTGAGCCCAAGGCATCAATGATATTACCTCTTGACATGACCACCAGAGAACTGCCACTGTTTGCACCTGCTAATGCAGTAATGTAGTAGTTTTTCTCCCACTGCTCCATTATCCATTCCTGAGAGCAACATAGGCAAGTAGATCAAAATTGTGGATTTCATGGGGATATGCTCCAGATCTTAGGATGATGTGACAATTGGCAATGACGTTTACGGTTTGTCGTTTCACGCGTTTTCGACAAAGTTACAGGCTTACTGCTCAGGGGCTGTCCGACCGGTCCTTGCACGGCGGTCCGACCGGTCCCAAATCGGTCGGACCGGCCAGGTGGGGCGGTCGGACCGGCGATGACCAAAAGTGTTCAAAACGAGTGGGCCAAAAATAGGTGTTGTAGGCAAGTGAGGGATCCCAATGCACTTGGTCTCATGATTTTTGGAGTCTCGGTGAAAAGTTCTATTGGTTTAAAGTTTCGAAGGTTTGAATTTGGGAGCTTGATTTTCGGCTAAGTCCTATAGGGCGGTCCGGCCGCTCATTGAGGAGCGGTCCGACCGCCATGGGGCGATCGGCCGCTCACTGGAGCGGTCGACCGTGAACTACTTGAACGTCGGCCAACCGTGGCGAGGTTGTTTTGTTAGGTCAAAGTCATTGGTTTCATAGCATATAATTTGCATGATGCATGTTTTGACTAACATGGGTCAAGTTGTGAAGAACTTGTTCCCGAATACGTGTTTTCTTGTCTGTGGTTGTGCAGGTAGCTTGGTGGTCAACGACGGTCAACGGCGAGTAGAATCGGGACTAGACTTGAAGAGTTGAGGTCCAGAACGATCGACGATGCCGGGTGGGGTCAACGACTAAGCGTGACACAAGATGGACAATGGTGACCTATTGGCAAATCCATGACGCATGGTGAAGCGGTTTAGGTCAAAAGGTTAAAGACGCGCCATGGAAGCGTGCGTATGTGACCCGTTTGTTAGTGGGCCTTAACGGGAGCCCAATTAAGTCAAACCCTAAGAGTTTTAGGCCTCCACTATAAATAGGAGATGGTGGCTGCACCTCTCTCTCTCTCTCGCCTTTTTATGTTTCAAAACCCTAATTGTCTTTAGGGGAGTTGAGGTGGAGGCTAGGGCTCTTGATGGTTTGTGGTGAATTTCGTGATCCTTGATTGTCTCATCGATCCATGATGGTGTGGATGTAATCCACTTCAATCACGAAATCAATCTATGCAAGGTTTGCTTGAGATAAGTCTCTTTTCGTTCTTGCTTTCAATTTGGTGATTTTAGGGCTTTCTTTGATCTGCGAGTTTGTGATTGATTCTTTCACGTGAATTAGCTTGCTGTGATATGTGTGAATCTATCTAGCATCATCTTGATCATCAATCTCTCACGAACAAGCTTTAGGATCTAGTTTTCGTTCTTGCCGGTTTTAGACCTTCGTTAATCAATTGGCAATTGCTCAAGATCGCTCCAAGAATTATCATAATATTCAATTGGAATAGGTCCTCAATAGCATATAGAAGGTGTGTGCAAAGTTTCATAAAGATTAGAGTTGAGAATCAAAAGTTTCACCTAATTGCAAGTTCGCCATCGGCCGATTTTCTTTGCTGCAGATCGGTTCGAGTCACGGCCGATCATTGTCATCACCGGCCGATCGATTTTGAGCGGTCCGACCGCCAAGACAACGCCGGTCGACCGCCGACAATCGGTCCGACCGGTTGAGTATAACGGTCGACCGCCTGCGTCTTTGTGAGTCTTGATAATCTTAGTTGATTTTGTTATATTGCTTAGGGTTTAATTGGATTCAATACTAGTCTTCCATCAGATGGTATATTGATCTTCATAGCTTTCTAATAGCTACTGGAGTTAAATTGTATTGAGTTCATAATTTGTGAAAAAGTGAGCGTGCTCCTATTCACCCCCTCTAGTCGCCTTTACGGTCCAACAAGTGGTATCGAGCCTGTTAGTTCAATCTTGATCTTAACCGGTCAACGAACTTTGGCGATGGATAAGTTTTCTACTAAACCGCATATCTTCGATGGGCACGACTATGCCTATTGGAAGAATCGTATGCGCGTCTTTCTTGAGAGCGAGGACAAGCTATTTGGGATGTTGTTAGAGCCCATTGGTTATTCCCGAAATTGCTACACCGCTTCGCAATTCTTTTGGCTAACAACAATAAGGCTAAGAATCTTTTATATGGTGCACTTGGTAGACAAGAATATGATAGAATTTGCAATCTTTCAATGCGCATGAAATTTGGAACACTCGAAACATATCATGAGGGTTCGTCCCAAATCAAAAGGTGCGTAAACTGTTTACAAGCGTGAGTACAATAAATTCGAGATGCGTCCCGAGAGAGCATCGATGACATTTTCGATCGCTTTAATAAAGTAATTAATCAAATGAAAGTCGTTGATATTGAATATTCTCAATCGAAAATGCCACCCATCTCTTGGTCGCAATCAACACCAAGGAGTGGGAGATGAAAGCTCCGCTATAGAAGAAAATGTTGATCTTTCAAGTCTTACTTTAGAATTGCTTTATAGTAAACTCAAGACTCATGAAATTAAAAGAGTTGATCATCCTAAGAAAGATAATTTAGCTTTGGTAGCAGATCCTCTCAAAAGGCTTTTGATGACTCTTGTGAATCTTCTTCGGATTTTCATTTGCTTGTTTATCGCTATTCATGAAGAGGAGCTTGAAAGTATTCTGAAGCAGAGTTAGCTCTTCTAGCTAAGAAATTCACACGGGCCTACAATAATGTGAGAAACAAAAGAGAGGTGGTCCCAGTAACATGCTATGAATGTGGTGAGCTCAATCATATCCGCAAATTGCCCCAAGTCGAAAGGTAAGAGCAATCATAAGGAAGGAAAGCCGACTTGGAAGAAGCCTCCTTTCAACAAATCAAGGTATGAGGCAAATAAGCTTGTGAAGGTCGCTCACGGGTCCTTGCCGCTTTGAGGATCAATCCTTGAGCGATGTGGATACTTTGGGAGTGAGGAGGACAAGGAGGAGGAGATCCTCAAGGCAAAAAGAAAGGGAAGGCCAAAGACTTCACGGCATGTGCTTCATGGTCGACAACCGACGACATTGATAATGATGAGGTATCTTTTTCTTATGATGAGCTTTCTGCTAAATATGATTCTATAGTTGAGCAATTGCTTAGTCAAGATGAAGCGTTAGAATTTGTTATGACAAAAAATAAGTAATTAGAGTCAAAGATTAACAAATTGAAAGTAGAGCTTAAAACCGCTAAAACTCTTGAACTCGATGAATGTTTATCTTGTCATGCTATGCATTCAAATTACCAAGTTACAATCTGCTCATAATATTTGTGTACAACAACTTGAGAATGCTAAATCTGAACTAAATGAAATTAAAAGTGCTCCTTGTGAAAAATGTTTAGAATCTAGTAAATTGATTGCTTTTGATGTTTTTGATTCTAGCCCTTGTACTTCATGCTTAGAAAAAGATCGTGAAATCAAAGATATCTTAGAAGTCGCTAGAGTCAAATATGCTAAGCTTAAGGACAATATTGAAAATACTACTTGTGCTTCATGTTCCACTCTTAAGCTTGAAATTGCTTTGTATAAGGAAAAATCTATGGATAAAACTTGTGATTCTTGTGTTAACTTGAGAAAAGAAAATGCTTACCTTCATGATACATTAGAAAAATTTTCTAAAGGTAAGAAACAATTAAACATGATTCTTGACAAGTCTAAAACTCCTTATAAGAAGCAAGGTTTAGGATTCAATTCTTTTCAAGACAATTCAAACCCAAAAGTCATTCAAGTCTTGGAAAAGGTTTAATTGAATTCAAAACCCAACTGCAAAAACATCTTTTAAATCTGCGAGTTTTGCCCAACCTTGTATTAATTCAAATGGTGCGTCTTCTAGTGGTACCAAGTACCATTGCACTTATTGCAAAAAGGGTGGACATTTGATTGAATATTGTTGGCGAGGTTGAAAAATGATAGGAAAATTTTTGATAGAATTTCATTCATGCAACCTAGAGCTTCTATGAGACATGGTAACACGAAAAGAATAAACTGGATTAGGATTTTTATCTCATGCAAATCATTATGTTTCTAGACATCCTAATTCTAATGTGTATCGATTTGGTTCGATCATTGTGATCACCTGATCGACCGCTTTGGTCACGGTCGACCCACAAGACAAAGCCGTCCGATCGCCCATGTACGATTCAAGTCTCATTTTAATTTAAACATTGCTCATAACCGAATGTTAAATGAAATCAAGGATAGTACTTCGGTTTGTATACTCCTTGTAGACGTGTGTCTCAAGATCGATTCCTAAATCTTGTTTATCTAATCCCGAGATTGAGACACATCGTTTTTACTCCTTGATTTTTAGGATTACCGCGGAAAGGGAAGAACACGTGGTTCGTTGACTCGGATGTTCACGCCACATGACCGGAACTCAAAATGGTTCACCTCTTTCACGCGAGCAACAGTGATGACTTCATCACTTTTGGAGATGATACACAAGGGCGAATTGAAGGAACAGGATCAATTAGGGTAAACAACAAATTCATTCTAAAAGATGTCGCTCTTGTGGACAAGCTTAGGTATAATCTTCTTCTGTTTCTCGACTTCTTGATGATGGTTATGAGACTGCTTTTTAAGAAAAATGCTTGTCGTGTGCTTGATTCTCTTGGTGAGCTTGTGTTTGGAATCTCTAGAGTTGGTAGAATTTTGGAGCCGATTTTTCGTAATCTCTTCTTGGATCTCTTAAATGTTTGCTTACATCGTCTTCGATTTCGGCTTTGGCATCGACGTTTGGGGCACATTGGTTTTGATCATCGACACGAGTTAGCAACCTTGATCTCATGAGAGGTTTGCCTAAGCTCAAAGTCGCCAAAGATGTCAGATGTGCGCTTTGTAGGCATGGCAAACAAGTTGCCGCCTCACACCTTCTTCGTGACTATGGTTATGGACCGACGGACGTGATGCTTGCTTCATATGGATCTTGTTGGTCCTGCTAGAGTCCGGCGATCGGTGGAAAATGGTATATTCTTGTTATAGTTGATGATCTTTCTAGATATACTTGGGTGTTCTTTCTTACTTCAAAAGATGAAGCTTTTGGTTATTTTCATGACCTTGTTCTTCGTTTGGCTTCTGAGCTTCCTAGTGCTTTGAGAGCGATTCGCAGTGATAATGGCACGGAGTTCAAAAATGCTTCTTTTGCTTCTTTTTGCCGAAGCGTGGTATTGAGCATCGTTCTCTTCTCCACACGCCCTCAACAAAATGGCGTGGTGGAAAGGAAGAATAGAACCTTGGTCGAAATGGCTAGGACGATGCTAGATGAGTATAGCATACCGAGGAGATTTTGGGCCGAAGCTATTGCTACTGCTTGCCATATTGCAAATCGTGTCTTCTTGAGACCTTCTTTAGGCAAGACTCCTTATGAGCTTCGTTTTGGTAGAAAACCCTCTGTTTCGCATTTTCGAGTTTTTTGATCAAAATGTTTTATCCTTAAGACAAGCAACTTAGATAAATTTGAATCAAGAACTTTTGATGGGGTATTTCTGGGTTATCCTGCTCATTCGAGGGGTTTTCGAGTTTTTAATATTGAGACTAACATTATTCAGGAGACTTGTAATGTCACTTTTGATGAGACTAGCCCTCGAGCTAGATCAATTGCTACAGATGATTTACAGTGATGAGAGTATTTTTGTGGAGGAAGATGAGGACGGCTAATGTCATTCCTCATCTGCTCGCCGAGGTGCCCATATTGATACAAGAATCGCCACGTCTACTTCACCTTCATTGAGGCTCTCTTTGCATCATCATCATCAGTGATACTGCTGAGGTCGAAGAAACGACATCTCACCCGGCGCCCACTCGCATTCAGAGACAAAGATCCTCGGAATGGATAATAGGTAATCTACATGAGCGAGTCACTCGCCTGTATAATGATCCAAATCTCTACTCTCATT
Source organism: Hsuehochloa calcarea (assembly GCA_036346395.1). Taxonomy (NCBI): domain Eukaryota; kingdom Viridiplantae; phylum Streptophyta; class Magnoliopsida; order Poales; family Poaceae; genus Hsuehochloa; species Hsuehochloa calcarea. The sequence continues at coordinate 35,366,068 of CM070602.1, read as the reverse complement.
CGGCTTTTGTTGCTTCTTTTGAACCCCGCGATATATCACATGCTTTATCCGATTCTAGTGGGTAAATGCCATGCATGAGGAGTTAGAGAATTTTGAAAGAAACAAAGTTTGGAACCTAGTAGAACCTCCTAGTGGTCATAATGTTATAGGAACCGTTGGGTGTTTAAGAATAAACAAGGTGAGGATGGTTCTGTGGTTAGAAATAAGGCAGATTGGTAGCTCGTGGTTTCAAACCAAGTTGAGGGGTTAGATTTTGGTGAAACATTTGCTCTGTTGCTAGACTAGAAGCCATTCGCATTCTCGCTTGCATTTGTCGCATCAAAAGGTTTTAAATTATATCGGATGGATGTTAAAAGTGCCTTTTAAATGGTTTCATAGATGAGGAAGTGTATGTTAAGCAACCCCGGTTTTGAGGATCCTAAATATCCAAATCGGGTTTTCAAGCTATCTAAAGCATTGTATGGTCTTAAACAAGCCCCTAGAGCCCAGTATGATAGACTTAAGACCTTCTTGCTTAAAAATAATTTTGAGATGGGTAAAGTGGATAAAACTCTATTTATTCTTAGCGTGACAATGACTTCACGCTTGCTCAAATTTACGTGGATGATATTATTTTGGTGGTTCCTCTAATGCTCTTGTTTCCACTTTTCCGACACTATGTCCGTGGAATTTGAGATGAATATGATGGGAGAGCTTAATTACTTTTGGGACTTCAAATCAAGCAATGCAAGGAAGGAACTTTCATCCATCGACGAAGTACACTAAAGATCTACTCAAACGCTTCAACATGGGTGACTGCAAGCCAATTTCCACTCCCATGGCAACTTCGATCGCTTTGGATCCGGATGAGGAAGGAGAAGTCGTGGATCAACGCGAGTACCGCAAAGATGATCGGCTCCTTCAGATTTGTAAGATCGCGACCGGACATTCACTTCACGGTATGCCTTTGTGCAAGATTTCAGCGCCTCCGAGAACTTCCCATCGCCAAGCCGTTAAGCGCATATTCGTGTATTTACACTCTACCTCTTATATGGCATTTGGTATTCTGCTCTTGAAGATTGTCCATTAGAGGTTTTTCGATTCGATTTTGCGGTCGTTTGCTAGATAGGAAGAGTACCTCGTGCACTGTCACTTCCTAGGTACTTCACTTGTATCTTGGTCTTCTAGAAGCGGCCTTACATTGCACAATCCACTCTTTGAAGCGGAGTATGTAATCGCCGCTAGTTTCTTTGAGCTGATTTTGTGGATGACGCCCACTTTGAAGGATTATGGGTTAAACTTTGCTAGTGTTCCTCTTTTCGTGATAACACTTCGCTATTAATATTGCTAAAACCCAAAGGCAACATTCTAGGACTAAACACATAGACATTCGCTTTCACTTCCTTAAAGATCATGTTGAAAAAGGTGATATTGTGATGCACTTCAGAGAGTCCAAGCTCAATCGCGATATTCTTACCAAGCCTTTAGATCAAACCAGATTTTCCTCTTTGAGAAGTGAGTTAGGGGTAATTTATCCTTATGGGTTGGTTTGAGGGGGAGTTTGATCTTTTCTAACCTTTCCTTGTTCTTTTGATCTTTTATTGTTCTTTTTCTGAACTTAGTGATCTTTCTGAACTTTTTAGGTGTTTAGGCTTTTTATTGCATCTCATTGTATCATATTGCATTCATATGAAAAATACAACAAGTGGTTACAACAAGTGGTATGAAAAATCCAAAAAGATGCATTGTAATATAAGATTTTCTGCTTATCTTTTAAAAATGATGAAGCTTTGCCTATTACCCTTTGGAGCTTTTGTATTTCAATTCTTGCTCAATGTCATGTCTAGTTCTTTGACTTGCTAGAATTATCATGCTTTTACATGTGTAGCTAAGTCTTTGCTATATGAGCTAGAACCTTTTAAATAACTCAAACTAAGAAATTGCAATTTGTGGATGTTTTAGCGAGTTGCGTAATTAGTGCTCCTCTTGTGACATTGGCCCTGTCAGAATTGCTTTGTTAGCTCTTTGATCTAGAATTGACCATTACTTGAGCTTTTGTGTTCTTGAGATTCTAAAAGTACTCATGTGAAAAATGAAAATCAAGATTGTCTTATGCTTAAATTGTGCCAAACTATTCTTACGAGACCGCTTGTCAAATGACATGAACTTGGAGATAGTTTGATGATCCGACGATCTCATGGGGACCGCTTGTCGAAATGACATGAACCTCAAGATTTGTCGCCTTGTAGAAGCTTAGAAAGAGTTTGTGGATGGCTCCTAGTCCAGATCTTCTTTACTAAGATATACCTTTAAACAACTTTTGGTCGAAGCTTAGGATGAGTTTGTGGATGGCTCCTAGTCCAGGATCTTGTCACTAAGTTAGATCATTAGTCAACTTCAATATTCAATGCAAATAAAAAAAAATGTTGACAAATGGGCGTTTACAAAATATTGAGCAAAATGATTCAATACGGGACTTGATTGACTCTTAATGTGGTCTTTGTTAGATTTTTGATCTCACTTTGACATTTTGACATGACCAATTTCACTTTAGGATCCCTGTTGATGAACTTGCTGAATTTGAAGCGTTGCTTAAATTGATAAAATCTACTGCTTTACTTTTGAGCCTTTGTGCTTAGCTTTGATATATATGTCTTACCATGATCTTGCTAGCGTTGTCAGGCTTGATATGCTGTTTGTGCAATATTAGAGATACTACATTGTTCTTTTGGGTAATCTCCAAAGCTTCTTATCAAAATTGAAAATACAAAAAAATGAAGCCACTCCATTGCACTTCATGCATACTCCTCTTTATACTTCTTTTGTTTCTGCTCCTTCTTTTATTCTCTATTTGCTATCCCTGGATGAGAGGAAGGCGTGATTCCTTGATGAATCCATTGTCAAAGGGGGAGAAGATGTGCTAATTAAATGAAAAGATGTGTGATATTTCTTTGCTACTCTTATTTGGAGAAGATGTGTTAATGAGAAAATTGGGGGAGAAGTTTATACAAAGGGAGAAACTGAAAATTTGAAATTTGATGATCATAGTGAGGGGGAGTTCTTGAGTTGCATTCTTATTGTCTTATTGAATATTCTGAACTTGAATTGCATTCTTTTATCCTCACAATGATCATAGGTTAATTGAACAATTGTTCTTTCATATGGACCTTATGTGAGAATTTTGACCCGTTTCTGGAAATTAAAGTTTTTATGCTTACTTTTGCTTTGTCTCACATACCTATACTATTCTGATGCCAGCTTGGTCATTTTCATTGCTTTTTCTTGCTTATGGACCAAGTTGTGCCTTTGTGCGAAAACTGCGAGTAAACTCGTTTTCAAACCTCTTACTTACATTTTCTGGATAATTGCCAATGTGTTCATCAAGGGGGAGATTGTGGATTTCATGGGGATATGCTCCAGATCTTAGGATGATGTGACAATTGGCAATGACGTTTACGGTTTGTCGTTTCACGTTTTCGACAAAGTTACGAGCTTATCGTCAGGCGGTCCGACCGTCCTTGCACTGCAATGGTCCGATCGGTCCCAAATCGGTCGGACCGGCCAAAGTGGGCTCGGACCGACGATGACCAAAAGTGTTCAAAACGAGCTGGGCCAAAAATAGGTGTTGTAGGCAAGTGAGAGGATCCCAATGCACTTGGTCTCATGATTTTTGGAGTCTCCAGTGAAAAGTTCTATTGGTTTAAAGTTTCCAGAAGGTTTCGGAATTTGGGAGCTTGATTTTGGCTAAGTCTAAGGCGGTCCGACGGCTCACGTGGAGCGGTCCGACCGCCATGGAGCGGTCTCGACCGCTCACTGGAGCGGTCGGGCCGAATTACTTGAACGTCGGCCAACTTCGTGGCGAGGTTGTTTTGTTAGGTCAAAGTCATTGGTTTCATGGCATATGATTTGCATGATGCATGTTTTGACTAACATGGGTCAAGTTGTGAAGAACTTGTTCCCGAATACGTGTTTTCTTGTCTGTGGTTGTGCAGGTGGCTTGGTGGTCAACGACGGTCAACGGCGAGGAGAATCGGGACTAGACTTGAAGAGTTGAGGTCCGTAACGATCGACGATGTCGGGCGGGTCAACGACTCAAGCGTGACACAAGATGGACAATGGTGACCTATTGGCAAATCCATGACGCATGGCGGCGGTTTAGGTCAAAAGGTTAAAGACGGCGCGCGGAGCGTGCGTATGTGACCCGCTTGTTAGTGGGCCTTAACGGAGCCCAATTAAGTCAAACCCTAAGAGTTTTAGGCCTCCACTATAAATAGGAGATGGTGGTCGCACCTCTCTCTCTCTCGCCTTTTATGTTTCAAAACCCTAATTGTCTTTAGGGAGTTGAGGTGGAGGCTAGGGCTCTTGATGGTTTGTGGTGAATTTCGTGATCCTTGATTGTCTCATTGATCCATGATGGTGTGGATGTAATCCACTTCAATCACGAAATCAATCTATGCAAGGTTTGCTTGAGATAAGTCTCTTTTCGTTCTTGCTTTCAATTTGGTGATTTTAGGGCTTTCTTTGATCTGCGAGTTTGTGATTGATTCTTTCACGTGAATTAGCTTGTCGTGATATGTGTGAATCTATCTAGCATCATCTTGATCATCAATCTCTCACGAACAAGCTTTAGGATCTAGTTTTCGTTCTTGCGGTTTTAGACCTTCGTTAATCAATTGGCAATTGCTCAAGATCGCTCCAAGAATTATCATAATATTCAATTGGAATAGGTCCTCAATAGCATATAGAAGGTGTGTGCAAAGTTTCATAAAGATTAGAGTTGAGAATCAAAAGTTTCACCTAATTGCAAGTTCGTCATCGGGTGATTTTATCGTTGCGGATCGGTTCGAGCTCACGGTCAGATCGATTTTGGAGCGGTCCGACCGCCAAAGACAACGCCGGCCGATCGCCGGCAATCGGTCCGACCGGTTGAGTATAACGGTCAGACCGCCCGTGCTGTGAGTCTTGGTAATCTTAGTTGATTTTGTTATATTGCTTAGGGGTTTAATTGGATTCAATACTAGTCTTCCGCTGTACTGGTATATTGATCTTCATAGCTTTCTAATAGCTACTGGAGTTAAATTGTATTGAGTTCATAATTTGTGAAAAAGTGAGCGTGCTCCTATTCACCCCCCCCCCTCTAGTCGCCTTTACGGTCCAACAAAAATTAATTGCAATAATGCAATGTGTGAAACCATGCAAATAACGGAGAATGTTATTGTTGAGAAAGTCTCAGTTAGTATAATATTGATACGCTCCAACGCACAAAAAAGGATAGGAGCATGCTGGGAATACAAAAAGGGCTAGTAGTATAATTACTTACCTTGTGAAGACAATATGGAGAAACTTCATATACTTGAGAAGTAAAACCAGTGCCAGCATCCATTATTAGAGCCCACAGATTTGAACAATAGGCAACTGAACTTATAAACAAGCCATCCTCATTTCCTTTTGAAATATGCTGTGCCAACCTACCATCTGCAACATTATAGTGGTACCTGCAAAAGAAGTGTGGTTAGAATGAAATTTGTCTTTCAACTAAAGCTTGCTTGCATCTATACAATTCATACCTCTGCTTCATAGGCCGCCTACCATTGTAAACACTAATCCATTGGGTCGCAGGCACCCCCATCCTAATCTTCTTCTTAGGTTGTTCATCATCATCTTCCTCCATCATGAGGCGACCTCTCTTCTGACCAACCTGATAAATAAGCTGGTACAAATTCAATCAATTATTAGTCCGCTAGATTACAAATGAAATACTATCGAAAAGAGTCCAATTCCCAAAAAAAAACAATTCCTGCCAAGCCCTTCCCACAAAAGCAATGGCTGGGAGTCTACGTTGCGCGGATACTTCCCAAAACTCGCGTACCGGTATCGGATACTGCCCCAGATACAGCCCCGATACATACCAGGGACGTATGTCATGTATCGGCCGATTTTCCTCTTTTTTAAAAAAAAGTTCCCGATACTTCTTGGATACCTTCTTGATACTTTCCCAATACCTCTGAACCCTAACCCCTCGTTCCACTAGAATAACACGCTGGTCCCCCGCTCGGCAGGCTATAAGTTGGGTTAGTTTAAGTTGTTAGATTCAATTGTGTTTGTTGCTTTTAATTAGGAATAAGTGATTGCATTTTGATTCTCTTGTTAGGGCTGGACTCATCTCAATATAAGATGAGGAGGCACATGTTATCTACTCTTTCTCCCTGTACATCTCTACTCACTCCCTGCTGTTTGCAGCTTCCTCTCTGTCTATCCCAATCTTTACATCTCTTCTCTGTTGTTTCCATCTAACTTCTTCAACCCCTACCCCCAACTATCCTTCACCTATCCAAGAACATAACATAAAACCTTCTGAGTCGATGAGAACAAAGTAGGAAAGAAATATAGTACCTTCTGAGCACCATCAGTGTTGATTGGCCTCATGTCTGGGTTTGGACCAACAATGCCATCAAAAAGAGAAATGCACTTTGCATAGTTTGGTTCTTCTTCAAACTTTAAGTTCACGACATACTCGATAAATTGTCGGAAAGGTTGTGGACAAAAGCAACACAACGATTCTGGAGAGGTCGCCATCTTTTTCTTGCAAACAAGGAAACCTTTATTCTCTCCCTAAAATTAATTCAGAGAGAACTCAAGTAAGGAAAAAGCAGAACTGAAATTCAGAAAGAAAAATTCACACTCTAGACAAACTTCACCTGGTATCCTTGCCAAGGAAGGCGACCACGTAGAAGAAAAACAAGTGTGTATGCAAGGGATTCAAGGTCATCTCTCCTGCTTCCAGTTCTTCCCAAGTGAGCATGCACACTAGCATACCGAACAGTTCCCCTGTTTAGCCAAGCAAGTCAAGTATGACAAGAAAATGTCAGTTTAGTAATAAATAAGAAAAAGAAAAACTAAGAGCTTTAGGATTTAGTAAACTATTTCTCTTGCAAACCTAAAGACATCAGGCTTCTGATCATAATCAACAAGCTCTCCTGTATCAATGTCTTTCCATGTAGTAGCTGTGGTGAGAAATCAATGTTAAGTCAAAAGAAGCAACATATATATTTGATGCCCCATTGGGGCCAGTATGACACTAGAATGATCCTATGAAATGAACAATGAAACAAAATTACCTAATCCAAGGTCAACAAGAAAAAGTTTCTTCTCTTCTCGGGTGCCTGGAGGTCCAAGCAAAAAGTTCTCAGGTTTTACATCACCATGGACATACCTATCATAAACAAGAACTATTAGCTATGTTTCTATATACAAAATGCAAAAAACTATTACGCTCCATTGCCAAGGGAGGAATGTTACATACCCTTTTGAGTGCATCTTCTCCAGTATTGAAATTGCTTCTATAGCAATACAAGCAACCATTTCAACAGACATTCTGTAACAGAAAGACAAAATTCAAATTAGATGAGCAAACCAGAGGTGAACATTCAAGAATACATGGAAGAACAATTAGACACTTACGAGTGGGAATTATTATTCCAAACATCCCACAGACTTGGTCCCAACATGTCCATAATCTGCAAATTAGTTAGGTTGCATCAGAAACATATCCCATTGGTGAAAATGCTATTTTTAGGTAACTAAGTACCAAGCCTTTCAATTTTGCACTGGCCATGATTAATCATGGATCAAATAAGCCAGAAGAAATGGGAACATCTTGGCACCAAAATTAACTAAAAAGTTGGCTTATGCAGTAAGATATGATGCCACTCATTATAAAGAAAAGAATCAGGCTTTCACAATTACTTGGGGATAGTAAACGTGGTCTTAGTAAACACTGCAATGTTCTGAGACAGCAAGATTCAGAAGTTCACAGGACAACATATTTATTCTTCACTTCATATCACAATTTTGAGGCAAAGTAAAAGCAAGTTTCTCCTAATTGCTTCATTGAAAGGCACAAACAATTTTATGCCCTTTGTTTGATATCTTTTAGAGCTAATGTATGTAATCTACTGTTCACTCCTATGGTCCTAGCTGGTAAGTGCTAACTTATTTATTTACTTCATGCATAAATGTGTTGACTGCAATGTGATAATAAACCACAAAATCTGCACTAATCGATAAATATATCGGTATTTATGTGAATTGTGGGAAGTTTATGATGTTTGGTGTCTACCAGATGATTCAAGTGCAGAGAGGTGTTATTGGTAACTAGATTTCCCCACGTCACACAAATATATTATTCTGGAGGCTGGAACCTTTTTATAAAAAAGAATGAATATTGCACAAAAAAACAAGTTTTCTGAAGTTTTTAGAAAACAACGGTTAGAAAAACTGACAGCTATGAGAATAATGGTTAAACAGCTAGTAATTTTGTGAGTTCACATCTTAGATAGTTAGCCCATTTTTAACTTGTCAAGTACCTTGTACCAGATTCATCATTGACAATATGGCCCTAGAAAAACAAAAGTGGGAGGCTCCTTGTCCAGCCTATAAGGACACATAATGTGGCACGTGGAAAAATAAGAGTGAAATTCACTATTGGTCCCCAAACTTTACCTGAAATTTCCCCTATGCTTTCAGTTTTGCCAATTGGATCCACAAACTTTAACATTTGCAACCTCCCATGGTAAACTCCAATCAATGATAGTATGCTTCCATCTATTGTTGTTTGCATAGAATGCCTCGTTAATTCTTTTTATATTTCTTAGTAAATCTGGACTTAATATGTTTCTAATTCTAAGTATATATTAGCTAGAGTAATGGGTAGGTATCGTAACTCTAAGGGTAATAGGAATCCCTGGTATAAAAAATGGTAATAGGAACCATATATCTCAAAACATATTGACATACTAGCACTACCTATTGTTTGGGTAGTTAGGTTGCTTGTTATTTGTGCATTTGTTCCTCTACCTACTTATATTCTCTCATATCTCTAATTTTACCATATCCACATACACTAAAAGGCCCAGTTCAAACACAAGGATACCAAGTCATGACATCAACATACTCCGTACGGGAAATAACGTTAGTCTAATGAAAGGTATTTCATTGAATCAAATGTTAACAACGTTAAGTTTTGTGGCTGCATTGAAGTTTTCAGTAAAGTTTAGGACCAACAGTGAATTTTACTTTGGAAAGTGAAGGGCTATACTATATGGAAAATAAAGTTTAGGACCAACAGTGAAGGGCTAACGGCTAACCAATACTGAAGGGCTATACAAGGAAAACAATGGGTGCTTCAAAAAAATGAAGGGAATAATTTGCCAATTTATGTGAATTTGAAGTTTTAACTGTTTTCTGGTAGTTATCAAATTATTTACACACTTGATTCAAACTCTTTAGCTCAAACTATAATTTTTATTCATAAAATTAACATGTTTTATTCAATACATATATTTGCAATGCAGTTGTTAAATGGAGTGAGCAAGCATGCAGTATGCAAGTAAGCATATCACGGTGGCTACAGGCAGCGCAAAGTGGTGTTATGCAAGGGTGGTCACCAGCAACAAGATTGTGGATATAAATTGACAACTTTTTGATAAATTTTGTAAACAATTAAAACATAAACATTAAACATTGTAGCAAATAACCAAAACATAATTATCTCTTATTTGGGGCCAAAAAAAAGATTTTTCCCTATCCTGTTTTCTGAGCCATTGTACTAAACGGCAGAACTTTATTTTCCATAGGCTCACCAATGTCCCAAAAGACAGGCAGGTCATTCCTCTAGTCTTTTGTACGCCTACACCATGGGCAGAGCAACTTTCATCAACAGTCTCATCAATCCGTGCACATAGCAACCATGCAAGATGGCAATGGATATTCTGTCTTTTTCACTGATCAAAACGCAAACACACTATGTTGTTAATGGTTTGACAAGTTAGCATACCCTACATGCTAATGTCATTAATGCCAGTGCCATTTATTCATAGTACTGCAGATTTTACAAAACTGATGCAGGTCGCAGAATTGCATTAATTGTACCGTAACAAACAAAAGGAAATTTTAGACCAAGTCACCAAACGACATACATCATGAAGGTGGTTAGTGAAACGGCCAAAAAAAGTGAGCAAGTGAGGTAGCAAGCCAGCGCACGCACACGCGCGCGAGCGAGAGAGAGATGCTGAAACCAGAAGCCAAATACAAATAGGAGAAGAAATAGTACATATATACACTAATATTAACTATATAAAGGGAGGCAAAGAGTACATGCTCCATTACCATGATATAATACTCTCCCTGCTTTCCTTTGTAGTGTACTCTTGGTACACCATGAATCCCACTAAGAGTGCTGCCGGATGAATGTTTTACACAATAGTTAATATGCATTCCGGAAAGGCAACTGTAGTCATAATGTGTACAGAAAAAGAAGGGCAAAGAGAAAATTGAACAAATGTAAAATAAGATGCAGACGCGAGAAAAAATAGGACAAATTGGCCGCGTACTTGTAAACTTGCCACTCGTAAGGAGCTCCATAATTGCAGCCTTTGCTGGTTCGGTGTTCAAATTTTATTGCAACCTGATATAACAAAAAAGAATGAATATAAACGCAAGTATGATAGTCTCAATTATGAAAATACAAAAAGGCATCCGGAGAAGACAACTTCACCTCCAAAGCATTTGCACCAGGTGTCCTGTCATTAAGACTAGGAGAGGAAATACGGCGGCCAACATAAACTTGCCCAAATCCTCCCTTTCCAAGCTTTCTGTCAAGTTTGTAAGTAGGTGAATTGCAAATTTGGACCTGTTCCAACCCACCGAAAAAGGATGAGTCACAGAATCACCAACATAGCATATATGGCTCCCATGCTACAAACCATCTTGAAAACCAGCTAATCGCCTACTCCTATTACTGCAAGGGCTCAAATGAGATGTATACATCTAAGAGGGAGTGACTGAAGATTGCAAAATGTCTAATAGTGAATGGGCCTTCATAAGTGTACATGCAGAATGGTCTACTGTGTAATACAAAAAAGTCAGGTTCCTGCCATGATAAAGTTAGGATCTCACACATATCTTATGCCTATTAGAACTTAGTCACAACTCATAACACAAAATGAAACACAAGAAATGAGACAAACAGGTAATCCCAAGCAATTAATAAGGGACATCAAACGCAAAAGATTCAAATAATGCAGTGATCTTGAGCAGCTGGACGAACAAAGACTCATCCCAGCTCAGGAGAAACAACATCAACAATTTTGACCTGTAGGAACTCGGACTACTTGGGGCTGTTACCTAATATAATTGTTGTATACAGTTGCAATTTCCGATGTTTACAATAGGAAGCCTGTGCTTACACTGTAATCGACTGATCGTCCCATTAAATTACTTCAATCATTTCGAGGCGTAGTACTGAGTGGTTAAAACAAGTTCAAATAGTTATGCATCTAATTCTATGAATTCTGTTATATAGCAGGACTAAGTGTTCTCCCCTTTTTTCACATGGAATCATTCTAGGTACTATAGATCAGCATTCTGAAATATTAAAACGATGGTCAGTATGAAAAACATATATGATTAATACTACCATGTATCAGAGATTCACGGCATGCATAGTTGCAAACCTGAACAGAGGAGCAGCACTAACGAAGGTCGGTGTTACAGAACCATAAGCACAAAGTTTACTACCCTAAAAACAGTAGTAGACACATGCACAACATATTTCGACCAAGCTACGCTGCATACAAATATTTCCTTTTACAATTTTACAAACTGCAATTACGTACTGCCTGTTGCATTAATCAGCTCTTATCATTCCATGACAACTATAGTAAAACATTAAAAAATGCCCCGCCTATTTCTGGGATATGAAAGCAGGATTTTTTTTTCTCATCCGCACCACGCCAGAAACACGAATATGGCTAGCTAAAAAAGGACACCTGCGTGCCACACGTCATCCATATTCCATAACACATATAGCACTCCCCAAACAGCATGCTCATGTCAAATTCCCATACCCGAGCGATCATCCATGCCATCACAGACTTAAGAACAAGCCAAACTCATCTCCACTCGCGCATGTGGCATGCAGACTAAACCAGATATCTCCATCCCCAACCCCTAAGGCACCTGCCCATTCTACACCGAGCGAGCTCACCGGCGCTCCAACTCGCGACGCAGACAACGAGCAGCAGCGTCTAATCGCGCGGCCCAGACCCTAACCACCGGAAAATTCCGAAACACGCGGAGCTAAACAGGAAAAAAAAAAAGAAAGAAGGGGGAGGATCCTCACCGTCTCGGGGAGCGGCGTGGGGCTCCCGTCGTCGCCCGGGGCGGCGACGGCCTTGTCGATGCTCCGGACGACGCTGTCTACGTCGTACATCCCGTCCCGCGCGCGCCCCCTCCCTCCTCCTCCGACCGCCTCCCTTCCCGCACGCGGCTCGGAATCTCCGGCGTCCACTGCTGCTGCGGCGGCGGCGGGCGGGTGCCTGCTTCCGCCCGCAAGGCCTCCGGAAGGCTACGTCTATGGTTTGAGATGGAGTTGGTGAGGAGGTGGAGGAGGAGGCGGTCTGGTCGGCGACGAGGAGGGAATGGGAGAGGAAACGAGAGGAGAGGGGATGGAAAATTCTGGAGGCTGGACTAGTTCGTGTGATCTCTCGTGTACAGCGAACGATTCTTCCGCCTCGTCGAAGACGGGGAGCTGGGTATCCGCCTTTGAGACGAGGATACGTACTGACAGTTTACACCTTAGGGAACCTTCCGAGGAAGGAAGTGCACTACGCGTCCTCGATCAGAAAGAAAAAAAAAAAGCTACAGAACAGAATAGAGCCGGTTTATATGAACGAACATGCAGCAGCACATGTTCTTTTCTTCCTTAGAACATGCAGCAGCGCATGTTCAGTGGAGCCATTTTGAAGTTAATTTTGAAGTTAGAAGAACTATCTTGATTGAGCGCTGATTACTTGCTTGTTTGGATGGCCCAATCTCGGTCGGGACCCCGCACCATTTTTGGGGACAGAAAACCATGGGGCTAATTTCCGCGGCCCAAATGGAATGTGCGTTTGACAGCTTATACGATAGGATCTCTCGGTTTGATCCACACCATTTCCATGGGAAAATATCCTCATCTTCACTGGTTGGGAATTTCTCCTCGTCGTCATATCATACCATACCGTCATAAAATTTCTTCATGTACTAGAAAACTATATGATAAAAACATAAAATTACCTCATGTACTAAAAAACTTTAGTTTTTTCCTATGAACTACATGATAAAGTCATAAACTTTACTTTTTAATATGCCTTAAGCTATTAATTAATAAATATTATGTATATTTTCGCAATATATAGCTTCAAAATTGCCTTAGGCTATTAATTTATAAATATTATGTGCATTTTTCACAATATATAGCTTCAAAATTTATATCTTAATACATAAATTCAAGTTTTAGTTCAAATATAAGAGAAAAGAATACACATCTCATATAAAAAATATATAATATACAAACAAAGTAATGTGTTTCCGAGTTTTACTCCAAATATATGAGAAAATAATACACATCTCATAAAAAAATTATATAATATACAAACAAGATAGCATGTTTCTAATTTTTACTAGGTCCCCGCGGGGCCTGTTGGGTGAGATCGTGTAACATCCCAAAGATTGGTTACCAAAATTAAATTAATAAAATTAGTATTTTATTGATTTTTCAGAGTTCTAAAATAGTTTCCTTGAATAATTCAAGCCAACTTTAATTCAAGTTGGAAATAATTTTATTAAGTTCAAAATAAATCAAGCATTTTTTTGAATTTTTCTACAATTTTTGAACTCTATTTGGTATTTTCTAAAAGCCTAATTGATTTGTTGTTTTTTTCGAAAATCAAAAAAATCAAATAAAAACTTCAAATTACTTCGGGGCACATCTTCCCGGCCCATCCCCTTTTCCTCTTTTCTCTCTCCGCTCAGCCCGCTCATCCAGCCCAGCTCGCCCACCTGGCCTCCTCTCCCTCCCTCGCTGACAAGGGGGCCCCGTCCGTCAGGCTCTTCCGCCTTGCTCTTCTTCCCCACGCGCCCGCGAGCCAGCGCCATTAGTGCTGCATATAGCCCTGTCAAATCCCGCGTTTCCCTCGTCGAATATCCACGAGATCACACACATTTATTCTCAGGATTTCTGTCGCACCATTTCCGACTGTTGCCTCCGCAAATATCGCGCGAAATCTCTGGAACATGCAAAAGCCATCGCGCATCTCGCTGACGCTCCACGCGTGCTCACTCCTCCTCCGGCCCTATAAGTAGAAGCCCTGTGCGCCCCTCATCCCCCTCTTCCTTTTCCCCCAAATCCCCACTCCTTTCTCGCCTTCTTTTCACCGTATTTCAAGCTGGAACCTCGCCGGCCAGAACCATCTCCGCTACCTCTTGCGCCACCGTCAAAGACCCTCCGGGGAAGTTATCTTCACCAACGGCTTCGCACAGCCGTGTTCTACCCTGTGCCCCTCCCCTCTTCACCGGAGCTTCACCGGAACCCCTGCGTCACCTTCGACCTTGGTCGCCGCTGCTTCTTCCTCTCGCCGCCGACCTCTCCGCCGAATCGCACCACCGAGACCGTGCACCTGGGGTTCGTCTCGCTTTCCCCTCTCCGTTCTTGTCCTCGCCGCCGACCATCTTGCCTATGTTCGCCAGCGAGCCCCTTGTCGAGCCTCCGCCATCCTTCGGCTGACGTGGCACGCCCACGTCTGCGCGACATTGGCACCACATCACCCGCCCGCCTGCGTTAGCATACGCATGGCAGCCCGCATTAGTGCACACGTCAGCCCCGCCACTATTTTGCAAACCAGGTCTACGGTGGACCCTTGAGCCGTCGTGGACGTGGCCCATGGATGTAAGATCGAGGTGGCCGACTAGAGGGGGGTGAATAGACGGTTTTAAAAATCTTTCGCGCTAAACCAATATGTAAATGCGGAAGCTAATAGCGAATTGGTTTTGCTCAATTAAAACCTAAATCAACTAGGCTCAACTAAGTGCACCAACAATATGAACACAATACAATATGAGCAATCATACAAGATATATAAGCAATTAAAGCAAGAATGTAAACTGCTCAAAGTAAAGCACAAGTAAAAACAAGATGACACGATTATGTTTTACCGTGGTGTTCGGAGACTTGCCGGTCTCCCCTAATCCACGTTGAGGTTAGCCCAAACAAATTGGACCGGCTCCACTAATTAAGCCAATACCTCCGAGGTAAGTCCAACACTTGGACCGGTTCCAAACCGAACCAACACCTCACTCAACTATGGTTGCTCTTCCTCCACTCCGGAGATGGTGAGCACCACACCACTCACAAACCGCCGGGTCTTCTCACAAGCTTCTTGAGAAGATCACGCGCCGACGCGCTCCACGCCGCCTAGGTGTCGGCAAACACCAAGAGTAACAAATCCGAACTTTCACTTGAACTAATCAAGTGGCAACGCTCACGTGGATACACAATCCACTACCTAAGGCAACACATGCACTTAGGGTTTACTCTCTAATCTCACCAAGTGCAACACATGCACAAAAGAGAATAGAGGCTTGCTCTTAGCTCAAAGAATGAGTATATCACTTAACAATAGCACCAGCCACTTCTCCCAACCGGCCAAGGTGGCTATATATAGCCCACACACAAAAACTAGCCGTTGGGGAGAAGATTCCATCAAAATGACCCTGTGGTCGGTCTCGATCAGCAAACCAATGGCGGTCGGATCGCCCCATGCGCCAACGGCTAGAAAAATAGCCGTTGGGCCTTGGCCGGTCGACCGCGTGCAGCGGCCGTCGGACCGCCGCAGAATCGGTCCGACCGCCCGTCTTGGCGGTCCGACCGCCCGTCGCTAATTCGGCTAAGTCCCAAAAGGAGCTCTCGGAAAACCGTTCCGCTCGATCTCCGGAACTTTCTCATCATGGAAGTTCCGATTTACAATCGCGAACTTCCGCACAAAGAAATCGGATTAAGTGAAACCGGTCGATCGCCCGTAGCACACCGGTCGGACCGATTTGCCACCGATCCGCCGGTGACCACTTCTTGGTCCAACCGTGGACCACGAGCCAACTCCCATTGCTCCACTTCAAATGGCAAAACACATTCGCTCATTTGAATGCAATTTTTGATAAGGTTTCAAAGATGATATTCTCAGTAGGTTACAAAACACATTTGCTAACCCTTAGAATACTCATCACAAGGAATAGGTACATGGACTTACACCATTTGCAAAACGCATTTGCAAACTTAAGTCACATGCTACAAGGGTTATGCATGAGCCTCAATTATTTGCAAAACACATTCGCAAATAAATAGCATCATGCCTAGATGAGCTAGAGCAAATATAATGAGCTATCAACACATGACTAACTCAACCTACTAGTTAAGACCCCTCTTAATAGTACGGCAACCTATACTAGCAATCCGGTCTTCCAACCAAACACCAAGACCGGTAAAAGACTAGGAACACATCCTTAGCCCTAACTAGTCATACCTTTGCCTTGCATCTTCTTGAAGCTTGATGGCGCACATCAACACTTCAAGTCCGGTCTTTGACTTTGACAATCATCAACATATGATGATTTCTTTACTTCGGGATCTTGTCTTGAACATCATCAACACATGATGATTTCTTTATCCCGAGTCTTCACATGCATCAACGCATGATGCATTCCTTCACCTGGCCTCCATCAACACATGATGATTGGTCTTCTCTTGTCTTGATGATCACCTCATGATCATCTCTTCTTGATAAGCATCAACTCATGATGCATCATTTACACTAAGCTCTTGACTTGATGATCAACTCATGATCATCCCAAGTCTTCATCATCCCGAACGTAACCTATATATCCAACTCATGGAAAATGTTAGTTCCACAATGTGATCATCATTAATTACCACACCATACCATTAACTCATAATGGTGGGACAAGATACCTCAATCTTTCCTCTTTGGTAATTGATGATAACCACTTAAATTCTCATAAATTTAATGATGATAAATGAGAGAACAAATGAGTATATATAAACTACACAAGTTATATATACTCTAACATGAGTATACAAGAACTACACAAGTTCTATATACTCATAACATGAGTATATCTGAACTACACAAGTTTTGTATACTCAAAGGTTTTGTTTCAACGTAAAGATCCTTAGTATATGTGGAAAATGGAATATGGATCAATACTAATGAAACCACAAAGCATAGGATAAAACTCCCCCTAAATGTGTGCATACACAAATGTGTAATAAGGTCATATGCACATATTCAAGTTTAACTTAAGGTTGAGTTCAATCCTATATTTTGGATCAGAAATGCAACATTATATAAAATTGAGATGTCGATTGCATACCTCGTTGTGTTTCACCTTTATATCCAAATGAGATTACATAAAGATAATACTTGATAAAAGAGTTAGTCTCATATTTGGATTTGTCATTAATCACTAAAACACTCCATTAACTCATAATGGCGGGTCTAGATCTTTCAATCTCCCCCTTTTTGGTGATTGATGACAAATCCATTATCAATAACAACATTTGGATATTCATAGACATAAGATAAGAATTTAAACTAATGAACTATGTCTATGCATCATATGAGGTGAAACATAAAGCATTAAACAAAATGCATATGAAAATATATGCTTACAAACTAATGCATTTTCCTCTTTTGAACCAAACATCCAAATGAAGAGTATTGATAAAAACATTCTCCCCCTTTTGGCATAAATCACCCAAAAACACAAGATAAATCTTAGCCAAAAAGGAGTATTTGCAAATCGATACCACTTGCAAAAAAAATGAGGTTGGTCACAAAAAGTATGAATTGAACTTATATGACCAAGAGGGTAATTTTGTTCTCAAGATATGAGAGGAGAAACAAAGATAGGTTACAAACCTATTGATCATAACATTCTCCCATTGTAAATCAAAACATTGAGAACTACTTGAAATGATAGTTGAAACATATTCAACTAACCTCCCCTTTTTTGAAAAGAAATATAGAGAATCTCTCATTTTAACAATTTTCACAAACTATGTTGAGAGAGATTTTCATAAAAATTTGACAGAATTTCTCTTGTAAAAAGGACATCCACGACAGGAGACAAGAAGATATAATCAACCACAAATATATTCAATCATAATCACATCTCATACACATCTCATGCAAATATAAATCATGACATAAAAAAAATTCACATTCTCACACAGAGTAGCAAAAGATAGCATAGCCAAAGACAAGGTCATACAACCAAGTAGTCATAAAAGATATTACAAATTTTTTTTCAGTACAAGGTCTAAAGACCAAAATAGAACTAAAGGCTACTGCTCTGGAGGATCCTGAGAGGATGAAGGCTGATTTCTGCGCTGAAGGAAGGAGGGTAGGTGCGGTCTCACGTCGGATCACGATAGTAAAGAGGCACTGCGCTCTTTGAAGGCGATGAAGTCTCGCCGCAAATCATCATTTGAGCGATCGGTGCATCAAACCTGGAGGTGGTAGCAGCCTCAAACGCATCCAATCGAGAAAATGCAGCCGCCTGAAAAGCTTCCTGAGAGGAACGAATCTGATCCACACTCAGCTGAAGATGAAGCATCGCTGCTAGGACATGGTCTTGAGCCTGAGGATCCTGAGAAGAGGAGCCTGCCCACGATCATCGAGGAGGTGGAGAAGGAGCCACTGGAGCGGGAGGAGCGGTGGAGCGGGAGGAGCATCCACAGGTCTGTATTCTTTATGCTCTATATCACAGGAACTTTGAATGTAATTTCGCTCTTGATAAGCCTCATTATGTAGGGAGCATAATAAATACTCTTAGTCTTATCTCCTTGGAGGTGTCAATTTCTCTGAAAATAAGATCAATGACATCAAATCGAGTGCCCTCCATTATGTATTGTATCACATTCCACGCCCTCCCATGGATTTCATCATTGTTCCCACTCCTAGGGAAGAATGATGATCTCATGATCCTGTTAATAATACTAGGGAGGGGAAGGAGTCCTGTCACCTTACCGCAAGAGTGAGGATTATTCTGATCATAAAATTCATCTACTTGAGAAAGGTTTAGGGGTTCCTGCAAGTGGATCCTTATACCCCTTGACTCCTTCAAACCTAAGGCATCCATGAACTGCTTTCTTGTAGCTTTTAACTTTCTATGCCCAGTCATCCAAACTAGTTTGTCGTAATCCGGAGACACGAAAACTGTTGCATAAAATTGTCTGATGACCTTAGAGTGAAAGTGCGCATTCGGAGAAACCAAGGAATCCAAACCTACATGTTTGAAAAGTCTGTAAAGTCCATTGTAGGTTGGATTTTATGCTAGGTAGTTCCATTTGACGAATCTGTGATTGGCAAATTTTTTCTTTGCATAGATGATCTTGAATACATCTTGCTGAAACTTGGTGTGGAACTACCCATTGTTGCAGATTCTGAGAACTGAAATTGATCAACATGTCTCAAAATAGTATATTCTTCACTTCTTAACCTTGAGACATCAAGACCAAAGAATTGAGACTCATCAGGAGCGTCCTCATTATCATCATTCTCCTCCTCAACATCATTTCCAGCGTTCTCATCAAAGTCATTATCACTGCTGTTGTTATCTGAACTTGATTCCTCCACTTCTTCCATAGAAACGTCCTCAAGGTCGTCCTCAACTGGAGCTTTCCCTCTGGATGGAGAAGGAGAAGGAGAAGGAGGGGGTCCACCCGAACGACTGGCCACACGCTTGTTCGGCATAGCTCTTGGGAAGATAATCAAAGGATCAAACAAGGAATAATAGATAATAAACTTATGAATATACAATGGTGCCATTGACATGCTCTCTGGACACAGGCGGTCTGACTGCTGTCCACGGCCGGTCGGACTGCCACAGAGGCCGGTCCGACCGCCATTGTGGCGCCGGTCGGACTGCCACTGAGGCCGGTCCGACTGCCGTGTGGAGCCGGTCAGACCGCCGGTTACCAGAACCAGTGAACTGAAATTTGTGATTTTCACAAGTTTTCATCATTCATGCAATGGCATCAAGTGCATTCATTTGTTTATTCACAAACTACTTGCAGGACAAAGCTTTGCCACAAAGTCTAGTGTACAAGGTAGGATTTTTTTTTTGACAAACCCTAGAATTTGGGGCAAATCACAAAATGAGGATAATGCAAGTAGATTGAGGATGCTTACTGGCTCTAATGAAGAGGAGTAACACAGGGGATGCCTCCTTGAAGAGAAGGGAGAGCCAAAAATCCGAAAGTTGCAAGTTCTTCCCTCACCTAGGGTTCCAAAAAGTGGGAGAGATAGGCGATCAATCCACAAAGTAATTGGAGGGAATGGAAGAGGAGATGAGGGAGAGCAAAAGGATACCTTGAATCCCCAAATGGATGGCCGGAGGAGGAGATCCGAAGGGGAGGACCTCTTGACGGCTTTGAGAGAGAGAGAGAAGAAGAGGGGCTCGGTTTGGGGAGAAAGGAGAAGTGAGAGAAGAGCTCTCGGGTGAAGGGTTTTTATGCCCTTCACGCAAAACCGGTCTGACCGCCGGGCCAACGCCGGTCGGACCGGTAAGGTTTCGATCGGATCGCTGATAGAGGCGGTCGGACGGTTAGGTCTCAAACCGACACACGTTCAAATGAGGAGAAGAGAAAAAGAGAAATTTGTTGTATTTTACTCCAAATCTTTGCACAATCAATCAAATAAACATCTTTGGAGTATTTCCAACTTATATAGCCCATAAGAATAAATTTTAAAATAGTTTTTATAAATTAAGCTTTTGGTTTTCGGAAATGAAACATATTTTCATGAACTTTCATCAAAACATGCAAAAAGAGCAAATGAAGAAATTTAAAGCGTCCAATTGCATGTATGAGTCATAAATACCATTATGAACTTAATCATGTGTAGAATTTTGGTTCATGTGGCAAAACTCACTTAAGTGCTAGAAAGTGACCATTTAGGTCAAGGTAGTATTTTGGACGAGTTTGAAAATTAAATATCCTTTTCTAGGTTGGTCTTTTGAAAATCCTTTGAATACCAAAAAATGTTTAGAATAACCAACTCTAGGATTTTCCTTTTGGCAAGATTTTCAAATTCCTTGTAGAATAGATTTTACACAAAAATCTAGTTTATGTCAAAAACAAGATACTATAATGTAGGATTTTGGCTAGAAACTCATTTTCACTTAGAATAGGTTTTCTAAAGCCAAAACCTTTGGTAAATCTTTGAAAAGCATTTGTATACCTTTTGCAACTAGTTTTTCAAAGAATTACTAATAATAATGAATTTTTTTTGACTTTTGGCTAAAAGGCTTATTTTTGAAAAACAATACTAGCACTCAATTTATTTGGGCACACTTAGGGATGTGAAATACATGATAATGATTTAGCACTCCCCCTTAATGTGCCACTCCAACTTGCTCAAGATATTAATAATGAACATTATGAACATAGAGCAAGAATACCCCTTTTAATAAGATTTTCATGAAATGCAACCTACACAAGGTATAAAGGGGCTAGATACTTCAATATAAGTACTTGTTACCGTAGGGGCATTGGTTCTTGATATGAAGCGATAATCCTCAAGCTTGGCTCCAATTTGATATATGATGAAATCCATCTTTATATGAATAAGCCAAGCCTCCAATGCCTCTCCAAGTACCTATTAAGCATTTAAGCGCATTTTGGTACCCAAAACTTGGTTGGGTCCACGAATGTTAGTCACAATGGATTTGGGCACCCAAATGGCCCTAGCATTAGTTTTATGTGAACTAACTATTCTAGCAAACACATTGCCACTTTTATCTTTCCTAAGAGAATAATGATCATTATATATAAATGGCTTAGGAGAGATACCTTTGGGACAATCCTTACTCCTATGTCCCTTTTCCCGGCAATTGTAGCAAGTTCTGAGTTTGTATTCATCTTTTACCTTCTTTACTTGCTCCTTGCTGGTTCGCCTCTTCTTTGATGACAATTGCTTGTCATTCACCTTGTTAGGGCACACCGAGGCGAAATGGCCCTTTCCATTGCATCCATGGCACTTGATATTCTTCGTGTGCCTTGCGTTGTGCCTCGTCTTGCTATTCTCCCTTTTCTTGGGAGTGAAGCCGATTCCACTCTTATCTTGCAAGCGTTTTTGCTTGCTCAATATTTCGTCAAGAGTGGCCTGCCCTTTTATGCTTCTTTCCAAGTCATTCTTCAAATTTTTGACTTGGGCCTTGAGCTCATTGGTTTCCTCTACAATGTTAGTATTGACAAGTAGAGAGGAAATGGGAGCATCTACTTTTGAACAACAAGGCATATCAATCAAATCCTCACAAGAGGTGGATACACTAACCTTAGATGAAATGCATGAGATAGAAGTTTTACATGGCAAATCATCTAATAAATTACATTCAATGCCTATATCCACCTCAGAGCTATTTTGATTATTTAGGAGGAGAGCTTCATGTTCATCTTTTAAAACATCATAATTATTTTGAAGAGAGACATATTCTTTCTTCAAAACTTTGAATCTTAATTTCTCCTTTCCTAAATATTCATTTAGCTCTTCTAGCATATCCATCAACTCATCATATGAAGGCTCATCGTTATCATTTACCTCATTATTACCGTTGGCCATAAAACATTGAGTTGATGAGGATGGAGTTGAGGAGTCCTCATTTTCGTTGTCGGAGCTTGAAGTTGAGCATTCTTCTTCCGACATCCATTCTTGTATGCAATCGTCACTAGTTGAAGTGGACAATTCATATTGATCTTGAATATATGTCCACATCTCATGAGCTCTCTTGAGATTGCATATCTTATCAAACATATCTACGCTCAAAGCACTAAATAAGGCGTTAGTAGCTTGAGCGTCGAGATGTAAGTATTTCTCTTCCTCAATGGTTGGAGCACAATGATCCAATGGAGGAGAAAAGCCTACATCTACAATCCGCCATATTTTCGGACTCATGGCCCTAAAATAACAAGACATGCAGATTTTCCATTGAGCATAATTTGTGCCATCAAATAGAGGTGCTTCACCTAGGTGCGCTAAATCTCTAGTTGCCATCCTTTACTCTCTAGACGGTTAAGTCTAATAAATGAGAGACCAAGCTCTGATACCACTTGTAAGATCGAGGTGGCCGACTAGAGGGGGGTGAATAGGCGGTTTTAAAAATCTTTCGCGCTAAACCAATATGTAAATGCGGAAGCTAATAGCGAATTGGTTTTGCTCAATTAAAACCTAAATCAACTAGGCTCAACTAAGTGCACCAACAATATGAACACAATACAATATGAGCAATCATACAAGATATATAAGCAATTAAAGCAAGAATGTAAACTGCTCAAAGTAAAGCACAAGTAAAAACAAGATGACACGATTATGTTTTACCGTGGTGTTCGGAGACTTGCGGTCTCCCTAATCCACGTTGAGGTTAGCCCAAACAAATTGGAGTGGCTCCACTAATTAAGCCAATACCTCCGAGGTAAGTCCAACACTTGGACCGGTTCCAAACCGAACCAACACCTCACTCAACTATGGTTGCTCTTCCTCCACTCCGGAGATGGTGAGCACCACACCACTCACAAACCACCGGGTCTTCTCACAAGCTTCTTGAGAAGATCACCGCGCACGACGCCTCCACGCCGTCTAGGTGTCGGCAAACACCAAGAGTAACAAATCCGAACTTTCACTTGAACTAATCAAGTGTCAACGCTCACGTGGATACACAATCCACTACCTAAGGCAACACATGCACTTAGGGTTTACTCTCTAATCTCACCAAGTGCAACACATGCACAAAAGAGAATAGAGGAGTGCAACACATGCACAAAAGAGAATAGATGCTTGCTCTTAGCTCAAAGAATGAGTTTATCACTTAACAATAGCACCAGCCACTTCTCCCAACCGGCCAAGGTGGCTATATATAGTCCACACACAAAAACTAGCTGTTGGGGAGAAGATTCCATCAAAACGACCCGAGGACGGTCGATCGCCAACCAATGGCGGTCGGACCGCTTATCATGCGCCAACGGCTAGAAAAATAGCCGTTGGGCCTTGGCCGATCGACCGCCATGCTTTGGCGGTCCGACCGCCGAGAATCGTCCGACCGCCCGTCTTGGCGGTCCGACCGCCCGTCATGGTCGGCTAAGTCCCAAAAGGAGCTCTGGAAAAACCGTTCCACTCGATCTCCGGAACTTCCTCACATGAAGTTCCGATTTACAACTGCGGAACTTCCGCACAAAGAAATCGGATTAAGTGAAACCGGTCAGACCGCCCGTAGCACACCGGTCGGACCGATTTGCCACCGGTCCGGCCGGTGACCACTTCGCCGTCCGGCCGCGAGACCACGAAGCCAACTCCCATTGCTCCACTTCAAATGGCA
This sequence comes from Hsuehochloa calcarea, assembly GCA_036346395.1. Lineage (NCBI taxonomy): Eukaryota > Viridiplantae > Streptophyta > Magnoliopsida > Poales > Poaceae > Hsuehochloa > Hsuehochloa calcarea. The sequence continues at coordinate 35,341,822 of CM070602.1, read as the reverse complement.
AAACACATTCGCTCATTTGAATGCAATTTTTGACAAGGTTTCAAAGATGATATTCTCAGTAGGTTACAAAACACATTTGCTAACCCTTAGAATACTCATCACAAGGAATAGGGTACATGGACTTACACCATTTGCAAAACGCATTTGCAAACTTAAGTCACATGCTACAAGGGTTATGCATGAGCCTCAATTATTTGCAAAATACATTCGCAAATAAATAGCATCATGCCTAGATGAGCTAGAGCAAATATAATGAGCTATCAACACATGACTAACTCAACCTAGTAGTTAAGACCCCTCTTAATAGCACGGCAACCTATACTAGCAATCCGGTCTTCCAACCAAACACCAAGACCGGTAAAAGACTAGGAACACATCCTTAGCCCTAACTAGTCATACCTTTGCCTTGCATCTTCTTGAAGCTTGATGACGCACATCAACACTTCAAGTCCGGGTCTTTGACTTTGACAATCATCAACATATGATGATTTCTTTACTTCGGGATCTTGTCTTGAACATCATCAACACATGATGATTTCTTTATCCCGAGTCTTCACATGCATCAACGCATGATGCATTCCTTCACTTGGCCTCCATCAACACATGATGATTGGTCTTCTCTTGTCTTGATGATCAACTCATGATCATCTCTTCTTGATAAGCATCAACTCATGATGCATCATTTACACCAAGCTCTTGACTTGATGATCAACTCATGATCATCCCAAGTCTTCATCATCCTGGAACGTAACCTATATATCCAACTCATGGAAAATGTTAGTTCCACAATGTGATCATCATTAATTACCACACCATACCATTAACTCATAATGGTGGGACAAGATACCTCAATCTTTCCCTCTTTGGTAATTGATGATAACCACTTAAATTCTCATAAATTTAATGATGATAAATGAGAGAACAAATGAGTATATATAAACTACACAAGTTATATATACTCTAACATGAGTATACAAGAACTACACAAGTTCTATATACTCATAACATGAGTATATACGAACTACACAAGTTTTGTATACTCAAAGGTTTTGTTTCAACGTAAAGATCCTTAGTATATGTGAAAAATGGAATATGGATCAATACTAATGAAACCACAAAGCATAGGATAAAACTCCCCCTAAATGTGTGCATACACAAATGTGTAATAAGGTCATATGCACATATTCAAGTTTAACTTAAGGTTGAGTTCAATCCTATATTTTGGATCCGAGAAATGCAACATTATATAAAATTGAGATGTCGATTGCATACCTCGTTGTGTTTCACCTTTATATCCAAATGAGACTACATAAAGATAATACTTGATAAAAGAGTTAGTCTCATATTTGGATTTGTCATTAATCACTAAAACACTCCATTAACTCATAATGGCGGGTCTATATCTTTCAATGGACCAAGAGGCCCACTTGCCATGGACACCCTCCATTTTCCTTTACAAAAAGAATTCAGCCAAAAACCATTTTCTAGCATGATTCCATAATTGATTTATTCTATTCCTTTAGAAAATCAATTCCTTAAACTCTCAAATTCATATTTTCTTCATTTCATTTGATTTCCAACTTCTGAGAGCTCGTTCTCCTTTGTTCGATCTCTGATTCAAGTGATTCAAATATCTAAATTCATATAAAATCAAGATTTAGCTATCTATACTGAAATTATTAAATTTAGAGTTCATTTGAATTTTATTTGAAGTTTGTTTGATTTGGCTCGTTTTCGTCTGTAGATTTCGACGACTTCGGAGAGCAAGATTTTGACGCTGTTTGAGAACAACAATAATTTAAGCAAGGCAAGTTACATCCTTTGATCGTGTTTGATCCTAATATTTTAAATTATTTAAATTATGTTTTAAATTATTATTGTATGCATATTTATATTCAAGTAATTTAAATTCATATCTTTAAATTGTTGCTAATTCCCAAACTCTTGCATGTCCAGATATTGTCAAGATAGGAAGTAAACCGAATCTTTTTGAATGAGATATATTTTGGAGTTGGAAATTGAAATGATTGGATTATAGGGATACATGATGGTTGTATATTGGATTATAGAAATATAGTAATGTTGGGTATTGGATTAATTTTTGGATATTAGACTAGTGTTGGATATGGGATTATATTATTGTTGGATTACAGAAGTACATCTCTGTTGGATTATAAAAATAAATCTTCGTTGGATTATAGAAATACATCTTGGCGGATTTGAATAGATTTTAGTAATTGTTGGAGAATTAGTGTTGAGAAATTGACCCAAGTATAGACGGTGATTGAAATATGAAAAGGGTTAATTATCATAAGAATTCATGATGTCAATTTTGGTGGATTAGGTTGAATCAAGAAGTATAAAATTAATTAGGTATTTTAGTTATATTGGATTTATTGGATACGATCGAGTAAAGAAATTGAATTTAGAAGAATCATAGAGGAAAAGAATGTTGTAATACTCCGAAATGTTCTAAGGGAGGAAATCGCTTAAAAGAGATAATTAGAAGGATTAAAAATGGGTTTTTCACAGTGTTTGAGAACCCGAGCCTCAAGCCTTTAGTCTACGAAGCCTAAGAGATGGGAGGGGGGCCGGCCACCAACAAAAGGAGGGGGAACACTAGCCTGCTACTGTAGCATGCCTATGCTACAGTAGCACCACCGCCTACTACATCACCTCCATGCTATAGTAGACGCCCACCTGCTTGTGCCGCCTCCTTTGGATACCACCGGCCAAGAGGAAGAAGGGAGGGAGGAACCCCCTTGGGTGCTGCCGCCCAAGAAAGAGGGGGAAGGAAGAGAAAAGGTGGAGGTTATCGCAGGGAGTTCAGCGGGTTTCAGTGAGGTATTCAAGGATGTTTTGTTGTCCCATGATTTAGATTAATTCTTTTCTATACGTTTTTTTCGGGTAGCAGATCAGGTATTTCCTACTGATAGTTGTACTGCAGTTTTGAAGTCTGTAATTATGAAATTAGGTTTGATCATCTCCTAGAGAATTGTGGGTAATGTCAGTAGCTTTCCATAGAATCTTAAATTGTAATATTTGTATGAGTAATTTTCGAGTTATGGTCTTTTCAATTGCTGCTGTCCAGAATCTATATCAGGTTATAGTAGTTGTAGTATCTAATAGATTAAAAATAGATAACGGCCGAATCAGGCATGTTGACAAAAACTACTTTTGTATATAATTCAATTACCTTTCCATAATGTTAAAGAGAACAATTTTTGGATCATCAGAACGAAGTTATGGATATTTCAATCTTACTGTCCAGAATGTCTGTCAGATTCTGATAGTTGTTTTATTCTGTTTGTTAAAACTAGTTAAAGGCAGAATTTGAGAATCTAGCAAACTAGACTTTTGTAGACAATTTCATAAGCTTTCCATATAGTCCAAGAATGCATTTTTGTGATGAACAGAATGGGAATTATGGATTTCAGAATGTTGATGTCTAATGTCGAGTTACTGCTAATTCGTCAGTTTGCTAGAGTAGAGTAAAATTTATGAAACGTTGGATTTATGGGTGCGGATAAAAGCATTGTTAGTAGGCGTTGTTCTATTTTGTCAAAACTTGTTTTGAGTAAAATATTTATTGTAGGCGAAGCGAACTTGGGTTTAGTTTCGCCTTCTCTACATTCCAACTTGTCGCAACGTGAAAGACAAGTACAACTATAGTTGTATTGGATGCTTGATTGTTCAACTTGGGTAAATGAATATGACGTGGTTAATCTTATGAGATATGAGAACTTTTCGATAATTACATGCTTCTGTTAATTGTTGATATAAATTGCAGAGTGTGCAAGTATTCCTTTCATTCTATTACATTCATTTCAAGAATTCATGATTAACCCACAGGAGTGGGTATTGAGATCTCCATATTTTCAATATGGACAACTAGATCCCCGTATAAAAGATTCTTCATACAGGCAATGGATCCTCACATTTTGAGAATGCGGGCATGAGTGAACACCGACAAGTGTTACACTCGGCTATACCGGTACAAGTAGAAGAGAAGTGGAGTCATATGCATATATTTTGCATCGCATTCATAGTATATTCATATGTATGTGATAATTTGATAATGATATGTCTTCGATTCAATGTTCTTATGTCATTCATTTGTACTTACTGAGTCTTAGACTCACTCTTGCCAATTTTATTTTTAGCTGTTTGTTGAGTACAACATGCATCGGGAGGGAGTAGTTCACATTAAGAAATCCACTTTACCACATATTTCATCACTTAAATAATATTTCTGTTGCTATCCATCAATTGGAAACTTTTAAATGTAATAATTGGATTAATGGTACTTCCATTATTCGTCCTTATAGTTTATTCATGCTAATTGAGGATTTAAACTATCCGAACCTATTCATGATAATGTTCTATTTGAATGAAGTGTTATAATTACAATTTTAGTGCTTAGATCCTTGCTGAAAATTATGTTAGTTAAATTATTACAATTGTTTTGTGGTGAAGTTTAGCTATCATTAGTTGTTGATTCGATGAGTAAAATTTATAGTGTTGATTGGTGATAGTAGTTTAGGTTGTATAGTGATTGTGGGAAGTTTAGTTTGACAAGATAATCAGGTATAGGTGATAAATAAAGAATAAAGTTGGATTATTATAGTAAGTTATGAATGGAATTCAAATTACATTTAAAACCATCATCGTCCAATAAAGAAACCAAAATTACATTTAAAACCATCATCGTCAAATTCCTCCTGATGGAAGGAACATAGACTACATTATTGAGGCGAAGTATGAAGCCGCTATCTAAGACTAATGAAACAGATCCAACTTATTCAACTTCAGCTTCTTTTCCATCTGCAACTCTAAGGCTTCGCTACCCCTTTCTTAGTGTTCTCGTAGTAAGGAATCCCTGTAAAGAGTTGGTAACGTGCACAGTTGCACCTGAGTCAATCCACCAAGAATTAAGGGAGACAGAAAGCAAATTAAACCTTAGCTTGTCCACAAGGGCTACATCCTTGAGGATGAAACTGTCACCCTGATTGATCCCGTTCCTTCAATCCGCCCTTGTTTATCATCTCCAAAGGTGATAAAATCATCACCTGTCGACCGCGTGAAGGAGGTGAACCATCTTGAGTATCCGGTCATGTGGCGTGAACAGCCGGAGTCGACGAACCACGTGTCCTTCCTCTTTCCGTGGTAATCCTGAAAATCAAGGAACAGAAAAACGATGTGTCTCAATACTAGGGTTAGTTTAACAGGACTTAGGAACCCAGTACTGAGACACACGTCTGCGAGTAGTATGCAAAGTAGAAGTGCTATCCTTGATTTTATTTGAAGTTCTGTTATGAGCAATGATTAAAGTAACATGAGAGTTATCCTGTCTAGGAACATGATAATGAGCATATGACACAAATCCTAAACTAGGTTTCTTCTTTTCTATGTTACCATGTCTCATAAAATCTCTAGGTTGATTAGATGAAATTCTAGCAAAAATTTTCTTATCATTTTTCAACCTACGCCAACAGAACTCAATCAAATGCCCATTCTTTTTGTAATAGGTGCAATGATACTTAATACCACTGGGAGAAACACCCTTAGACTTAACAGATGGTTGGGCAACACCTGCAGATTTAAAGATAGTTTTTGCAGGTTGAGTTTTGAATTCAACTAACCTATTTTCCAAGACTTGAATAACTTTTGGGTTAGATTTATTTTGAACAGAATTGTATCCTAATCCTTGCTTCTTATAAGGAGTTTTAGACTTGTCCAGAATCATGTTTAATTGTTTATTACCTTTAGAGAATTTTTCTAAGGTATCCTTAAGATAAGCATTTTCTTCTTTAAGATTAACACATGATTTACAGGTTTTACCCTTAATGGCTCTAGCATATTTTTCCTTATATAAAGCAGTTTCAAGTTTAAGAGTGGACAGAAGCACATGTAGCAGGACTCAATCATGTCCTTAAGCTTGGAATATTTAGTTATAGCTACTTCTAAGATATCTTTAACTTCATATTAGCGTTCTAAGCGTAAAGTGCAAAAGCTAGGATCAACCACACCAGAAGCAACTAACTTGCCAGACTCTAAGCATTTTTCACATGGAGCTGATTTAACCTCAACAAGCTCAGCCCTAGCAGTTTCAAGTTGTTGCAAAGCAATATCATGAGCAGATTGCAGTTTAGCAAATTCAGAGTGCAAAACATAGGAGGATGAACATTCATCAGATTCAAGAGTCTTAGCATTTTCAAATTCTAAAGTTAAATTATCTACTTGTGACTCTAAGTCCTTATTCTTGGCCATGACAAACTCTAAAGCCTTATCCTGACTCATGAGTTGCTCAAATATAGATTCACATCTATCAGAAAGAACATCATAGGAAGGAGGTACCTCATTGTTGTCGTCATCAACGAAGTCGGCCATGAAGCACAAGCCGGTGAAGTCCTTGGACTTCTCTTTCTTCTTGTTTTGAGGGATCTCCTCCTCCTGGTCCTCCTCACTCCCGAAGTCAACATCGCTTAAGGATTGATCCTCAAAAGCGGTAAGCACCCGGTGAGCGGCCTTTGTCAGCTTGGCAGTATCATACCTTGATTTGTTCCATTGAGCCTTTTTCCAAGCTGGCTTTCCCTCATTATGGTTGCTCTTACCTTTCAGCTTGGGACAATTTACCCGGATATGATTAAGCTCACCACACTCATAGCAAGTCACGGGACCTCCTCGATTTCTGTTTCTCATATTGTTGTAGGCCCGTGTGACCTTTTTGACTATGAGGGCCAACTTAGCCTTAGGAAGACTCTCAAACTCTTCTTCACGAATTGCAGATAAACCAGCAAGTGAAAATCCAGAAGAATCCTCAAAAGACCCATCAGAAGCTCTCTTGAGTGGGTCTGCTACCAAAGCACTATTTTTCTTTTTGAGATGATCAATCCTCTTGATCTCATGAGTCTTAAACTTGCTATAGAGCAGCTCCAAAGTCAGATCAGAAAGATTGACATTCTCCTCAATGGTTGTGGCCTTTATCTCCCACTCCTTGGTGTTGATTGCAGCCAAGAGGTGGGTGGCATTTTCAGACTGAGAATATTCAATACCAACAGCTTTCATCTGATTAATCACTTTATTAAAGCGACTGAAAATGTCATTGATGCTCTCTCCAGGACGCATCTTGAATTTGTTATATTCACGCTTATAGACTGTTTGGCGTACTTTCTTGACTTGGGACGAACCCTCATGATAGGTTTCGAGAGTGTTCCAAATCTCATGCGCAGTCTCAAGATTGCAAATCCGATCATACTCATGTCTACCAAGCCCACCATACAAGAGGTTTTTAGACTTATTGTTGTTAGCCAAAAGGGCTTCTGAAGCCGGCGTAGCAACTTCGGGCACAACGAGCGGGACTTGAACAACCTCCCATATAGCGTGTCCTTTGCTCTCAAGGAAGACCCGCATGCGATTCTTCCAATATGCATAGTCGTGCCCATCGAAGATATGCGGCTTTGTGGAGTATCTATCCATCGCTAAGTTTAGTGACCGGTTAAGATCAAGATTGAACTAACCGGGCTCTGATACCAGTTGTTGGACCGAAAAGGTAACTAGAGCAGGGGTGAATAGGAGCACGCTCACTTTTTCACAAATAATTGATTCAATAATATTTTACTCCAGTAGCTATGGAAGCTATGAAGATCAATGTACTAGTACAGCGGAAGACTAGTATTGAAACCAATTTAACCCATTAAGCAATATGACGAAAAACAACACAAGCTAAAGCACATCAATGCACTGGCGGTTGGACCGCTGGGGCAATGACGGTCTGACCGATTCCCTGGCGGTTTGACCGGTGGCCTTGGGCGGTCTGACCACTGGCCTCCAGAACAGATCAAATAGCTCGTTGACGAAGTTGCAAATAGATAAAATTTTTGATCTACAACAACAAACTTGATGAAACTTGGAACACACCTTCTCTATGATATCAGGAAGCTATTCCAATCGAAGATTGCGATAATTCTTGGAAGAATAAGGATCCTTTTTGGTTTGATTGAAGAAGGGTTCAAAACCGGGTCAAAACGAAAACTTGATCCAAAATCTTGCTTGTGGGTGATTGATGATCAAGATTATCCAAGATAGGTTCCCACACGTCACAACAAGCTAGATCACGTGAAGAATTCAATCAAAAACTCGCAGATCAAAGAAAGACTCAAAATCATCAAATATAGAGAAAGAACGCAATGAGACAAGACATGATCAAACTTTCCTTTGATTGATTGATATGATATGGGCTTACAGCCTCTCCATCAATAGAGGACAATGTTCAATGCAAGAGCACAAAAATCACATCAAAATCTCTAGAATTCTAGCCTCCACAAAAGCTCTCCCTAAGAAAATTAGGGTTTCAAAATAGCAAAAGAGACGAAGAGATGGTGCAACCACCACCCTCTCCTATTTATAGTGGAGGCTTAGACCTTCTAGAAGTTGGACTCAATTGGGCTCCCGTTAAGGCCCGAAATAAACAGGTCACACACCCACGTATTTTAATGTGCCGTCTTTAACGCCTCTTGACCTAATTAGCTACACCTTGCGCCATCTTGCGCCTTGGATTAGCCAATAGGTCACCCTTGTCCATCTTGCACCACGCTTGAGTACATTGACCTCACCCGGCATCGTCGATCGTTCTGGACCTCAGCTCTCCAAGCCTAGTCTCGATCATCCTCGTCGTTGACCATCGTTGACCACCAAGCGACCTGCACAACAATAGACAAGTAAACCGAATTTGGGAACAAGTTCTTCACAACTTGACCCATGTTAGTCAAAAGATGCATCATACAAAATATATGCTCTGAAACTCTAAAGGACCGAAATGGCAACAGAGGGGGGGTGAATGGTGCCTAAAAATTAATAAATCCCCTTTACTGTATTTAAACAAGCTTACAAAGATCTCTGGAGATCTAAAGAAAGTAAATGAAGCAAAAACAAATAACAACAACAAGCCTCGGGCTATTCTTTTGGAAATCGGAAGCTCGGCCAAGAAAAGTGCGGAAGTTCCGAAATCGAAGTTCGAAATTCCAGTCATGGAAGTTCCGCTATGTAGTTCATTGTGTAAAATCCAAACTACTTAATCTTGAATGCTCTTCTCAGGTCAAGTTTCACAGGACATCATCCTAAACACCATCTTGACCTTATGGAGAAGAATCGCAACCAAAGATTCAATAACCGAGCCAAAAACGAATTTCTTGAGGAAGGGCAAGAAAGACCAAAACCCACAATAGACACGATTCTCAGATTCTTAGCTTATGAAACTTTGATGATAGATTAGCAATATCAAAACGACTCTAGATATCAAGTTTCACACTATTTCATAAGACGAATCAAAAGATACATCAAAACCCTAGCTATTCAAGAGAAGAGCAGAGAGAAGGAAGAGGACATAAACAAGTAATCAAAACTCAGAGTTTCATTGATAGAAATCAAACGCTTCTGAGATGGAAACACAGAGGAATGATTACAAGAGATTTCAGTTCATTACTTTCCAACTCAACAAACTCTCAAAAGACAAAACAAAGCCTTTTGGTGGAGCTAACCCTAATTTCCTCTCTCAAGATATAACCCTAACACCAGGGGTTGAGCTCTATTTATAGCCTTTGCTTAATGGGCCTCCAACCCATTAAGCCCGCTACACCCGAACGGAACCGCCTCCACTTGTGCCGCTTTGCGAAAATACCGTTTCGCCCCTTGCGCACCTTCTGGAAGCCTTCCGTACGCCTTGCTGTCCTTGACACGCAACCACCTCAAGATTCACGCCGTCTTCGACACATCCGACCGTTCTGACCTCAACGCCACCTGCGCCTAGTCCGATCACCTCGTGTCTCACCACGACCTCGTCTCCATGTCCTGCAGTCAACACAGACAAAAACACATCACATAGCATTGCACAATATCATAGCATCAACATTTGTATAAGACTCAAACTCATACAAAATCAAAATCACAAATTAACCTTCTCGCACGATTCGACACAATCGAAGTTCCGCTTACCACAATGAAGTTCCGATTTCGAACATCCGCACTTGTCAGGATTATCGGAAGTTCCGCTCTTACCATTGCGGAACTTCCGATCTTCGTAACATCCGTAAACCCAGATTTTCAAAACCGATTTTCATCTCAGAGGAGCACTCAATGTCGGTGATATCGGACACTCGCTACCCTTGTGCGGAAGTTCCGATTTCCTTCACCAGAACTCAAAACCCTGTAAATCGGAAGTTCCTATTTCCAACACCGGTAGTTCGATTATCTAACGTCCGCTCCATACACAATGGTAGTTCCGATTTTCCGATTCAAAGACGAAGCAGTCCAAACCGAAAAACTCAACTCTCAACCTATTCAACACGATGTCAAATACTCATCACTCAGAATGGAGGACCTCTCACATGGTCTCTCAATCTCCCCCTTGATGAGTATATTGACAATCACCGAAAAAGCATAAGATGAGTTTGAGTTTAAAGTCAACCATGGTCTAAACAAGAGTAGTTACGCTCAAGACCAAGTTGACAAAAGAAAAAGACTAGAGATGAGATGAAAGAGCAATTTTCGCACAAAACTCAAGGCTTTTCTCCAGAAGGCTTCTTTTTCTCTCCAAAATTCTCCCCCTTTGGCAATAAAATCATCAATATGTAGAAAAGGGAGGAAAAGACTATATGATGTTCATTTTAAGCATTAGGAGCCATGTAGATTATCCAAAATGACTATTAGAATATTACACCAAGCCATAACCCAGAAGAATGCTATCAAGAGCATGACAATTGATGTATAGAAAAGCTAAGACAGAAAGTCCATAATCTGATTAATGATCCAATTCTTTAGCAAGTCAAATAAACCAAGATTGAAGTCTAGCTAAAGATATCCAAGGATGATAGAAGCCATGTCAAATAATCTAAGTTGAACCAAGAAGACTCATACTGAACAGTTTAGAGTGCTACCAGTTGAAGAAAGACTCATTTTAACCAGAACTTCGCTGCTTTGATGATAAGTAATTTTAGCACATTTTTCTTTTTCTGAAGACTCTTTATGGTTTTATCTCAGTAAAGCAAGCTCTGGACTAGGTGCCATCCACAACTGCCTCCTGAGCTTCAACCATTTTTTTTAGCCATGTGCTAGATCCCAAGCCTTATGCGACCACTCCAAGCAACAGACTTAAGGAGGTGATCTTAGGTCATCCAAGGCTCCCCCTGAGTTCATGCCTAGTGCAATGGCAAGCCGTCTCATGAGAAAGATTTGGTGAGATCAGTTTTTTCGCACAAAAGAGATCATTTTTGCTTTTGAAGTTTTTAGACCAGAGATTTGAGATAAGTCATGTTTCTTAACAAACTGACATAGCTTACTCAAAAGTTCAAAAGAGATTCAGGACTCAACTCAGCCTACTTGACATGGCGAAAATCATAAAAGGATAGCTTCAACCAGACTAGTCTCAAGAGCTATCATGACAAGATTTTAATTCCAGTTTAGCAATTTTAATCACCTTAGCATGGCAAAGACTAAACTACACATAAAAAGTCATGATAGATCTAGCAGTTTAGCATAAATCATGGCAAGATGTAAAACAGTGAAAACAGATCATAAGGGATAATAAACAAGGCTCCATTTGATTATAATGCAATGCAGGATGAAATGTACGAAAATCCAGATTCCCTTCAGAATGAGATGCATCTTTTAATTCAGGTTGAGTTATGACAAAATTAAGAAATGGAATACCAACTGAAGAACTCCCCCTGAACCAAAGGAACAAAAACGAGAATCTGATAATAAAAACAGAAAAGACAGTCCTTTAGAGCATAGAAAAGATATATAGAGAATACTATCGCTCAGACAGGTTCTTATCTACCCCATATGATTCTAGGACTATCAGCTGATCAATTCATACACTAAGGAGCAAACACTGTCCCTGTCTACCCAAGGGTGGCCCGACCCCTGCTAGAACCTATAAGAAGTGAGTAAGCTCTACTTAGAGAAGGAAGAGATAGCTAATAAGCAGCATCCTAGAAGCACAAGATAAGAAATAGCAGACAGAACAATTTGGCAAGAGAACCACTCTAACCTATGCTGGAAGGACTTCGACCCAAAATATTAAAAGACAAGCAACCAGAAAGGAGTAAAAGTAAAAGTATAATATAATACAGTAGTAGCACACAGCTCCCCCTCACAACAGTCCGTAAGGACAAACCACCCCAAGCTCTCCCCGCAGAGCTGAAAACCGAGAGCTGTCCAGAGGCTTAGTGAAGATATCAGCCAACTGGTGCTCACTCTCCACAAACTGGAGCACAATGTCACCCTTCTCTACATGGTCTCGAAGAAAGTGATATCTGATATCAATATGCTTGGTCCGTGAATGTTGCACTGGGTTCTTAGCAATGCAAATCGCAGACGTGTTATCACAAAAGAGTGGAACACAGTCGATAGATAACCCAAAATCCTGCAGGGTCGAGACCATCCAAAGCACTTGGCTACAGCAACTGGCTGCAGCAACGTACTCGGCCTCTGCAGTGGACTGTGCAACACCGGATTGCTTCCTTGACGACCAGGAGACAAGAGAAGTGCCAATGAATTGGCACGTGCCAGAAGTGCTCTTCCTATCTATCCTCTGACCAAAGAAAATCGTGATCGGAGAAGGCTCTAAGAGATAGACAAGAAGAGGAAGAGTACCAGATACCATAGTCTATGGTAGCTCGAAGGTACCGAAAGATGCGTTTCACCGCCTGACGGTGAGATACGCGAGGAGAAGCCTGAAACCGAGCACAAAGACACACAGAGAAATGTATGTCTGGTCTCGAGGCTGTGAGGTACAAGAGAGAGCCTATCATGCTCCTGAACTCCTTTTGGTCAACAGGTTCGCCGTCTTCATCTGGATCCAGAGCAGCTGTAGATGCCATCTGAGTTGATCTTGGCTTTCCATCATTCATGTCGAGCGCTTCAGAGGTCTCGAGTGTATTTTCCTTGATGAAGAAAGGTACCCTCCCGAGTCTGTTTGATTTGGAAGCCAAGGAAGAAGCTCAACTCGCCCATCATGCTCATCTCAAATTCCGAACTCATAACATCAAAAAACTGAGATACGAGAGTATGTGAGGAGCCGCCAAAGATGATGTCGTCCACATAGATTTGAACGAGCAAAAGATCAGTGCCAAGACGGCGGATGAACAAGGTCTTGTCTATTTTACCCATTTCAAAACCATGACTCAGCAGATAGGACTTAAGTCTTTCATACCAAGCTCGGGAGCTCGCTTGAGTCCATACAAAGCTTTGGAAAGCCTGTAAGACATGGTTAGGGTATTTGGGGTTCTCGAAACCTGGAGGCTGTCTAACATAGACTTCTTCCTCAATAAGGCCATTGAGGAAGGCACTCTTGACATCCATCTGGTAAAGCTTGAAACCCTTAGAAGCTGCAAAGGCAAGCAGGATTCTAATGGCTTCAAGTCTAGCTACAGGGGCAAAGGTCTCTTCGAAATCTAGACCCTCAACTTGAGAGTACCCCTGAGCTACCAGCCTAGCCTTGTCTCGAATAACTAACCCATCTTCACTTTGCTTGTTCTTGAACACCCATTTGGTCCCAATGTGTGGATTTCATGGGGATATGTTCCAGATCTTAGGATGATGTGACAATTGGCAATGGCGTTTACGGTTTGTCGTTTCACGCGTTTTCGACAAAGTGTCGCTTATCGGGAGGCGGTCCGACCGGTCCTTGCACGGCGGTCCGACTGGTCCCAAATCGGTCGGACCGGCCATATGGGGCGGTCGGACCGACGGTGACCAAAGTGGTCAAAATGAGCTGGGCCAAAAATAGGTGTTGTAGGCAAGTGAGGGGATCCCAATGCACTTGGTCTCATAATTTTGGAGTCTCAGAAGAAGTTCTATTCGCTTGTATTTTCCGAAGGTTTGAATTTGTGGCTTGAATTTGGCTAAGTCCCAAGGGGCGGTCCGACCGGCTCACAGGGAGCGGTCCGACCGCCAAGGGGCGGTCCGACCGGCTCACCTGGAGCGGTCAGACCGGTTTACTTGAACGTCGGCCAACTTCGTGGCGATGTTGATTTGTTAGGTCAAAGTCATTGGTTTCATGGCATATGATTTGCATGATGCATGTTTTGACTAACATGGGTCAAGTTGTGAAGAACTTGTTCCCGAATACGTGTTTTCTTGTCTGTGGTTGTGCAGGTAGCTTGGTGGTCAACGACGGTCAACGGCGAGGAGAATCGGGACTAGACTTGAAGAGTTGAGGTCCAGAACGATCGACGATGCCGGGTGAGGTCAACGACTCAAGCGTGACACAAGATGGACAAGGGTGACCTATTGGCAAATCCATGACGCATGGTGAAGCGGTTTAGGTCAAAAGGTTAAAGACGGCGCTTATGGCGTGCGTGTGTGACCCGCTTGTTAGTGGGCCTTAACGGAGCCCAATGGAGTCAAACCCTAGGAGTCTAGGCCTCCACTATAAATAGGGGGAGGTGGTGGCTGCACCATCTAGCTCTTTTCCCTCTCGCCTTTTTATGTTGTGAAACCCTAATTGGCTTAGGGGAGTTGAGGTGGAGGCTAGGGCTCTTTATGGTTTGAGGTGAATTTCGTGATCCTTGATTGTCCACTGATCCATGATGGTGTGGATGTAATCCAGCAACAATCACGAAATCAATCTATGCAAGGTTTGCTTGAGATAAGTCTCTTTTCGTTCTTGCTTTCAATTTCGTGTTTTTAGGGCTTTCTTTGATACGCGAGTTTGTGATTGATTCTTTCACGTGAATTAGCTTACTGTGATATGTGTGAATCTATCTAGCATCACCTTGATCATCAATCACTCACGAACAAGCTTTAGGATCAAGTTTTCGTTCTTGCCCGGTTTTAGACCTTCTGTTAATCAATTGGCAATTGCTCAAGATCGTTCCAAGAATTATCATAATATTCGATTGGAATAGGTCCTCAATAGCATATAGAAGGTGTGTGCAAAGTTTCATAAAGATTGGAGTTGAGAATCAAAAGTTTCACCTAATTGCAACTTCGTCATCGGCCGATTTATTGCTGCAGATCGGTTCTGGAGTCGGCCGGTCAGACCGCCCGTCATCACCGGTCCGACCGATTTTGGAGCGGTCCGACCGCCAACACAACGCCGGTCAGACCGCCCGGCAATCGGTCCGACCGGTTGGGTACAGCGGTCAGACCGCCCGTGCTGTGAGTTTGCAATCTTGGTTGATTTTGTTATTTTGCTTAGGGGGTTTAATTGGATTCAATACTAGTCTTCCAACAGATCTTGGTATATTGATCTTCATAGCTTTCTAATAGCTCCGGAGTGAAATTGTATTGAGTTCATAATTTGTGAAAAGTGAGCGTGCTCCTATTCACCCCCTCTAGTCGCCTTTACGGTCCAACAAGTGGTATCAGAGCCCGGTTAGTTCAATCTTGATCTTAACCGGTCACTGAACTTTGGCGATGGATAGATTCTCTACAAAACCGCATATGTTCAATGGACAAGACTATGCCTATTGGAAGAATCGTATGCGAGTATTTCTTGAGAGCGAGGGACAAGCTATATGGGACGTTGTTCGATCCCCGCCATTATTCCCGAGGTTGAAACTCCGCTCGTGGTTCTTTTGGCTAACAACAACAAGGCCAAGAATCTTTTATATGGTGCGCTTGGTAGACAAGAATATGATAGGATTTGCAATTTTGCATTGCAAGCACGAGATTTGGAACACTCTCGAAACATATCATGAGGGTTCGTCCCAAATTAAGAAAGTCGCCAAACAATCTATAAGCGTGATTATAACAAATTTGAGATGCGTCCCGAGAGAGCATCGATGACATTTTCGATCGCTTTAATAAAGTGATTAATCAAATGAAAGTCGTTGATATTGAATATTCTCAATCTGAAAATGCCACCCACCTCTTGGCCGCAATCAACACCAAGGAGTGGGAGATGAAGGCTCTTGCTATAGAAGAGAATGTTGATCTTTCGAGTCTTACTTTAGAATTGCTTTATAGTAAACTCAAGACTCATGAAATTAAAAGAGTTGATCATCCCAAGAAAGATAATTTAGCTTTGGTAGCAGATCCTCACAAAAGGCTTTTGATGACTCTTTTGAATCTTCTTACGGATTTTCATTTGCTTGCTTATCTGCGATTTCGAGGAGGAGCTTGAAAATATTCTGAGACAGAGTTAGCCCTTTTAGCTAAAAAATTCACACGGGCTTACAACAATGTGAGAAATAAAAGAGAGGTGGTCATGTTACTTGCTATGAGTGTGGAGAGCTTTACCACATCCGGGCCAATTGCCCCAAGCTAAAAGGTAAGGGTAAGCACAGGGAGGAGAAAACAGCTTGGAAGAAGCCTCATGAGAACAACTCTGAGTATGATGCTGTCAAGCTCATAAAGGCCGCTCACCGGGTCCTTGCCGCTTTTGGAGAGCAATCCATTAGTGATGTGGACTCCGGGAGCGAAGAGGAAAAGAAAGGGAAGGCCAAGGACTTTCTTGGCATGTGCTTCATGGTCGACAAGACGACATTGATAATGATGAGGTATCTTTTCTTATGATGAGCTTTCTGCTAAATATAATTCTATAGTTGAGCAAGTGCTTAGTCAAGATGAAGCGCTAGAATTTGTCATGACTAAAAATAAGAAACTAGAGTCAAAAATTGGTAAACTGAAATTAGAACTTGCAAATGTTAAGACTCTTGAACCTGATGAATGTTTATCTTGTCATGCTATGCATTCAGAAATTACCAATTTACAATCTGCTCATAATATTGCTTTACAACAACTTGAAAATGCTAGAACCGAGCTAATTGAAATTAAATCTGCTCCTTGTGAAAAATGCTTAGAGTCTAGCAAGTTGATTGCTTCTGATGTGATTGATTCTAGCCCTTGCACTTCATGCTTAGAAAAGAACGTGAAATCAAAGATATCTTAGAAGTCGCTAGAGTCAAATATGCTAAGCTTAAGGACAATATTGAAAATACTACTTGTGCTTCATGTTCCGCTCTTAAGCTTGAAATTGCTTTGTATAAGGAGAAATCAATGGATAAAACTTGTGATGCTTGTGTTAACTTGAGAAAAGAAAATGCTTACCTTCATGATACATTAGAGAAATTTTCTAAAGGTAAGAAACAATTAAACATGATTCTTGACAAGTCTAAAACTCCTTATAAGAAGCAAGGTTTAGGATTCAATTCTTTTCAAGACAATTCAAACCCAAAAGTCATTCAAGTCTTGGAAAAGGTTTAATTGAATTCAAAACCCAACTCGCAAAAACATCCTTTAAATCTGCAGTTTTGCCCAACCTTGTATTAATTCAAATGGTGCTTCTTCTAGTGGTACCAAGTACCATTGCACTTATTGCAAGAAAGGTGGGCATTTGATTGAATTGGCGTGAGGTTGAAAAATGATAAGAAAAATCTTGATAGAATTTCATTCAGGCAACCTAGAGCTTTTATGAGACATGGTAACACTGAAAGGAATAAACCTAGGTTAGGATTTTTCTCACATGCTAATCATCATGCTTCTACATATCCTAATTCTCATGTTCTTCAGTCCGGTCGATCATTGGTGGTCACCGGATCGACCGATGTGGTCGCGATCCGATCACAAAGACAACGCCGGCCGAGCCGCACCGACAGATTTAATTCCCATGTTAACTTAAACATTGCTCATGATGAATTTTAGATGAAATCAAGGATAACACTTCGCTTTGCATACTACTCATGACGCGTGTGTCTCAAGATCTTGGGTTCCCAAGTCTTGTTTAACTAATCCCAGTATCGAGACACATCGTTCTTCTGTGCCTTGATTTTTCAGGATTGCCGCGGAAAGAGGAAGAGCACGTGCTTTGTTGACTCCGGCTGTTCACGTCATATGACCGGAGACTCAAGATGGTTCACCTCCTTCACGCGGTCGACGGGTTTCAAGCATCTCCGAGAACTTCCCATCGCCAGGCCGTTAAGCTCTTATTCAGGTACTTACACTCTACTCTCTTTGTATGGCATTTGATATTCCTGTTCTTTATCCTTGTCCATTCGGGGGTTTTTCTTATTCTAATTGTGCGGGCTGTCGGCTAGATAGGAAGAGTACCTCAGGCGCTTGTCACCCACTAGATTCTTCTCTTGTATCTTGTTTTTATCCTCACCAAATCTTTAGACCCAACTAGGTTTGCCACCTTGAGAAGCGAGTTAGGGGTTATTTATCCTTATGGGTTGGTTTGAGGGGGAGTTTGATCTTTTCTGATCTTTACTTGTTCTTTTGATCTTTTATTGTTCCTTTTTCTGAACTTAGTGATCTTTTTGAACTTTTTAAGTTTTTAGGCTTTTTATTTGCATCTCATTGTGTCATATTGCATTCATATGAAAAATCCAACAAGTGGTATAACAACAAGTGGTAACAACAAGTGGTTACAACAAGTGGTATGAAAAATCCAAAAAGATGCATTATAATATAAGTTTTTCTGCTTATCTTTTAAAATTGATGGAGCTTTGCCTATTACCCTTTAGAGCTTTTGTATTTCAAATTCTTGCTCAATGTCATGTCTAGTTTTTTGACTTGCTAGAATTATCATGCTTTTACATGTGTAGCTAAGTCTTTGCTATTTGAGCTAGAACTTTAAAACAACTCGAACTAAGAAATTGCAATTTGTGGATGTTTTAGCGAGTTGCGCAATTAGTGCTCCTCTTGTGACATTGGCCCTGTCAGAATTGCTTTGTTAGCTCTTTGATCTAAAATTGACCATTACTTGAGCTTTTGTGTTCTTGAGATTCTAAAAATGCTCTTGTGAAAAATGAAAATCAAGATTGTCTTATGCTTAAATTGAGCCAAACTATTCTTACGAGACTGCTTGTCAAATGACATGAACTTGGAGATAGTTTGATGAACCAGACGATCTCATGGGGACTGCTTGTCAGAAATGACATGAACCTCAAGATTTGTCGCCCCGGTAGAAGCTTAGAAAGAGTTTGTGGATGGCTCCTAGTCCAGGATCTTCTTTACTAAGATATACCTTTAATCAACTTTTGGTCGAAGCTTAGGATGAGTTTGTGGATGGCTCCTAGTCCAGGATCTTGTCACTAAGTTAGATCATTAGTCAACTTCAATATTCAATGCAAATGAGAAAAATATTGACAAATGGGCGTTTACAAAATATTGAGCAAAATGATTCAATACGGGACTTGATTGACTCTTAATGTGGTCTTTGTTAGATTTTTGATCTCACTTTGACATTTTGACATGGCCAATTTCACTTTAGGATCCTGTTGATGAACTTCTTTGAATTTGAAGCGTTGCTTAAATTGATCAAATCTCATCGCTTTACTTTTGAGCCTTTGTGCTTAGCTTTGATATATATGTCTTACCATGATCTTGCTAGCTTTGTCGGGCTTGATATGTTTGTTTGTGCAATATTAGAGATACTAGCTTGTTCTTTTGGGTAATCTCCAAAGCTTCTTGTAATCAAAAATTGAAAAATACAAAAATTGAAGCCACTCCATTGCACTTCATGCATATTCCTCTTTATGCTTCTCTTGTTTCTGCTTCTTCCTTTATTTTCTATTTGTTATCTCTGGATGAGAGGAAGGCGTGATTCCTTGATGAATCCATTGTCAAAGGGGGAGAAGATGTGTTAATTAATGAGAAGATATTTCTTTGGGAGAAGATGTGCCTTTTTTATTTGGAGAAGATGTGTTAATGAGAAGATATTTCTTTGTTGGGGGAGAAGATTAAACAAAGGGGGAGTAACTGAAAAGTTAAAAGTTTTTGAAAATCGAGGATCATAGTGAGGGGGAGTTCTTGAGTTGCATTCTTATTGTTTTATTGAATATTCTGAACTTGAATTGCATTCTTTTATCCTCACAATGATCATCGGTCAATTGAACAATTGTTCTTTCATATGGACCTCATGTGAGAATTTTGACCCTTTTCTGGAAATCAAAGTTTTTATGCTTTCTTTTATCTTGTCTCACATGCCTATACTATTCTGATGCCAGCTTGGTCATTTTCATTGCTTTTTCTTGGTTATGGACCAAGTTGTGCCTTTGTGCGAAAACTGCGAGTAAACTCGTTTTCAAACCTCTTACTTACATTTTCTGGATAATTGCCAATGTGTTCATCAAGGGAGATTGTGGATTTCATGGGGATATGTTCAGATCTTAGGATGATGTGACAATTGGCAATGGCGTTTACGGTTTGTCGTTTCACGCGTTTTCGACAAAGTGTCGAGCATCGATAGGCGGTCCGACCGGTCCTTGCACGGCGGTCCAGCCGGTCCCAAATCTGGTCGGACCGGCCATATAGGGCGATCGGACCGGCGGTGACCAAAGTGGTCAAAATGAGTGGGCCAAAAATAGGTGTTGTAGGCAAGTGAGGGATCCCAATGCACTTGGTCTCATAATTTTGGAGTCTCCAAGAAGAAGTTCTATTCGCTTGTATTTTCCGAAGGTTTGAATTTCAGGCTTGAATTTGGCTAAGTCCCAAAGGCGGTCCGGCCGCTCATTGTGGAGCGGTCCGACCGCCAAGGCGGTCCGACCGCTCACCGGAGCGGTCGGACCGTTTCTACTTGAACGTCGGCCAACTTCGTGGCGATGTTGATTTGTTAGGTCAAAGTCATTGGTTTCATGGCATATGATTTGCATGATGCATGTTTTGACTAACATGGGTCAAGTTGTGAAGAACTTGTTCCGAATCGTGTTTTCTTATCCGTGGTTGTGCAGTAGCTTGGTGGTCAACGACGGTCAACGGCGAGGAGAATCGGGACTAGACTTGAAGAGTTGAGGTCGAGCGATCGACGATGCGGGTGAGGTCAACGACTCAAGCGTGACACAAGATGGACAAAGGTGAGCTATTGGCAAATCCATGACGCATGGTGAAGCGGTTTAGGTCAAAAGGTTAAAGACGGCACTTTGCGAAGCGTGCGTGTGTGACCCGTTTGTTAGTGGGCCTTAACGGGAGCCCAATGGAGTCAAACCCTAGGAGTCTAGGCCTCCACTATAAATAGGGGAGGTGGTGGTTGCACCATCTAGCTCTTTTCCTCTCGCCTTTTATGTTGTGAAACCCTAATTGGCTTAGGGGAGTTGAGGTGGAGGCTAGGGCTCTTTATGGTTTGAGGTGAATTTCGTGATCCTTGATTGTCCACTGATCCATGATGGTGTGGATGTAATCCAGCAACAATCACGAAATCAATCTATGCAAGGTTTGCTTGAGATAAGTCTCTTTTCGTTCTTGCTTTCAATTTCGTGTTTTTAGGGCTTTCTTTGATACGCGAGTTTGTGATTGATTCTTTCACGTGAATTAGCTTACTGTGATATGTGTGAATCTATCTAGCATCACCTTGATCATCAATCACTCACGAACAAGCTTTAGGATCAAGTTTTCGTTCTTGCCCGGTTTTAGACCTTCTGTTAATCAATTGGCAATTGCTCAAGATCGTTCCAAGAATTATCATAATATTCGATTGGAATAGGTCCTCAATAGCATATAGAAGGTGTGTGCAAAGTTTCATAAAGATTGGAGTTGAGAATCAAAAGTTTCACCTAATTGCAACTTCGTCATCGGCTGATTTTCTTATTGCAGATCGGTTCGAGTCACGGCCGGACCGCCCGTCATCACCGGTCCGACCGATTTTGGAGCGGTCCGACCGCCAACACAACGCCGGTCAGACCGCCCGGCAATCGGTCCGACCGGTTGGGTACAGCGGTCAGACCGCCCGTGCTGTGAGTTTGCAATCTTGGTTGATTTTGTTATTTTGCTTAGGGGGTTTAATTGGATTCAATACTAGTCTTCCGCTGTACTGGTATATTGATCTTCATAGCTTTCTAATAGCTACTGGAGTGAAATTGTATTGAGTTCATAATTTGTGAAAAAGTGAGCGTGCTCCTATTCACCCCCCCTCTAGTTGCCTTTACGGTCCAACACAATGATATTGTGACCTTGAGGGGGCTCAACAAGGGACCATACCTTGTTTCTTTCAAAGTTTTCCAACTCCTCATGCATGGCGTTTGTCCAAGACTCGTCAGATAGAGCATGACAAATGTCTTTGGGCTCAAATGAGGCGTGAAGGCGAATGGAGACAGAAGAGAGACAAACCAGCTTTGGAACGTGTGACACGCTCAAAGAGGTCTCCAATGATCTGCTCTGAAGGATGGTCCTTTTGGATGTGTCTTGGAGGTCCAGGGTGAGATGAAGGAGTGACCTCTACCTCATGATCAGATGAGATAGGAACAGAGCCACTAGCTTCAGAAGAAGCAGAAGGTAAGGGCTGATCTCCTCGAGGTGCAGTGGAAGAAGGCACCTCAAGAGGAGGAGGAAGATCTGGATCGGGTAGACAACCCTCATCTCCATCTTCCTCATCGTCCACAAAGATGGACTCGCATCGCTCTAGAGAACTCGAGATATCGTGCCTAGTCCCCGGTGGCCTCATCGAAGGTCACCTCCTGAGTTTCTACCATTTTGCTAGACTCAGCCTGGACTCTATAGGCACGAGAAGAAGTCGAGTAACCCGTAAAGATCCCATCACAAGATCGTGACTCGAACTTATCTAGGTTCCCGGACTTGAGAATAAAACACTTGCAACCAAACACACGAAAATGCGAGGCCGGGTTTTCGCCCATATCTCAACTCATAAGAAGTACGATGCAAGAGTGCCCAAGAAAGACTCATTAGAAACATGACAAGCAAGAGTAATTGCCTCAGCCCAAAACTTCCTAGGTGTAGAGTATTCATCAAGCATCGTCCCGCCATCTCGACCAAGGTACTGCGGTTCTTCCTCTCCACAACGCCATTCTCATTGGGGGACGTATGGAGGCAGAACCGGTGCTCTACACCTGTCTCACCACAAAAACTCTCAAAGTAGGAATTCTTGAACTCGGTGCCATTATCAGTGCGAATTGCTCGTAATGCACCTGGGAGCTCAACAGAAAGCCTACTAAAAAGACCACGAAAAAGAGTAAACGTCTCATCCTTCGAGGCTAAGAAAAACACCCAAGAGTACCTCGAGAAGTCATCGACCACAACAAGAATATACCACTTCCTCCTCGCCGATCAGATGCGAAATGGACCAACTGTATCCATATGGAGCAGTTGTCCTGGTGCATCAGTCATTGTCACTGTGACTGGAGAGTGAGAAGCGGCAACCATCTTGCCGTGCCGGCATGGAGAGCAAACTAGATCCTTGACCATCTTGAGTTTTGGCAAACCACGAATGAGATCGTGGCCGCTGACTCGTGTCAAATGATCAAAGCCTATATGACCTAGTCTCCTATGCCAGAAAGTCAAATCACGGGATTCAGAAGCAATTAAACACCGGAGAGGATCACCAGAAGACTCAGAAAAATCAGCACGAAAGATCCTCCCATATCGAGAAATCCCGCAAACTAGACTACCCGAAGAATCAAGAATTTTGCAATTGTTTTTCTTAAAGCTCACCTCGAAACCGTCATCGGTAAGCTGAGAGACTGAAAGCAGATTATACTGCAGCTTACTTACTAAGGCAACATCTTTTAAAATAAAGGAATCATTAATGCTCACAGTACCTTTAGCGATGACACGCCCAAATGAAGCATCTCCGAAGGTGATCGTCTCATCACCTGGAGCACGGGCGAGGGAAGAAAACCAACGAGAATCTCCAGTCATATGGCGAGAACAACCGGAGTCTACAATCCATACCTTTCCCTTCCCAGCCCGGCGACCCTGAGTCAAACAGAGAGTAAAGTCTCGATCGGGTGAATCAACAAATGATTTTGGCACCCAATACTGAGTAACACGGCGAACAGATGAAGTAGTCAAGCAAGACTGACCTCTATCTACCCTACGCTCTCTGTCACTCAACAAGTCAGATGGTCGTATGCGGACTGGCCATTCTTTGAATCCGACCGCTATGGAAGAGCGAGTCGAATTCGTCAACATATCGATCACAGTGGGTAGCCATCTCGAAGGGAAACCGAGATCTACCCTCAAAGCAGCGGAAGTTACGACAGAAGGGAGCATGAGGACGAAAATCAGAAAACTCAGAAAAACCAAGTCCTCGATGCTGCCCTAAAACATCAGTTGTATCAAACCTAGACCTCGTGTTGGTCTTAGGTGCACTCATAGTCTGGGGCTGACCATGAATGTACCTGTGGATTTCATGGGGATATGTTCCAGATCTTAGGATGATGTGACAATTGGCAATGGCGTTTACGGTTTGTCGTTTCACGTGTTTTCGACAAAGTTCTGAGCTTATCGATGCGGCGGTCCGACCGGTCCTTACCAATGTCCGGCCGGTCCCAAATCGGTCGGACCCGGCCATGGGGCGGTCGGACGGCGATGACCAAAGTGGTCAAAACGAGCTAGGCCAAAAATAGGTGTTGTAGGCAAGTGAAGGGATCCCAATGCACTTGGTCTCATGATTTTGGAGTCTCGAAGAAAAGTTCTATTGGTTTAAAGTTTCCGAAGGTTTGGATTTTGGGGTTGAAATTGGCTAAGTCCCAAAGGCGGTCCGACCGCTCACGAGGAGCGGTTCGACCGCCAGGGAAGGTCCGACCGGCCGCTCACTGGAGCGGTCGGGCCGTAATAACTTGAACGTTAGCCAACCGTGGCGATGTTGATTTGT
The DNA here is from genome assembly GCA_036346395.1 of Hsuehochloa calcarea. Taxonomy (NCBI): domain Eukaryota; kingdom Viridiplantae; phylum Streptophyta; class Magnoliopsida; order Poales; family Poaceae; genus Hsuehochloa; species Hsuehochloa calcarea. The sequence continues at coordinate 35,317,269 of CM070602.1, read as the reverse complement.
TAGGTCAAAGTCATTGGTTTCATGGCATATGATTTGCATGATGCATGTTTTGACTAACATGGGTCAAGTTGTGAAGAACTTGTTCCCGAATTCGTGTTTGCTTGTCTATGGTTGTGCAGGTAGCTTGGTGGTCAACGACGATCAACGGCGAGGAGGATCGGGACTAGACTTGGAGAGTTGAGGTCCAGAACGATCGACGATGCCGGGTGAGGTCAACGACTCAAGCGTGACACAAGATGGACAATTGTGACCTATTGGCAAATCCATAACGCATGGTGAAGCGGTTTAGGTCAAAGGTTAAAGACGGCGCTTTGCGAAGCGTGCGTGTGTGACCCGTTTGTTAGTGGGCCTTAACGGGAGCCCAATGGAGTCAAACCCTAGGAGTCTAGGCCTCCACTATAAATAGGGGGAGGTGGTGGCTGCACCATCTAGCTCTTTTCTCTCTCGCCTTTTTATGTTTCAAAACCCTAATTGTCTTTAGGGGAGTTGAGGTGGAGGCTAGGGCTCTTGATGGTTTGTGGTGAATTTCGTGATCCTTGATTGTCTACTGATCCATGATGGTGTGGATGTAATCCAACATCAATCACGAAATCAATCTATGCAAGGTTTGCTTGAGATAAGTCTCTTTTCGTTCTTGCTTTCAATTTCGTGTTTTTAGGGCTTTCTTTGATCCGCGAGTTTGTGATTGATTCTTTCACGTGAATTAGCTTGCTGTGATATGTGTGAATCTATCTAGCATCATCTTGATCATCAATCACTCACGAACAAGCATTAGGATCAAGTTTTCGTTCTTGCCCGGTTTTAGACCTTCTGTTAATCAATTGACAATTGCTCAAGATCGTTCCAAGAATTATCATAATATTCGATTGGAATAGGTCCTCAATAGCATAGAGAAGGTGTGTGCAAAGTTTCGTGAAGTTTGGAGTTGAGAATCAAAAGTTAAACCTAATTGCAACCGTCATCGGTGATTTTCTTGTTCAGATCGGTTCAGATCGCCGGTCCGACCGCCCGTCACCACCGGTCCGACTGATTTGAGCGGTCCGACCGCCAAGATAACAATGGTCCGACCGCCCGACAATCGGTCCGTAGGTTCACTACTGAGGTCGACCGCCGATACTTGTGTTGCTTTGATTCTTGCTGATTATTGTCGCATTGCTTAGGGGTTTTTATTGGATTCAATACTAGTCTTCGTTGTCTTTGGTATATTGATCTTCATAGCTTTCTAATAGCTACTGGAGTGAAATTGTATTGAGTTCATAATTTGTGAAAAAGTGAGCGTGCTCCTATTCACCCCCTCTAGTCGCCTTTTCGGTCCAACAAGTGGTATCAGAGCCCGGTTAGTTCAATCTTGATCTTAACCGGTCACTGAACTTTGGCGATGGATAGATTCTCTACAAAACCGCATATGTTCAATGGACAAGACTATGCATATTGGAAGAATCGTATGCGAGTATTCCTTGAGAGCGAGGGACAAGCTATATGAGACGTTGTTCGATCCCCGCTCATTATTCCTGAGGTTGAAACTCCTGCGTGGTTCTTTTGGCTAACAACAACAAGGCCAAGAATCTTTTATATGGTGCGCTTGGTAGACAAGAATATGATAGGATTTGCAATTTTGCGACTGCACACGAGATTTGGAACACTCTCGAAACATATCATGAGGGTTCGTCCCAAATTAAGAAAGTGCGCCAAACAATCTATAAGCGTGATTATAACAAATTTGAGATGCGTCCTGGAGAGAGCATCGATGACATTTTCAGTCGTTTTAATAAAGTGATTAATCAAATGAAAGCTGTTGATATTGAATATTCTCAATCTGAAAATGCCACCCACCTCTTGGTTGCAATCAACACCAAGGAGTGGGAGATGAAGGCTACTGCTATAGAAGAGAATGTTGATCTTTCGAGTCTTACTTTAGAATTGCTTTATAGTAAACTCAAGACTCATGAAATTAAAAGAGTTGATCATCCCAAGAAAGATAATTTAGCTTTGATAGCAGATCCTCACAAAAAGGCTTTTGATGACTCTTTTGAATCTTCTTCTGGATTTTCATTTGCTTGCTTATCTGCGATTTCTGAGGAGGAGCTTGAAAATATTCCTGAGATAGAGTTAGCCCTTTTAGCTAAAAAATTCACACGGGCTTACAACAATGTGAGAAATAAAAAGAGAGGTGGTCCTGTTACTTGCTATGAGTGTGGAGAGCTTTACCACATCCGGGCCAATTGCCCCAAGCTAAAAGGTAAGGGTAAGCACAGGAGGAGAAGATGACTTGGAAGAAGCCTCATGAGAACAACTCGAGTATGATGCTGTCAAGCTCATAAAGGCGCTCACCGGGTCCTTGCCGCTTTTGGAGAGCAATCCGTTAGCGATGTGGACTCCAGGAGCGAAGAGGATAAGAAAGGGAAGGCCAAGGACTTCACCGGCATGTGCTTCATGGCTGACACCGACAACATTGATAATGATGAGATATCTTTTTCTTATGATGAGCTTTCTGCTAAATATGATTCTATAGTTGAGCAAGTGCTTAGTCAAGATGAAGCGCTAGAATTTGTCATGACTAAAAATAAGAAACTAGAGTCAAAAATTGGTAAACTGAAACTAGAACTTGCAAATGTTAAGACTCTTGAACCTGATGAATGTTTATCTTGTCATGCTATGCATTCAGAAATTACCAATTTACAATCTGCTCATAATATTGCTTTACAACAACTTGAAAATGCTAGAACCGAGCTAATTGAAATTAAATCTGCTCCTTGTGAAAAATGCTTAGAGTCTAGCAAGTTGATTGCTTCTGATGTGATTGATTCTAGCCCTTGCACTTCATGCTTAGAAAAAGAACGTGAAATCAAAGATATCTTAGAAGCTGCTAGAGTCAAATATGCTAAGCTTAAGGACAATATTGAAAATACTACTTGTGCTTCATGTTCCGCTATTAAGCTTGAAATTGCTTTGTATAAGGAGAAATCAATGGATAAAACTTGTGATGCTTGTGTTAACTTGAGAAAAGAAAATGCTTACCTTCATGATACATTAGAGAAATTTTCTAAAGGTAAGAAACAATTAAACATGATTCTTGACAAGTCTAAAACTCCTTATAAGAAGCAAGGTTTAGGATTCAATTCTTTTCAAGACAATTCAAACCCAAAAGTCATTCAAGTCTTGGAAAAGGTTTAATTGAATTCAAAACCCAACTCGCAAAACATCTTTTAAATCTGCAGGTTTTGCCCAACCTTGTATTAATTCAAATGGTGCTTCTTCTAGTGATACCAAGTACCATTGCACTTATTGTAAGAAAAGTGGGCATTTGATTGAATTTACATGGCGTAGGTTGAAAAATGATAGGAAAAATCTTGATAGAATTTCATTCGGGCAACCTAGAGCTTTTATGAGACATGGTAACACCGAAAGGAATAAACTTGGATTAGGATTTTCTCACATGCTAATCATTATGTTTCTACATATCCTAATTCTCATGTTCTTGATCGCCGGGTCGATCACTGGTGCTCACCGGTCTCGACTGTTTTGGTCGCCGATCGACCACTTGAGACAACTTGGTCCGACCGCCTGGTGGACGCTTTAATTCCCATGTTAACTTAAACATTGCTCATAATGAATTTTAGATGAAATCAAGGATAACATACGCTTTGCATACTACTCGCAGATGTGTGTCGAAGATTGGTTCCCAAGTCTTGTTTAACTAACCCCAGTATCGAGACACATCGTTCTTCTGTGCCTTGATTTTTCAGGATTACCGCGGAAAGAGGAAGAGCACGTGTTTTGTTGACTCCGACTGTTCACGTCATATGACCGGAGACTCAAGATGGTTCACCTCCTTCATGCGGTCGACGGGTTTCAAGCATCTCCAAGAACTTCCCATCGCCAGGCCGTTAAGCTCTTATTCAGGTACTTACACTCTACTCTCTTTGTATGGCATTTGATATTCCTGTTCTTTATCCTTGTCCATTCGGGGGTTTTTCTTATTCGATTGTGCGGGTCAGTTCGGCTAGATAGGAAGAGTACCTCAGCGCTTGTCACCCACTAGGCACTTCTTTTGTCTTTTGTTTTATCCTCACCAAATCTTTAGACCCAACTAGGTTTGTCACCTTGAGAAGCAAGTTAGGGGTTATTTATCCTTATGGGTTGGTTTGAGGGGGAGTTCGATCTTTTCTGATCTTTCCTTGTTCTTTTGATCTTTTATTGTTCTTTTTCTGGACTTAGTGATCTTTTGAACTTTTAGGTTTTAGTCTTTTAATTGCATCTCATTGTGTCATATTGCATTCATATGAAAAATCCAACAAGTGGTATAACAACAAGTGGTAACAACAAGTGGTTACAACAAGTGGTATGAAAAATCCAAAAGATGCATTATAATATAAGTTTTTCTCGCTTATCTTTTAAAATTGATGGAGCTTTGCCTATTACCCTTTGGAGCTTTTGTATTTCAATTCTTGCTCAATGTCATGTCTAGTTCTTTGACTTGCTAGAATTATCATGCTTTTACATGTGTAGCTAAGTCTTTGCTATATGAGCTAGAATTTTTAAACAACTCAAACTAAGAAATTGCAATTTGTGGATGTTTTAGCGAGTTGCGCAATTAGTGCTCCTCTTGTGACATTGGCCTGTCGAATTGCTTTGTTAGCTCTTTGATCTAAAATTGACCATTACTTGAGCTTTTGTGTTCTTGAGATTCTAAAAGCTGCTCATGTGAAAAATGAAAATCAAGATTGTCTTATGCTTAAATTGTGCCAAACTATTCTTACGAGGCGCTTGTCAAATGACATGAACTTGGAGATAGTTTGATGAACAGAACGATCTCATGGGGACCGCTTGTCGAAATGATATGAACCTCAAGATTTGTCGCCTTGTAGAAGCTTAGAAAGAGTTTGTGGATGGCTCCTAGTCCAGATCTTCTTTACTAAGATATACCTTTAATCAACTTTTGGTGAAGCTTAGGATGAGTTTGTGGATGGCTCCTAGTCCAGGATCTTGTCACTAAGTTAGATCATTAGTCAACTTCAATATTCAATGCAAATGAGAAAAATGTTGACAAATGGGCGTTTACAAAATATTGAGCAAAATGATTCAATACGGGACTTGATTGACTCTTAATGTGGTCTTTGTTAGATTTTTGATCTCACTTTGACATTTTGACATGGCCAATTTCACTTTAGGATCCTGTTGATGAACTTCTTTGAATTTGAAGCGTTGCTTAAATTGATCAAATCTATCGCTTTACTTTTGAGCCTTTGTGCTTAGCTTTGATATATATGTCTTACCATGATCTTGCTAGCTATTTGTCAGCTTGATATCTTTGTTTGTGCAATATTAGAGATACTAGCTTATTCTTTTGGGTAATCTCCAAAGCTTCTTGTAATCAAAAATTGAAAAATACAAAAATTGAAGCCACTCCATTGCACTTCATGCATATTTCCCTTTATGCTTCTTTTGTTTCGCTTCTTCCTTTATTCTATATTTATTATCTCAATCATTATGTTTCTAGACATCCTAATTTAATGTAGATCGGGACCGATCATCATGTTCACCGGTTCACTGTTGGTCACCTATTCGACCGCCAAGAGTTTACGACCGCCATGGATGTTCAAGTCTCATGTTAATTTAAACATTGCTCATAACGAATGTTAAATGAAATCAAGGATAGTACTTGGTTTGTATATTCTTGACGCGTGTCTCAAGATCGATTCCTAAATCTTGTTTATCTAATTGAGAGACACATCGCTCTTTTGTTCCTTGATTTCGTGGATTATCGCGAAAGGGAAGAACACGTTCGTTGACTTGGATGTTCACGCCACATTTGGTTCACCTCTTTCACGCGAGCAACAGTGATGACTTCATCACCTTGGAGATGATACACAAGGGCGAATTGAAGGAACAGATCAATTAGGGTAAACAACAAATTCATTCTAAAGGATGTCGCTTTTGTGACAAGCTTAGGTATAATCTTTTCTGCTTCTACTTTGATGATGGTTATGAGACTGCTTTTAAGAAAATGCTTGTCGTGGTGCTTGATTCTACACCGTGAGCTTGTGTTTGGAATCTCTAGAGTTGGTAGAATTTTGGAGCCGATTTTTCGTAATCTCTTGCCGGATCTCTTAAATGTTTGCTTACATCTTCGATTTTTGGCTTTTGCATTCTGACGCGAGTTAGCAACCTTGATCTCATGAGAGGTTTGCCTAAGCTCAAAGTTGTCAAAGATGCCGCCACACCCTTCTCAGGATTGAGTTATGACCGATTTAACTGTGATGCTTGCTTCATATGGATACCGTTATCCCGCTAGAGTCCTCGGCATACTGTGGAAAATGGTATATTGATCTTTCTAGATATACTTGGGTGTACTTCAAAGGAAGCTTTGGTTATTTTCATGATCTTGGCTTCGAGCTTCCTCGGTGCTTTGAGAGCGATTCGCAGTGATAATGGCACGGAGTTCAAAAAAGCTTCTCCTCTCCACACGCCCTCAACAAAATGGCGTGGTGGAAAGGAAGAATAGGACCTTGGTCGAAATGGCTAGGACGATAGATGAGTATAGACACCTAGGAGATTTTAATGCTATTGCTATCGCTGCCATATTGCCAATCGTGTTTTTTGAGACCTTTTAGGCAAGACTTTATGAGCTTCGCAAAACCCTCGCTTTTGAAGTTTTTGATCAAAATGTTTTATTCTTAAGCAACTTGATAAATTTGAATCAAGAACTTTTGATGGGGTATTTCGGTTATCCCATTCGAGGGGTTTTCAGTTTTTAATAATCGAGACTAACATTATTCAGAGACTTGTAATGTCACTTTTGATGAGACTAGCCCTCGAGCTAGATCAATTTACAGATGATTTACAGTGATGAGAGCATTTTGTGGAGGAAGATGAGGACGGCTTAATGTCATTCCTCATCTCGCCACGCCGAATTAGATCCTCCTAATGACATAATAGGAATCACATGAGCGAAGTCACTCGCCTGTATAATGATCCAAATCCCTAGTCCAGGATCTTGTCACTAAGTTAGATCATTAGTCAACTTCAATATTCAATGCAAATGAGAAAATGTTGACAAATGGGCGTTTACAAAATATTGAGCAAAATGATTCAATACGGGACTTGATTGACTCTTAATGTGGTCTTTGTTAGATTTTTGATCTCACTTTGACATTTTGACATGGCCAATTTCACTTTAGGATCCCTGTTGATGAACTTGCTGAATTTGAAGCGTTGCTTAAATTGATCAAATCTACTGCTTTACTTTTGAGCCTTTGTGCTTAGCTTTGATATATATGTCTTACCATGATCTTGCTAGCGTATCCGGGCTTGATATGTCGTTTGTGCAATATTAGAGATACTAGCTTATTCTTTTGGGTAATCTCCAAAGCTTCTTGTAATCAAAAATTGAAAAATACAAAAATTGAAGCCACTCCATTGCACTTCATGCATATTTCCCTTTATGCTTCTTTTGTTTCTGCTTCTTCCTTTATTCTATATTTATTATCTCTGGATGAGAGGAAGGCGTGATTTCTTGATGAATCCATTGTCAAAGGGGGAGAAGATGTGTTAAATGAGAAGAGAAGATGTGTTAATAAGAAGATATTTCTTTATTGGGGGAGAAGTTTATACAAAGGGGAGAAAATGAAAATTTGAAAATTGAGGATCATAGTGAGGGGGAGTTCTTGAGTTGCATTCTTATTGTCTTATTGAATATTCTGAACTTGAATTGCATTCTTTTATCCTCACAATGATCATAGGTCAATTGAACAATTGTTCTTTCATATGGACCTTATGTGAGAATTTTGACCCTTTTCTGGAAATCAAAGTTTTTATGCTTACTTTTGCCTTGTCTCACATGCCTATACTATTACGATGCGGCTTGGTCATTTTCATTGCTTTTTCTTGCTTATGGACCAAGTTGTGCCTTTGTGCGAGCTGCGAGTAAACTTCGTTTTCAAACCTCTTACTTACATTTTCTGGATAATTGCCAATGTGTTCATCAAGGGGGAGATTGTGGATTTCATGAGGATATGTTCCAGATCTTAGGATGATGTGACAATTGGCAATGGCGTTTACGGTTTGTCGTTTCACGTGTTTTTGACAAAGTTACAGGCTTACTGGACAGGGGCGGTCCGACCGGTCCTTGCACGGCGGTCCGACCGGTCCCAAATCGGTCGGACCGGCCATGTGGGTTGATCGGACGGCGATGACCAAAGTGGTCAAAACGAGCTGGGCCAAAAATAGGTGTTGTAGGCAAGTGAAGGGATCCAATGCACTTGGTCTCATGATTTTTGGAGTCTCCAGTAAAAAGTTCTATTGGTTTAAAGTTTCGAAGGTTTGGATTTTCAGGTTGAAATCGGCTAAGTCCCAAAGGCGGTCCGACCGGCTCACAGGGAGCGGTCCGACCGGCCATGGGGCGGTCCGACCGGCTCACCTGGAGCGGTCAGACCGGTAATAACTTGAACGTCGGCCAACTTCGTGGCGATGTTGATTTGTTAGGTCAAAGTCATTGGTTTCATGGCATATGATTTGCATGATGCATGTTTTGACTAACATGGGTCAAGTTGTGAAGAACTTGTTCCCGAATTCGTGTTTGCTTGTCTATGGTTGTGCAGGTAGCTTGGTGGTCAACGACGGTCAACGGCGAGGAGGATCGGGACTAGACTTGGAGAGTTGAGGTCCAGAACGATCGACGATGCCGGGTGAGGTCAACGACTCAAGCGTGACACAAGATGGACAAGGGTGACCTATTGGCAAATCCATGACGCATGGTGAAGCGGTTTAGGTCAAAGGTTAAAGACGGCGCTTTGCGAAGCGTGCGTGTGTGACCCGTTTGTTAGTGGGCCTTAACGGAGCCCAATGAGTCAAACCCTAGGAGTCTAGGCCTCCACTATAAATAGGGGGAGGTGGTGGCTGCACCATCTAGCTCTTTTCTCTCTCACCTTTTTATGTTTCAAAACCCTAATTGTCTTTAGGGGAGTTGAGGTGGAGGCTAGGGCTCTTGATGGTTTGTGGTGAATTTCGTGATCCTTGATTGTCTACTGATCCATGATGGTGTGGATGTAATCCAACATTAATCACGAAATCAATCTATGCAAGGTTTGCTTGAGATAAGTCTCTTTTCGTTCTTGCTTTCAATTTCGTGTTTTTAGGGCTTTCTTTGATCCGCGAGTTTGTGATTGATTCTTTCACGTGAATTAGCTTGCTGTGATATGTGTGAATCTATCTAGCATCATCTTGATCATCAATCACTCACGAACAAGCATTAGGATCAAGTTTTCGTTCTTGCCCGGTTTTAGACCTTCTGTTAATCAATTGACAATTGCTCAAGATCGTTCCAAGAATTATCATAATATTCGATTGGAATAGGTCCTCAATAGCATAGAGAAGGTGTGTGCAAAGTTTCGTGAAGTTTGGAGTTGAGAATCAAAAGTTAGACCTAATTGCAACCGTCATCGGCTGATTTTATTGTTTGGATCGGTTACAGATCGCCGGTCCGATCGCCGTCACCACCGGTCCGACCGATTTTGAGCGGTCCGACCGCTTGAGATAACAATGGTCCGACCGCCGCAATCGGTCCGACCGTTCACTCTGAGGTCGACCGCCAAGACTTGTGTTGCTTTGATTCTTGCTTGATTATTGTCGCATTGCTTAGGGGTTTTATTGGATTCAATACTAGTCTTCCATTGTCTTGGTATATTGATCTTCATAGCTTTCTAATAGCTCTTGGAGTGAAATTGTATTGAGTTCATAATTTGTGAAAAAGTGGCGTGCTCTATTCACCCCCTCTAGTCGCCTTTTCGGTCCAACAATTACCTAACGGACTTCGGCCACGATCTCTACGCGCGATCTTGACGCTACCAAGCAATGATCAAATAAATGTCCATCCTTCCGGATGAAGGTGCAATGATACCATATACGAGGGGCGAAGGCGTAAGTGGAATCACCTTGTCGTCGAAATCCTTTGAACAAAACCCGCTGACTTAAAATTGACTTTCTCAGTCCTGGGCTTAGTTTTGATCACACCTGGTGCTATGGTTCTGAGCACGACAGGTGGATGCTTCCTCATATACTCATGAAAATCATATACTAGACCTTGATTAAATTTACAAATCTTGGATTTGTCTAGAATGAGATTTAGCTTCTTCTTGCCTCCTACAAATTTCTCAAGAGTGTTCATAAGATACTGACACTCCTGAAAAAGAGAGGTGCAAGACGAGCAGGGGGAAGAAGGAACAGCAGAAGATAAGGGAGTAGAGGAAGAAGAACCAACAGCATAGGAACGATTGGCTTGTGCATGCACAGCCGACTTTTGGGGGACAGTCCTATTGCTAGCAGATTGGTTCACGTTGCTAGGCGTCTCTACCAAACCCTTAGACTTCTTCCCAGCACACACAATACAAGCAGATGATTGTGTCTCTAGAAGGTCCTTAGTTAGCTTCACACATTTTTCATCCAAAGCAATCAAATCACATTTTAGTTTATTACATTGATTGCATGGTGAGCTAACAAGGTCCTTAGAAGCATCTTGAGCCAATGTTATTCTTGTGATCAATCATTTCTTGAAACCGCTTGGATCTGATTCTAGTTCAATGATTAACTTAGGACAGTTTAAACAAGAAACAATAGGCTCTAGTAGCGCAGACTTGAAATTCAACAATTTTGTGATCCGCCTGCTTTAGGTTCATCTTGAGTTTATTACAATTTTCACAAGTCTCAAAAGATCGAGCAACATGGTATAAAGACCTCTAAACGAATTGTCCTTAACCTCACATGAGGTGCAAGCAGTAGCCTCAACAAAGAGTAGATGGGGAGGTGCTACTCTACTCATCTCTAATTCAGCAAGAAGGCTAATGTTCTCTACTTTAATCATGTCAAGTTCGAGAGGACACACTATCATGCAAGGTCTTTAGTTTTCCATGTCATCAAGCAAAGCACAAGCATGTGTCACAATCATCACGGAGGGAGCGGATGTAAGTAAAGAAAGCTCCGTGATAGTCTAGCTACTTCCTTCTCTAACTCAAAGACACTTAGCCCTAGACTTAGCATGAAATCTACCTAGCTTAAGAAAAGCATCATTAAGTCTGGTCATAAGTGGGACTAACCTCATCGGAGTTGAGTACTGACTCGCTGTCGCTTAGTTCGCCCGAGGCCATGAAGCACATGCTTGGGAGAAGTTCCGCCGTCCTTGGGATCATGTTCGTCCTTCCCATCATCGTTACTCCACCCCTCCACCTCATTTGGTGTCCGGTTAAATCGAGGCGGTGAGGACAGCGATGGAACAGCTTCTTTGCCTTCCCAAAGTTGCGGAACTTCTTCTTGCCTTGGTCAGGTGTTGAGGGCTTCGTGTTGCGGTTCTTGTCGATGTAGTCGTTCTTGCTCGGACCGCCATAGTCACCTTTGCCCTTCCCAAGCTTGGGACGGTTGCTCGGATGTGGTTGGGGCCACCACACTCAAACAAATCACAAGACCTCCTCTTTTCCATCCCTCCTCCTCTTGTAAGCATAGGAAAACTTCCGAGCTAGGAGGGCTAGCTGTTCATCCTCAAGTCGCTCTAAGCGATCATCGCTATGTCACGAGAGCAGCTAGGAGAACCCAGCGTGTCGACTCGTAAGAAGATCTAGAGGTGGGATCAATAACTAAAGCCATTGGATCGTGACTTCGACCTTGAGAGACAATGTCAATCTCGTGAGTCTTGAGACGCGAGTAAAGCGCATCAAGAGTCAGGGTCGAGAGGTCCGTGCTATCCTTGATGGTAGTCACTTTCATCTCCCAAACACGAAGATCGAGTGCGAAAGCATCTATCGAGCGTTATCCGAGTCGGGTATGTAAGACCGACCGCCGGAGGTTGCTCAAAATCTTATGAAACCGTGAAAAGCACTCGTCAAGAGATTCACGACAAGCATCTCAAATTTATCGTATTCACGCTTGAACTGGTCTTGTCGAACCGTCTTAATCGGTGGTGCCCTCATGGTATGCATCGAGGGTCACCCGGATGTCGTAAGCGTAAGTCAAATGAGAAATGCGATCAAACTCACTTCTACTCAAACCCTGAATGATGATGTTCCTAGCCTTAGCATTGGCCTCAACATTAGGCATGTTTCCCACATTGATGTTTTCATCGGCAGGAATTGCAAATCTCACCTTCACCTTTCTCCAGATGGCATACCCCCGAGCACGGATGTATGTTTCCATTCGGCTCTTCGGAAGGGTAATCCATGCCATCAAAGACTGGAGGCTTGGTGGAATACTTGTCCGTTGCCATGGCTCAAACGACCGGTTAAGATCTATAAAGAAGAGCTAACCGGCTCTGATACCAATTGAAGGACCGAAATGGCAACAGAGGGGGGGTGAATGGTGCCTAAAAATTAATAACTCCCCTTTACTGTATTTAAACAAGCTTACAAAGATCTCTGGAGATCTAAAGAAAGTAAATGAAGCAAAAACAAATAACAACAACAAGCCTCGGGCTGTTCTTTTGGAAATCGGAAGCTCCGGCCAGTAAGGTGCGGAAGTTCCGGAAATCGGAAGTTCCGAAATTCCAGTGTGGAAGTTCCGCTTGCGGTAGTTCCGCTGTGTAAAATCGAAGCTCGATTATCACGATCAAGAATGTAACGCTCGGGTTTTGCCAAAAATCCAAACTACTTAATCTTGAATGCTCTTCTCAGGTCAAGTTTCACAGGACATCATCCTAAACACCATCTTGACCTTATGGAGAAGAATCGCAACCAAAGATTCAATAATCGAGCCAAAAACGAATTTCTTGAGGAAGGGGCAAGAAAGACCAAAACCCACAATAGACACGATTCTCAGATTCTTAGCTTATGAAACTTTGATGATAGATTAGCAATATCAAAACGACTCTAGATATCAAGTTTCACACTATTTCATAAGACGAATCAAAAGATACATCAAAACCCTAGCTATTCAAGAGAAGAGCAGAGAGAAGGAAGAGGACATAAACAAGTAATCAAAACTCAGAGTTTCATTGATAGAAATCAAACGTTTACAGATGGAAACACAGAGGAATGATTACAAGAGATTTCAATTCATACTCTCTAACTCAACAAACTCTCAAAAGACAAAACAAAGCCTTTTGGTGGAGCTAACCCTAATTTCCTCTCTCAAGATCTAACCCTAACACGAGGGGTTGAGCTCTATTTATAGCCTTTGCTTAATGGGCCTCCAACCCATTAAGCCCGCTACACCCGAACGGAACCGCCTCCACTTGTGCCGCTTTGCGAAAATACCGTTTCGCCTTGCGCACTCTTCCGAAGCCTTCCAGACGCCCTTGTCCTTGACACGCAACCACCTCAAGATTCACGCCGCCTTCGACACATCCGACCGTTCGACCTCAACGCCACCGCGCTTAGTCCGATCACCTCGTGTCTCGCCACGACCTGCGTCTCGATGTCCCGCAGTCAACATGCACAAAAACACATCACATAGCATTGCACAATATCATAGCATCAACATTTGTATAAGACTCAAACTCATACAAAATCAAAATCACAAATTAACCTTCTACTTGCGATTCGACACAATCGGAAGTTCGCACTTACCACGCCGGAAGTTCCGATTTCTAACATCCGCTTTTGTTAGGATTATCGGAAGTTCCGCTCTTACCATTGCGGAACTTCCGATCTTCGGAATATCCGTAAACCCAGATTTTCAAAACCGATTTTCATCTCAGAGGAGCACTCAATGTCAGTATTATCGGACACTCCGCTACCCCTTGTGCGGAAGTTCCGATTTCCTTCAGTCGAACTCAAAACCCAGGTAAATCGGAAGTTCCTATTTCCAACACCGGTAGTTCCGATTATCTAACGTCCGCTCCATACAACGGTAGTTCCGATTTTCCGATTCAAAGCCGCGAGAAACGGTCAAACCGAAAAACTCAACTCTCAACCTATTCAACACGATGTCAAATACTCATCACTCAGAATGGAGGACCTCTCACATGGTCTCTCAAACTCATGACTTTGACCTAACAACCGAATATTGCCGCCTCAAAGACCGACGATCAAAGAAAACCTGTCCGACCGCCTTCAGGCTCGGTCGACCGCCCACTCGCGATCGACCGCCACCTATTGGCGGTCGACCGCTTGATAAAGACTTAGCCGAATTTCCTATCTGAAAAACCGAAACCTACTGAAATTTTCAAACCAATAGAACTTTTGACTGGAGACTCCAAAAATTATAGGACCAACTGCAATAGAATCTCCTCTCTTGCCTACACCCTCTATTTTTGGCCCAGCTCAAACCACACTTTTTGAAGTTGATCGGTCCGACCGCCGCTATGGCCGGTCGGACCGATCTTGGACCGGTCTGACCGCCTCCCTGGCCGGTCAGACCGGTTAAGGCCCCGACAAGATCAGAATCGTGCCGAAACACGTGAAACGATAAACCGTTAACGCCATTGCCAATTGTCACATCATCCTAAGATCTGGAGTATATCCCCATGATATCCACAGTAATTTATCTTAAATGCAGTGTACTCAGAAGGAAGAGAAGTCATAATAAAATGGACTAGGAAACCATCGGATATCTCCATGTCCATGCCCTTGAGCTTTCCAGCCATATTGGTCATCATCATGATATGCTCTGTTATGCTGCTGGACCTGTCATACTTAGTGGATAAGAGCCTCTGGATAAAAATACTGGCATAAACTTTAGTGCAGCCTTTGAATTTCTCCTCAACTGATGCCAAGTACTCCTTGTCATTTTCGGAATCAGGGATTGCTCCGCTGATCCCAACTGAGATAGAGGTCTTCATGATCATTAGTGACAGGGTGTTAGACCGCTCCCATTTTTCAGCATTAGCATCATAAATTTTCCTTTTCTCTTCATAATTATCCTCACCGTCAGTGGGGAGAATGGGAGCGCTCACCCTTAACGCATAGTCAAGGTCCAAAACTCCAAGGACGACATGAATTCTTTCTTTCCAAGTGAGAAAAATTGCTTCCCGTGAGCTGCTCAATATTGTCAATTGTGGCAGCAACATTCGAAGCGTTTATTGATGAACATTAAAATACATTACAAAAATTAGAAATAACATAAATATGTATTGCATGCAATTAACCCTACGTTGATCTAATTAAGAACATGCAAAACTACAGTTCTAATCCATATCACCGTTGGGCAGAAAATGAAAAGAGCTTAACAATTTAGTATGGCGACACACGACTACAAACAACGTTGGTCAGTATGTAATCATGTGCATACACAATGCCAAATATAAAAATAAAAGCAATTAACAATAATTAAAAACGGTGCATAAAAGAAAAAAAGAAAAAAAACTTCAACATAAAAGCAATTGGAAAAAGGAAAAAAAACACTGTTTGGCCTGCTATTCGGCCCGCTGCTCGGCCTGCTTCAACCCGCGATTGCCCGGCCCATTAGTAGCTAAAACGCCGCGACGCACGGTGACCATCGGATCCAATCGGACGGTCGAAAAAACTCATACGTTAACTCTCTTCCGGATCGAAACAGACACTACTACAAAAGAGTCTATAGCAGACAGTCCATCACAGACGGTTCCTAAGGAACCGTCTGTGTTGGGTCTGTCTGGGCCTTGTTTTGGCGCAGTGGGCCTATCACGACGGTTCTATTTCAGAACCGTCGTGATGATCAATTATCACGAGCGGTTCGATATAGAACCGTCAGGATGTTACACTGACGGTTCTATATTAGAACCGTCTCAGGATATCACTGACGGTTACGAAATAGAACCGCTCGCGGAGACATCCTCACCGCATTGCGTTGTGTCTTCCGCTCAAGCGCCACTTCCTGCCCTAGCTCCTCACCGACTGCAGGTGTCTACCGCCCAGCGCCACTTCCTCGCCCTAGCTCCTCCAACCTACGCCACTTCCTCGCCCTAGCTCCTCATCTGCCTGGCCGTGTCTCACCGCTCCAGCGCCACTTCCCCGCCTCTAGCTCCTCCAACTGCGGCTCCTCCTCTATCTTGGTATGAGCACATGATCGATCTTGCACCGTCAATGTTGGAATAAATAATATTAGCCCCGCAAATCTTAGTTTTGAATAATGGTTTCCTTATAACTAATGAACTAAAATTTGACTTAGGAGTGGTAACTTAATAAAATTGAATTAGGTCTAATAATCACTAAAATTTGAGTTAGGATAATTAATTGGCTTAAAAATAAAATTTACACACCGTTCACGAGACGGTGGGGTTTGGGTCAACAATATTGCATTTGCGGTTCCGTGATTTCGAGTTAATAAGTGTTGTATGAGATGATGCCTATATTTGGGTTGCATGATTGTTCAATTGAGATAGATATCGGTGTCGAGAGGTAGGGATCATGGTTGTGGCCGTAGGCATGGCTACGCTATGCCACCGCGTGTGGTACTTAACTAGTGAAGACTTTTCTTTCAATAACCTTAGATGCAAATGTTGGAGAATGAGTTTATATTGCACATTTTCGTTTGCTATAAATTAATCGCTAATCAATTTGACACTAATTTGTTACATGCGTAGTGTAGATGGATCGAATCGGATGTACGGTGTGAACCGTGTGAGTCAAGATTACATTAATGGCGTGGTTGCTTTTAGAAGAGCCACGAAAGCGTGATATGTTGAAGAAGGATAAATTTTATGTCTTGTCCGTGCATTGATTGCGATAATCAAGATGTTTAACAACGCGCGCAGATCAAGCGCACTTGATTCAAGGGGTTTCAAAAAGGGTATACATGTTGGACCGATCCACGGTGAAGAGCAGATTATACCGAAGTTAATAATGACGACATCGCCGAGGAAGTCAACGATTTGCGGATGTGGATGTGCTTTTGATGAGGATAGGGGCACGATGACAACTGGATCGGATGCTACGCGATGCGTAAGAGAACTACTGATGAGAGAGAGTTTTGTAAATTCGAGGGCTTAAGGGAGGACTCGGTGAGACCTTTGTTCCTCGGCCGCAAGCCGAATACACAAGGTTGTCAACCGTGCTTGAACTGCTGAAATTGAAGGCAAGCAATAGTTGGTCCGATAAGAGTTTCACGGCGTTGTTAGGTCTCCTAGCGGACATCCTTCCGGAGGGAAACGTGTTGCCCAAAGACCACCTATCAAGCAAAGAAGGTTATTTGCCCATTGGGAATGGAAGTAGAAAGAATACATGCATGTCCGAACGATTGTATCCTCTACCGTAAAGAGTATGCAGACATGCATTATTGTCCGTGTGTAAAGCATCCCGATACAAGCGTCAAAATATCGCTAAGGTGAAGCAAGGACCTCCTGCTAAGATGTTGTGGTATCCACTGTAATCCCACGCTTGAAGCGTTTATTTGCGAACCCAAAGGAGGCAAGATTGCTGCGCTGGCACTCGAGGAGCGTAAGAGAGATGGAAAGCTAAGACACCTGCCGATTACGCGGTGGAGAAACTTCGATCGGAGCTTCAAGAGTTCAAAGCGAACCGAGAAACATAAGGTTAGGGTTGAGTACGGATGGAATGAATCCTTTCGGTAACATGAGCACCGACATAGCACTGCCCGTGAATCTATGTATGTACAACCTTCCTCCTTGGCTCAGATGAAGCGGAAGTACATTTTGATGTCACTACTTATCCAAGGGCCAAGCAACACAGGGAATGATATTGATGTGTACCTAGCACCATTCTTTGGAAGATCTTGTGACACTTTGTGGAACGAAGGGTGCAGTGTATGGGATGCGTATAAACGAGAGAACTTCACTTTACGCGCCATGTTGTTCTCGCACCATCAATGATTTTCCCGCCTTGGTAACTGTCGGGCTTGATTACAAAAGGAGCCAAAGCCTCGTCTGACCGCTTAGATGCTACGGAGAGTGTATGGTGAACAACTCGCAAGAAAGCGTATATGCGCCACCGTAGGTTCCTTCCGAGGAGTCACCCATACCGCAAGATGAAGAAACAATTCGACGGAAATAAGGAAGACGGTTCACTTCAAGGGCTTTTAGTGGGAAAGAGGTCTATGATATGGTTAAGGATATCGATGTTGTGCTTGGGAAGGGACGTAAATTAAGAACCCGTGAGAAGAACATCCGAAGAAGCGGTCAATTTTTGGGACTTGCCTTATTGGGAGTACTTAGAAGTTCGCCATCGCATCGACGTTATGCACGAGAGAAGAATGTATGTGATAGCTTGATTGGTCTCTTCTTTGAACATTAGTGGCAAAACAAAGGATGGTGTTAACGCACGGCGTGACTTGGTCGATATGAACATAAGGACCGAGTTAGCACCGAAAGAGACCGTCTACAGGACGAACGTACCTTCCCCCACTTGCTACACTCTGCCCAAGGCCGAGAGAAATGAAGCGTGTCGAGCTTGCACGGTGTGAAAGTCCCGTCCGTTACTCCGCTAACATTAAGAAACTTGTTTCTATGCAAGATTTGAAATTAATTGGTATGAAGTCGCATGATTGTCGTGTCTCGATGACACAAATGCTTCTGTTGCAATTAGGAGTATCTTGCCGAACAAGGTCCGAGTGGCAATCTTGAGGTGTGTTATTTCTTCAACTCAATTGCTCGAGAAGGTCATCGATCCCCAAGGACTAGATGCTCTGCAGGCCGAGGTAGTGACGACTCTGTGTCATCTTGAGATGTATTTCCCTCCGTCATTTTTCGATATCATGGTCCATCTCATTGTTCACCTTGTGAAAGAGATAAAGATATGCGACCTGTGTTTCTACGCCATATGTACCCGCTCGAGAGGTACATGGAATTCTCAAGTCCTACGACGGAATCGATCTCGACCGAGGGCAACATCATCGAAGGTTATGCAACGGAAGAGGTCATTGAGTTCTGCGTCGACTACATGGCTCGAGTGGATCCGATTGGTGTGCCTCTATCTCGCCATGAGGGGAGATGGATGGTATCGGACCATCGGAAGGAAACCAATCACTCCCGATCCGATACGCACGCCGAGCCCATTTCACGGTCTTGCAACACATGACCCAAGTGTCCCCGTACATCGACGAGCACAAAGACATGGTACGCCATGCAGAATCGCACGGTCGAAGGTTTGATCACGAGAGAGCACAACCGTCGGTTCAACGAATGGTTAAAGCGCGAATCACTCAGAGGTCATCAAGTGATGATACTGTTGCTATGGTTGGCAAGAGGGCCACAGATTTACAATTGTCACATGGCAAGGATAAGACATAAATGGGTACACATTTTATACGGCACTCGGGATAGGAAGAGCACAAGGCGAGCAATGGTGTCCGTGATAGATGCATTCAGTACCGCTGGGCTGAGGAGCTCGTACTATGGGCAAATAGAGGAGATATGGGAGATCGACTACGTGCTTTTCAAGATCTCCCTATTTCGGTGCCGTTGGGTCCATCTCCCACATGTGAAGGTCGACAAGTACGGCGTCACTACCGTGGACCTCGAACGTGTCGGATACAAAGACGAACCATTCGTACTGGCTAACCAAGTTGTTCAAGTCTTCTATGTAACCGACCCGGCAAATAAGAAGCGCCACGTAGTTCTTCATGGAAAAAGGAGGATTGTCGGAGTTGAGAATGTAGTGGACGAGGAAGAATACAATCAATTTGACGAGTTGCCACCTTTCGGAGACGGCATCAGGCTCGAGGAAGAACCCAGTGAGGAAGCTAGCTATATGCGCGTCGATCATCATGAAGGGCTGTATTTTAATTAAGAATTTAATTACTCCATTGTAATTAATTTATTTATTCCATTGTCATGTGTTAATGTGTTATGGACTTGTGATCTTTAATATTGATATCAATGTGGATATTCATGGTAATGTTGAGTTGAATTAGATATGAACTTTTGAACTCAAACTTGTCATCATACTGCTTATCCAACAGATCATACATGTTGTAGTGGGATATCACAGACGGTTCTAATATAGAACCGTCTGTGATATGCACACATCACAGACGGTTCTAATATAGAAGGATTTTGCTTCAAACCATCACACATTTACACCTCTACAAATATTAGTTAGCAAGATGCAAAACAACCTAATTAAAATGGCGTGAAAGATGATCTTAAGATTTTTGTTCAATCTATATATGATGTGTTGTCTCTGCTTTTGGAAGATGACACTTTTACTTGAGTATACCTTCCTGAACAGTGCTTATGGTTAGTTTGCTTTTTCGTACATGATTTTTTTAAAAAGATTAGCTCAATTATATGTCTTTCTAAAACATATATAGAATTTTTTAGTAATAGGTTCACGATTTTCAATGGCACTCAAACTTGTCACCGCTATCCAAAAGATCATAAGCACACATCACGCACGGTTTTATATTAGAACCGCTCGTGATATGGACACATCACTGCACGGTTCTAATATAGAACCGCTCGTGATCTATTGCCATGATGAGCGGTTCTATATTAGAACCGTCAGGATATTCACACATCACGCACGGTTCTAATATAGAACCGCTGCGTGATCTTGCCATCACGCACGGTTCTATATTAGAACCGCTCATGATATTCACATCACGAGCGGTTCTAATATAGAACCGCTCGTGATGGTGAGCATCACGCACGGTTCTATATTAGAACCGCTGCGCGATATAATATCACGCACGGTTCTAATATAGAACCGCTCGTGATGTTATCTTTATGGCCGGACCGCTAGGTTTTGCTTATTCTTCACCTCTCACGCGCCTCGGCCCGCCTCCGATTCTGCGCCTCGGCCCGCCTCGGCCCGCCTCGATTCTGCGCGCGCCTCCCTGAGATCTCCGCCTCCTCCTTCGGCTGCGGCCAGCCCCGCGCGCTGCGTCGCCTCGGCTGCCTCGGCCGTGCCTCGGCCGTCGCTCGCTCCTCGCCGGCTCCGGCGCCTCGCTGCGCCGACCTCGCTCGCTTCGGCACCGCCACGGCGTCCCTCTACTCCACCGGCTCGCCTCGGCTGCTCTGGCCCGATCCCCTACCCGTGGTACTCCTAGTTGCATATTAGGTTAAAGTTTTTCTTCACGAAATTTGTTGCAAGAGTCCTTGAAGATATCGAATCCATGGAATCAACCACGAGGACTATCCTAACTTGATCTTTAAAATGCTATGTCACTTACATTCTTTATGCTTCACGAAAGTAAGTTGATGCATGTTAGACACACTCGGTCACCGATAATATTGTTAGGATTTCATCAATTATATTGGTTCTCCTTTTATGAGCATCATGGTTGTGAAAATAGATAAAATTGTCTTGACTTAATATTTATAGTTAGGTGTTAGGATAATATTTCAAAGATTGAAGTCCACCAACTAGGTTGCTAAGTCATAATGTTCTTTACGTACATATATATATTTCTTGCACGCGTCTTAGTAAAAGAAATATCAATATTAAATGCAAATTCGGATTGCATTGATTCATTGAGTCGGCTTGCTCTTCTCTGAACATCAAATTCTTTTGTCACCATAATTCGTAACAATTGGCAACCATTTGGTTCCTAAAATTATCTTGAACCACAATGTCTCAAAGACTCGAACTCTAGGTTAAAGTAACCTGTTTCTTACGCTAAAAATAACCTTGATTTAATCAAATCATATCTCCTTCCCGGCTTCACGCTAATAACGCCTATGCTCTATAAAACTTATCCGTGTGGAACTCTTTCTTAATAGGCTCAGAATAAACCGGGCCTTGGACTTTGTTCTAAAAAAGCTATCCAAGAGGGCGCTTGCTTAAGCTGGCCGATACTTCAAAAAAGTAGCTTCATTATTTCGAGTTCGATTAAGCTAGTTTATCCATTCCAAGAATATTTATTCACAAAGTCATGGAATAGTAACATGTCAAGAAAACATGTAATGCCATTGCATCAATTCCCATGTAGCATTGAAAATGGATAGATGACACCGTAATGAATTCTTGGTTTTAGCATTTGAGTGATTGCATGCGATAAGATTGTGGATAGATGACACAGTGGTAAATAAGTTTAGTTACTCATGTATTGAGTATTGACTTTTAATCATTTTTCTTCGCTCACGCTTGCTTAATTTATGTATGTTGGTGCGCCACCAAAGCTTGGTACTATGGTTAGAAAGCCCGGATCTCATTTGCCTCTACCTTACGTATCCTTGCTTCTAGTCTTCTACAGCACTACCTCTACCGGTACATTGGACAGTTACCCCTGTTCGATGACTGAGCAAGATATATGGACATGCATGCTCCTCTGTATTTTATTTTACTCGAGATGGCAAACGTTGATTATATTTGTTTATATTTTTGTGCAATTTCCCATATATTATATACTATGTAATAATTATGCACGTAACTTATATAGATAGCAAGTAAGCGAGATGGCAGAGGCACCGTCTTCGCCGCCGTCATCGACGTCGCCAAATACGTCTGGATCTCCGATCAAGGTGGTACGCAGGCGAGAAGGCAGAGGAATATCCAAATTGCCCTCGGGCCGCATGACGATCACGGAGGTCGGCGACGGGATCCCGCCGAGTCCCAAGAAAGGTGCGAGATTCGGACCGTCTGCGGGTACTTGTAAGGAACGGGTCCCCATAACCACCCCAACTCGAAGTGTCGACGGATGTACAGAGAGACCGGCCAGGATCGAAGCCGCCTCGCTCACTTTCCCCGGCGTACCCGGACACGTGTGCGATGGCACGCGCCGCCGCGATGTGCCACGCGTGGAGGACCTTCAAGAGCTCGCTTGTCACGCAGCTTTGTGAACACGGCCTGACGCCTTCACGAAGCATCCTTTCTTGTCGCGGGATACATGGGATGCCTTTGTGCGATGAAGACGACGGCCGAATTTCAGAGCAAAGTGCGGCGCATGAGCTCTCCAGCCCAAAACACTCACCCCACAAACCTGCTCGCACCACTGGTACGCAGGTAAAGCCACGAAGCGGGCGGCGGAGGACGAGACCGATGCCCGACCGCTTGTGGGATCTCGACGAGCGCGCTCGAGCACGGTTAAGAGCGAGGCATCGCCCACGCCTTCGGCAAGATCTCTTTCGCAAACCAGCAGGGCGAGCGGTGTCCCAACGCTCGGTAAATATGTCGAACCACTTAGTTGTTAATAAGTCCATAACTTCATGGTGTCTATAATAACATGATGTCCTCTTGCAGAAGCATTGACTTCCGCATCTTCCCAAGGTTCCTCGAAGTGGGACAGGAGAAGGATGTACTATCTACGCCCCGGGAAACAAGGAGCACCGGTCGAACGCGAGGCGTTGGGGTTTACGTACCTTGGAGGATGGATTCCACACGACTCCGCCACATATAGGAGTAGGAAGAGATCCAAGGACCAGACGACGCCTCGGTGGAACATGTCATTATTGAAAATTTCAAGGACAAATAACAAGTTTACGTAACCAAGTAAATGAACTCATGAGGCGCAAGCCGCCTCATTAATTTGGGAGCAAGTCCTCCTCAACATCGGAGTAGCGTCGCGCCCACACATAATTCTCGGACATGACGACGTGCAATTACCGATCGACGCCATCGAGGTAATGTACATCTCTCGAATGCTCCAAATATAGACATATAGGACGCCTTAGCTAATTGTGTACCGCTTTGTAGGAGCCGACGCCCGCAAGCTCCAAGTGAGGATGGTTGGGTCGATTGCTATTGAGGGGGCGGGTATGGTGTATCCATACCAGAAGAGGCAAGCAAAGACGGTGCCCGGTGGCGCAGGTTACGCCAGGTGCAGTGCACATGGTACATGACAATTTCATGGCCATCCCACGAAATTCCCGAACGAAGAAATCACAACACTAGGGGATGCCGTGCACACTTTTATCCAAATGGCCCAAGAAGGACATCGCTCGACCTGCGATGACGCGAGATCGCCACGACCGCCGCCTCTCCAATAGGACCTCGATGAGTCCGCCCGACCTTCGCTTCGTAAGCCCGCCTCATCGGTTCCCGTCGAGAAGACGCCGAAGGGACAAGACAAGCGTGTCACCATATCGCCCACGAGTCATCTCCGGATAAGACGCATCGCAGCGCCCCGCGAACGCAAATCGATATCGAAGAAGATTGAAGCGCCGCCAAGCCCGCAATACTCCCTTGGATATCCGTTGGTCTCGACAAAGAACTAACCGCTCGGGACTAGCTTGTCAATCTTTGCATGAGTGGTACATGCGCAAGACCCGAGAGGAGGGAGCCATACCGAATCGCGTCGACACGGAGCAAGCATTTTCATCACGAGGCGGGCCACTTCGTGCGTGGGCTTCGAGGACTTATTCGACCTATACAACCTAAGCGCCTCGACGCTCACTTCTACGATGTTGGACATCGTAAGTGTGTACAATCAATTTCTACACTCACGTGATAGCGATAAATATCACAACTCATTCCTTACGCTGGATACATGATGAAATGTGCCCGTCGAACCAACGAACCGGTGGGTTTCTCGACCATACGTGATCTCGAGCAAACAATAAACCAAGACGATCCTACGTCGCGAATTACATAAAATGGGATTGCTTGCTCGGACGGCAAGGAGTACATAATGGTGCCGCACAACCGTAAGTAAGTGCTTCACTACTTGCTACACAAAATTCGCTTGAACATATATAGGTTTATGACTATAGCGACATACATGAGTAGGTTCCTTTCGATTCTTGTGATTATTGTGCCAAAGAGGAACATGGTATTGTACCTTGATTCTCTACTCAACAAAAACCATGACTTCACCCTTCTTAAAGAAATACTCGAAAGGTACGATCATTTCCTCCGCACATAATTGTATTGTAGTCTTCCTTCATTTGAAATGGACGAGGATAACTTTTTGGAATCATGTAGGGCGTTCATCGGCTATGTTGCTGAGGGAGGTTTATACAAGGGAACGGACGCCACACTAACCCACAAGATGCGATTTAAGGTTTATATCATACTCCGTAAATATTGCGTCTCGAAATGACTGTACCTATATATGTATACCCATTTTTGCAGTGCCGCCAGCAAAAACAAGATCACCTATGCGCATTCTACGTATGCCATCATATGCGGCTATTGATTAATTCCACGATACACGATCCCCAGGTAGGTCAATCTCGCTATAGTTATTTTCTAATTATAAATTTAAATATATATTCTTACTACTTTACTCTTGCTAGCGACGAGGACTTCAACGCATGATTAAAAGCACCCGTAAGAACGAGGTCACACATGTTCGAGGGTTGCTCGCAGACTTCATCAAGTCGGAAATCGTTAACCCCGACGGAGAGTTTCACGTCGTCGACTAGTTGTAATTGATTCAAGATTAAAACTCACTTTGACTAGTTGTAATTGATTCAATATTGTAACTCACTTTGACTAGTTGTAATTCAATTTGTAACTCTAGCGACAATACTTCAAACATTCTTTTTTGTTCTTTTACTGCTACTTGGATCATTTAGTGTTAGCAAGGGTAGGTCTAGGTATTCTCTACTCTCAGGATTAGCTTTAGCTTCAATTGAGAATCAATTGCTTAGAGTATTTCCTTATCTACTGAAATTTGCACTTGGTCTTTTGGCTGCTTGTCAGTTGGTCGGCCTGACCAAAAGACAGCCAGTTTTCCTCCCTTATTTCCTGTCAATTACTGATTAAAGATTAAGTTGGGTCCTGGTATTAGTTATGTATACTCTAAACTTAAGCAAACCTATCATCTTGTTCAAAGTTTAATCACCCATCAAACTTTAAAGTCTCAGATTTATTTTCAAAAATTGATCGCACTCTATCTATTTTCGGTTTCTAGCAAGCAAAGAACTTCATTATTTCCTATCACTTGGTGCTAGTAGATGATGAGTTATCTTGCTAACCATGTTAGGAATACTCTAAACTAAAGTATAGTACTTGTGATCATTTAACTCAAAGAAATTGCATTTGGTGTTTGTCTGTTGCTTCGAGAATCATCAAAACCGCAACTCGCTTGAACTGAAATCGTGGTTAGTGCTAATCGATGTTTGGTGAGGAGTTAGACTTCTTAGTATACTCATTTATTTGTAGCTTAATCCGAAATATTATTTCCTCTCGTCTAATATAGCGACAAGTTTGCTTGTGCTAATCATCTGCTTTCGGTTTTTGCAAATCAAAATCGCAACTTCGCTTGAACTGAAATTGCTAATTAGTGCTAATAGATGTTAAGTGATAAGTTAAACTTGTAGTTGTACTTATCTAGCTGTAACTCCATCTAGTATGTCAATTTGTTATAGTCTAATGGAGCATCAAATTTTCATCCTTAAATCTGTCCGATTTTGATTTCAAAATCGACATCCGCTATTCCTAGTAAGCCTCCAATTTTGATGTTGCTAGTAGCGATGTTAAATAATAAGTTAGGCTTTAAGTTTTACTCATTAACAAGTAATCTAAGTAAAATCATTGCTTGGTTCAAAGCAAAAATCAGCAAGCTATCACTTTGCAATCGCCAAATCTCAATTTTGCCATATCTCAAATCGTAGTACGTCTAAGCGAATTTGATTTTGCTTGATAACTGATAGTTAGTGATGAATTAGACTTGGTAAATTTCTCAATTAACTGAGAATTAATCCAGAGTAGCATTTTCTTCTAAAATCCTAGTTTCTAAATCTGTTTCTTTGAGATTTGTCCAGATTTCGGTTTTGTTAGAAACACAAAGCGTAGTCGCTTTTTAATCATACTGCTAGTGAATATTAGCTGATGCTATGTGATGAGATAGGTTTTAAATATTGCTCATTTAGCTGTAGCTTAATCAAAATATCATTTTCTCTTAGTCTAATGAAGCACCAAATTATTTCTCTGCAATCTGTCAAAATGGTTTTGCTAAAACTCAAATCGTAGCTTCTACGATTTCCCATTTCGGTTTTGCTACTACTGATGGTCATGCCGACTGTGATACTTCGATATCACAGACGGTTTTTAATAGAACCGTCTGTGATACCGTATCACAGACGGTTCTTGATTAAAACCGTCTGTGATACTTCAATATCACAGACGGTTTTTTAATAGAATCGTCTGTGATACTGAATTATCACAGACGGGTTCTATTAAAAACCCGTCTGTGATATTGAATTATCACGACGGTTTGAATAAAGAACCGTCGTGATACGGACGTATCACGAGCGGTTCTATTAAAAACCGTCGTGATACTTCGTATCACGCACGGTTTAAACCAAGAACCGCTCGTGATACGTCCGTATCACGAGGCGGTTCTATTAAAAACCGCTGTGATACTGTATCACGAGGCGGTTGCAAAACCGTCTGTGATAACCGCGTTATCACAGACATAAAAATGCAGACGGTTGAAAAACCGTCTGTGATGACCCTTTGTGTAGTAGTGAGATGCGATCCGTTGGATTCGATCTGACGGCCAAGAGCAAAACTCAAGAGGTATAAAAGCCGGACGAAACAGAAAACCCTAAACCTAATTTCATTCCTCTACTTCTCTCCCAAAGAATCGGGCGATAGAGTCGACGGAAGGCGCATGAAAGGAGGAGCAAGAAGCAATGGCTCGTCGATGTCGGCAAGAGAGAGAAAACTCGGAGCGGCGGCTTGAGGCGGCACGCGACAAGAGACGGCGCATGGCATGGAGGCGCCCCTGACAGCTTTCTTCGCGCGCACGCGACGCATGGATCGAGGTCGCGGCAAATGCGGCCGTCAGTGGAGCCGGTGGCGCCCGAGACCGGAGAGAGTCCCATTGTAACACCCAAATTTCAACACCGAGCCGGAATGCCACTAAACTACCTTCCAATTAATAATTATTGACACACTTTATAAATATAGCAAGAAATCAATGATAATCAAATCCAAGGACCACAAAAGAGCAATGCATAATTATGGATCATGAGGTAATAAATAAGCAATGGAAATTATAACCAGGTAAATAATCCAAAGCAGCATCAACCAATGAATCCGAATTAAGGAAGCAAATAGTCTAGTCCAAATGATATCCTAAACATGATTCAATAACTAACATGTCCAAGTGTAAACTAATATTGAATGAAAAGATTATCATGGCGAATGATCATGTGATGCCCATGTGCTCTACTCGCCTCGCCATTCGGATCCTCAAGATCACCTAAAGACAACAATAGAGCAAGGGTGAGTCCACGACTCAGCAAACACATCGTATACAACGAACAATAATATATCAACAGCATTCAATAACTTCATTATCATCACAGGTACTTTCATTAATATTCTCAGTCATTAATCTCATTTATGAATGCAACTCTACTCTACATGTCCACATGCACTTCTTTCACAGATATCAGATAGCGTGAGTGAATGCTCGCGACAACATTCACTCTCAAGCCCGTTCCTCCTCAAGGATCGGGGACCTCCTCCACTCCCGTGGAGTTGTGATCAATCATGATCACCTTCTCATATGCAAAGATGCTTATGAATGCAAACATGCAAACTCCATCATAAACATCATATCCAACTTTCCAGCATGCTCATCAACAAAGATATAAACATACCAATTCATTGTTTGCAATTAAACCAAATAAAAGCACAACAATAATGGTAATAGAGGATAAAGAAAACAAAGTGATCGATCATTGATCGCTGTCTACCATGCACTTGCCTTTACTAGTTGCGACGCACGATCTGATTAGAAGACGGCAACAAGCACGACGCCTCTCCTATATTAAATACACACATCTCAATACAAGCTACAGCATCATAAGAATAACAATCAATATACAACGCCCCTACACGTCCCCAAACATACGATATTACGCCGGTATCGAAAAGCTACCCATTGCTGACCTGGTACTAAAAAGAGCATAACTTTTGACTCAAAAGTCCGATCACCACAAACCAACCCATTCTGGAATCTTTATAAAATTATCCACCTTTTCTTAGATTACGGAGACTTCTAATTAATTCATCTAACCCTCCGTATTTAGCCCAGAAAACAGATCTGTCCGCTTCGGAACAGCAGACTTCTAAATTTCATAACTTTTGTTTTACTCAACCAAAATGCGCATTCTCAGATCCTACAGAATCATTGGACAATTACCTACAACTTTCATGTAGATCAAAAACTCTAATTAAGTCATTTACTATTTTTAGTTTACAGTCTACCAAAACAGCGCCGAAAGACGACAATCGTAAAAACAGCGGTCTTCCGAAAAACCTAACTCCAATTATACTCGTCCGATTGACATGATAAAATATGCTATAGAAAGATATCGAAATTATCTACATTTAACTAGTAGATGAGATTTCCAAAATCCGCCATTAAGGTATCCGAATAAACCGTACAACGGAACGACAGAGTTAAACAAATCTATCATTCGCCCTGCCGATTAGAACTTCTAAACTACTCTAAGAAATCTCAATTATAATCTCTAAATACACAGCGAAACAGAGACGAAACGAAATTATAGATCGTTACCGACCAGAATCCGGATCCTAGCTTATTTAATCATGCATGCGCAAAAATGCTACGGCCAAACTAATTAATCACTAATTAGTACCTCCTAATGGATCTCTCTGTTGATGTGAGCTTATGAGCAAGTGTATCTAACGGGCATCAAATATCTAGTCACGGAAGACAATGGAAAACATGCCTTGAAAACTAGCAACCTCATGCACCGAGTCTACATCGCATGGCGA
This sequence comes from Hsuehochloa calcarea, assembly GCA_036346395.1. NCBI lineage: Eukaryota > Viridiplantae > Streptophyta > Magnoliopsida > Poales > Poaceae > Hsuehochloa > Hsuehochloa calcarea. Next base: position 35,287,774 of record CM070602.1, on the reverse strand, counting down.
TTGCTAGCAAAAAACTTACATGCAAGTTGGTTAACCTCACTACCGGACGCCACACGCCAAGCAGCGGCCGCAGTTCGGCCAATTCGATTTCGCTCAAGACAATAGCAAAGAAAACTTCGGCCAAGACACAAAGAATCGCAGCAGCAGAGCCACGGCAGAAAATTAGCAAAGACAAATGGCCGTGAGCAAAGGCAGAGCAAAGACTTGATGTTCGGTTGCAGCAGTTAGCCTTGGTCGGAAACGGTAGCGGCAATAGTGCAAAGAAACAAACAACAAAGAATAAGCACAGAGATGGAAAACGCAATGGCGGCAATACAGAGGAATCGGCGCAGCGCCGATCGAACATGCAGCGCACAGGGAAGCCGCGCAGGAATTTCAACGCGAAAGAGAGGCGGCAAGATGCATGCAGAACAAGACGGTAGAAAATCAAGACCTTGCACAAGCAGGAGAGGCGCAAGAACAGATTTGGAAGAAAAAATGGAGGCGGCGGCTTGAGAAAAAAAAATAGGATTAGGGTTTCTAAACAAAAGTCCACCACTATTTATACAGCCCACCAAAATTCCGAAAATACTAGTTACTATATACTAATTAAATTAATTACACACAGGCCCTTAAGACGCTTTTATGAATACTATTCGATTAAATACGCCTCGACCCTTACGACGCGATTACTAATATTAATATTATTTTTTTTTCAGAGTATTACATTCTACCCCCCTTAACAGAATTCGACCCCGAATTCTAATCGCCGTTCTACTCAAATAAAAACTCCACTGCTGAAATTAAACAATAAAACAACATGTACCCGACGTGAATAACTCCGGATACTGCTCGCGCATGCGAGACTCCAACTCCCAAGTCGCTTCTCCTCGGTGATCGTCCAAGGCCCACAAAGACCTTGACGTATACCAACGTCTTGTGCCTCAGCACTCATCTCGTCGTTTTTCGGTACACTCAACTGACGGAAATCGAAGGTACGGTCTTACTTGGTGGTCAACGGCTCTAAGAAAACCTTGTAATCCTGATCTCTCAAATACTACCTTGACATCGGGTTATACAAAATATTGTGTGCCCTGCGCATGGTCACGAGACGGTCCTAACGGTACACTGTCTTCCAAAAATCTCCACAACTTCCAGAAACAAACTAGTGTAACTTGGGCCAAACTTCGTTTTGGTACCAAACCACACAACCCGTACATAACACATCGAACTCCCCGTCTGTCTCCCAATCAACCACTTCACATTTGCAAGGAGTACCTCCTTTAACCGAGGACGCACAACCAAACTAGTTTCAAACAAACTCTTTTATAAATAGAACCCAATCAAAACAAAGGATTCTCATCGCAATCACGCTACTACCAATTCCCCATCGTAATAGTCAAATCCAAAATCAAAGATTCATCACAAAAATCTTTCCATTTTCCAAATAGGTCATTTGCAAATAAACACCACGTAAGCCAAAAGAGAAAACATTGAATGCCAAAATCAATCACTTTTCTCTCCCTAAATTAGAAAGAATCACATGCCAACGTAAAGCCAACTCAAATTGTAAATGACCTCCACATACACACACGGCTCAAACAAGAATCAAGAGGGCATTTCACTACCCGAGGAATCAAATTTTTTTTTTTTCTCAATTTTTCTTTTAGGAATAAACTCTCTCAAATCATAGGATTTCAAATCATCACACTAACTCATTCCCCTTAACTGGTAATCTCAAAGCGATGCTCAACCTGAGAACAACAACCGCGCCCATTTAGAGAGACTCTACTAACCCATAAAAAGATACTATAGTCCCCTCCTCTACCAAAGAAACTATTTTGACAAATGATTCCCAACACCTCAAATAAAATCTACACCCACAATCACATCACCTCAATCTTTTAGGGATAATCAACTTGAAATTCTCTACACACACACTGATTTACAACCAAAGGATTCTATCAATGATCATCATACTATTTGGAATCTACTTTTGTTCTACTACTTCTACACATGATCATTGGGCAACCAAGGTTCTAGCATAAAACACATGCTCAATTTCAACAGCCAGGACTCCTAAAGTGACTTCTGGTATACTTGATAGAAATCCACATATTCACTGTCTAGAATTCCCACAATCCAAACAATATCCTCAATCATTAATATCAACCATCATCACTAATCAATTGACTGCCCAAAACGATTTACTTCACTAATCTTGAACCCTCAATAAACCACACCATTCTATTTCACCTACATAACCTTGCAAAGTATACCATCACAATATCCCAACTATTCGATAAATCCAATACTCCACCATCATGAACAAATATTCTTGGATCACTATTCACTATAGGTTTTACTAATTGTAACAATATAATCAGTTTTGTCCCAACGACCATAATTCCTTTTAGATCCAATTCTCTATGGGATTTATATCGTGAAATGAATTCATCCCTCTAATGTTCCTCAATTAACTTGCAATCCAGGGTCTCACAACATCATATACTTGACCACTATTAACCAGTTCCCAATATACACTCTTTAAGGTTTTGTAAAACAAATCGACTATTCCTTTCTCAAAAGAAGAGACAAATAAAAAGATTTTTTTTTTTTTTTTTTTAAAGACCAAAACACATTAATCACTTAAGAACCAATAAAGCTTTCCGACTCGTCACTTGCTCAAACCAATTTCATCTACCAAATAAATCATGAACTCCAAAGGTTCATGAATTCAAAACTCCAAACCTTTCATTTAAACGATATTACGAAAGGCGATCAAATTACTCTTTTTCTAGAAGAATCATCACCACACGAAGCCACAATCCCTTACAGACAGTCTTACTAACATTAAGAATAATACACTCTTCACATGATTCAATCTCGTCAACTCTTCCATTAATAAGCCCCCGAAAAGTTCACCAAATTGTTCCATACTACTTTTCCATCACATCTTCAAAATGAGATTATACCAAAACCATACAACCTCACTACAACAACTACTTTATATTAGAAGGAATCCACTACACAAATTAAAAGGTTTTATCAAAACCCTTTCATCACGGGTATGCTATTGTCTGACTATTCCACAATTGTCTAGGTATAAGCCACCTATTAAATCACACCAGCTCAACTCTTAGTGATGCTCGACACCAAACTTTAACACTCAGCAATTGCACTCCAACCATTGTTGTTATCAACTAGCTTTCTTATGATGTCTAGCTACTACCTATTTTCATTTGCGAATCACTTGAATATTTACCAACACATATCCAGTTGTTCCTCCTCACATTTAGTTTTCAACAAAATCACCCTAAATCTTCAAAAGTCAAAATCTTCTCTCGATCAAAAGTCTCAACAACACTATAATCAAATTCATCGTGTCAGTCTATAAAGAAGAACTATCCAGAACTCCTCCTGTAAATTCTAGATCCACTGGTATTCAATCCATTCAGCCCTTTGGTACACAATTCCAATAATTAATCATACTAAGGTATATGCAAAGCCATCAACCAAATATGATCACCAAGTGTCTCTGAAGAAAGATAACACCACAAATAATATCTATTAAGGCAATAACCTAGCATCTCCTCGAGTTTCCTTTTACACACAATTAGATTAATCCATTGGTACCAAATCCAATAAATTCAACAAACTAATCCATTTTACTGTCCAAGCCAGTTCATCTACGTTCCATACTTCTTAATAACTCCTATGACTCCAATTAGGTATGGACATACTCTTAGTCACTACTCAACTCGTAATTACTCTATGACAATATCAAATTAATCAAGTTCAATTCTAAGGATTTGGGTTAAGACCAATCATGCATCACGCCATGATCCGACCGATACTCATACCTTATCAATGAACTTCTATGTTTACCACCTCTAGCTTAAACATAACAAGTCAACACAAAAGGATTTTAACTCTTTTCGTAAAAAGAATAGGCATTAAACTTCAAAGACTAAATAATCCAAAAGAAATACATAAAGCCAAAGTTTTCACATGTTAAAGAACTTGCAATGTAAAACTTTCAAGATCCGAATACCAAGTGAATAAATAAGTCATATTTTCCAATAGGAAGGGCGAACTCCCACTTAAAAGATCAATCTTGTTGTTAACCGATGTTCACACAAAGCAACAATAGATCAACAATCATGAGAACAAGTAATGGCTTTATGGAACCAAAGGAGACCATTGAAATATCACCCGCTGTATTGTAAACACTATCTCAAGGAAAATTCATCAACCGCAACTATAACTGTAATTGCCCAAAATTCAAGCTCAAGGAAGAGAACAACTTTTATAAGGAAACTCACACACAATACCTATAACTACTGTAATCAAAGTAGCTACCTCTCTATTCCCATACCACGAATGGTGGTGTAACCCGTAAAACCTGTACACAACCACGATCTCAATCGCCTCGGAGAGGGCCCCACGTAACCACGCCCTGCCCCGACCTCCACGCATCGCGGGCCACCACGACCACGCCATCTATCCCTCGACATAGCTATCAATCACAATCAACAATACACAATGAGCTCAAAGCTCAAAATAAACTCATCCATCAATAAACAACATAACGTAAGCGTAAAACGATGATCGTACCTCTCTCTAACCTCATCGGCACTAGTGTGTCAAATTTTAGGTTAGTTAACCATTAGCAAATTTTAGTTGATTTACTAATCTAAAACAAATTTTAACAATTTTAGTTTGCCTAAGTTGTTAATCTATTCACCACGGACCTAAAGCCCGCCTCGATACTAATCGTAACACCCTCACCAACATCGAGCCCGAATGCCACTAAACTACCTTCCAATTAATAATTATTGACACACTTTATAAATATAGCAAGAAATCAATGATAATCAAATCCAAGGACCACAAAAGAGCAATGCATAATTATGGATCATGAGGTAATAAATAAGCAATGGAAATTATAACCTGTAAATAATCCAAAGCAAAGATCAACCAATGAATCCAATTAAGGAAGCAAATAGTCTAGTCCAAATGATATCCTAAACATGATTCAATAACTAACATGTCCAAGTGTAAACTAATATTGAATGAAAAGATTATCATGGCGAATGATCATGTGATGCCCATGTGCTCTACTCGCTCTCAGTTACGGCATCCTCGAAGATCACCTAAAGACAACAATAGAGCAAGGGTGAGTCCACGACTCAGCAAACACATCGTATACAACGAACAATAATATATCAACAGCATTCAATAACTTCATTATCATCACAGGTACTTTCATTAATATTCTCAGTCATTAATCTCATTTATGAATGCAACTCTACTCTACATGTCCACATGCACTTCTTTCACAGATACGGTATAGCGTGAGTGAATGCTCGCGACAACATTCACTCTCAAGCCCGTTCCTCCTCAAGGATCGGGGACCTCCTCCACTCCCGTGGAGTTGTGATCAATCATGATCACCTTCTCATATGCAAAGATGCTTATGAATGCAAACATGCAAACTCCATCATAAACATCATATCCAACTTTCCAGCATGCTCATCAACAAAGATATAAACATACCAATTCATTGTTTGCAATTAAACCAAATAAAAGCACAACAATAATGGTAATAGAGGATAAAGAAAACAGTGATCGATCATTGATCGCTGTCTACCATGCACTTGCCTTTACTAGTTGCGACGCACGATCTGATTAGAAGACGGCAACAAGCACGACGCCTCTCCTATATTAAATACACACATCTCAATACAAGCTACAGCATCATAAGAATAACAATCAATATACAACGCCCCTACACGTCCCCAAACATACGATATTACGCCGGTATCGAAAAGCTACCCATTGCTGACCTGGTACTAAAAAGAGCATAACTTTTGACTCAAAAGTCCGATCACCACAAACCAACCCATTCTGGAATCTTTATAAAATTATCCACCTTTTCTTAGATTACGGAGACTTCTAATTAATTCATCTAACCCTCCGTATTTAGCCCAGAAAACAGATCTGTCCGCTTCGGAACAGCAGACTTCTAAATTTCATAACTTTTGTTTTACTCAACCAAAATGCGCATTCTCAGATCCTACAGAATCATTGGACAATTACCTACAACTTTCATGTAGATCAAAAACTCTAATTAAGTCATTTACTATTTTTAGTTTACAGTCTACCAAAACAGCGCCGAAAGACGACAATCGTAAAAACAGCGGTCTTCCGAAAAACCTAACTCCAATTATACTCGTCCGATTGACATGATAAAATATGCTATAGAAAGATATCGAAATTATCTACATTTAACTAGTAGATGAGATTTCCAAAATCCGCCATTAAGGTATCCGAATAAACCGTACAACGGAACGACAGGTTAAACAAATCTATCATTCGTCTCGTCGATTAGAACTTCTAAACTACTCTAAGAAATCTCAATTATAATCTCTAAATACACAGCGAAACAGAGACGAAACGAAATTATAGATCGTTACCGACCAGAATCCGGATCCTAGCTTATTTAATCATGCATGCGCAAAATGCTACTACCAAACTAATTAATCACTAATTAGTACCTCCTAATGGATCTCTGCTGATGTGAGCTTATGAGCAAGTGTATCTAACGGGCATCAAATATCTAGTCACGGAAGACAATGGAAAACATGCCTTGAAAACTAGCAACCTCATGCACCGAGTCTACATCGCATGGCGATTGCTAGCAAAAAACTTACATGCAAGTTGGTTAACCTCACTACCGACGTCACACGCTGAGCGGCCGCAGCTTCGGCCAATTCGATTTCGCTCGGCGCACAAGACAAAACTTCGCCAAGACACAAAGAATCGCAGCGCAGAGCCACGGCAGAAAATTAGCGAAGACAAAGAATGGTAGCAGAGGCGAGGCAGACTTGATGCAATCGGTTTGCAGCAGTTAGCTTGGTCGGAAACCAGCGCGGCAATAGTGCAAGAAAGCAAAGAAACAAACAAAGGCCAAGAGATGGAAAACGAAGCAAGCGAGCAGTACAGGAATCAGCGAGCGCCGATCGAACATGCAAAGACAGGAAGCAGCGAGAATTTCAACGAAGAGAAAGAGGCGCAAGATGCAACAAGCCAACAAGACGGCAGAAAATCAAGATCGACAAACAGGAGATGCAGAAATAGATTTGGAAGAAAAAAATGGAGGCGGCTTGGGGAAAAAATAGGATTAGGGTTTCTAAACAAAAGTCCACCACTATTTATACAAATTTCACCAAAATTCAAAATACTAGTTACTATATACTAATTAAATTAATTACACACAGGCCCTTAAGACGCTTTTATGAATACTATTCGATTAAATACGCCTCGACCCTTACGACGCGATTACTAATATTAATATTATTTTTTTTTCAGAGTATTACACCGGCGGTCTCCAAGAACGTGAGTATTCGCTGCACCTTTAGATTTCGCCTTGAGTTTGAAGATTCGGGCTTTTGAGGTTTTGGGATTTCGTTAGGGTTTCACAAAAGGTTTCAAATCCCCTCCTTCTAAAATGCTAAACCGAGCCACTAAAACTTTATATCCGGGTGAGGGTTGGGACTAATATGGGTTCAAAAAGAGCTAGGATCGGCTTTGATACCAAATGCGGGCATAATCTGAATTTAAAGACTTGATCTAAACAACTTTAATACTAGTTCTAGTGAAGAACACTTAGAGTAATCATTAGAGCGAAAGCGTGTTTTTGCGTATCCGAAGTTGAAGATGCCATGGAGCCTTGCAGGATCGGTCGGTCGACAGCAGAAATGGCGTGAGAGTGCGGCAGTGTCGTGGTGGTGGCGGAGGCCTTCGGTCTTGCCCACCGCAGCGCGTTGATGAGATCGGGCTTGTTTGGAATCTCATAGACCAGAACCACTCGTGTCCCTGAGGTCTACCCGAGTCTGTTCCTTTTTAATCTCGCGCTAGGTGAACGGGACCGAAACCAATACTGTTGGTTGCGCCTCCGATCAAAGCGCGTGTGGGGCTTTACCTCCTTGGATCTCGAATGCGGTTAGCCGAGATCAACTCAACAGACTAGTAGAGTACATAAATACCCAACTATTACTGGATAAGGATTTGAGGCATGTTGGTGCCATTTCTTAAACAGATTTGTTGTGGTTGTGTTGTGGCATAGGCTGCTAAGTTGCAGCCACACAACTGAGAATCTAAGTACTTATCGTACTATATTACTGGGAACACGGATGACAATGGTAGCATGTATAAATGATAGTCAGAAAGACATGGACATCCCAATTCCCACAAACCACCGCTTAAGTTTGCATTCCAAGTAGCTCTCATCCCCTACAGTGCATTCCTCTCACTCACTACTGTGTAGAACCAGATATTGCCGAACATATGGACAAATTCCTTCGGTTAATTTTAGTTGCCATTGTCTATAATTGTGGAAAATAATCTTTTTTGGCTCTATCATTGTTATTTACCATGTTTTTGTAATTGTTTATACGGAAATAGGAAGTACAACAACATGAGATTTGAATTTCATATCAATTGAACAAGTGGAGCCTCCAACCGATCAAGTTATCTCCAATGACAATGATACCGACGATGTTGGTTTAAACCCTTTTTCTACAAATCTGGAAGGGCAAAAGACATCTAGTGCTCATATAGAAGCCGATGAAGTGAAACATGGTCATCCTACTTCATCTGGACAGAAATGAGATGATAATAGGAAAAGCGATAGCAAAGTCAAATTGCCGTGGTCCTCGAGAGTTACTTGGAATTCAAGAAGAAGCAAACCAAAAAATTTGTCAAAGAACTAAATAAAACAACAAAGAGTGATGAGTTTTCTATTGGAAAGCGTGTTGCTGCACTAGAATCAATTGATGATCTAATGGATACGGAGAAGGCAAAGGCACTGCGACTCTTCAAATGTCAGTTGAGTAGAGAAATTTTATCAACATCAAAAACCCAGGCGTTGGATTAAGAGCAAAATTGCTCTATAAGGAAGTTATCTTTCTTTTCTTTTTCCATTTTTTGTCACATCTGATTGTGATGTCTCATGGTTCCCAGTTTCGTCATGAATTGTCCTCATAGTCAGAGGTATGCCGTCACATGTTCCATTGTTTAACTGCATATTGGAATATTGTCTCCATGCATGCTTTTTTTTTTGTAACACTTTCCATTCTGTGCATGTCAAATACTATACCAGATGAAATACATATAGTTGTTGCATTTTTTGGGTCCACTGCAGTGTAAGGTAGTTTCCAATTTCCAAAGGATGTTGGTTGTGTTAATGCACTGCCCTCTGTTTCCTTATCCAAATCTTTGAATGAAGTTATGTATCTATTTTTTTTTAAGGAAAAAGTTATTTATATTGAAATAGAGCATAAGCTAGGTAACAGTAGTTTCCAAAGGATATTGGTCACTTGAATGCCAGTTTCCTGATCCAAATCTTTGAATAAACTATTTATCATTATATGGGTATGCTCATTGTTTGCAAGTTTAGACTGTTATGTGTGTAAGCGAGGAAAGTAATACTATTTTTTATTGATACAATCAGAGTACATGAGTTACACATATATAGATTACAGCTATCATGTGAACGCGTACAACTATCATGTGAATGCGTGATCCCTTGGAAGAGAAGACGTTATGCATGTAGAAAGCCGAGACACCATCCTGTCTAACATGTCCCGCAGTCGGAACGTCGCCAAGGCGGACATTCAGACTGGACCTAAATTCGGTGAAGACGGAAGTCTCGCGGACGACGGTCCAATGATGATGATCCAGCGTGATGACGACGGTAGACGGGGCGCTCGGAAGGCCGTGGAGGGAGGGCTGTGTCAACGAGCGAGCAACTTCACGCCACGATGTCATCGGAAGAGAGGAGGAGCCGGAGAGGTCAAAGCCAAGGCGGTGAAGTCCGGAGCCGAGGAATGTCGACAGGTCAGCAGGTCGACGCAAACCAATCTATGATCGGAAAAAAAAGAGAAAACTCGATTTGAAGATGACCGGGGAAAACTCTAATTGGTAGCCGATTGGATGATCGATGACACGACTTAAACTATGGGTTACGTAGCTCCCAGGAGAGATCATAGAGATGAGATCATCTCCCAGGGGCGGCGCGGCGGAAGCTGTGGAGGCGGCGGCTTAGGAGCGGCACCTCTCTGATACTATGTAAGTGAGGAAAGTAACGCTATCTTTGATTGATAAAATTAGAGTACATGAGTTACACATATATAGATTATAGCTATCATGTGAATATATACAGTTATCATGTGAACGCGTACAACTATCATATGAACGCGTACAACTATCATGTGAATGCGTGATCCCTCGGAACAGAAGACGTCATGCATGTAGGAAGCCGAGGCACCATCCTGTCTAACAATGTGAATGGGTATACTCATTGTTTGCAAGTTTAGACTGTAGTTCCCGGGGAGGATGATATAGGGTTATGGTAATGCTCATTGTTTGCTTAATTGGCAGCTTATATAGGGTTCTGATTATCAGTAGTTTAGCACTTCACCTCCACTTATGCATGAACTGGACTAATATTTTTCTTTCTCGTGACCATTTCAGCTTCTAGGATACATGTGCTACTTTTTGTTGGATTAGAGATTTGATTTGACTGTTGCAAGTACACTGTAATGGTTGAAAATTGTAGATAAAAATGATGGAAATGTAATAGTGTAGGATATACTTCCTATGCTACTTTTGTGCTAGCCTCGAATAAAACCTCGATTTTACGCGAATAGTCCCATAAACTCTATCCTAGCTAGCACTGCACATTTTGTTTAGCTTCCACTTAATGTGTTAGATATTTTCTAGTTGCATAGTTATAACATCAAGATATACCCGTTCAACTTGTTTTCGAAATTTCTAGTTCTCTCTGCACTGCATAGTTCTGATTATTTATTTATTTTCCCTGAATTTTCTGAATTTTTTTTAATGGCTTGGATATTTAACCCCGTCCTCTCCCAAAAATTTATTTTCCTCTAAGGGTTTCCCAATCCCTACGAATTAGAAGCGATTTTAGTTTAAATTCGAGTCAATCCGAAAAGATTAAGTCGGATCACAGCATATCCCAAAAGAATTTACTCCCCTCTTTGGTATTCTTTCACAGGAAAATCACCTGGCTCCCAAACAAGCCCTCAGAATGCAAGAAGCATCTCGGGCCATGTGCAGGAGTGGCGGCCCAACAAGTGCAGCACAGGTACGGAACTCAGGTTCGAGTCGTTGGAGAGGACTGTTATTTCCACACGTAGAAGAAACAGCACTGAGGCCTTTAATCTCTCACTCTCAACGAAGGGATTATTTATTCGTCTTCGTCATCATCTTCTTATTCTTTCTGAGAAAAAACAACTAGCAGTAAAATGTATGTTTTGTAATTCTATCAACCTCCTTGGAAGTCTGGTAGAACTGCTTTTGAGTTGATTATCTCAGTGCTGCCGATGCGAATCTACTAGAATGGAGATAAGGAGTTGTAATGCATGGGATGTAATCGAAAATTACCTGGAACTTAGCTATGGTTTCATTTTAATAAGAAATTGGAACCGGGAGCATCCAGTGGTTCTACAAAAACAACTAGCAGTAATAGAAAAATATATATATATAACTAATTGAACTTTTGAAGCAAATATCATTTCCAACAGAGCAATGAGGGCCCATACTAACGTCATGTTCTTAACAAAAAAATTTGCAAGAATTTCACAGGGAAAAGATATTCCACGAAAAACCTTGGTAACTCATCACCTAAACTGCAAGTCTTGTTATATATGATCCCCCAGGACACTTAACAGAGCAAAATACAGGTATCTTCTTTTCCTCGAACAAAAGAAAACACTAGTCAATCCATTCATTCAACCTTCCGTATGTCTGATTTGAACAATTCAATCCTCTTTTCTAAATCTTTTGTTCTGAAAAGAGTGGTTTCAAAACTAGCCGGGAATCTTCACTTTTGCTGCTCAGGAAAGCGCTTTATTGAGCATGACTTTTCAGTTTCTGATGATCTTTGAGGGTACAGTCGAGCATTTAGAAGAAGAAAAATCGAAATGACTGTAGCACACATTGATCACAAGTCAAAGAACACGATCCCGACGCGTTGATCTGTCTGTAAGAATCTCCCACATTCTGAAGAACTATCCCATATTCCATGCAGTTTTCTGAAGAACTAGGTTGTCGCTGTGGTCTTTTGACCCTCATCTCCATTATTCGGTGAATCTGCTTATGCATGGTTCGGCTGGTGGGTTGGTTGTCAAAAGGTTAGTGCAAACTTGGTCTTAAAAAAGGAAAGTGCAGACTGGACTTGGTCTTGAGAATTTCCAACGTCACATACGCTGGAGTGAATAAAAACTGCAGGGGTGTTAGAAAAATTAGGGACAAAAAGGAGAATATAGCATATTTGAATACAACCATATTAGTAATTCGGATTACATATCTCAACAAATGGAATCTTTGAAATTGTACTGGCACCTACTGCTAAATACCATGGAAGATTTGGCATAAAGGTCTTTTTGGTGCCTCTCAGCCTCTTTCCATCGAGATATACGAGAGTATGTCCGTTCAAATATGCAGCCTCCTTCAGGTTTATGGAATGTTTACCAACAACTGTAAACTGAAACTTGGTGAGTAATGTCTTCTTCTTCTTCTTCTTTTATGCGAGGTAAAAGCTAGATAGCTTTTTTTTAGCATAGCTAGGTACAAGATAGCTTTAGTAGTTAGTAGGAACAGAGTATGATCGTTTCCAACCATTTGGACAATATACACTGAAACATGACTTAGCCAAAGAGGCAGTTTGCATTGTCCTCTTAGCTAATTCGTGTGCCGCTTTGCATCACCTGCATGACCACCACCTTCCTTCGCCTTCTGGATGGTTGCCGCCACCCTCGCGCAGTCCATGTCCAGGATGGCCAGCGAATGGGTTAATTAACGGGACAATTGAGAATATACCACTCCATACAACGGTCATCTACGTATCTCTTTATTAATTAGGAAGCAGGACGAAGGCACTTCAGACATGGCCGTGCTTCAGCTTCCTACACATCATGTTTATTTATTTAGTAGTAACCGCTTGATTTTTTAAATAATATTATTTTAATTTAAAATTATAAAATTAAATAGTCAATTTTTTTATTTAAAAAGGTCTCTTATCGCCATTTCAAATGGCGACAGAAAGCTAATCGCCAGTGCAACAGTTGTGAAACAATAATTTTGCCATTTGAATTGGCGATAGGGAATCTTTCACCAATTCAGATGCCAACATGATCCCTTGAAATTAAATTAAATTTATAATTTTGTTATGTCTTTTAGTGTCGTAATTTTACAAAATATAAGGAAATTTCAAGTGGAGAACAATTTAGGAGTTTTAATGTGACTAAATATATTTGAAATGCGTTGTAGGTGACACAATATAAAAAATAGCTCCATTCGGCAGCATAATATCGAAAAATAGCTCTGTTCGGTGATACAATATGAAAAATAGCCCCCTTAGGCGGCGGCGCGATAACAAAAATAACCCCCGATTTATTTTAGAATACCGAACAAAATCGAGATAATGACTTTGCAAATAGGGTGTGGTCATTTCGCGTACGAAAATACTAGAACTAAGGTGGTGTGGGGTGTCATGATGCTGACTCCCTCATATGGTTACATGTACACACAACAAGAATAAATTATATTGAAACATGAGACTAGCATAATGTAAGTCATACATAAATTAATATTTACATAACATGACTGATACATCTACCCGCGGACCCCCTTCGGGCATACCCCACATGTGGCCCCTGGCCTCGTCCGGGGCGACTATGGGCGCTGGTGCGAGTACGTCAAAGGCTCCGGCGGCCGAGATACCCTATGACGCGAGTAGCATGAGGGGGTGTCGCGAGAGAGGTTGTCCTGAGAGGGTGCTGCGTCGGTTGGCTCACTCCGAGCGCACTGTGCAGCTGTGAAACCCCAATAGAGACCTGGCTACTCTCGCCGTGTGAAGGCCCACGACCTCTCGTCGTAGCGCCCACTCCTGGTCGAACTCGTAGTCCCTAGAGTGTGCTCCCTCCTACGACACCTGCTCCTCGTCCTATAGGGATCTACAACCTGTGGAACAATATGTTATGCATGTAAATAAGAAGAAAATATTGAAATAGTATGTTATGCATGTAAACAAGATAGAAATACTTGGTCGTTGCATCGCAGTGGATGACTCGGCGTAGTCCTGCCCCTGGTACAGATGGTATTGAGGACCTGTCAGAAGAAAATGTCGTTAGTAAGTAGTGCAGTTTGAAATAAAGAAGCAGACATAAGTATTTCAAGTGTACCAACGAACTGAGCTAGCACTAGGGTACTCCCGCCATGGTGCCACGAGAACCAACCTGCGCACGTCCGGGTGAGGAGCTGTGGGGTGTCCATGCACAGGTTAGTCCACCATGTCCCTTAGCCTATGGCATGATGTAAGCTGGATGCCCCGCCTCGTCTTCTCTAGGAACAAGTCCATGATCTCTCTGATCTCTTGCGTCGTCATGCTGAAGCGCTCCCTGAGCATCAGACTATGCTTGGAGGTTGCCAACTCATGCATCTCCCATTGTAGATCGTTATGTACACATAATTAACAAGTTAGAAACCGAAAACATGCATAGTAAATAAGAATTATGGATCGTTCAATACATACTACACAATGGAATGCGGAGTTCGGTTGGGTGGGGTACATGTCGGTCGTCGCGGCCTCATGTCATGGTGAGTCGTCCACGACCCTGATGTAACGAACCCACATCCGAGTGGAGTACCACTTGATGTACTCCTCGTACGTCCTGAGGTCGTAGGGAGCACTCTCCCAGTGCACATCCTCCAAGGCATGGAGCCAGTGCTCAACCCAATGGTCCATCTTCTCAGCCCAGGAAGTCGTACCAGGTAATGCCTTCCTGGTATACCTGTGGAAGGCAAAACGATAAATTCGCAAGTCCGTAAGGAAAAGGCTGCGACAGACATAAAATGTGAACTTACCCTTGTACGTTAGCTGGCAACCGCTGCCCCCAGGGCACTAGGACCTCCTGTCGTCGATCGAACTGGCGCATCACCCGGTGCACGTGGTACTCCTCCACGAAGACTACTCTGAATTTTTTTAATAGAATTTTTAGATATACCTTGCTTTTTTCCTAGTTTAAACATTATTTTCAACATTTCAAAATTATTTTCTGTGTAAAAATTGTATAAACTACAATTATAATCTAAACTACAACTGACTACACGACAGCTAAAATTATCTAATGAAATCAATTCTATGTTGCTAGCTTTATTTGCTAACTTACTAGAGTTTTGAATTTAATTACAAAGTTATAAAAATATTTACATGCAAAGTGGACGACCGGATCTGTTTCTCCCTCGCTCTCTCTCTCTCTCTCTCTCTCTCTGCTACGAAACGGTAGGGCTTCGCTAGCCACATTTCCCCATGCTTCTCTCCCTTCTCCCCCTCTTATCTTTTTCGGAATAGAAATGAGATTTAGGCCGAATTTTAGGGGTTTTATAAGGTAAACCCTATCACCAAATGAATTGGTGATTTGGCAGTGTTCACCTCCTATCGCTAGATGAAATGACAACATGAGACTGAATTGGCGACTAGGCAACAAATGACTTCCTGTCACTATTTCATTTGCGACAGGCTCCCATCGTCATTTGAAATGGCGACAGGAGACCATTTTTGTAAATTTTTTTGACTATTTGATTTTGTACTTTTAAACTAAAATAATATTATTTTTTAAAAACGTAACCGCTTAGGATAATTCTAAGAACTCTACAACCATACCATGAATTCGCATATAAAGCTGCGCATGTTTGGATTCCCTCGTGTGAATGGGGTAGACATCCGGGCCTACACATGTCATACACACATACGATACTCTATGACTTAATTAGATATTCTAATTACCGGGCCTACGTGTCATACAGACATTAACAACTACCTACCCCCTAATTAATTACCAGTTAACGTAATCTAATTACCAAGTGGGGTCCACAGGTCAGCGTCTCCAATGCCTTCTTCTCTGTCTAGAATAGAGGAGTGACGTAGTGCAGCCATGGCCAGCTCGGGGTGAGCTCAGCACCAGTGGAGATAGCTCTGATGACAATACATGACCCCCGAAATGGGTTGCGGGGTCCAAGGCGACCAAGATGGCGGTGACAGTGCAGTAGGAGATGGCCTATGGCGGCAGCGCTATGGCAAAGACGGCATCGGTGGCACTGTGCACACGAGCAACTATTGATCGAGGCTACTGACTATCAATTCGAGGTGGAAACAATATCTCCAGGCTACAATGGAGCTAATCGTGCGCTCGGTACTCCAAAAGAAGCAGTGCACTGAGCTCTCCACGGCGGCATATGGCGGCACGACGAGGTGCTACGATGTGGCGGTGCTATGATCAACTAGGCACGTCATTGACTAGCCAACCATGTTTGTAAGATGAATGAACGCTAGGGAACGACTATACTCACCCAGGGTCCAAGTGACGAGGGAGATCACATGCGGTGCCGTGGTCTGCGTGTGTTCTGGGCCGGCAACGGCGATGAAGACATTCTAGCGACTCTAATGCACGACAAGGAAGAAGAAGATGCACATTATAGAGAGGAGGTCGATGCGATCACGATGTGCAAAACAACGAAGGCGGAAACTCACCTCAATGGTGGAAATCGACGGGCAAAGATGGTGGCTAGAGTTGGATAAGGTGACCAGCGCGACTTATGTTCTCCTCTACCTGAGCCAGAGAGGTGGGGGAAAGTTGGGAAAATGCAAAGGTGGAGTGGGCGAGAAATATGATCTACTCGGTCGCGGCTTAATTGGAGAGGAGGAGAGGGGAGATGAGCATGACGACATCATTTAGCTCGGACGCAAGATCTTGCGAGCGGCGTGCAAGCGAGCTGGTCAAGCTCATGAGGTAACAAGGTAGTGCTAGGGTGTGAGAGGGGAGAGGCGTAGGGTCAGGCACAGCTCTGGCTCACGCGGCACGTGCGTGTATGCGACAACGGTCGATCGAGAGAGGGAGAGCTAGCGTGCGTGAGGTGGAAGAAGAACATCGCTTCTCCCTCTATTCGGCCTAACAGTTGGGGCCATGGGCCCTCTTGCCAGCGAGAGCGTGCACGAGAGAGAGAGAGAGAGAGAGGAGCGGGGGTTGGGCTGGCGGATTAGGCAGCCTGGTGGGCTCGACCTGCTTGCGGTTCGCGAGGGAGGGGAAGGAAAGGTGACGGCGCGGGCTGGCTCGGCTGGGCTGCAGGGAGGGAGGAGAGATGGAAAGGGTTGGGCCAACGGTGGTGGTTTTAGCCCGAGGGGGCAGAGGGAAAAGAAAAAAAATTGAATTTTTAGTTCACAATTTGAAATTGACTTGAATTTGAATTCAGGTTTGAAAATGGTTTTGCACCCATTTAAAATTTTAAATTTTTGCAAATTCGGACTTCTTGACACAAGGAAAATTGTTTTAAAATTATATATTGCAAGGTAAGGCTTTTGGAATTTTGAAGTGCAACCAAAGTTTTTAAAATTCATGAAATTCATGCAATTTTTAAAGAGTATAATTCACTTTGGACCATGTAATTTTACCATGGTTTCAGTTTGCACCATCCATAGCAAAAAAATTTTCACTTTGCACCACTCTTCTTCCTTTTTGTTTCACTTTGCATCTGGGGAACGTCCTGTCAGCGAGAGAGAAACATGAGAGGTGTGCGGGGAGCTGGTAGGCAGCGAGGCATAGCCGACGAGGTGGAAGCAACCCGAAAAATAGACAGAGCGAGCCGTTTTGTCGTCACTGCCGTTGCTATGGCCACCGCCGGCGATGCTTCGGCTATTCTTCTGGGCTTTCGACCCATCGCCGACGCCTCCCACGTCGGCGAGCACCGAAGAAGGTGGCTAAATCTTTACCCTGGTGCAAAGTGCATCACATGGTAAGAAGAGGTGGTGCAAAATGAAAATATTTGCTAAGAGAAGTGCAAAGTAAAATCATGGTAAAATTATATGATCTAAAATAAAATTTACTCATTTTTAAATTTGACCAAATTTTGGACTGAAACCAAATCCAAAGCGCCTAGTTTCCATCCCGGGTGGCGCGCGCGGGAGAATTCACTGAAGCTGAGCATTAGACAGCTAACAAAAAGCCAGAAAATCATACAAAGGCGAAGCGAAAGCAAGGCAACCACCTGATGGTCTGAAAGCAGCGCAGGCGATAGCGAGAAGATAAAGCAGCTAGCAGCAAGGGCACCACGCAACATGCCTGTGCTGTTGCCTGCTTCATCGTCTCGATCATCAAATCAGCGTGCGATCACGAGGACCAGAAAGATAAAAGCTAGAGAGAAGCTAGCGAGCTTGTGCACCAGGTCCATATATTATGGAGACACGCTAAGCTTGTTGTATCAGATCTTATATGGTACGTGCTTAAGCACGTCTCCGCATACGGGCTGAGCGCATTGCAGTGAATTATTGAACCCTACGTGGGCAGTGGGCTACGTCCAGATATCAAGATCTTAAGGGGAGCAGGGCCACATGGAAAAGATATAAGATCCAAGATCGGTGTTTGCTGTCTGTCGAATATGAGTCCCACAGTTATGGAACGAATTCAGAGAAATCAAAGAGGGGGACAAATTCAGACAACAGGACGACAAATCACTTACCTGGTGATCTTCTCCGGCGGCGACGAGCAACGATGGTGGTGGGATATGCGGCGATGGGTGATCAGTGTTAGGGTTAGAATTTATGAGTTAGGTTACGGTTTACCGAGTTAGGGAGGGGTTCACTGGGACCCTGAGGTTTAGAGGGAGGGGTGGCGGCAAGGGCGCCGCCAGCTGCGGGGTCTGGGGAGGGAGTGGTGGCGTGGCAGGGGACGGGAAGATGGTGGCACGGTGAGGCAGCGAGAGCACCGGCGGCCGCAAGTGGTGGAGACGAGGGCGGTGGTGAAGGCGCATGGAACTCTTTTTGCGCCGCAGAGGAAGTAGTAGGGGCGGAGGAGAAGTGTCGCTGGAGAGGAAGAAGAAGAGGGGAGAGGCAGAGCGGAGTCACTAGAGCAGAGGGGAGGCAGAGTGGGGAGAGGGGAGAGGGGAGCCGGATTAGGAGGAAGAAGAAGCGATGCGGTTGGGGACGATGCGACGAGCGGTGGGAAGGGATAAGGTTGTGTGTTCCAGCTATAGTTATCTATTGAACGTTCGGTAGTCCATGCATGCCGGTGCACATAAAAGCATGCATATATACATACTATTTTCTTTGTACCTTAATTTTTCGATGGCCAAATAACATCTGGTCGGATGGCAACTGTTGGACTAAAAAGGGCGACTAGAGGGGAGCTAAATAGAAGGACCTATCTTTTTCACCGCCACCGGTATTCAACTTTTCTTCACTCTAGTAGTAATGAATGTTACGAAAATTGAAGCACGAGAACATATCGGAAGTCTTATGTTGAAATTGGAAAGCCCCGAGGACAAAGCCTCTCAGTCGGTCTGACCGCCAAGACCTAGCCGGTCTGACCACGTGAAGCACAGCCTGACTGCGTTCTACAGGGACAACAGCCCAAAGTGCAAACGTCACAAATGGTTCTTAATAAGAACTGTCTGTGATATGCTTACTCAGCTACTTAACAAATATGCCATAAATTACAATAATGATATATGCACGCACATAATATTTTCTAGCTACTTGATATGGTCCAGAATGTGCTCCATCTTCAACTCTAGCATGCTCCAGATACTTGTAAAATTAGTAGTTTTTTAGTGATACTTTTGATGCTAGTAGGAGAAAAATAGAATATTTTTAGATATGGAAGGAACTATTACACATGGTTTAGTGGGATAAACCGTCTGTGATATATATATCACAGATGGTTTTAAACTACAATAGTCTGTGATATATAATTATCACAGATGGTTATTAACAAGAATCATCTGTGATGTTTATTTATCACAAACGGTTTGTAATTGGAACCGTTTGTGATATGCATCACATACGGTTATTAACAAGAACCATCTCTGATAAGCGCGTCTACTTTGAAGAAAACGACGACTACGCCTAAGAAAGCAACCAAGCCTACCACGAAGCATGATTTTTTTAAAGGGGGTCGTCCACGCAGCATGAGGAGAATGAAATATTAGCCATGGGCAACCTCATCGAACCTAACAAACTCTCCTGGTAGCCATGCTTCTTGAACTCGTAGGGCTAATCATATCGACCAGCCAGAGAATGCTAATGAAGTAAGTGTGCCAAGACGGAATACAATCATGGTATGACTAGCCCCTGCAAGTTCAAGAAGCATGGCTACTAGGAGAGTATGTCAAGTTCGATGAAGTTGGCCGTGACTACTATCTCATCCTCCTCATGTTGCATGGACAACCCCCCTGGAAAAAAGATCATACTTCGTGGTGCGCTTGGTTTCTTTCTTAGTCGTACTCGCCGTCTTCTTCAAAACAGTTGCATTAGAGACAAAGGAATACTAACCTTAGATCACCAAGAACAAATAGCAGATCTACAAGCACACTTAAAAATCTATGGTATTTCTTTCACCAAACGAGCCCCAGAGCTGGCCGCCTCCTTCAAAGTAGCCGCATATATATCAGAGACATTTTTCACTACAGATAGATCTAGATCTGAGGGGACGACCAGATATTAAATGACGCATATCACATATGGTTATTATTAAGAACCGTATCGATACGTATTACAGACGGTTCTTGTCTGTGATACTTATCACAGACGGTTCTTGTTAAGAACCGTCTGTAAGGCCTACGATTATCATAGACGATGTTTATTTAAAATTGTCTGTGATATATATCACATACGATTATTTTTTAGAATGGCCTATGATGTGCGTAATTAAATATTTGGTCGTTCCAACTCCAGATAGATCTGTCTATAGTGAGATCTGTCTCTGATATGCGGTTGCTTTTAAGGAGGCGGACGACTCTGGGGCGTTTGGTAAAAGAATTAAATACCGTAGATTTGCAAGTGTGCTTGTAGATCTATTTATTCTTGGTGATCTAAGGTTAGTATTTGCTTGTAATTATATGCATGATAATATAGAGAGATCGATGATAGCTAGGTTTATCATCCAAGGAGGTTATTGGCAGTTAAGATTTACAATAAAACAATGAGTAGCATGTATATATGCATTGACTTATTCTCTATTGTGTAAACTAATACTATTTACATCATAGTGAGTCTCAGTTGTGACTATATCAAATGAACGAGGAATGGAGGAGAAGGAAAGGAGGAAGAAAGAGAGGTTGGTCAATATGAAGAGATCTCGCGGGATATTTAGGATCTTCGTTGTGAGCTACAAGGGTAACGATATACAATCCTTTAGATTTTCCCTGGGTTAATCGCTATTCAATTTGTAGTATGTTTGGTTAATAGGAAGAGTACATAGTTGCATGTATTAATTTAATTTGTTATGTGCGTAACACAGATGGATCGAAGTTGGATGTACGTTGAGAATTGTGTGAGTGAAGAGTACATTAATGACGTGTATGCTTTTAGAAGAGCTACCAAGCAAGATATGTTGAAGAAGGAGATACAATTTATGTATTGTCCATACATTGATTACGATAATTTGAAGATGTTCACCAACCCGGCGCAGATCGAAGTGCACTTGATTTGAAGGGGTTTCAAAAAAGAGTATACATGTTGGACCAGTCATGGTGAAGAGCATATTATACTGGAAGGTAGTAACATCGTTGAGGGAGACAATGATATGCCACCGGATGCGGATCGTGCTTTCGATGAGGGTAGGTTGCACGATGACAATCTAGATCAGATGCTACGCGATGTAGAAGGAGACTATAGTGAGAGACAGTTTGGTAAATTTGAGGGCTTAATGGAGGACTCGGTGAAACCTTTGTTCCTAGGCGGCAAGCTAGAATACATAAGGTTGTCATCCGTGCTTGAACTGCTGAAATTGAAGGCAAGCAATAGTTGGTCCGACAAGAGTTTCACGGCGTTACTAGGTCTCCTGGCGGACATCCTTCTAGAGGAAAACGTGTTGCCCAGAACCACCTACCAAGCCAAGAAAGTTCTTTGTCCATTAGGAATGGAAGTAGAAAGAATACATGCATACCCAAACAATTGTATCATCTACCGTAAAGAGTATGCATACATGCATGTATGTCCGGTGTGCAAAGCATCTTGGTATGGAACCATCTGTGATATGCTTACGACCAAGTGGTGGTCGTAGGTTTTGCCTACGACCATAGAGCTTATCACAGACGGTCCTGGAAAAGAACCGTCTGTGATATGATCTCTTGTTGCAGACGGTCCTAGAATAGAACCGTGTGTGATATGATCACTTATCATAGACGGTTGTTTAAGAGAACCGTCTGTGATATACATTTATAAGTAGGGGGCCACACTAGGGTTTACATCCTTACTCCTCAGAGCACACTCTCCGGTTCACATCCCCAGCGCCCTTACTTCCCGTGTTCCTCCCGAGCCTCCTCTCTTCCCGCTGTCGTCCCTGCACCATCCTCCTCCCCGCGCCGGCGTCCTCCCTCTGCGAACCCCGAGCTCCTTCCCATGCCAGTGTCCTCCCTCTGCGACCTCGACGACACCGTCCCTGACCTCGATGACGCCTTGTTCCCCCGACCTCGACTCCCTCTTCGTCCACGCCTCCCGTCAAGGTACGATCACCGCTTTGGATTGTGCTAGTAGAAGTTTTAAATTGTGCTGATTTGATTGACTCTAGCCAGCACTATGAGATATTATTTTGTTAATCTTGTGAGATAGCAAGTACGCAATATGGCGTTCGCACCGTCTTCCCCGCTGTCATCGACGTTGCCGAATGCGTCTGGATCTCTGAGGAAAGTGGTACTTAAGCGACATGCTAGAGGAATATCGAAAATACTTATGGGCCAAATGACCATCATGGCCTGTAGGACCGGAAAGGCGACTAGAGGGGGGGGGGGTGAATAGGCGCTTTCACAACTTTATCGCCTAAATCAAATTCAACACGAACCTTACTCCTTAAGCTATGAAAGCTAAGAAGATCGGTAAGCACACAACGGACGCCTTGTGCTGAATTCGATAACCCCGGCAACCACACGATACAAGAGTGGAGACTTAATCTCAAAAGGGTTGATCTGGGCACAGGCGGTCGGACCGGTTACCAAGAGCGGTCTGACCGACGTTCAACCAATGATCGACCTGCAACTAATCGGCGGTCGGACGGTGGGCAACGTTCGACCAGCAGATCAATGATGCGAATATCTGGCGGTCGGACCGCCCGTTACAGACCGGTCGGACCGGTTGATCGATCTTGAAAAATCCACCCCAAATCCAAAACGAAATTTGATCCAACTTTTGATTCAACCAATGAAACTTGACCAAATTTCGAGCACACCTCCCTAAAGATATTGGAGACCTATTTCTTGCGACGATCCTTCAGATCCACTTCGCAGAAACAAACTCTCAAGGATTAAACAAAGAAGTGCACAAACCCTAGAAGTAAGAAAAACTTTGATTCAAGACTTGCTTGTGGGGGTTGATGGTCTAGATGATCCTAGGAGTACTCCCACACATCAAAGCAAGACACAAAGGGTCAAAAGACCAAGTTTAAACACTTGAATCAAGGAAGCATAAAATTCATTCAAATGAGAGAAGAATACAAAAGAGGAGACAAATGATCTCACAAGCAAGCATCACAAGATTGATTGATCTCACAAGATGCTTACAAAGCCACTCCAACAAGGAGGACAAGAGCTCACCCAATGAGCATACAATCTCTCCCTCTCTTCCTCTCCAAAACCTAACCCTAGAAAAGGCAAGGGGGAAACCAAATGAATGCTTCAAGAGGGTTTTACATCTCCCCCTTCTATTTATAGGAGAGGACTAGGGTTACACTTTTGGGACCCATTCACACATGGGACCCACACACAACATCTGTTGAAGCAATCGCCTGCTTCACCACGTGTAGGTTGATCAGTGGTTCTCATCGCGTCGCCAAGCCTCTCTTGTCCGAATCCCATCGGAACCTCCCAGAGACTTGCACCGATATCCGCACCACCTGATCCAACCAGCTGTACCGAACCACCCGTTCGATCCATCTTGCCCATTCTGCACCTGCTTGAGTCACACGACCTCACCCGGTATCCATGATCGTTCTGGACCTCAGCTCTCCAAGCGTAGTCCCGATCCACTCACCGTTGACGTCGTTGACCTGCAAGCCACCGCTGACAATACACAAACAAACCGTTTCAGGGAACAAGTTCTTCACAACTTGACCCACGTTAGTTCCACAATGCAATATACATCAATAAAGCATTGATAACTAAACATTAAACACATTCAACATGCATCAATGCGAACTTGGCAAACCTCCAAGTCACTGCCGGTCTGACCGCCCACGTGGGCGGCTCGACCGATATCGCACTCGGTCGGACCGCTCCCACAACGGCGGTCGGACCGCCCCAAAGGACTTAGCCAAAATTCCAGCTTGAAAATCCGAAACCTTCTGGATTTTTCAACTCAATAGAACCGTCCGACCGCCACCACCGCCGTCCCGGCGTCCTGGTGCCCGACCGCACCACACCGCCGGCCGATCCGCTGTGGTCCGACAAAGAAGAAGCAAACCCCGAAAACGCGAGATTTTGCAAACCAACAAAGCCATTGCCAATTGACTCATCATCCTGAGATCGTGTACATATCCTCACGATATCCACAATCTCCCCCTTGATGAACACATTGGCAATTTCCAAGAAAATGTGGTTTTTCGAAATGAAAAGTAAAAATCGCCGTTTTCGCATAAAGGCACAACTTGGTCCATAAGCAAGAAAAAGCCTAGGAACCGACCAAGCTGGCTTCAGAATAGTATAGGCAAGTGAGATATGGCAATGAACGCACAAAAGGATTCATATTCCAGAAGATGGCCAAAAATCTCACTAAGGTCCATATGAAAGATAATATGTTCTATTTGACCTTTGATCATTGTGAGTCTTCTTGAATTGCAATTCAAATCAGAAAAAGGCAATAAAACCCAGAGACTCAACTCACTATGATCACAAATTTTCAAAAGGTTCACAAAATTTTTTTGTGTGTGTGTTCTTTTATGTATGAAACCTTCTGTAAACCAAAAGCTCCAAAGCAGCATTTTCTTCAATCCTTCTCCCCCTTTGACAATGAATTCATCAAGATGCATGGGACAAGAACGAGCATGAAGAAATGACTTTATTTTTGAGATTTAACAAAAGGAGCCATGACCATTATCTATGTAGACAGTACAAGACATATACCAAGCCATATAAGGAGAAGAAGCTATATTCAATCATGGCAAAACATGTACTGCAAAGCTAAGACCAAAATAGCAGTGATCTGAGATTAAAAGAATTAAAACCATGAAAGGTTGCTCAATATCATAGATTCACTCAAAGCAACCAATAATGAGTCAAGCCATGTCTATAAGTAAAAAGAGACTCAAAACAAGAACTGAGCCATTTTGAGCATCAAGAGTATTCTTTTGAAGCAGAAACTCAAGCACTAAGCATTTTGAGCATTTTCCTAAAAGGATTTTTTTTCACTGTGCTAGATCTCAAGCCTTGCCGCGACCATCTCAAGCGATAAGCTTAAAAGAGTGGTCTAGGTCATCCAAAACTCCCCCTGAGTTCATGCCTAGTGCGATGGCAAGCCGTCTCATGAGAAAGGATTGGTGAGAACAGTTTTTTCGCACAGAAAATCTCATTTTTCATTTGCTTGACTTAAGAAGATAAAAAGCTCATTTTTCATCTCAAAATAAGTTCAAGACTCAATTCAACCTATTTGACATGGCAAGAATCATAAGAGGATCACTAGAGCAAAACTGGTCACAAGATCCAACAAGACATGATTTGATTCAAATTGCTCACAGATATAAAGCTAGCAAGGCAAAAGCTAAGCCAAACACGAAGAGCCATAAAAGAAATCTAGCAAACTATCACTTGATATGACAAGGTATAGAAGATGAAGTCAAGTCATACAAGGATAATAATCAAAGCTCCACTAATTTTATTATACAATGCAAGACAAAAGAATTGAAATATGCATTATGATACAATGAATGCAAAAAGAGCAAATTCCCTCAAAACATCCATGCCTCAGTACTGGGATTTGAGATAAAGGATCCGGGTGTCCGATCTCGAGATGGACGAGGCACAGGAATAGCAAAAGAAGCAAGAGAAAAAGATTAGGCACAAAATCATAAGAATGCCCATGAGCACCACCTGGACCTCTCCAAAACGATCTACCAAAAGACCGATACTCCCCCTGTCTAGGTGCTACCCGTGGTCTATCCTCACGATATCCAAGACCAAAGCACGCTGGACCCACCAAAAGAGTCAACAGAGTTCTCTACAAACCTAGGCCTATAAATGGTATTTGAATAGGTCGCCTGGCTCTAGAGACTACAGTGAAGAAGAGACTCCTCTAATGGATCTCAAGGTGCTTATTCTCTCTTTCCTCTCAATCTTTGCTCTCGGAAGCAAAACTCAACAGTGTGGCCCTCTTTCTTGCGAGAAGATGCAATGGTACTTGACCTTTTGAGGGGTCCGTACTGGTGAGACAGAAGCACCATTCTTGCTAGAAAGAGATTGAGCAGAACCTACAGCTTTAGGAACAACCTTTGAAGTCAAAGAAGGTTCTTGCTCAACCAAACTACTTTTCACAACTCTAGCAATCTTTGGTGGAAGATTCTTGGAAAGCTCTAGGGACTTAAAACCTAGGCCACTGTTTTTCACACTCACCTTGGATTGGTCTAGAATCAAGTTGAGTTTCTTTTTCCCACTAGAAAACTTCTCAAGAGTCATTTTGAGGTAATCGTTCTCTTTTACCAAAACTCCACAATTGGAACACTTTTTAGAATCGATTGCCTCAACATGTTTGCTCTTAAGAAGATCCACTTCCACTTTAAGAGCTTCACAAGACACACAATAGGACTCTCCAATCCTATTCAACTGCTCCTTAAATTTGACTCTAAAAGCCTCTTGTATCTTACCAATAGCAATATCAATTTCAGCATGCAACATACAAGAGGAAGAATCAATGACTTTCTTGGAAGCAGTAAGAGACATGGATCTTTCAATTTTAGCTTTCTCTTCAAGAGTCTTGTTTAAAGCTTCAATCTCAATTGTAAGCTTAGGGCAATTTTCACAAGAGGCAATTCTAGAATAGGCAACCATTTCAGTCATCTCTTGCATTTTAATTCGATTATTCTTACAATGAGAACAAGTGTGACTAGCATCAAATTTTTGCAATTCTTCTAAAGAGCTATCCAGTTTCAATTCTAGCAAAGCACAGTTTGAGCAATTTAATGGAATAGCTTCTAAAGCAGTCACATCAAGCGGAATGACATTCATGCAAACAGAACTAGACTTGAGAGATTCTAGTTCAGAAAGAGCATTTTTCAATTGTTTTTCAACAGAGGAATGAGCATTATTCAAGCTTGACAATTCATTAAGCAAGCTAGAGCATGAATCACAGAATTCATCAGGATTAATGGATTTGAGCATAACCACTTCTAGGTTCAAATTATCAATCATAGTATCCTGTTTCTTAATTAATTTAGCTTGCTTATGCAATTTTTGTTCGGCAAGCACCAAAGCCCTTTTCATGTCAGGAAGTGAAGGGCATACCTCATCGGGATCACTAAAAGGATCCTCGTTGTTGGAGAAGTCGCTGTCGTGGCTGTTCTTAGCCATAAAGCACATGCCAGTGAAATCATGTGCCTTCTTCTTGCCACGGGAGTCACTCTTGTCGTCCTCCTACTCCGAGTCCACATCTTCCATGCTCACATCCTCTAGAGCTTCAAGGACTCGGCTGACAAACTTGCGACAGTTTGTCTTCTTGGACTTAGCATCCCTCGCTTGAGGATGCCTTTGTGACTCCTTCTCCTCCTTGCCCTTGACTTGGGGCATCTAGGCGAATGTGGTTGAGCTCACCACACTCGAAGCATGTGATAGGTCCACCTCTCCTCCTACTCCTCACATTATTGTAGGCTCTCGTGAATTTTGTGGATAGGAGGGCTAAGTCATCCTCGGGTAGTCTCTCAAGTTGCTCATCGCTCAAAGAATGCAAAGCAGACAAAGAAAATCCAGATGAGCTAACATTAAAAGAATCAACATATCTACCCTTAGATTGATCGACCACTAAGGCCATCGATCATCGAAGAGAGGCGTGAGATAAAATCAATCTCATCGTCTTCAACCTCGAGTAAAGCTTATCCATGGTAAGCTCGCTCATGACAATGTTGTCATTGATGGCGTGATCTTCATCCCCGGACCTTCACATCCAAAGCACCCAAAAGTTGGCGTGCATTTTCGACTCGATAAATACAAGATCAACGGTAGCGGAGATCATGAAGAATTTTAGAAAATCTCCCCAGCTCATCTAAAGATTCACGTGTCTTTGCTCGATCTTGGAGTATGCTTTCTTAAGTGGTTCTGTCTCACTTCCTTGATCGCGATGGACCCTCGTGATAATCACAAAGAGTCCGCCAGATCTCATGAGCAGACAAACAAATGAGCAACACGCTCAAACTCCGATCGACTAAGGCCTTGAATCAAGAAATTCGAGCCTATTTGTTGTTCTCCACATCTAGAGTGATCAAATTGTCATCGGCTGGCACGACATAAGGATTTTTCACCTTAAGCCAAATCGCGTGCCCTTGAGCCTCGATGTAGGCCTCCATTCGGGCCTTCCAATAAGCAAAATCAACTCCATCAAAAACACGTGGCCTGATTGAATATCGCTCAGTCGCCATGGCTCCAAAGACCGGTTAAGATCTATAGAAAAGAGCTAACCGGCTCTGATACCACTTGAAGGACCGGAAAGGCGACTAGGGGGGGGGGGTGAATAGGCGCTTTCACAACTTTCTCGCCTAAATCAAATTCAACACGAACCTTACTCCTTAAGCTATGAAAGCTAAGAAGATCGGTAAGCACACAGCGGACGCCTTGTGCTGAATTCGATAACCCCGGCAACCACACGATACAAGAGTGGAGACTTAATCTCAAAAGGGTTGATCTGGGCACAGGCGGTCGGACCGGTTACCAAGAGCGGTCTGACCGACGTTCAACCAATGATCGGACGGCAACTAATCGGCGGTCGGACGGTGGACAACGATTCGACCAGCGAAGATGATGCGAATATCTGGCGGTCGGACCGCCGTTACATAAGACCGTCGGACGGTTCATCCGATCTTGAAAAATCCACCCCAAATCCAAAACGAAATTTGATCCAACTTTTGATTCAACCAATGAAACTTGACCAAATTTCGAGCACACCTCCCTAAAGATATTGGAGACCTATTTCTTACGACGATCCTTCAGATCCACTTCGCAGAAACAAACTCTCAAGGATTAAACAAAGAAGTGCACAAACCCTAGAAGTAAGAAAAACTTTGATTCAAGACTTACTTGTGGGGGTTGATGGTCTAGATGATCCTAGGAGTACTCCCACACATCAAAGCAAGACACAAAGGGTCAAAAGACCAAGTTTAAACACTTGAATCAAGGAAGCATAAAATTCATTCAAATGAGAGAAGAACACAAAAGAGGAGACAAATGATCTCACAAGCAAGCATCACAAGATTGATTGATCTCACAAGATGCTTACAAAGCCACTCCAACAAGGAGGACAAGAGCTCACCCAATGAGCATACAATCTCTCCCTCTCTTCCTCTCCAAAACCTAACCCTAGAAAAGGCAAGGGGGAAACCAAATGAATGCATCAAGAGGGTTTTACATCTCCCCCCTTCTATTTATAGGAGAGGACTAGGGTTACACTTTTGGGACCCATTCACACATGGGATCCACACACAACATCTGTTGAAGCAATCGCCTGCTTCACCACGTGTAGGTTGATCAGTGGTTCTCATCGCGTCGCCAAGCCTCTCTTGTCCGAATCCCATCGGAACCTCCCAGAGACTTGCACCGATATCCGCACCACCTGATCCAACCAGCTGTACCGAACCACCCGTTCGATCCATCTTGCCCATTCTGCACCTGCTTGAGTCACACGACCTCACCCGGTATCCATGATCGTTCTGGACCTCAGCTCTCCAAGCGTAGTCCCGATCCACTCACCGTTGACGTCGTTGACCTGCAAGCCACCTGCACAGCAATACACAAACAAACCGTTTCCGGGAACAAGTTCTTCACAACTTGACCCACGTTAGTTCCACAATGCAATATACATCAATAAAGCATTGATAACTAAACATTAAACACATTCAACATGCATCAATGCGAACTTGGCAAACCTCCAAGTCACTGCCGGTCTGACCGCCCCACAGGGCCGGTCTGACCGATATCAGACCGGTCGGACCGCTCCCACAACGGCGGCGGTCGGACCGCTAAAGACTTAGCCAAAATTCCGCTTGAAAATCCGAAACCTTCGGATTTTCAACTCAATAGAACTTTGTTGGGAGCTCCAAAATGATGCAACCACATCCGGGAGACTCCCTCACGACCTACACAACCTATTTTGGATTAGCTCCAAAACCAACTTTAGGTCAGCCGGTCCGGCCGCCACCTTCCGCCGGTCCGAGTCCCACGAGGCGGTCCGGCCCCCACACCGCCGGTCGGACCGCTGTGGTCCGACAAAGAAGAAGCAAACCCAGCGTGAGATTTTGCAAACCAACAAAGCCATTGCCAATTGACTCATCATCCTGAGATCGTGCACATATCCTCACGATATCCACATGGCCGTTAGTCCCTCTGGGCCCCCTGCTTCCCTAGAAAACAACAGTAGCATTCCGGACCACCTACAGTATACTTACAAGGGAACGGGTCCCCATCACCACACAGAAATAGAATGATCTGACTGAAGTAGAGAAGCCCAGCTGTGGACTGAAATTACAACGTCGTTCGAGATCCCACCAGAATTCTCCGAAGTCATGCGACGGCAGGCGTTCCTCGCGATGTCACACGCTTGGAAGACCTTCAAGAGAAAGCTTGTCACGAAGTACTTGAAGAAGTATCGGATGCCCTGCACGAAGTATAGTGTCATGTCGTCGGATACATGGGACACATTTGTGCGGATGAAGATGACGGACGAATTTTAGCAGCAAAGTGTAGTGCACAAGGCTATCCAAGCACAAAATATTCACCCCCACAGACTCGGCACCACTGGGTACGCGGGTAAAATCCTGGGATGGATAAGTAAGGAAGATGTGGCAATCCAGTCGGAGGTCTCCCCGCCATTTGCCGGGATCACATATGAGCCCGCCATCTCTTTCACAAACCCCGCAGACATGGGAGTGTCCCAACGCTTGGTAAGATATGTCGAACTACCAAGTTGTTAATAAGTCCATAACTTCGTATGGTCTAAAATAACGTGATGACCTCTTGCAGCAAATATTGAGTACCCAATCTTCCCAAGGCTCCTTCGAAGCACTTAGGGAGAAGGATATACTATCCACGGCTCTGGGACACAAGGAGCACCCAAGTCGCACGCCGGGCCTTGGGGTTTACGTACCTTGGAAGCATGGATTCCCATATGACTCCGAGGCGTGTAGGAGTCGGAAGAGATCCAAGGCCGAGCACGAGAAACAGTGAAAAGCAGATGTTACTACACAAATTACTACACAATTTCAAGTACAGATAACAACATTGCAGAAACAAATGAATAAACTCATCAATCGGTCGCAGGACGCGCCCCGTGATTTTAGGAGCCAGTCCCCCTCAACATCGGAGTAGCATCGCGTCCACGCATGCACTTTCTAAACTTGGCGATGCCCAATTACCTATCAATCTCATCCAGGTATGTACATCTCTGGGATGCTCTAAAGATAGACCTGTATGATGTCTTAGCTAATTGTGCATCGTTTTGTAGGTGCCCACGCCCTGCAGGTTCTAAGTGAGGCCGGTTGTGTCCATTCCCGCTGAGGCTAGGTGGGAGGTGGTGTTTCCATGCCAGGAAGGGGTAGTGGTGCACAGGTGCCCAGCTGGTGTAGGATTACGCCAAGGTCCAGGTGGACATGGTACATGATAATTTAATGTTCATCCTGCTGGAGAAGCTCCCGAACGAAGACATCATAACACTAGGGGATGTATTGCACACTTTTGTCCAGTGGCCCAAGAGGGACATCGCCCTGGACCCTGCAGTGTCGCGATCTCCACATGGCCATGCCTCGATGACCCCACCTCAACCCCCGCTTCAGAAGGCTTCATATCCTGTACCGTGGAGACAGCGCCGAATAAACAAGAAAAGCGTGTCGGGTCGTCTTCCAGGAAGACAACTAGCACGTGAGGTGCCGAGGCCAAATCGAAGAAGATTAAGGCGTTTCACAAGCCCGGGACGTTCTCCCTCGGAATGCCGTTGGTCTCCGACACAAGATTGCGCCACATTGGTTTGGCTTGCGACACGTTGCATGCTTGGTACATGCGGCAGACCGACGAGGCGATGGAAGACCAGCCTACTGGATTCACAGTCAGCTACAATGAGAGCCACTTACACCACAAGCTAGGCTACTTAGTCATGTGCTTCGAAGACTTATTTGATCTATTTAACCTCGACGGCTCACTTCTACGATGCTGGACACTATAAGTGTGTACAATCAAGCTTTACATTCACGCAATACCGATAAATGTCATAACTCATTGCTTATGTAAAGATACATGATGCAACAAGTCTGGCGATCGTGACAACCGGTGGGTTTCCTCGACCCACATTTGATCTCAGAGCAATGTATCCTCCAAGGCGGAAACTACACCGAGAAGTACATAACGAAGGGATTGCATATTCACCGCGACAAGGACTATATACTGGTACCCTACAATCAAGGGTAAGTGCTTCACTACTTGCTATACAAATTTTATTTGTTCTTTATATGTAACACGAACTTAGGTTTAATGACTAAAGCGACATACATGAGTAGGTTCTACTTGATCCTTTTAGTAATTATACCAAAGTGGAACAAGCTAATATACCTTGATTCCCTAGTCAATAAGAACTACGACTTCACCCTTGTGCAAAAAGTACTCGACAAGTATGCTTATTTCCTCCATACGTAACTCTATTGTGTCTTCCTTCATTTGTAATGTACGAGGATAACTTTTTGGAATCACATAGGTCGTTTAGCGCTTATGTTGCCGAGGGATGGACACACAATGAACCGGGCGCCACACTGCGACACATGATGCGATTTCCGGTACCTGCTACAACATAATAATACTATATCATACTTTGTAACCTGGCCTCTCGAACTGACTGTACCTATATCCTATATCACACTTCTATTTTTGCAGTTCCACTAGCAACTACGTTAAGGCAACATATGTGCATTCTACGTTTGTCGTCATATGCTGAAAATCATGAGTGCTAAGACGAAGGATCCAGAGGTTTGTCAGTCAATCTCTTAATAATTATTTCATAATTATGAATTTAAATATATGTGCTTACTAGCGACAGAGCAGAAAATACCAGAAAGTGCCTTCCATCTGGATTTACTCGTGGAAGTTCAAGGACGGCTCGCCACCTTCATCACGGGGGAGATCATTAAAGAGAGTGGTGAGTTTCACCCCGGTGACTCCGGTTTATTGTAATTCACTTTGAGTTGTAATCAAATCACTTTGTAATTACATCATTAAAGTAACTTTGTAATTGATATTGAGTTTTTAAATCACTTTGAGTTGTTCTATATCAAATCAATTGTACTATATGTGTTTTTTGCTTGCTTTTTTCGAGAGTGCATGGCTAGCATTACCTGAGGCTAGCGAAAAACTAAAATATTTAGGTATAGAATGAATTATCATAGACGGTTTTATGGAATAAACCGTCTATTAATGATACTCACAGACAGTTACTACTAACAACCGTCTGTGATATGTATACAACCACAGACAGCTACTACTAACATCCATATGTAATATGTATCCAATCACAGATGGCTACCACCAACAATTGTCTATGATATGTTGGATATCACAAACGGATACTATAAAAAGCCGTCTGTAATATTTATGATATCATAGATGGTTTTGATAGTAGTCATTTGTGTTATGTGCCCAATCATAGACGATTAGTAAAAATAACCGTCTGTAATATCATATATATCATAGGAGATTTTTGGTGGAAACCGTCTGTGATAGTAGGCCATCACAGACAGTTTCAACAAAAAACTGTTTGTGCTGTGACTTTTCACAGACGGCGCACAAACCGTCTGTGATAACCGCCTGTTATCATAGACATATAGATTCAGAGGGTTCAAAAACCATCTGTGATGATGGTTTAGAGCTGTCTGTGGTGACCCTCTCTGTAGTAGTGCTCGTGGGTAGAAGATGGTCAATATAACCTTATATCAATTCCCACATATCCTAGGAAGTTAGATCATAACAAAATATCCACTCAAAACCCTAGGAACACAAAAATCTCAAAGACGTCATAGAGAGAGCAAGAACAAGATTGAACTCATCTTGTGGCAATCTTTACTTGCATTGATTCAAGAGATTGTTGGTTTATATCCACTCCACCATAGAGGACAAAACATCATCACCTGAGCACTCAATCAATCCATTTCTCTCAATCCCTAGCCTAGATCTATCTCTCCACTATCCCCAAATCACATATTAGAGTTTCCTAATCTTGAGTCGATGGGTGCAAATCTTGCACCCCTCCCTTTTATAGTGCATACTAGGTCTAGAGAGAAAACCTTATCAGGTACCTATTAAGCCTACACACAAACGAGTTTACACTCACGCATGCTTCTCAAACTAGATGACAAACCAAGTATCCCAAATCCATCTGTTCGTGAACCCCGTCTTCTCTGTATCTAAACCACCTCTCCTTTCCCCGTCTTGTGCAGCAGTTTCTCCAGGGTAACAAACCCGATATTTTAGCAAAGATACTAAAATACCCATTCTCGATCCTTCTCTAAAGGCCGAGTCCAATCATAGTGAAGCAATTCCATGCTTCGCCACGCGTAGGTTCATCAATGACTCTCTTCATGTCGGCAAGTCTCCCTCATCCGGTTCCCACCGAAACCACCATTGTACTTGCACTTACCACCATGTCATTGATGTAACCCGTTACACCGAACTTCCCGTTCGGTCGTTCTTGTCCATCTTGAGCCATGCTTGAGTCCAACCACTTTACCCGACATCCTCGATCGTTTTGAACCCCAACTCTCCTAGCTTAGTCCCAATCATGCTTACCATTGATCGTAGTTAACTCCAAACCATCTGCACAACAGTAGACCAAGAAATTGACTTCGATCACAAGTTCTTTGTAACTTGACACACGTTAGCCAAACACATGCATCATGCAACACCTATGTACTAAACCCTATGACTTTGGCCAAAACCACAAAGTTCACCGCTTTCCCAGCATCTGAACCTCCATAGCCGGTCCGACCGCCACCCACAGCAAGTCTGACCACCACCCTACCTGTCTGGCCGCCCCACTGGTCTGAACGCAGACAAATGGCTGATTAGACTGCTCCAGAATTTTTCCCAAGTCTAGACTGCACATTCTTTAGAAATTTGAAACCCTATCTAGTTTTTCCTCGAAACTCCATTTTTCATGATACATGGTGCAAACTCATCATGATCTCATAACACTCCTACACAAGTGTTTTAAAGCGATTCCCGAAATACTACGTTTTCAAATCGGATGGCAAGTTCGCCACTTTTGGCCAGTCTAACCGCTACTCCAGGGCCGGTCTGACCGCTAGCCTTAGGCAGGTCAGATCGAACGTAGGGCTATCAAACAGTCTGACCCTAACAGTTAGCAGGAACTTCACGATTCAACGGCCGGCGATTTGCTACTGACGTAGCGTGCGTGGATGAGCTCCCTTTCTCCCAGCTTTAAAGTGTAGTAATTCTGCCATATGTAGACTCGACAGTTAATTTTTGTGGTGTCTATATATAATAAACTCTTTTAATTTGGTATACGTTTAAGGTAATTTATTAAAAACTTCCCGCCTTCCACCCTAGTTAATTTGAGTGAGTAAAAGTGGAACAAATGTGTGAAATGGAAGAAACCTGACAAGTAGCACTACTACAGAACAGACCTTTGGTCGAACTGTCAAATGGGCAATAGTCTCGGAGAAAATTGCGTCCGGGACCAAAAAGATCTTTAGTCCCAGTTGGTAACACCAACCGGGACTAAAAGTCCCCTGCCCAACGGCTGGTGGCGAGCTTTGCAGAGGACTTTTAGTCGGTTGGTGTTACCAACCGACTAAATGCCAACCTTTAGTCGGTTGGTACTACAATCCGAGACTAAATCTTTAGTCCCGGATTGTAGTACCAACTCGACTAAGGTTGGCATTTAGTCGGTTGGTAACACCAACCGGGACTAAATGTCCCTTCTATTTAAACTCCTGTTTCGGCGTTCGTCACAGGAGCCGGGAACGCCGTCGTCGCCGCCGGGACACGCCGCCGCTGCCGCTGTCACCACCGCCGGAGCCGTTCATTCACTCAACCGTATTCACCGGCGTGTTCGCGGTAAGCTCCTGATGCTAACCCTGCCGTCCATTATGAAAAATATGAAATGTGAAATTTGAATAATTTTTATATGTTATAAAAATTGGCAATTAATTCATAAATGGAACTTTCATGATTTTTGTAGGCCACAATAAATTTCCAAAAATCATGAAATTTGTTATTCCACTAAGTTACACTGTGAACAGTCTATATAAAAATTTTAAGACTATTTGGACAAAGTTGAATTTATACCTATTTTATGCTTATTTATTTAATTATTATTCCATGAATTTTGTAGGCTAAATTAATGATCCAAAAATTCTGAAAATTGTTTTGCCATCTAATTAGGCTATGAACTATCTGTACAAAAATGTTGGGATCAATCTGAAGACTTTTATTTTTCACCTTATTTAATAATTATTTAAATAAATGAAAAATGACTTTTACATGTGTTAGTTAGGTTAAGCTTTGAGGGTGTTTGATGAGATAAGTCTTATCTTATCAGATCCAACCTCTTGGGTAAAAATAATAAATATTAATTTTGTTTTAATAAATAAGTTTAATATTTAATTATTAAGTAATTAGTTAATCTCTTAATTAGCTTAATCACTTAGTTATTGTTTGCCTTTTGGATTGATTGTTGACCTAGGGTCATTCACCCTTAATGACTTTGGGCAATTTAGTTAATTATTAATTATCATTTAACTTGATGTCCCTTCTCCTTAAGCTTGCTGTTTAGCGTTAAATCACGAGGGTAGGAAGTCATTAAGGGCAAGGCGAAGCTCTAGTGCAAATTTGTTAAATAGTCTTGATTCTTTGAAAATTCAAAATAAATTCATCTTAATTTCAAAAATTCTAAAAATTTTTGGGTAGCCTCTCTATCATGTGTACTATCGGGAAAAATTTGAAATTTGAAATTTAATTATGTGATATGTCATATAATGCAGACGATGACACGCCATTGGATGTACAATGCCGATCGCCGCTCAAAGAGTTCATTGATGGCGTGCATTATTTCTTAAGAGTGGCCGAGGCAAACAAGCGGGATGGTTTCATGTCTTTGTCCATGTGCCTGTGTAAGAATTTGAAGGAATATTCTAGCTCAAGGAGTCTTCACTCACACTTGTTGAAGTCGGGTTTCATGCCAAACTATATTTGTTGGACCAAGCACGGAGAAACCGAGGGTTATAATGGAAGAAGGTGAAGAAGAACAATTGGACCCTAACGACATTATTGCTCAATACGGTGACTTCGATGATACCGCAATGGGCGAAGTGAAGAAGAGGCAAGGCGTAAGACACACTCATTGAAGATGATGCTCTTGGTGATGTCATTCGTGATGCACAAAGAGATTGCGAAAGTGAAAAGGAGAAGGCTAAGTTTGACCGCATGCTAGAGGATCACAAGAAATTACTATACCGTCCGTAGAAGATGGGCAAAAAGTTGGGTACAACTTTGGAGTTGCTACAATGGAAGGCACATAATGGTGTATCCGACAAGGCATTTGGGCAATCATGAAGATCCAAAAAGATGCTTAGAAGCCTAACGAATTGCCCGCCACTACGCACGAAGCAAAGCAGTCGTCGCCCTTTGGGATTAGAAATCCGGAAGATACATGCATGTCCTAATGATCGCATCTGTATTATGGCAAGGACTACGAGAATTTGGATGAATGCCCGTATGCAAAGCGTCGCGGTATAAGATCGGCGAGATGACCTCGGCGATGTTGAGGGCGAAGAACGCCCGGAAGAAAATCCTCGCCAAGGTTATGTGGTATGCTCCTATAATACCACGCTCAAACGTCTGCTCATAAACAAGGACCATGCAAAGTTGTCGCGATGGCACAAAGAAGACCGTAAGGTAGACAACATGTTGAGACACCTGGCGATGGGTCCCGGTGGAGAGCAATAGACGAGAGAATTCCGGAGTTTGCGGATGACGCAAGAAACCTAAGGTTCGCTTTAAGTACGGATGGTATGAATCCTTTTGGGGACCGAGCACTAGTCATAGCACTTGGCCTGTTACTCTATGTATCTACAACCTTCCTCCATGGTTATGCATGAAGCGAAGTTCATTATGATGCGGTGCTCATCCAAGGCCCGAGGCAACCCGGCAAC
The DNA here is from genome assembly GCA_036346395.1 of Hsuehochloa calcarea. NCBI lineage: Eukaryota > Viridiplantae > Streptophyta > Magnoliopsida > Poales > Poaceae > Hsuehochloa > Hsuehochloa calcarea. The sequence continues at coordinate 35,249,324 of CM070602.1, read as the reverse complement.
GACATCGATGTCTACCGAGGCCATTAGTTGAGGAACTCCCGCTTTTATGGAGCAAACCAGTGTACGTGTGTGGGATGAGTACAAACAGAACACTTCGACTGCGAGCATTGTTGTTCGTAATAATCAATGATTGGCCCGCTCTAAGTAATCTTCGGAGACAGACAAACAAGGGATACAATGCATGCACACAATGTTTTGATGACATTGACAGTATATATTTGAAAAAATGTCGAAAGGTCGTGTACCTTGGCCATCGTCGTTTTCTTCATATGAATCACCAACTAAGAAAGAAAGGCAAGCATTTTAACGGTAAGGCAGAACACCGAACCAAGCCTCGCAACCGAACTGGGGAGGATGTACTTGATATGGTCAAGGATGTGCAAGTAGTCTTTGGAAAGGGACAAGGCAAATAACACATTCGAAGATGCTAAGGGACACGCACCCATGTGGAAGAAGAAGTCCATATTTTGGGAGCTACCCTATTGGCAAGTCCTAGAGGTCCGCAACGCGATCGACGTGATGCACCTGATAAAGAATCTTTGTGTGAACCTGCTAGGATTCATGGATGTGTATGGAAAGTCTAAGGATTCACTCGAAGCACGACGGGACTTGCGGCGCATGAAAGAACGAGACAACTCGCATCCGAGAGAAGGCAGACGATGGGCGCCATTACTTAAGACTCGCTAGCTTCACTCTTAGCAAAGAAGAGAAGGAAAGCATGTTTGAATGCCTAAACAGCATCAAGGTCCCATCTGGATTCTCCTCCAATATAAAGCGTATAATAAATGTGCCAGAGAAGAAATTCCTACACTTAAAGTCCCATGATCGCCACGTGCTTATGACGCAATTGCTTAGGTTGCTTTAAGAGGAATTCTACCTCCACATGTACGTCGCCACCGTGAAGCTATGTGCATTCCTCAATGCAATTTCTCGTAAGGCAATCAATCCAATGGAACTAGCTACTCTGAGAATGATGTGGTTCAATGTCTTGTCGACTTTGAGTTGGTGTTCCTCCATCCTTCTTTAATATCATGACACACCTCCTAGTTCACTGGTCAAGGAGATTAATATTCTCGGTCTGTGTTCCTACACAACATGTTCCCCTTTGAGAGGTTCATGGGAGTCTGAAGAAATATGTTCACCAGCGTGCTCGGCGAAGGAAGCATCACCAAGGGCTACGGGACAGAGGAGGTCATTGAGTTACGTGTTGACTTCATTCCGACCTTGACCCGATTGGTGTTCTGAATCGCGACACGAGGAGACTTAGTGGAAAGGGAACACTAGGGAAGAAAACATATATCGATGCGGGGACGATTATTTCAATAAAGCGCACTACAGTTCTTCAAAACTCCTCCGTGGTGGAGCCGTATGTCGAGGTACACAAGGAGTTCCTACGATCCATTTCGTGGAAGAATGAAGCTTGGATTAGGCGTCATCACATGGAAACTTTCAGCGGTTGGTTGCGAAAAGAATGTCGTGGTGATGATAATATTGATGAGCAAGCTGTATTTGTTGGCTAGGCAACCATCGTGGCACATCCTCACGCATAAAAGTGCGAGATAAATGGAAATACATTTTACATCGTAGCCCAAGATAAAAGGTGCACGAACCAAAAGCAGTGGTGTCGCGTAGATGCCACAGACCCAAATGGAAAGAGGCAAACATATTATGGCGCATAGAGGAGATTTGGGTACTAGACTACGCACCTAATTTTAAAGTCCCTTTGTTCCGGTGGCAATGGGTGAAGATGACCGGAGGCGGGTAACGATCGACAAGGAGTATGGAATGACAACAGTGGACCTCAACAATATTGGGTACAAAGGCGAACCATTCGTCCTTCTGGCGATGTGAATCGGTGTTCTATGTGAAAGACATGTCTACAAAACCCAAGAGAGGGAAAAGCGACGACAAATCAACCAATGAGCCAAAACGCCACATAGTTCTTTCAGGGAAAAGAAACATCGTGGGAATTGAGGACAAGTCAGACAAATCAGAAGATTATGAAAGGGATGACCGAATCCCGCCCTTTAGTGTGACCAAAGACCCAAGCATCCTGCTAAATGCCGAGGACACTCCATGGTTACGGCATGATCATAACCAAGGGTCATACGTCAAGAAGAAGTTCACCACTCGTGCCGCTTGATATATAGTGATGTTTAATAAATAGTGTGTATTAGAGATTTTATGTAATAATTGTAACTTCAGATGTTTCTATCATATTTTTCTTGTTTTTTATCGTTTCAAATGAAATTCCTATTCGATAAAAGGACACATGTACCTCTGTGAAGCATGTCTTCTCCACCGGTGTAAAAATGACTTGAAATTTTTTTAGCAAGTATTTATGCCTTCAAATGAAATTCCCAGCTTGTGGTTTGAGCCCTTCATTTTGTTTATAGTTGGCTCTTCACTTCCCAGCTTGTGGTCACTATAAAAGTCGTTTGAAATGTCAATAAGATAAAAGGAAATGCAACTATTATTTTTAAAAAAATTTATGCCTAGTATTTAATTTACTATGCATTTAACAAGAATTAGCATATTTATACAAATAAACTTAATACAAAACCCAAACTGTGAAAACTGTGGCGGGAACTGGGGACCTTTAGTCCCGGTCCGTATTATCGCCTGGGACTAAAGGTCACACAGCCCGGGACTAAAGGTTCTCTGGAAAATATTTCAGCACAAGACCTTTAGTCGGGCCGTAACACCACCGGGACTAAAGGTCCACCTTTAGTCCCGGTCCGTATTACCACCGGGCACTAAAGGTCTTTAGTCGGTTAGTATCCGCCGGGACTAAAGGTCCCCTCGATATAAGCAACAATGGCTTCTTCCCTTCTTCCACCCCTTCCGTCTCCCTCGCCGTCTCCTCGCGCTTAATTCGTCGGCTCGGCCGTCGCGCCTGGCCTCCTCCTTCCTCCGTGGCGCCCACTCCGCCACCACCTCCACTCGGCTCCTCCTCCGCCGCTCCGGCTCTCCCGGCTCCTCCTCCTTGGCCGGATCCGCCACGCCTTCTTCTCCTCTGGTAAGTCAAGCGCCGCGCCAAGCTCGCCCTTCGCCCCGTGCTGCCCGATTGCGGCGCGGCGGCCCCGCCTCTCCAGTCGCGCCAAGCTCCTCCCCGCGCCGCCCGTGGCTCCATCGCCGGCCTCCCTCGGCACCCCCTCCACCGCTCGGTGAGCCTCCCCTTCTCCCCGTGCCTAGCTTTCTCCCCTCTCTTTTCCTCCCGCCACGCTGCCCGGCCGCCCGTGCACCCGACCCCCCTCGATGCCCGGTCGGACCGGTGCCCACCGGTCGAACAGCCCACTCAACCAAGCCCGGCCTCCCAGCTCCCTGCCTTCCCCCTCTCTCATTGTTTTGCACACCGCCCTCTCGACGATTGCTCCCCTGAGGACCCAAATTTAGTCAGCGACAGTAATGTTGAGTGTTGGCTACCAGTATTCCCATCCTTCTGTGGCTTGTATTCGAATGTTGATTGTGGTATTGATCGGTTACTTGTGTATTCTTTGTTGTCATTGTGTTTCATTCGAGATTGTGATTAGTAGGGATTGAAGTAATCGACATTTGCAGAGATCTTGTATATATTGAATCATATGTGTTTGTTCTTGATTGATTATTGAACAATAGTTGTTGTCAGTGATTAAGATGAATTGTTGTGATTGTTGTATGTGATTACTGAGCATCAATTTGGCAGCGAATGTAGTATGTTGCAAGTAGCATTTTGCTTAATCTGTGTGTGATCTGGAAATTGAATATTTGTGTAGTAAGAGGTGTTCTGTCATTTTGAAATGTGTGGGTTATGTCATCTTGGAATTCCCGTCAATTAAGTTGTTGTGTCATAGAAGTTGCGATCAATTATCATTTGTCCATTTCGTTTGTCAACATTTGATTCGTAGTTACCTTCCCGGATCATAGTGGTAGCATTGAGGTTGCAATCGATCCAACGATTAGGAATTTTTGCAATAAGATCAATCGTTTTGCTGGTAGTAAGATTGATTCTTTTGTCGATGCATGTCACGAACCGCACGCCACTTGATGCGAAATCATAACCCGATCACGAACCGTTCTAACGTCCTACACATATATTTGCAGAAATGGCCGACCCGAATGACAACATGGACGATGCCATGATGGATATTATCAACAATGACGCCTTACAAGGTGCCCAATTCGAAGGTGATGACGGGAGTCAGTACTTTGCCGATTATGAAGATGAGCAAGACAATGCTGGCGAGGTCTATCTACAATCTCTTATGTATACATGAAATTCAGAATAATTTCATTTGTCGTATAAATATATTTATTTAAATCTTTGTGTTTCTACATTCGTAGCCCTCTGGATCGACGACAACAACGGGGACGAGTAGAAATGTACGAGGCCCGAAGAAGCCGTTGGAGGGTCGGTTCATTCTCTCGGAATTCGAGGAGGATACAGGCAAAGTACTTGGACCACATGCACAGAAATTTATCAGCCACTGTGGGTACCTTGTAAGGGACAGGATCCCGATCAATGCTCGTGAATGGAAGCAAAAGAAAGTTGCTCCTCATATTAGTTTTGTCTCTGATCGTGACAAGGCACTAGTTTGGCAAGATGTCCTTCAACATTTCGCTCGTCTGAAGATGAAGCTTTGAAGGAGAGAGTTAGGAGGCTGGCTATGAAGAAGATGGCCACACAATTCCGGTGTTGGAAGAAGAAATTGTACAACACATTTATCGGGAAGAACGACGCTTGATTTCAACACTAAGGCCTACGTCAAGTTGATGCCGTTTTGGGATGAGTTTATACAGTTCAAGACATCGGAAGAGGGTGAGGCACGGGTGAGAAGGAACCAACAGAATGCCCGACAAAAGCAATACCACCATCACTTGGGATCAGGTGGCTACAGGAGTGCCATTCCTAAGTGGGAAAGAATGGAGCGGAGATTCTTGCCAAGGGATCGAACAGAATCAATCAAGCCTTTGGCGCGCCAAGTATTGGTTTTTCGGTCATGGGGAAGCTGGACCTAGAGACCGGAAAGATAGTGTATGGCGCAAAACTCCAAAGAGCAAAGAAAGATTTGCTTATGCTCGAGGCTTGGTGAGAGTGGCAGTGGCACCGAGCAGAGATAAGGATGGTGACATACATGGAGAGTATCTTGAACACGGTGGGCGAACAAGAGGCTATGGGGAGGTGTCGTGGGAGCATGCCTTCCCTAAAGACAAAGCCACCTATAGAAGCCGCCAGAGAAAGAAGTACGAGGAGGCAGAGCGGATGCGCAGGATGGAGGAAATGGTTCTTGAGTCACGGGAAGTGGCTCGTGAAGCAGTAGAGCGAGAAAAAGCACTTGAAGCCAAAATGAATGAGGAAATCAAAAGGCAAGTGCAGATAGCAGTAAGTTCCATCCAAAGGCAAACTGCATCAGAGCCGGGAGTCAACATCAGCCCCCCTAATCAGTTGAGAAGCAGTTGCGCTTCCACGGAGGTGCCAGTGATTCAAGATGACGCAGGGCTGCGGTTCCCCGTGGATGACATCACCGATCCTCTCACGACATGTGAGCTGCACATTCCAGAAGGGAATGCCACAGTCATGGTGGCTATCGGTGTTGTATCTCGTATCGACCCTACGAAGACACCAAGATGCCATGGGGCATTAATACCTCCTGGATATGCTAGCGTCTCGGTGGATAGAGTTGTGAAAGGTAATAGCAATGTGCCTCTTGACATTGAAGGAGGTGATGGGGAGAAGACTTTAGGAGAAGCGGAGAAGACATTCATATGTTGGCGCAAGCGCTATATCATTATTCCTAGGGCGTCACCTCCTCCTCCTCAACAACCTAACCCTAGGTGCGGATGAAAGTGAACGAACCATTTTTCACTAATTATGTATTGGCTTAAATAACGGTTTACTCATACCACGTTGTTTTCACAGCAGAACCTCCCCCAACCTAAGTCCAATTATCCATTCACCACCTGGTCACGGTGTTGCGGCGATGACAATGAAGTGGAAGACACTACGCATCCCCACCGCCCCATCGCCTCCACGGCGGGCTCCAACGCCGACACCGCCGCCCATCGCCTCCACGGCGGGCTCCAACGCCGCCATCGCCCCATCGCCTCCACGGCGGGCTCCAACGCCGCCACCGGCCGCTCCATCGCCTCCACGGCGGGCTCCAACGCCGACACCGCCGCTCCATCGCCTCCACGGCGGGCTCCAACGCCGCCACCGCCCCATCGCCTCCACGGCGGGCTCCAACGCCGACACCGCCGCCCTCGCCAAAGAAGAGGCGCACCCACAAACGGCGTCGGCCCCACCGCCAAGAAGAAAGCCTCGTGGAGAACACCGGCTATTTCTAAGGCGACGAAACTTTCCTATGAGAAGACCGCCGAGAAATAGATGCTTTGATGAAAACAGATGTGGGCGGTTTCTTGCGAAAGTCAAGGCTAAAAGTGAAGCGGCGAAACCACGAGAAGCCGTACTTCTTCGTACGTCCAGAAGTTCTAAGGCAAAGGGTGGACGCTCACTAGAAAAAGTTACATTATGCTCGTAAGGATTCGCCACTATCGGACTATGACCGCACTCTCACCAAGTCAATTGAGGAGGCGAAGAAGAAAGAGAAGAGAGCACGGAAGGGTGTTGCGGCACGGGAACAATCACAACAATCGTGCCCCGCTAGTTATTGGGAATGAATATGGTTCAAACACGAACGTGCTAGAACAGATATCCGGAAATGTGCATTTGGATCAACTTGATGAATTTTTCGCGGAAACTGGTCTAAGCATTTCCCAAATGCTCGGCGGAGCACACATCAAAAGTGCTCCGAAAGTTGATCATTGGAAGAAGGAATATGTATATGGCAAGAGTCTATACAACCTCGAGAAGCTCATGGAACTTCGTGACGCAAATGTACTTGTTAAACAAGTGGTACATGGGCGTGTCGCGAAAAGCGGATGACTATATTTGCGTCAAAATTAGAAACCATCATTACTTAGTGGCGATGACATTATAATGGTTCGTTTAATGAGTTACACCGGCTATGCCACATGAACGCTCTAGACAAATCTCTCATCATTTGCTTTTGTGCAGACGTGATTCTTTCTTTTAATAATCTCACTCTAGCATATGTATATGTATAAGTAATTATCCTCACACTAGCTAGCATGTCTATACATATGCAGAGACATGATGAGAGACCTCACACGTAGAAACGACAAGAACATTGGTTTCGTTGATCCATATATCGTATTCAAGGACCCAAACACTCCCTACGATCAATGGAGACCTCAAGCGGAGAGGAATTTCCGGAGGTTCTTGATCAACCAAAAGAACAAAAGATTTATACTCTTCCCTACAACTTTGGGTGAGTGTTGTTATCGTGTGCACATTTTACTTTACTTACTCAATCCAACATAAAGATATATATGTTGACTCTATAAACAAATGCGACTTTCATTGGATCGATTGTCTTCGATCTCTCCGACGGTCATTTGCTAATCTATGACTCGTTGAGAAAACCGCAGAAGATTACCAAGATATGATAGACATTATCCGGGGTAACTTCGATCTTTAAATATTTATTTCGCTCTTTAACTCGCAATAGTTAATTAACGATCCAATTATTGGCGTGGTTTGGGCTTGGTTCGCGGCTACACCGTCCGGATCCGAAAGCGCCACTTCGATCCACACCGACCGGATGTAAGTTGTACTAGCTCCCGCATCTTTACCTTATCATGCTTGACTCACGTGCGGGATGACGAGAGTAATCTTTTATATCGCATGATGGGTTCTCTGGCGACCACCGGGCAACAATTTGTGTGGATACTACGTTTATGAGTTCCTCACGGTGTATGCAAAAGAACCCATCTACAGATGCGAAAATACGTAACAAGTATATATAATAAATCCATTTTATTTATTTGTTGCTATTAAATAAATCTTATGTATATTAATACTTCTTTCGCTTAATGCAAATTGAAGGAGATATGGTTGAAGGAACAGTGTTGGATATGGACCGCCTCAAAGGAATTCAAGAGACAATCGCAGGATTTCTTAATGAGCATGTCCTCAAGCCCGACACCGAGTTCTACTTTAACCTGATGAACAATTGAAGCCAAACCAGACGAACATTTGTATGACATTTAAGTGGAGGACAACATTTGTGTTGTAAATACCAAGGATGCATGAATAATGTTGTAAATTTTATGTGCATATATATATATATATTATACATATATATAGCTCCATAATATATATAGTTTCATACTTTATTTGTGTGTAATAATGTTCCAAACTAAATTATATGTGGGCGTATACATATATTAGCAGCGAAGAATACGCATTTGAAAACCTAATGTAATTGTAAAACCAAAATCAATAATGAATTGAAATGGAAAAAAAAAGAAAAAAAAACACCTTTAGTCCTGGTTGGTAATACCAACCGGGATTAAAAGGGCGACCAGTGGCTGACCAGTGGACCTTTTAGTCCGGTTGGTATACTAACCGACTAAAGGTCGGCCTTTAGTCCCGGGCCTGGACATTTAGTCCCGATTTCCTAGTCCCGGCTCTATAACCGGGACTAGAGGCCCTTTAGGCCCGGGACCAAAGGTCTATTCTGTAGTAGTGTAGTCATTTTTATAAGTAAAAAAAATTACGTGTTTTTGCCATGAATATCCATCCTCGATCGGTTTATAGTAGCATGCCAACTAAATTTATACACAATAGTCAAAGTCTAAAATCTTTAAACGTATCTAGCTGCTAAAATTTAAATGCTTTGAGTACGCTTTTCTGAGTTCTTTTTTCCCATCAAATATCTCTCACTCATGGATGCTGGCCATGAGTGACGGCAACATCAGCTACGAAATAGTATTAATGCACACACAATCAGCTGCAGCTAGCACAGGCTGCCATGCAGTGCAGGTGAAGACATGGCAGAGAAAGAAAGCGTTAGCTGTTGGAACAATTGAGTATCCCCATGTTGTTTGCTTAGCAACGGAGACAATGCCCTAGCTAGCTAGCGGCCAGCTTCTTCTTCCTGGAAGGGGGTGTGAACTCGATCACGATAGGAATCGTACGGCTGGCATGCAGTGACATAGCTAGCTAGCTTATACACAAAGAGGACAAACCACTGTGCGTGTCGGTGCGTATATACTCAGCGTCAGACGTTCTATATGTAAGAATTAGGTCATGCGTGTGTAAAAGGTCCATTCAATCATGAAATTTTAAAGTATGCATGATTTAATAATCTTATATTATCTATCCAACAGGTGGAAGTGCAATTTATAAAATGGAGTCATTGTCATTGTTTGAAACATGTAACACAAGATATAAGGTGACATGAGAAGAACTATAGCTAAAGTCACACACACACGCACGTACACGTGTACGTATATTCGCGTAGCAATCGTGTAACTTGTGACTTGCAACGCACGACCGTGAACGTATTGTGAACCTAGTCCACCTCTTTTTTTTGCTAACCGTGCATCTCTCTTGTCGAAATAATATGGTCGAACCTATAGACGAGTGTACGTGCCGAAATAATGTAGTCAAAGTCATAGACCAGTGTAATTGAAATACTGTGGTTGAAATAAAATAGTCAAAACACAGTGGTCGAAATAATGCGGTCGAAGCATAGACCAGTGTGGTCGAAATAAAGTGGTCGAAATAAGTGGTTGAAATATAGTGGTCGAAAAATAGTGATTGGATCTATAGTCCAATGTGGTCGAAATACACTGGTCGAAACTGTAAACCAGTGGTCGAAGCTGTAGACCAGCGTGTAATCAGGATCTGATAAACACCGCTTAATTACCATTAATTGGTTTTGAATTAGCAGTTACCAGTGATTTAATATGTGCTTGATTATACCGTTACTAGAGAGTAATTGTCTCAACCTTTTAAAAGAACTGGAGACGTCCAGACCTGTAACATTTTGATTCGACTTCTATTTTTCCTTCTTCTCCCTCTCTGTTCTACTGTGCTAGAGAGTTGTGCTATCGAACCTAGCCGCCATTCTCTTCGGCGTGCACCGAGAAGGAGGGTGAGCAGGTATATCGGAATCATTATCGCAGAGTTCATATCTGCACAGGGCGACAATAAGATTTCTGGGCAGCGCATCTGCGCGACCACTCGCTGCACTGCTACATCTACGTTCTACATTGCTTCGAGTCCGTGTTGCTTCTTGTTCTTCATCACACCTAACTGGAAATTGGTCGTGCAACCAATCTATTCAGTAATAAACCTATTATTATGCATCTTTAGAAAAACAATATGTTGCCTGCTATTAGTATCACTTTTTACATCTATAGTTTTATGTAATCTTTGCCTCATAATAAAATATGGAATTAAATTCTTGTCCATATTTCCAACAGTATATATATGGTTTTAGGGTTAAAATTGTTAAGAACTAGATTAATTAAGCAAGATGTGTCCTGAATAACTTTGAAAATCTACTCTCAATCACAATGGCCTGATGGGGCCATTCAAATCAAAGCCTGCAGTAGAATTACCAGAAACTGAAATTGACAGGAAATATATATATGAAATACAAACGAAGAAGATCTATGCGCGCATATATCTCCTCATGGTGGTAAAACAATTCGTGCACGGTGCCTCGCCTAGGTACGTATAGCTAGCTAGGCCGGGCCAAGCATAGCGTTCGTGTGTCGCATCGCCGTCGCCCGTGCGTGCATACGCAAGTATGCACACAGATCTACAAGCGCAAGCGCGCGTACGGCACGGGTGCAAAGCAAAGCAAAGCTAGCCGCCGGTCACAATGCCGGCGGCCGAGCAGACGGTGCTAGCTACCCACGGCGGCGCAGCTGGCACTCCGGCGTGGCGGCCGAGTGCTGCATCCGTAGCTGCTCGTAGAACCTCTTGATGAAGTCCTCGGCCTCGGCGTCCACGCGCTCGTTGCTGCCGTCCTCCGGCACGACCGGGAACGGCGAGTCGGTGACGCGCAGCGGCCGTACCCCGGCGGGGCTGCGGCCCAGGATCCACGCCACCATTGGCGACGGCGTCGCCGTCGCCACCCCGGCGCTCTCCACCTCGGCGCTCAACATGTCGAACGCCCGCGCCACCGCGGAGGCGTCGAGCCCCCCGTACTCGTCGCGGGCGCCCCGGCCGCCGCCGCGCCTGCCGCGGCTCTTGAAAGGGAACAGTCCGTAGTACTGCGGGTACGACGGCGTGGTGGTGCAGCTGAACTCCACCTCCCGCGAGTGGCCGTAGAACGACGCCAGCGCGGAGGAGGAGGCGAGGTGGCCGTGGCCGTGGCCGGCGGCGGGGTGGGCGAGGAGGCCGCGGAGCGCCCTGCCGGCGAGCTTTCCGCGGCCGAGGAGATGGACGTCCATCATGAGACGCTTGCGGCAGAGGCCGCGGCGCAGCATGTGGCACACGGCAAGCACCACGTGCCACAGCCGCCGCGCCAGCCCGGGCTCCATCGGCCGCCGCGCCGGCGTCGTCGCGAGATCCATTAATATATCGTGCTGGGAAGCAGAATTCCAAGCTCTCCTAAGGGCGTGGATGCAAAGAAACTAATGCAGAGGCTTCAAATGGATGTTAATTTCGTGTTGTTTCGAGGGGCTGATTAACTTAATCAGCTTGGCTAGGGGTTGATGGAATGAGTAGGATGGGTGAGGAGAGGGCGAGGTATTTAAGGGAAGGTAAAGCTGAAGGGGCCCCACAGAAACACAACTTAATATGGAAGGAAGGGTTTAGTATAAATTCTTTAGGGGAAAAAAATATGCCGGGGAGACTTACTCTATCAACTATTGATTTTGTTGATGAAGAGGAATCAACGGCTGATGGAGCTCCCTCGGCCAATTTCCTTCCGTTTTTTAGTATTATTGCTAGCTACTAATATTCATACCGCCCATTAGAGGTTAACTTTTGCAGTGTTACTTGTTAAGTTAGCTTGTGGTTTGGTAGCAATGACAGTGATTGCCAAAGTGAGTCTGGTTAATAAAGTCTCTCCTTTTGTTGGTGTGAAATTGACACAAGAAATTAACATAAGTCAATGTATTGTTGGAGTGGTTAACTTCCAGAGCTTCCTTGGATTGGTCAAGTCTTCAAAATATAACTTTGGGAGAATATGCTCTTAACCATGTTGTAGGAGGAAATTTAGATCGAAAATAATGGCCGCTGCTGCAAACAAACGAGCAAGAACAGCTGAACTGGTCAATGATGGATGGCAGAAACAACACTAGTATATCTCCTCTGTCCAACAGCAAGAGGTTCCAAATAAAGGTTTAGAATTTTCTTTAAAGGATTTTTATGTCGATATATTTGAGAACGGAAGCAGTAGTAGTTTATATATGCATCTAAGTTTTGTACTAAATCGATATTTTGCACTGGATATATATCTACCCCCTAATGAAGGGTTGAAAGCCAAAAACCCATGTGTATGGAAGACATATATATGCAATGCAAAATTCAGTATATACCACTCGAAAGATTGACATGGCTCGAAACGGTACTCTAAAGATTAACTTCAATCACATACCACTATAAAGAAGTTTAAATTCAGGAAATACCATTACCTCCCATTTCCCTCGAATTAATGCCCTATCCGCCTTTTTGGCATACGAAAGGACCGTTTTGCCCTTATTCGTCCCCGGCATGTCAACTTCAGGAAATACCAGTCCTTCCCCACTGTGCTTACCCGGTTCGACAAGAGCATCTTCGCCGACCCGGTCAGAGAGAGATGTTCGATATTTTGCAAGGTTATATAACATCCTCCAAATCTAGTAACTTAAAATTGTCAAAATTCATACAAGTTTACGTATAACGGGTTTGAACCTGATACACCCTCGAATATAGGTAATCGTTATTTTCTGACAAAAAACTAAAAAAATGTTTTCTTACTCTAATAAAATAAACAAATTGAAACCCGAGAAAACCTTGCATGATACCTTCGGCAAGATCGAAATACACACAGCTAGCATATATGCACCATCATTTCGGTCAAAAAGACGAAATACACAGCGCTGGTTTTGTGCTCGCGTGCACAACAAAAGCTAAGTTTATTCCGTGGCTTGGGTTGTTTGGATAAAAGGGGATTAGAACCAATCTTTTCGGATTGAAATGAATTTTAATTCAAATTCTCAGTCAATCTGAAGAAACCTAGTCGGAATGAGCAAGTATTTAATTAAAAGGCGTTCTCTTGAAAAACGTCCTTTAATTGTGGGCGTTTTTGTAATTAATCATTTTAATATTTATTATGGAAGCAGCATGTTACAATTAATTAATCATGTTTGGACAATGTTTGGACTCATTTATCTATTAACATTCACTCGATATATAGAATTACATAAATTATTGGCAGGAAGCAAATTAATTAGTAAAAAATAAAATAAGGATTTCATTATCAGATAGTTTAGTTATGAATGATTTCCTGAGCTTCTTGTAAATAAAATTTTAGGGAAGCATTTGCTTTTTAAAAACAAAATCTAAGATATTGGGACTGATATATGAGCCGGTCTTAATTAAAAAATAGCTAAAATTTACATTATGAAATTTGGGCTGTGCGTGCAACATACGGATCTGCGTGTTAGTACGTGTGTGTGTATATATTATATATATGATGTACGGTTTTCTATGCATAACATTTTTACCTTTTTCTTAAAGAAATCTAATTATAATAAATTATGATTAACAGTTAACAGATACCATATCATTCGAAAGCATGCGTTGATCGAAATGTTTCGACGGTTGATTAATTAAAGGAACTATTTGGTGTCCTCGAATGTTCGGCTTTAATCAACGTTAATAGTAGAGAAAATTTCACGATAAATTTTTGAATTTGTGAGGTTGTACCACTCAACTTCATAAAGTTGTATTTTACTTTCTCAACCTTTCTGAACTTGTAAAGTTGTGTTATTTAGCTCCTTGAACTTGTATTTTGCTTTCTCAGCCTTTGAACTCACGAGGTTACGCCACTTAGCTCTCTGAACTTGCATTGAGGCAAAATTCGTCAGATGCGATGCCGGCGACTTCGTCCCCTCCGAGTCCAGTCGACTTGTCGCCGCCTATTCCGGCCGTATTCATCGTCTCTATCACCTCATGCCGACAAAAAATGGATTCATCAAGCTCAGGAACGTAGTGTGTGCTCACGTCTTCGATGGAGTTCCACCGTCGCAGCTTGCCACCCCAATCGTCATTGCCTCCTCTAAGTCGGCCGTGAGAGAAAGAAGTACATTCATAGTGTCAAAGCGAAACTACTCACTCTGCACGAAGTCCATTTGGTCGTTTGCTAACAGAAGATGCTGATCTCGCGAATCACCTTGAGATAGAGAGAAGTATTGTGCCCCAACTTTCGCACTGGGAATATACTTATCTCTCTTTCACGACCGACTCAGAACAGGTAAGAGCGAGGGTGGTGGCAAGCTACGACGATGGAGCAACGTCGAAGACGCGAGCATGGTGTGTTCCCGAGCCAAAAGAATCTGTTTTTGTTGATGTGAGGTGACGGAGATGACGAACACGGTCGAAACGGAGCGGCGACAAGTTCACCAGACTCGGAGGGGATGAATCTCCGGTATCTTATCCAACGAATTTCGCTTCAACGTAAGTTCTCGGAGCTAAGTGATGCAACCTCATAAGTTCAAGGGGCTGAAAAAATAAAATACAGTTTAGAAAGCTAAGTAACATAATATCACAAATTCAAGTATCTATTGCGTAATTTTCTCTTAACAGTAACTTGTAACTTTGGAGGTAGCTTCTATGTCACGTCCAATGTACATGTCGGATTCTTTGTGGGACTCAAGTCAACTGATCAAATCTGCTATTGGCAACACACTGCAATATGTTGAGTTCGTACAAATGACAACGTCGCACATTTTTTTTTCTTTCTTCGGACGAACAACGCGCACATGCACGTTATTATACCAGTTCTCTCGTAAAGAGTAAACAACACGATGTTAGCTGATTAAGAAGATGTGCACTCTACAAACAACATCAGCACATGAAAAATATCAGCATAAATCTATCTATTATTGTATTATTAAAACGATAGAAAAAGAAACTACCATGCTGTTTGCTCTCAAATACTAAAAATTACAACGTTAATCAATGAAAAATAAGAAAGAATTAAACCGTCGATTACGGTGGATTTAGATTATAACAGTCTAGATTAACCAGATATATACGGTGGATTTAGATTATAACAGTCTAGATTAACCAAATATATATATTAGAACTGCTACAATGTATAAAAATACAACTCTACTTTTAATCATAAGCACTAGAGTTACATAATAAATACAAATATATTATCAAATAAAAGCATATTTATTGTAGTATCTAGCTGCGCGGTTGTGCGAAAAATTCGGATAGGTAGTTTGATGAAACCATGTAAACCGCAAGCTATGCTTATAACCAATACAATTAATGTTTGATATAACCAAGGTATGAAACCGCAAGGACAAAAAGAATTATACAAGTCTGCAAGAAAATCTATATATGTTTGATATAACCAATATATATTGAAAACATCGAAAACAATATAATACATGACTCCACCTACCATAAATCAACGCAACCAAATCGAACTGTCGCATCAGATTTCATCTAGATTCAGATTAATATATCCGATCCATCTTATCCATAGCAAGGTTTAGATTTTTTTAACGCAACGTTGGAGGCTAATTGGCCGGATTAAATGTGGGGTAGTAGCTTTGGTGCGCAAGTGGGTTGATGCTCCCCAGCATGGTGTGCTTTCTGGTGGTGGTAGAAATCGGGAGAAAGCAACTCCAATCAACACAAACAAAAGCCAACCCACAAACCCTTTAGCCAAACCTGACCCCTTTGCCTTTTCCTCCCGTTGCAGTGGGCTGTTAGCTAGCTAATAGTACTACCTGGTACTATTAGAGCATATCTAATGTGCCATTTTCACTCGTACCAAGAGGAGATAGAGGAAGTTGGTACCGGCACCGCACGTTGAGGCAAAACTTGCACCAGTACCAAGCTTGGTACCGCTACCAAGCGAGATTCCAGCAACAAGCGGAAAAAAACTCAAAACAAGTCCCACCAATTAGTGCTTTGGGATGGAGAGGTGTTGCCGGGTGGTCGTCGTCGCCCGGAAAGGGGAGCTAGCACCCACCGCCACTGCCGTGGGAAGCCGTCGCTGCAAATCCAAGCCGATGGAGAACACCGCACCGTCATCGGATCCAGGAGGGAGAGGAAGTCATGCCGCTGCTATGGCCACCGCCGCCTTCGATCGGGCACTGTCGCCTCCGGATATCGAGGCGGAGGCGGGGGAGTACTACTACAGAAAAGTATATCACAGACGGTTCGAAACCGTCACCACAGACGGTTCTTGAACCGTTTGAATTTTTATGTTTGTGATAACAGTTGGTTATCACAGACGGTTTTTGTTGAAACAGTCTATGAAGAGGCACTATCACAGACGGATTCAACCAAGAATCGTCTGTGATATGTAGTGTATCACAGACGGTTTATATCGAATATCACAGACGGTTTGTAAATAGAACCATTTGTGATATGTAATATATCACAGATAGTTTGTATATATAACAGTATGTGATATATGCGTATCACAGACGGTTGTTGGTTGAAATCGTCTGTGATAGTGCCCCTTCACATATGGTTCCAACCAAAAACCGTCTGTGATAGTTCATTTATACATAAGTATTTTATTTTATTCTCGGCTTGCCTCAGGAATTGCTAGCCACGCCCTCTGAAAACTAGCAAGCTAGCAGAAATCAGATACATCACACAGATGAATCAATTGTTGACGCAACTCAAAACTCAAAATCAATTACAAAAGATTATGTTCAAGTATATATTGTCGCTAGATTTACATTTGAATTACAACTACTCAAAATGATCAATTACAATTGAATCAATATTTTTAAGGACGTTCAGCGGTGTCGACGGAGTGAAACTTTCCGTTGGCGTTAACGATCTCCATCTTGATGAAGGCGCAGAGTGTCTCTCGAACCTCCGAGACCTCTTTCATAGCGAGTGCATCTAAATCTATGGTCATGTTCTGTCGCTAGCATGAGTAAAGTAGTAAGTACATATATTTTTTAAATTTATATTTAGGAAATAATTATTGCGGGATTTATAAACATCGGGATCCTTCATCTTAGCACTAACCAATTGCCGCATATGATGGCAAACGTAGAATGCACATAGGTAATCTTATTTTTGCTAGCGGCACTACAAAAATAGAATTACATATGTAGGTACAGTCAGTTCGAGACACATTATTACGAAGTATCATATATCATTATTGTGTTATAGCGTGTACCAGAACTCGCGTCCTGTGTTGTAGTGTGGCGCTAGATCCTTTCTATTGCCCTCCCTATGCAACATAGTTGATGAACGACCTGCATGATTCCAAAAAAGTTATCCTCGGTCATTTTAAAAGAAGGAAGACTACAACAGAGTTATGTATGGAAGAAATGAGCATACCTGTCGAATATTTCTTTCAGAAGGGTGAAGTCGTGGTTTTTGTTTAGTAGAGAATCAAGGTATATTATCTTGTTCATCTTTGGTATAAGGACTAATAAGATCCAGTGGAACATACTCATGTATGTCGCAATAGTCATAAACCAAAGTTCGTGCTGCGTATAAAGTACAAATGAAATTTGTACAACAAGTAGTGAAGCACTTACTTCTGGTTGTATGACACCATTATGTAGTCTTTGTCGTCTTGAGCAAGCAATATCAGTAAATGGTCTTGTAGCGCTCTCGTCCTCCGCCGCCCATTGTGTGGTTTTACCCGCGTACCTAGTGGTGCCAGATTTGTGGGGGTGAGTATTTTGTGCTTGGAGAGCTTTGTGCGCCGCATTTTGCTTCTGAAATTCGGCTGTCGTCTTCATCCGCACAAAGGCGTCCCATATATCCCGCGATAAGAAATGATAGTTTGTGAAGGGCGTCCGACCCGTGTTCACATACTTCGTGACAAGCGTGCTTTTGAAAGTCTTCCATGCGTGTCCCATCGCAAGCAACGCCTACCATTGCACACGTGGTCTGCTTCTGGGATAACGAACGAGCCTGAAATTTCAGTCCAGAGCTGGCCTCTCTCTACATCCGTCAGAGACTTCCAGCTTGGTGTGGTGATGAGAACCCGTTCCCTTCCAAGTACCCCGCAGATGGTCTGGAATCTCGCCGCTGCTTTCTTGGGACTCAGATGGATCCCAGCATCACTGACCTCCGTGACAGTCATTTGGCCTGCGGGCAATTTTGATATTCCTCTGCCATCTCGCTTACGTACCACTTTGATCGGAGATCGAGACACATTCGGCGACGTCGATGATGGCGGCGAAGACGGTGCCTCTGCCATCTCGCTTACTTGCTATCTATATAAGTTACATACGCAATGAACTAAAATTTCATGGATTGCAAGTTGATATCTATAATATTTAAAGAAAGATACAAACATAATATCAAAAACAATAATGACTACTTACAATGCCATGGATTGCACTTGACAAAAAAATCTTACACAGCAAACAACATCAAATTCGAGGCATTTTCTTATAAATATGCCATGGTAGCATATTTATTAACAAGCACCCTTGAACAGCAGTAGTAGGGTTACGCAACTTAAAGTCTAACGTTGAGCATATTTTATTAATACTTTCCAACAAAATAAAAATTAATACTCTAAAGTTGCTACATGGGAGCAATCAATAACAATACAAAGGACAAAATAAAATTAATAGAACAATGACAGATCAAAGTATACACAAAAAGACTATAGTAAAGCCCAAATCTCTAATTCTTTTCACTACAGAACAGATCAAGGTATTCATAATTGACCTCTAATTTGCCTAAATTCTAGCTATTTTTAATTATCTATTAACTAATCTAATCGCTAACTGCTAGCTATACCTCTATTTGCCTGTATTGCCTAACTTATGAACTGACTCAATTATCCATGCCTTTGCTCACTAGATGATGACAACCTACTGAAAATTTCTAACCAAACCTATCTTGCTAATCAAATGTATATATATATTCATCTACAATATTGAACATCTTACTCTGTAAAACACTTACTAACAATCTCCATTAGCCCCCAACTTACCTAAGCTAATCCATGCTAACTGGCTTGCTAATCAAATGTATATATATATACTCATCTACAATATTGAACATGTTACCACCAACCTAATCCAATGGATCTACTGTCATACACTCATACATACGCAACTTAAAATCTAACCTTATGGCGTCGGGGTAGGGGAGAAGTGGCGCCGGGAGGAACAGGGATGTCGGGGGCATCGGGGTCACGGAGAAGGGACGTCAGAGAGGCGGGGAGTACAACAGGGGCGTCAGGGTCGGGGAGGCCGGGAGTACCAGGAGTGTCGGCGTCGGGGAGGTGGGGTAGTAGTAGGTTGGCGTCAGGGAGGATGCTTCGGCCGTAGGGGAGGTGAAGGGGCGCACGAGAGTAAGGAGAGTGACGAGTTAAGAGCGCTCAAACCCTATCGATTCCTCTTAAATAAAGGAATATTACAGACGGTACTACTATGGAACCGTCTCTGATAAGTCATCACAGACGGTTCCATAGTAGAACTATTTGTGATATGTTGTATAGGGTTTCTGTGAGAAGTCATCACAGACGGTTCTATTATGAAACAGTCTGTGATGACTTAGCACAGAAACCCTAAACCCTCATATCACAGACGGTTCTATAATAGAACCGTCTGTGATGTGTCATATCAAAGACGGTTATG
Organism: Hsuehochloa calcarea; assembly: GCA_036346395.1. Classification (NCBI taxonomy): domain Eukaryota; kingdom Viridiplantae; phylum Streptophyta; class Magnoliopsida; order Poales; family Poaceae; genus Hsuehochloa; species Hsuehochloa calcarea. Next base: position 35,229,659 of record CM070602.1, on the reverse strand, counting down.
TTATGGAACCGTCTGTGATAACTTCCTGACACAATTCCAAATCATTTGAATGAAAATTCATCTGTCTTAAAAAATTCATATCTAATACAACTCAACTCCAAATCAAGTGAAACCAATTTTGATACTCCACATTACAGTGAAGTCCACATTGACATCAATATCAAAGATGATAAGTCTATAACACATGACAATTCCACGTTAACATCAAATTACAGTGGAATAAATATTCTTAATTAAAATATAGTCCTTCCTGATGATCGATGAGTATATAGCTAGCTTCTTCATTGAATTCTTCCTCGAGCCTGATGCCGTCTCCGAAAGGAGGTAACTCGTCAAATTGATTATACTATTCCTCATTCACGACATTCTCAACTCCGACAATCCTTCTTTTTCTTGAAAAACTACGTGGCGGTTCTTATTTGTCGGGTCCGTAACATAAAATACTTGAACAACTTGCTTAGTGAGTACTAATAGTTCGTCCTTATATCCGACACGTTTGAGGTCCACAGTAGTGATGCCATACTTGTCGACCTTCACGTCCTGTGGAAGTTTAACTCAATGTCATCGAAACAGGGGATCTTGAAAAATACACAGTCGAGCTCCCAGATCTCCTCTATGAACCCATAGTAGGAGTTCAACTCACGTGCCCTGGCGGTATTGAACTGCTCGTGAAACACATCTATGCGGACACCGCTGTTCTGGACTTTGCTCCTCCTATCCTGAGCTGCCGTATAAAATGTGTACCCATTTATGTCGTATCCTTGCCATGCCACAATTGTAAATTTTGGCCCTTTTGCCAACCATAGCAGTGTATCATCACTTGATGACCCCCTGTGAATCGCACCTTTAATCATTCATTGAACCGATAGTTCTGCTCTCTCGTGATCCAAACCTTCGATCGGTTTGGATTTTATTGGCATACCATTTTTTGTGCTCATCGATGTACGGGGACACTTAGGTCATGTGTTGCAAGACCGTCAAATGAGCTTGCGCATACGCATCTAGATCGGGAGTGATTGCTTTTCTTCCGATGGTCCCGATACCCTCCAGTCTCCCCTCATGATGAGATAGAAGCACACCTATCGGTTCCACCTATGCCATGTAATCGACACGAACTCAATGACCTCTTCGGTTGCATAACCTTTGATGATGCCGCTCTCCGGTCGAGATCGATTCCGTACGTAGGACTTGAGAATTCTCATGTATATCTCGAACAGATACATATGACGTAGGAACACAGGACCGCATATTTTTATCTCTTTCACAAGGTGAATAATGAGATGGACCATGATATCGAAAAATAATAGAGGGAAATACATCTAAAAATGACATAGAGTCGTCACCACCTCGGCCTGCAGAGCATCGAGTCCTTCAGGATCGATGACCTTTTGAGCAATTGAGTTAAAGAAATAACACAACCTAAAGATTGTCACTCGGACCTTATTCGACAAGATACTCATAATTGCAACAGAAAGCATTTGTGTCATCAGCACATGACAATCATGAGACTTCATACCAAATAATTTCAAATCTTCCATGGAAACAAGTTTCTTAATATTGGCTGAGTAACCGGCCGAAACTTTCACACCATGCAAGCTTTCGCATAGTTCATATCTCTCGGCCTTGGACAAAGTGTAGCAAGCTAGGGGAAGGTACGTTCATCCTTTATCAGTCTCTTTTGTTGCTAAATCGGTCCTTATATTCATATCAACCAAGTCACACCGTGCGTTAAGACCATCTTTTGTTTTGCCACTAATGTTCAGTAAGAGACCAATCAAGCTATCACATACATTCTTCTCCACGTGCATGACGTCGATGTAGTGGCGAACTTCTAAGTGCTCCCAATAAGGCAAGTCCCAAAAATTTGACCGCTTTTTCCAGATGTTTTTCTGACGGATCCTTAATTTACGCCCCCTCCCAAGCATAACATCGATATCCTTAACCGCATCATAGACTTCTTTCCCTCTAAAACCCTTGGAGCTGAACCGTCCTCCTTATTTCCGTTGAATTATTTCTTCATCTTACGGTATGAGTGAATCCTAGGAAGGAATCTACGGTGACTCATATACACAGTTTTACACTAGTTATTCAGCCATACACTCTCGGTACCATCTAAGTAGTGCAGACAGGCTTTGGCTCCTTTTGTACTGAACCCCGACAGGTTACCAAAGGCAGAAAAATCATTGATGGTGCAGAACAACATAGCGCGTAAAGTGAAGTTCTCTCGTTTGTACGCATCCCATACTTGTACCCCTTTGTTCCATAGTGTCACAAGATCTTCCAGCAATGGTGCTAGGTACACATCAATATCGTTCACAGGTTGCTTCGGTCCTTGGATAAGTGTGACATCAAAATGTATTTTCGCTTCATACACAGCCAAGGAGGAAGGTTGTGAATACATAGATTCACGGGCCAGGTGCTATGTTGGCTGCTCATGTTACCGAAAGGATTCATTCCATTTGTACTCAACCCTAACCTTATGTTCCTCGGTTCTGCACCGAACTCTTCGAAGCTCCGGTCGAAGTTTCCCCATTGGGCAGAATCAGCAGGGTGTCTTAGCTTTTCATCCTTCTTACGCTCCTCTGAGTGCCAACGCATCAATCTTGCCTCCTTTCGATTCGCAAATAAACACTTCAAACGTGAGATTACAGGCAGATACCACAACATCTTAGCATGAGATCCTTGCTTCACCTTAGCAGTATTCTTACACTTGTATTAGGATGCTTTGCACATGGGACAATAATGCATGTATGCATACTCTTTACAGTAGAAGATACAATCGTTCGGACATGCATGTATTTTTTCTACTTCCATTCCCAATGGACAAAGAACCTTCTTAACTTGGTAGGTGGTACTGGGTAACACGTTTCCCTCTGGAAATATGTCCGCTAGGAGACCTAATAACGCTATGAAACTCTTATCGGACCGACCATTGCTTGCTTTCAATTTCATCAGTTCAAGCACGGTTGACAATCTTGTGTGTTCCGGCTTACAGCCAGGGAACAAAGGTTTCCCCGAGTCCTCCATTAAGCCCTCGAATTTTCAAAACTCTCTCTCACTGTAGTTCCCTTCTGCATTACGTAGCATCTGATCCAGATTGTCATCATGCGACCTATCCTCATCAAAAGCACAGTCCACATCCGGCATATCGTTGACTTCCTTGGTGATGTCATCATTATTAATTTCCTGTATGATCCGCTCTTCACCATGACTGGTCCAACATGTATACCTTTTTTGAAACCCCTTCGAATCAAGTGAGCTTTGATCTGCGCCGGGTTGTTAAATATTTTCAGATTACCGCAATCAATGCATGGACAATACATAAATTTTATCCCCTTCTTCAACATATCCTGCTCGGCGCTCGGCTGCTCTTCTAAAAGCAAACACGCCATTAATGCACTCTTCACTCAGACGGTAATCAACGTGCATCCAATTTTGGTCCATCTATACTACGCACGTAACAAATTAGTATTAAATTATATTAATAAATTGCAAGTACTCGAAGTATTAACCAAACATACTAAAGTTTATTAGTATTAACCTAGAGCAAATATAAAGGGTTATGTACAGATCGTTCCCTCAGAGCTCACGACGAATATCCTGCGAGATCTCCTGCATTCCTTTTCCTCCCTGCCTCCTTTCTTCCCTTCCTTCTCCTCTCCAAGTTGGCACAGTGGAGGAGGCAGCAGAGGTGGAGCAATGGGGGAGGAGAGGAGGCAACAGGGTGGCGGCTCAAATAGGAATGGGCAGGGTTCTGTCGGGACCGGTATTATATAATGTCAGCATATCACAGACGGTTCTTATTACAAACCGTCTTAGAGAGAGAGAGAGGAAGATACTAAACACGAGAGTGGAAAAAGGTAATGTTAGCACATATGTGATGTGGCAATTCTTACCGCCGGTGGAGGCACCCCACACTGTGGATGCCCTTACATGTTTCAATTTCCAGTTCTGTAAAAAGAAAAACAATGGAAATACATTGAACTTTGTGTAGAGTAGTATGTAGTAAGGGTGAAAACGGATCGAATACGAATCGAATAGTGGTGAAACCATATTCGTATTCATATTTTTTAAACAATACAAATACTAATTTGAATATGCTCGAATACGAGTACGAATCGAATGTCATAACAAATACGAATTCAAATAGAATATCTACTCAATTCGGTCAGATCTGGATATCCTCATAACTTATGCACTGTGGAGATATTAGTAACACTTTATCCTCATACAGTCATACTTAATCATTCCAATATATTTTGTTTACCTAAAGGAACATGAATTCACATTGAATTATAAAAACTCATGCAAATAATTTGGCATACTGCAAAAAATAACTATATTGCTTCATCGAATTCGAAGTCGAATACGAATACAAATAGCTCGGATAAAATAACAATTCGGATGGGGAAAATCTATACACTTGATTTCATACAGCAAAGTGTTGTGACTATTAAGAGGTTCAAATTGGCAGCAATGATCTACTTTCTTGGTTTGGTCTTTCCAGAAAAGAGACAGAAGAAGAGAGCAAATGTACTCAAAGCAACATTCGATTATCTGTTTCTTGATGCAATTATTTGTTGTTCCCCAGCTTTCGATGGAGTAGTCCAAACCAACTATTTTTGGTCCTCTCTCTTCAAATAAGCAACAAAAATCCTGAGAGAATGCTACCTTCGCTACTAAGATATACTGGTTTCGTAAGTTGGGCAGTCTAATTGACCTAATTCATGCTTGCGTCCAAGTCTCTGTGTGTGCCAGTCTAGCTATGTTATTTGGCTCACACCATTTTTTTTTTTGGTAGGAATTAACTGAAAATCCCATCGGATGAAGTGCTCAAGCAAATGGATGACCATGATTTGCTCTTAAATTATATTCTACTGGTAGGGTCTATACGATTATGTGGTGCAATGATAATCATTTTTTTAGCACTTTACTCGTAAGCAAGGGCGGCCATGATTTGTCCTTAATTACATCCAAGGGTTACAAATATATGCGACGATGTGGCTCAATGAAACCAAGTATTGGACTCTTAATTAATTCTTAAGCAAACATGAATGGCGATTTGTTTTGTTTTAAAATTTTGTTCTTTGTCGGATCCAAAGGCTACAATATTTATGTTGACGTACGTGGGTTAATGGGAATTCGAGTTTTGGGATTAATTACTTAACTATGTAAGATAATGCAATTACACTCACCAAATAGGTTATGGACATATTCTTTTTCCATGCATTAACACTCTTCCTCCGAGCACATATTTTGTCATATATATAGTGGATAACAATATATATGTACATACCAAGGAAAAGAACGATATGTACGGTTTAGCTAGTTGGTCGACTGAGCTTATCCATAAGCTGCACTTTGCTAATGATTTGGTAATAAAATAACAAGGCGTAATAAAATAACAAGGCGATCTTTGCTCTTTATGCAAGTATATTCTGGTGCACATTGCTTTCTGTCTTGCTTTTCCCTATTTGAGACTAAATTACTTCCACACTGAGCTCTATCGTGAGGTGGGTTTGGTTGGGCCTGCCTTTTCATCGTCTGCTAATCTTTGTACCATTAGCAAAATATTATTGGGATTTAATTGTCTATCATTCATGCACACACCATTTATGAATCGATTTTTATACGAGGGTACACTGAGGAAATAAAAACAAAGCTGCGTATATAGATTTAGTAAGGACGCGCCACTACCAGAAACCGTTAATTTTCCGAGTGCTCGAAACACTCGGGAAAATATAAAAAACACTCGGGATACTAATTCCCGAAGGTTGGCCGTCGGAAAAAATACTTAGGATAGTTTAGTCTGGTAAAAACTGGTTTCCGAGTGTTATACTCGGGACAAATAACTTTTCCGAGTGTTAAAATTTACACTCGTTAAACATCCAACACTCGGGAGAATAGTTCGCACAACAGTTTCAATGACGTAACGGAATACTTTCCCAAGTGTATGTCAACTAAGGACACTCGGGAATCAAGTTTCATTCCTGATTGTTTTTCGACAGACAGTCGGGAATCAAGTATCAGTACTGAGTGTTTTTCAACGGACAGTCGGGGATCAAGTTTCAGTATCGAGTGTTTTTCAAGGAATAACACTCGGGAAATAGGTTGTCAGCCACACAGGAAACATGCTTCTTAGCAAATACAGCTCAATTTTATACATACAATGCACATTTCATATAATGAATATTCCACCACAAGGTATCACCAATGCACAAATCATTACATATATAGATTCAACAACAACATTGACATAATATTCGAGTTCACAATATAACGTTCAGATATATAGACCTGACATTCAAGTAATACAACATTCACATATATAGATCCGACATCCAAGTAGTACAATTTCACGGAATGAATGCTTAGTACATCAATTGTCGAGGTGCATGAGTTAGCCTTCAACTTGTCGCTCCTAGTGCTGATCAACTGCAAAGATGATGACCATGGATCGGTTCTTTAACTCACCAACTACTGGCAGTATATACTGATTCTTAAACTTAATGTGTAGTTGAAGTACTTAGCCTTCACCCTTCAGTAAGACCAATGTAGACCCTTCAGTACTTTTACCGTTATAGCACCACATTAAAAAATACATACAATGCATGCAAGTAATAGAAGTGAATGAGAAATAGGGAAAGTTATACGTGCACCTTCATACCATCTTCTGAAAGCCAAAAGAAATTTGGTACCCTTGCAAGATGCCGCTTGAAAAAGAAAAGGACTTCCGATCATGTGGTAACTCCGGTGGGGCTTCATCTCCAATAACAATTGTTTCCCCTCTTCGAAGTACTATGGTTAATGGGTTGCACAAAGCAATGTCTCCTGATGCTTAAACATTTATGTTGATGGCTTCATGGCTGCATTTAATGTTGGGCACTTACATTAGTAACAGATAGTACACTAAGCCTACTACAAAAAAAATCGATCATGGAGTCACGACTCACACAGATAATTCAACTATCAAAAGGAGTGACACAAAGCAATTGTTAAACTTTGGAGTAAACATTGAAGTGTTAGAATCATATGTCAAGCTTGATATATCATACAAATGTAAACAAAAGGTGCCAATTATTAGATAAGTAGTAGTCCTAAATCATGCTTCCCAATGATGATAGTTCATAAAACAAGAGATGCATACTATTTTCATTAGTGGAACCTTTGCGGCAATAGTACCTACAGGATACAAAGTTATGAATGATCATTAGCAACAAAACAACATATCACAATATTGTAGGTGATAGCATATAATGGAGAAAGAGTAGAGACCATCTACTATCATATGAGGGCAGGAATATCACAACCGAATGAAGCAAATTAACCGAATCCTATACATGTTCCATCTACTAGCACCATTATTTGCTTAGATATGCGAAACTCACAATCCAAACCAGAAAAAAATAGTACAAAGGGGACTTGTAAGAACACAGCCAGATTGCTACCAATTTACAAGAAAAATAAATAATAAGGAAGTGGGCATCGAGTAGGGTACCTGTGGCTCAAGGTGAAGTAAGGGTTGAGCGCCTTGGTGAAATCGAAGTGTAAGCCCTCTAATACCTTGGGCTTCAGCGCCACTACAACAAACAAGAAGAAGATCATACATAGCATCACCATCGATTTCATCGACGGTGGTAATAATATCACAGATCAAAGAAGGGGGTGGGAAGGGGAGGCATCGGCGCCAGTGCCTTACTGAAGGCCTCACGCTGGATCTCCTCGTAGGGGACGGGGCAGGGGAGGTTCATGTAGTCCACCTTCTCCCCTCCTCGAAAAATCCCGCGCCTCTCTTCTCTGCCATCCTCTTCCCCCACCCCATAATCCAACAAGCGGTAACCCTAGTACACCTCAGTATGCACTACACATGCACATAGAACATCTCAGAGTAGTAGCATCACTCAAGCCATCACAGAGCATTGGGGGGCAAGGAGTAGAGAGGGATTAAGGGGGGAGTAATTTTTTTACCTCAGTGCAGCGGCGAAAGCAGCCCATCCAATCCCTTTTCACATGCATGAGCACAAGGCAAGACCCATATCATTGAATTGAATCAAGAACAACACTGAAATCTGAAAGTGAACCTTAAGCATCAAACATCACCAAATAATTAATCAGACTCATACAAACCAAAGGCACCAGAGGAGAGAAAATAAGGGGGGGGGGTGGTAAAGGGGAGCCATTAGACTGTCATGTAGGACAAGAGGAGCAAGGGCTGGCGGCCACAAGCGAGGCGGCCGAGCCACCGAAGCACTGAGGGGCATGGGACCAAGCCCAGGAGGTGCTCGGGTGTGGCGGCCGGTGGCGGCAAGCCACGGGACGACAGTTGGAGTCAAGGAGGCGTTGGCCACCAGGCCGCGCTGGGGAGCCGGGTGGAGCGGAGGTGCATCAGGGCGCGGGATCGAGGAGGAGTGGGCTGCGTCAGGCAGTGGCGGAGCTAGATGGGGGCTTACAGTGGGAGGAGGAGGGGGGGCACATGGGCGTCGGCGCTAGGCGCCTGGGAGGAGCTGCTGAGTCGAGAAGGAGGCGCTAGAGGGAGAGTTGGCCGAAGGAGGAAGAGAGCCAGAGAATTTTTCGATGGTAGGGAGATAAGAGAGATGAGGGAGGAGGGGGGGCACATGGGCGTCGGCGCTAGGCGCCTGGGAGGAGCTGCTGAGTCGAGAAGGAGGCGCTAGAGGGAGAGTTGGCCGAAGGAGGAAGAGAGCCAGAGAATTTTTCGATGGTAGGGAGATAAGAGAGATGAGGGAGGAGGTCGTCGGGGAGGCAGGAGGAGGTCGCTGGGGAGGAGGGAGGCGGGCGGAGGAGGGAGTCGAGGAGGAGGGAGGAGGCGGGTGGCACTCGGGAGGAGGGAGGAGGCGGCGCAGGCGCGCAAGGAGGAGGGAAAAGGCCTGGGCGCGGAGGAGGGTTGGGGATTGGGGATGTAGGGTTAGCGGTGGGAAAAAAAGGGCGTGGTGGGGAAAAAGGGTGCGGCATGCTCTCCTTTCTCTCCCGAGTATTTACGTTTTAAAACACTCGGGATTATATTTCATCCCGTTAAGACTGCTGCCTCCCGTCTTTATTTCCCGAGTGTTATGGGAAACACTCGGGAAATTTATTTCTACCGAGTGCTAACGTCCCATCCCGAGTGTCTTGTGAAACACTCTGGACCTTCCGAGTATTTCTGTCCAGACACTCAGTAAAAATATAGGCACTCAGGAAACAAGCAGCTAAGCACGATTGATGTTGCAATTGGCGGTAAAAATGGAGCAGGAACACACCTACCGATAGCCAAAATTGACCCCCCATCGCGCAGTCGTGCGCATTTACTTCCCATGTTTCAATCGGCAATAAAACTAGCGTAGGAGTACTCCATGCAGTTTATCCAACCGTTAACTACTATGCCGGACACAGGACACCGGGCGTACGAATGTAGTTTTATTGTTCTCTGCACGCTATGTTACTGTAAAAGTTGTGAAATATTGCTGACATTTGTTTGTTTGGGAATTACTATGGATGTGGCAATGTTGTACTGCATGTGAGAATTGTCTCTTACTGATGTGCAGCTACAAGCGACACCAGGTGTGCAAATGTAGTTTTATTGTTCTTTGTGTGCTATGTTACTGTAAAAGGTGCAAAAATATTACTCACGCTTGTTTGTTTGGAATTACTGTGTGTGTAGCAATGTTTTACTTCATTGAGAATTGTCTTTTACTTTATGAGCCACATACTCCTACTTTATAAGCACGCGATCACAAGGCGACAAAAACCACATGCTCCCGCGCCCCCAATAAATAGTGCTTGACCACAAGAGTCCCCTCTAGTGCATGTCCCACACAACCGACCGTATAAACCACGGATTATCCTACTCAATCCACCGCCCTCCCACTTTCGTCATCCCCTTCCGACGCCCCACCTTCCGCCACCCCCTTTCGACGAATCGACAATAAAAATGTCTCCAAGCCGTCCACTACACGGGCTTGGGAGCACCCCGATCGGTGATAATTTGTCTCCGTCGTCCGTGTCAGGCATTTTTGCCTTCACCACATGCAGACTTCCCCCATCGTTTACTGCCATGTCGAGTAGAGCGGCATACACACCAAGTTGCTCCGCATAGATGGCTACGTCGGTGGTAAACATTGTGCCACTGACAGGAAGCCCCCTGTTGGCGATATGCCCTAGAGGTAATCATAGAGATGATTGTATCACATCTATATTTTTGAGTTATGGAATAAATGGTATTATGTTCCATGAATGAATTATCAGTTATAAAGATCAACAAGTATGTGACTTGTTGGTGAAACTCTTTATCTTATGTGATGTCATTCTAAATGTATCCCATGTCGGATGTCACTGGTCGAAACACTAGTGATCTTATCGACCGACACATGTATTGATTGATGATCATATTTCACCGATCATGGATATAGGGATATCTAATCAATAATGTTAACACATGTTAGAGAATATAGTGTTGGATTGACCCACCTTGTGATACTATTGAGATTGTTATGATTTTATGTGTCATCAGTTGGTCTCAAGCAACGATGATGTATAATCCTTTGATTTAAGATCAGCATGGTTTTCTACATGTATAATAGTACACTTAGGGGTTTCCAAATGTTACTCCGTAACTAGGTAGTTATAAAGGTAACTTTCGGGTATGCTATGAAACAAGCGGAAGTATGTGACTGGTCGGATATAGGATTTGGCACTCCTAACATAACAAGAGTGATATGTCTGGGCCCCTTGATGTGCTCGGATAAAGAAAGTGCGTGGCTATGCCACTAGTGGTTGAAGAGTCGATCACATAAAGTTATCCGTCACTTAATCGAGAATGAATTGAACAGTCCATGGATGGCAAATTATCTCACATGGAGTTCAACCAGATATCATGAGGAAAATGGAGAATACACAAGTTGGTTGTTCAGTTCGACCAGATACGGACTGGTCGTATAGAGATACGAGCTGGTTGTAGACTGATCGAACATAATCACTGAATGGTCGTAAACTAGTTGTAAGGAGTTACAAACTGGTCATGATTGAATATGAACTAGTCGTATCGAGATACGAGCTAGTCGTAAGTGATAAGGGCCTGATTGTAGGTCATATTACATTAAAGTTCGTCTGATATAATTTACATGGTGTAGCCCCAGAATCATCGATCTTGCGTACAAGTTGAGGTAGCACAAGGGAGCGGGTATAGTGCGCCTGCACATATAGACGTGGAAGTCAAAAGCTTGTGAGCGAATAAGCTATACACGCATGTACCCGAGATGCGTGCATCATACTTGAGCCATGCATGCACTCGTGTGCATCTTTTTGCATGAAAGCCAGGAGGGCCACGTGATGAATGCATGCCTACAGATTTTGCATGGGAGTCAGGAGGGCCACGAGACGAATGCATGCATGTAGATGCAACTAATCAGCCGAATGCATTTGTGTGTACGGGAGTCCAAGAAATTAGGGTAATGTTCCTGTTCAGACGTCCGAATCGAGAAGAAAAGATAGGACGGTGCATCGTCCACGTGACTCATTGTTACGACTGACTCCAACCATATCACCACCGTTCAATCCACTTTCCCAACCACATCATATTCTCCGCTTCATCTTTTCTTCTTCCCGTGTCTCTCTTCCACTCCCTTTTCGTCTCTCGCTCACTCTAAAGCTTCATCCCCGCGATCTTCAAGTACGAGGAGCTGGAGGCTATCGGTGGTGGTGCGGTGGTCGGGCTGCACGAGTTGCGAAGATGGCGCAGGCGTACACGAACAGCTCCTTGCTCCTCCTCTCGGACGCTGAGGGCCTCCTCCGCCCCTCCGACCCCGCCGTGTCCAACTCCGGCTCGTCGCTCCAATCAAGAACCGCATACTTGCTCCTACCATTGGCCTCTGTTGTCCTCTGTTGTCTCTGTAGTTTCTGCTGATGTTGCGGTCCACTGAAAACAATGCTGCGGTCTATTGAAAACAATGTTGTATACTGTTCTTTGGAATGTTGCATCTGTAGAAAAAAAAAGTGTTGCATATGTAGAAAAAAATATTGCATAATGTTCACGGCGATGTTACAATTTTTCCCAACACATTGTTTTCCAGATGCTTTGTTTTGATTTGTGATGTTGCAACCATTGTCCGGAGATGTTGCAACTATTGTCCTAGGATGTTGCAACAATTGAACAATGATGTTGCAACCGTGTCTGAGGATGTTACAACTGAGATGTTGCAAGTAGTTTTAGAAATGTTGTAATTGATGTCGTACGATAAAAACAATCTGATCGGACGTACGAGCCTAGTGGTTCCCAAGAAATTAAGAGGAGAAAGGGATCCTATCTTGTTAGCAATGAAAAAGATTAGTTAGGAGTGGTTCCCAAGAAATTAAGAGGAGAAAGGGATCCTATATTGTTAGCAATGAAAAAGATTAGTTAGGAGTTTATGTTGGAGATAAACGATAATAAATCCGAAACAAATAACTAGCTTGGAATTTTTGCCGTGTCTTTCTTTCTCTACGTGATATGGGATGGGCCCATCGGCATGCAAACATGTATTACGCGAATGAATATGGCGCGTCTAGATTAGTGTTTGTTTAGTACTTTCTTTAATTAGGGAAGGAAACAAATTCTGAGATGAAAAAGGAATTGATTTTTTATTTTTAGCATTAGTTTAAATTGCGCATATGTGCACGTGAGATTTTGTTGGTTGCTAGCGTGAGTTTTGTTAATGTGTGCGTGTGTGCCGGCTATATAAGCCAAGGGTTGTGCACCATGTAAAAGGGAGTTTTAGAGTTGAGTTATGAATTAAAACACGTGTGTGTTGGCCTTCAGCCGTTAGGGTTTATTCCTGTTCTATGTGTGTTCTTGTGAATTCCAATCTATGATTTCATCATGGTGTGAGGGTTTTTAGCTGTAACACCCCAAGACCCACATTACCCTGGGATGCTACTGAACTACTCTACCACTAGCCAATTTGCAAGACAAATTAAACTGGCAACATTTAATTAACATGATAATATAAGCGGAAGCATAAACTACTAGAAAATAAGCGAATAAGGAGAACAATGAAATATTCGAAAATCAACTTAACATAATAACCAAAGGAACGGTTCCAAATTAAACATTGAAGCAATCTTCCATAAGACAGTTAAGCAAAACTAGAATTCTTATGACTTTATTTCAGCATTAAGACAAAAATCCATGTGCATCATTGTGGTGCTGCTCTAACCTTCCCAATGCATGCTCCAAGTCCACCTGTGGGGAGGGGAAAACAAGGGTGAGATATAAATCTCAGCAAGCAAACAGTTTAACAAGTTATTTCAACTACGAACAAATAAACATCATCAATAGTTTCATACATACACCACCACCAGTCGATTTCACAATTAATAAGCCACCACAAACTACCATAAATCAAACCTCATGAGTTTTCGGTTTTTAAATGGCATATGAATGTAGTCATTTAAATATCCCTTATATGCGTATGAATGCTTCATGCTATGCTCCACATCACTCTTACCAGGGTAGGAATTGCAATGTATCGTATTACGGCAATATACGACACTTTCGCGGGCGAAGAGGTGCATCGTATTACGACAATAAACAATGCTGTACCGGTACGGTCGTGGCTAAGTGCGGCGACATCCACATATGCAAATGACATGATATGATATGAATGATATGATATTCCATTAATCACATTAATTCATCCACAAGGAGCATTAACATACTCTCAACATATCCACATCCACCACATGTTATTTTCATGTTCGCATTATAACCTTAAGTAAGAATTACACAAGTCTACTATCATATTAACAACATACAATAAATAAATTCTTGCTATCAACTCCCCAATTAATAATATCTTGCAATCATGGCATAATGTATCAAATTATGACAATAATGTAAAATGCAAGTAGAAGGAATAACAAGTTAAACGGTAGCAACCACCGCTACGATCACTTGCCTCGAACCGACGAATCGAAGCAAAAACAATCAAGAACGCTCAAGGTCGAGACCACTTGTACAAAAGGCATCTCTCAGCACCAAGCCACAGTAAACAAGCACAATAAAAAATAATTGTAAGCGTCGCTAAACCCCGAACCCGTACATACCATCTCCGCTCAGCACAACAGCAAGAACCCTTCTGCATCAGTGTTGCTTCACAATTTTGTATCTTTTAAACTAATGGACCAAATACAGTAAGTGATACATTTATGGAATCATGACTTAAAAACCTACGATTTTCCTGTAGAACTCCTATTTTTATTCGGAAACAGCCGTGCTACGCGAATCGATCTACTAACAGACAGCAGGTAAACCTTAATCGGGCAATTAATCTAAACTCTCCCATCAAAATCCGTCCCAAGAACCCTAATTACTCCTAAGATCAGAGGGTTTGGGATCAGAGAAAATTACCTAGCTGAAGAAATTCCCCAATTCCTCCTCCTCTTCTTCTTTTCCTTCCCCTTCTTCTTCCTTGCCTTCTCCTTCTTCTCCTTCTCCAAGGGCAGCAATGGGGAAGCTCCTTGGCAGCAGCAGGGGGGAAAGGGGAGGCGCCCAAGAGGAGGTGGAGGGAGGGTGGCGGCTGTAGGGAGGGGAGGGGGGAAAAGGGCTAGGGTTAAAGGAGGGGGGTGCAGCTTGGGGGGGGGGGGGTGGGTGGCGCACCCCCTTGGGCCCTTGGCCCAAGGGTGGTTGGCCCACCTCCCTGGCAGCCCAACGCTGAATTTCAATATAATTTATATTATATTTTATTCCTTTTCTATTGCTCTTCAATTAATATTTTCCCTTCCCGCGATTTACCGATAAACCGGCGACTCCGCGATTGTTTTTTTAAAGACATACGCCGAAGCGACAAACAGGGTATTACATTAGCTGTGGTGATAGGAGTTACTCGTTGGATCTATGATCCCTATTTCTCATTCGTGTACTGTGGTGTGCACGGGTGTGAGATTTATTTATCCAAGTGCGAGTTGCATCCTGTAATTCGTGCTCCACATATTTGTTCGGGAATTACCACCGTGAAAGATCGGGCAACCCACATATTTAATCTCATCTAGAGGTTTGACGTATAGAGATATGAGCTGGTCGTAGACTGGTGGAACATAATCACTGAATGGTCGTAAACTAGTCGTAAGGAGTTACGAACTAGTCATGACTAAATATGAACAGTTCGTATAGAGATACGAGCTGGTCGTAAGTGATAAGGACCTGATCATAGATCATATTGCATTAAGGTTCGTCTGATATAATTTATATGTATTCAGAAATTGTTATGTCCTGCTAGGAACCGCTAACGACACGTAGTCAGAAAGGTGTTTCGAGTCACAACCGAATACGTATGGACCTACAGGATCACACACTTAATGGGTAGGAACAAACGAGTTCGGATAGGATCTGTCATGACTCTATATGAGGAGATGCATGGGGCTATTGGGAAAACGACATAGGACGTGAGTTGCACCATCGAAACCCTAGCTGTCATCTTCTCGAGAACCCTGTCGTGCGAGTTGGTGTTAGCACACCGGCGTATAGTGTTCCATCCCTGGATGTGTGGATACTGTAGAGACGCTACCGCGGTTGCTGTTGCGCTCAATGACGATCCGCGATCTTCACAAGTAACGTGACAGGTTGTTGGAGGAGACGATAGCCATCGAGGACACTAGACGATCGACTACGACCACTACATCGACGTGCTCAATGTTGGATCAGTCTACTCCAACTCTTCTTCTGTCGCACTGCACGTCTGGTGGTAATGATCTATGATCTCTTGCTTGCATGATATCCTGGATTACGTGGTAGAATTTTGAATTGCTAGCTAGTGTAGCCTACCCGTATCCCTTTACCCCCCCCCCCATGACTCTTGGGATCCTTTACTCCACACCTTAGTGGTGATACCACCACCAACGATTTCTCCGTGCGAGATGTGGACACTGGACACAGAGCGGTCGTTCACTCACGTACGTTGTTTTACAATTCTTTATGCGCTCTCTCACTATCAGTGGCTCATTTTATTACATACACTTGTTCTCTTGGGGGATTTTTGTTGTATTGAAAATTGTCCTTTACGGTCTGATTAGCCATAAATTACTTTCTCTTGGTGGTACATAAAAAGAGTGTCTCGTTGGGATCTACTATGCTTATAGTGAATGTTTTATTGCATTCACATCTATCTTTTACTAGCTATCCCTTTGTTGATTATTGTGTTAATGGTGACATAAAAATTATGTGTCGTGTGACAACAATTTACGATGATGAACGTTGTCATTTACTCTTATCAGGACGCGGATGTTCCAGACTACGTGGTGTCACAGCTCTGCATGCGGTTTGAGAATTTGGACGGGCTTACCAATTCTATTGCCGGTATGCGCGACAAGCTGGGTTTGGTGTCAGGAAGAGCAGGAGCAAGAAGGCAGTCTGAGAGATTTATTGCAATATGGAAGGGAAACACACATACTACATGCTCGAAAAGGAGCATGAACATTGCAAAACCTCAAAGAGGATTGGGTGCAAGGCCTTTGTGTCTTGTGAAGCTGAAGAAGTGCCTGAAGCGTCGTGTTGGAGCACAACCATCCCCTCGCTAGGACGCCATCCTTGGCAGCGTTCATGCAGTCACACAAAAACATTGATCCTTCCTTGATGTGGCTCATCGACACTGTGCAGATTGGCAAGGTACCTCACAATGTCACGATGAACGTTCTTTCCGAGATGCATGGAGGGCAACATGACATACCTTTTACTGCTCGCAACCTCGAAAATAGGTATTTACTTCTCCCACCATAGTGTTTACTGTTATGTCCCGCACAAATTGTTGGGTTGTTTCTAAGCACCTCCTTCTAATGTATGCCTACGTCGATTTACTATACTTACTGATCCACTTTACCATCCCATCGCAGGAAGGCTGTGAATATGCATGCTGAGATCGCCGATGATCTAAACAAGCTGATGACTTTCTTCAAGGACTGTCGGGTGTAGAACGACAAGTTATACTATAACAAACAAGTGGATGAGAATGACGTTGTCAAGAACATCTTCTGGAGCCACGAGAGCTATCACGTAGAGTACGCTAACTTCGGAGATGCCATCACATTCGACACAACGTACAAAACCAACAGGTACAACATGCCTCTGGTTATGTTTGTTGGCTCCAAACACCATCTGCAGAACACCATCTTCGGTGTTGCGCTGCTCCTGGACGAGAAGGCAATCTCTTTTGAGTGGTTGTTCAGGATGTTCGTAACTTACATGGAGGGAAAGGACCCGATCTGCATCCTAACAGGTGATAATTTACTATGTCCATTAGTATTTACTCCACGTGCTAAACAAATTTACTGCCCTTGAAATATGCATTTACTGTATGTCAAGACCCCTTTGATTTTTTTCTATGCCCGTCAGTATGCTAAACACATTTACATTTACTGTAGATCAAGACCCGTCATTGGCAGCGGCCATCCCTCATATCTTCCCCCACACGCAGCACAAGATATGCAGGTGGTACATGCGAAAGAAGTACAAGAAGCTCCTAAACAAGTTATACACAATGCACAAAGGGCTGAAAGACTGTTTGGTGTCTGTCATAAACCATTCGCTGACTCCTATGGATTTTAAAGATGCGTGCGAGGGGCTGGAAAAAGAATATGGACTCGAGCAGAGCCACGCCATTGCTAACCTCTAGGACCTATGGGAAAAATGGATCACGGCATACTTCAAGGACGTGTACTACGACAGGATGACATCGACGTAGAGAAGCAAGAGTATGAACAAGATGGTCAAGAGGCACTTTGTGGATTACATGGCTGCGCTACACCGATTCGTGCGGTAGATGCACTACTCCATGTCTCAGCAGATGCACTACTCCATGTCTCAGGAGATGCACTACTCCATGATAAATACTATTTACTTCACTTGAGTATAGAATTTACTATTAGTCTATTATAGTCGGTACATTACGAACCCGATTTGCTTTTACTGTAACAGATATTGAAAAAATACTTCCTTTTGTTTGTATATCTAGTGCATGCATGTCATATCTGGTCTTGCGTGCTCGCAGAGCCAATAGGTGATGGCCATGTTGTTCCCATTTGAAGAACAACTGAGCAAGGTGTACACTCCTACGGTGATCAAGGAGTAGAAAGAGACTTACTTTGTGAGTACAGCCTTCCGCATCACGGATGACCCGAATCAAGTTGGGCTATATCTCGTCTCTCATGGGAAGAAGTCCACTACATTTGCTTGGTCACAACATGATTTCAAGGAGCTTGCCTATGAAGATTCCGATAGCTATGTCTATGAATGCCGATGTTGCGAGCATACATATAACTTTTAATGTTTTGAAATATAGTCATTAGTGTCTGACACATACAAATTACTAACTACCATTGGAAAATTACAGTATACCATTTATTGTCTATAACTACGAAATTTACTGTTAACGCCTTTTGCATTCCATGTAGGGTTGTTCTACATGCACCTGGTTAGGGCGTTCACCCACTTGTAGATCGATAGTATCCCTAGCTGATACGTGCTCCATAGGTACATGAGGAATGCAAGAGTGGATATGCCATACGACAGGCACAACCTCATGCAGGTCGATTCTTACGGTATGATTATGATGTATCAACACCGACCCTTCTAACAAGGCTATGTGTGTGGTGTGGTCAGGGTGCTGGTTGAGCCTTGTGTATGATACTAATGCCCAGTGCGGCTTGATAACATACCCAATGACATTGGCCCAGTGGCTGCTGAGACTAATGCACTCAACGAAATGGATGGCCCGACTATCAATTAATCCCTCAAGGTGGTGCGGCTCAATAACATACCCAACGACATTGGCCTGGTGGTTGCTGAGACTAATGCGCCCGACGAAGCAGATGGCCCGATTATATATCCATATGCACCTCTCTTGTCTTAGACCAAGGGTCAGAAATGCAGCGATGATGAACCAGAAATTACTACTGACCCTATAGAGTATAAGTGCGCTCAAGTGTGCGGCAGATGTGGCCTGAAAGCTAGCCACAATTGTACAACCTACCCAAGCCTTCCAAAAAGCTGCTACAAGGGGCAGAGAAAAGGGGAGGGGTAGGGGAAAGGGGAGGTGTGGCGGAGGGAGAGGAAGGTCCAGTGCATGCCGCTAGCTAATTCATGACAACGAATCGAAGAGGAAGGTGATGATGACTAGCTAATTCATGACTACGAATCTGAAGAGGATGAAGTTGATGATGATTGTTGTAGTGGATCGGATGGCGACGATGTGTGTTGAACTATAGTTGTTTTTATTTTAAAAAATATGACAAATTTAGCTGAACTTAGACATGCTACTGTATGATGTAGGGGACCTGACACAGCGTAAGTTGTTTTAATGTTCTGTATGATCTCTTTTGCTGCAAACAACACATGATATTATTGAACTTGGATTATCGGAACTACTATGCATGGAGATGGCGATGGAGACGGGGGTAGGAATCTTGTAGTGTTGGTGGTGGAGGGTGGTGATATTGTTTGTGATACGCCCTAGAGGCAATCGTAGAGATGATTGTATCGCGTTTATATTTATGAGTTATATAATAAATGTTATTATATTCCTTGCATGAATTATCATTTATAAAGATTAACAAGTATGTGATTGGTTGGTGAAGTTTTTTAACTTATATCATGTCATTCTAAATGTATCCTTGGTTGGATGTCACTAGTCAGAATAGTAGTGACTTATCGACTAACACATGTATTGATTGATGACCATGTTTCACCGGTCATGGATATAGGAATATTGAATCAATAATGTAAATACATCTTAGAGAACATAGTGTTGGATTGAGCCCACCTTGAGATACTATTGAGATGTTATGATTTTATGTGTCATTATTTGGTCTCAAGTAATGATGATGTATAATTCTTAGACCTGATATCAACATTGTGTTTCTACATGTGTAATAGTACACTTAGGGGTTGGCAAACACTACTCCGTAACTCGACAGTTATAAAGGTAGCTTTCGGGTATGCTATGAAACAAGCGGAGGGATGTGAATGGTTAGATATGGGATTTGCCCCTCCTAACATAACAAGAGATATATCTCTAGACCCCTCGATGTGGTCGGATAAAAAAGTGCATGGTCATGCCACTAGTGGTTGAAGAGTCAACTACATGAAGTTATCTGTCACTTGATCGAGAAACTATTGAAAAGTCCATGGATAACGAAATATCTTACCTAGAGTTCAACCAAATATCATGAGGCAAAGAGAGAATACACAAGCAGGTCATTCAGTACGACCAGATACAAACTGGTCGTATGGAGATACGGATTGGTCGGACATGATTACTAATTGGTTGTAAGGAGCTACGAACTAGTGTTAACTAAATATGAACTAGTCATATGGAGATACGAGCTAGTCATAAGTGATAAGGACCTGGTCGTAGATCATATTGCATAAGGTCTGTCAGATATAATATTTATTTGTGTTTAGAAATCGTTATGTTCTACTAGGAACCGCTAACGACTAGTGGTCAAAAAGGAGTTTATGAGTCACAACCAATTACACTTGAACCTATAGGGTTGTACACTTAACGGGTTAGAACAAACGAATTCGGATATGATCCGTTATAGGCATTTTATACGGGGATTGTAAGATCGAGGTGGCCGACTAGAGGGGGGTGAATAGGCGGTTTTAAAAATCTATCGCGCTAAACCAATATATAAATGCGGAAGCTAATATCGAATTGGTTTTGCACAATTAAAACCTAAAACAACTAGTCTCAACTAAGTGCACCGACAATATGAACACAATACAATATGAGCAATCATACAAGATATATAAGCAATTAAAGCAAGAATGTAAATAGCTCAAAGTAAAGCACAAGTAAACACAAGATGACACGCTTATGTTTTACCGTGGTGTTCGGAGACTTGCCGGTCTCCCCTAATCCACGTTGATGTAAGCCCAACCCGCGTTGGACCGGCTCCTCAAATGAGCACACACCTCCGAGGTAAGTCCAACACTTGGACCGGTTCCAAACCGAACCAACACCTCGCTCAACTATGGTTGCTCTTCCTCCACTCCGGAGATGGCGAGCACCAAACCACTCACAACCGTCGGGCCTTCTCACAAGCTTCTTGAGAAGGTCACCGAGCACGACGCCTCCACGCCGTCTAGGTGTCGGCAAACACCAAGAGTAACAAATCCGAACTTTCACTTGAACTAATCAAGTGTCAACGCTCACGTGGATACACAATCCACTACCTAAGGCAACACATGCACTTAGGGTTTACTCTCTAATCTCACCAAGTGCAACACATGCACAAAAGAGAATAGAGGTTTGCTCTTAGCTCAAGAGGCTCACAAAGAGTTCATAATAGTTCTTAGCAACATCAGCAACCTCCCCAACGGCCAAGGTGGCTATATATAGCCCACACACAAAAACTAGCCGTTGGGAGACAAACCCCTGAAAAATCAGGGAAATCGGAAGTTCCGCCGTACAAAGGCCGGAACTACCGCAGGAGAGAGAAAAGGCACCGCAACGGCTATGTCAGACGAGAAACTAGCCGTTTGATTTTTAGTGCGGAACTACCGCCAACTAAACATCGGAAGTTCCGATTCTTCGGAAGTTCCGCTCAACACATAGCGGAACTACCGCACATTGAATTTTGGCTAAGTCCCCAAAATGGTGCTTCTCTGGAAAAAACCAACCGCCGGATTTCTGAGCAACCGATTAATCGGAAGTTCCGCGTTACACTCGGAACTTCCGCTCGGAAAATCGGCTAAGTCCCTAAACCGCCGCTCTCGGAAAAATCAAGCCGCGGAAAATCGGACGATCGGTGCGGAACTTCCGCCGTTAAACTACCGGAACTTCCGATTTTCCTGACAGAAATCAGAAATGGCTTTTTCAACAACTTCAATTGCAAAACACATTTGCTAATTGACAAGCCATGCCAACAAGAGTCACAAGCAAGATTCCCAACAAGTTGTAAAACACATTTGCCAACTTTTGAAATCATACCACAAGGAAAAAGGTACATGGACTTACACCATTTGCAAAACGCATTTGCAAACTTAAGTCACATGCTACAAGGGTTGAATGCATGAGCATCGGCTATTTGCAAAACACATTCGCAAATAATAGCTCCATGCATAGATGAGCTAGAGCAAATATAATGAGCTATCAACACATGACTAACTCAAACTACTAGTCAAGATCCCTCTTAATAGTACGGCAACCTATACTAGCAATCCGGTCTTCCAACCAAACACCAAGACCGGTAAAAGACTAGGAACACATCCTTAGCCCTAGCTAGTCATACCTTTGCCTTGCATCTTCTTGAAGCTTGATGACGCACATCAACACTTTAAGTCCGGGTCTTTGACTTTGACAATCATCAACTCATGATGATTTCTTTGCTTCGGGATCTTGTCTTGAACATCATCAACACATGATGATTTCTCCATCCCGAGTCTTCACATGCATCAACACATGATGCAATCCTTCACTTGACCTCCATCAACACATGATGGGTCTTCTCTTGTCTTGATGATCAACTCATGATCATCTCTTCTTGATAAGCATCAACTCATGATACATCATTTATACCAAGCTCTTGACTTGATGACCAACTCATGATCATCCCAAGTCTTCAACATCCTGGAACATAACCTATATATCCAACTCATGGAAAATGTTAGTTCCACAATGTGATCATCACTAATTACCACACCATACCATTAACTCATAATGGTGGGACAAGATACCTCAATCTTTCTCTCTTTGGTAATTGATGATAACCACTTAAATTCTCATAAATTTAATGATGATAAATGAGAGAACAATTGAGTATATAAACTACACAAGTTATATATACTCTAACATGAGTATACAAGAACTACACAAGTTCTATGTACTCATAACATGAGTATATACGAACTACACAAGTTTTGTATACTCAAAGGTTTTGTTTCAACGTAAAGATCCTTAGTATATGTGGAAAATGGCATATGGATCGATACTAATGAAACCACAAAGTATAGGATAAAACTCCCCCTAAATGTGTGCATACACAAATGTGTAATAAGATCATATGCACATATTCAAGTTTGACTTATGGTTGAGTTCAATCCTATATTTTGGATCCGAGAAATGCAACATAATATAAATTGAGATGTCGATTGCATACCTCGTTGTGTTTCACCTTTATATCCAAATGAGACTACACAAAGATAATACTTGATAAAAGAGTTAGTCTCATATTTGGATTTGTCATTAATCACCAAAACAATCCATTAACTCATAATAGCGGGTCTAGATCTTTCAGGGATGCTCGGGGTTGTTGGGATGTAAGAGAATTGCTCCACCAAAACCCTAGTCGCTATCTTCCAGAAGGCCATATCGTGTGCATTGGTGCTAACACACCAGCGTACGATGTTTCACCCTAGACGTGTGGATACCATAGAAGCACTACTACGATTGCTGTTGCGCTGATCGAGGACGATCCACGACCTACGCAAAGAACATCATAGGTTGCTGTCCGATGCCATTTTGAGTGTGGACATGTGGTACTGAATACTCTACTTTAATGCACAAAGCCATACAATAATCATTAAATGCATTTGAGGTGAACTCACCAGCATTGTCCATCCGAATGGACTTAATCTATTCATTTGGAAAATTGGCTCTTAATTTGATTATTTTGGTAATTAATTTTGCAAAAGCATGGTTCTGTGTAGACAACATGCAAACATTCAACCATCTAATAGAGGCATCTAATAGGACCATAAAATATCTAAAGGGGCTCGACATGGGTTGGATAGGTCCACAAATATCACCCGAAATTCTCTCTAAGAAACTAGGCGATTCATCTCTTAATTTCAGATAAGAGGGTCTAATAATTAATTTTCCTTTAGCATAAGTAGGGCACATGAAATCTTCTGGTCTAGAAAAGTCAGTAGTTTTTATATTATGGCCAATAGAATTATTAATAACTTTTTGCATCATACCCGTAACAGGATGACCTTGACAATCATGCCAGATCTTTAAAAAATTGGGTGCTAAACAATTGTTTCCATCGAAACATAAACTTCATGTTTTGTATAAGTGTAGTACAATTCTAATGAGAAAGAGGTGAGTTTTTTTCACCACTTGCTTCTAGCATTCATTAGACTTAGTCATGCATAGGTATTCTGTACCATTCTCATTATCGGTTTCTATGTGTAATCCGATCAGACAAATGTCTTTAAAACTGATGAGGGTATGTTTAGATTCGGGATACAGAATAGCATCCTCGATTGTTATACATGCTCCCACCAGGAGAACTATGATAGCTCGTCCAGTGCCGACTATGAGAGCATCGCTTCTGGCGACGATCATGATATTCCTAGTTTTCTTAGTAAATATCTGGAAATATTTAGTTTCCATAAAAATCAAATTAGTGGTGTAACTGTCTACAAGACAGATTTTCTCTTCAACCGTTTGATCGTACCAAGTTGTTCTATATTTAAAAACCTGATTTATAATCAAACAATTATTCAACAGGAAATATTGTTCAAAATTAAATAGAAGAAGCATAGACCCATAAGATAATGAATTGAATTAATTTGGAAAAATAACAATGCCAAGAGTTCAGCCTAAGCAAATAATAAAAGATAAATGCTCAACATGAGCATGAATAAACCAATGTTCATCGGTTACAGAAACTAAATAGGTATGCAATAAATAATATAAGGAGAGTACTCTATGTCTCCAAATGGATCCTAGTTGTCCTTATGAAGGCCTAGGAGCTCCAACCCAAGAAGATCGTCGTGATCTATGGAGGTGCCTTCTCCTTGAGCCGCATCATCAAGAATCATATAATCATTCTTCTTGAAGTCTTGGCTAGGAGACGGTCTAGTCTGAGCAGGCTAAGCAGTAAAGTGAGTCTCAACTTTCTTCTCCTGAGTCTTCTTGACTCTTTTCGTGAACTGCATGTAAAGGTTGACCAAATGTTGCAGGGTGCGGCAAGTGTGCGACCAATGGCTAGCGCAACTGCATCTGAAGCACATCTGGGGAGGATGAGCAGTCTTGCTTCCTAATTTTTGTTTCTGGGGCCTCCCTTTACCTGCTCCTCTACCATGGGGTTTACCCTGCCTCTCTGCACCCCAATCTTCTTCCATTTGCACCCATTCTGTTTTGGACCTTTTCCACGGTCTGGATTTTGCTTGCCTGTTGAGCATTTGTGTGTGCCTCGGGCACAGCCATCGTCCCAGTGCGACGTATCTGATGGTTTTCCATCAGAAGTTCTGCATGTTTCTCTAATTCTAGCAGAGTGTACATCAGCTCAGAGTACTTCAAGTACTTCCCATTGCAGTACTATTGCTGTAGTATCCACATATTGGGATGGAAGGTGCACAAGGTTTTCTCTATCATATCGGCTTCTGTGACTACCTGGTTACAGAACTTTAATTTGGAGATAAGTTTGTGCATGACAGAGTTATATGCTGCCACGATCTTGAAATCCTAAAAACGTAGGTTAGTCCATTCTCTTTATGCTTCTAGGGGAAGGACAGATCTCTACTGGTTGTAGTTTACCTTCAAGGTATTTCACAACACTAGTGGATCCTCCTCCATTAATTATTCAGACTTTAGGTCTTCATGGAGGTGGTGCCTTAGGAAGTGCAGAGTCGCATACCTAGCAGCCTTAGGGATGGCAGGGGCGCCACCTGCTAGCTCGGCGATGGCATCTCCAAGAGATCGAGACTTCAGGCTGATCTTTGCGTCCATCGACAAGGTGAGGTAGTTGTTGCCATTCAGAGCAAGCTCAACAATTTTTTTTCTTTACAATGTCTGACATCTCCTACATTGGGTTAATATAATAATTTAGTTTTACTATAGGTAAAATAGAATAAAGCATGAATATTGCAAAATCAGTAAAGATTGGTTTAACATCTATTTAGCATATATTTTTATGAATTTTCTATAATTTTTCTAGAAATTATTATGAATTTATGCTAATTAATGAGATCTATGGATAATTTTTAGAATTATTAATATGACAAAAAAAACAATTCAACAAATAAAGCTAGGGAAATAAAACATATGGTATGAAACTTCCGGTGTTTGCTAAGTCTAAGTTTTCACAAAATTATGGAAGCTTATGTGCCTAAAAACCGTGTTTCTATGATTATTTAAGATTATTGCATACAAATAAATAATATTAAAGAAAATAACCATAAACCGAGGGTCTAAAACTACACAATACCATGAAACATATTAATCTGACTCAAAAATAGATTCCCGGAGGGTTATCCTACAAGAATATACTAGAATCCACAGTCCGCTATAAATTTCCCAAACTCTAAGGGGTTTTCTGCAAAATTCCCTTATCTACAAAAAAATTCCTCGTAAATTTAAAAACTCAAGGTCCCATTTCAAATCTTCGGGCTTTTCCTTTTTTCCTTCCTTTTTTTCTCCCGATTTCCCTTTTTTTTCTTTCCTTCCTCGGACGTGTCTTTTCTTTGGGCCTACAAAGGGCCCATATATCATTAGGGGCGCTAGGTTTCCCTAGCGCCATATTCGGTGGCGGCAACATGTAGCGCGAGTGCTGCGGCGTGTGGATAGCGGCGGCAGCACGAAACAAGGCGGCAACGACGGGATGACAACACGGCGGGCACGACGAGCCGCGGCATGAAAGCGGCACACGGCGGGCACGACGAGCCGCGGCGGTGCAACGGGCATGTTGGTGCTGGCATGGAGGCACGGCGAGGGCTGGTCAGCGCGGGCGCAGAGGCGGTCGGCGTGACGGCCGGCGGCGCAGCAGGTGCGGCATGGTCGGCGGCGCACGGGTGTGGCTATGTTGGCGGCCTGGTTGGGTAACAATTTTTTTCTTTATGCGATTAATAGTAACAGATCTGATCCAACTTTGGACTAATCTCTATTTAGAATGCTAATTAATCGCAAGTCTAATTAGCGGATTAACGGTTCGAAACAGATACATGCAAATTAATCTACTAGATTAATTCATGGCAAAAACTAGAGATTGAAAGATA
Source organism: Hsuehochloa calcarea (assembly GCA_036346395.1). NCBI lineage: Eukaryota > Viridiplantae > Streptophyta > Magnoliopsida > Poales > Poaceae > Hsuehochloa > Hsuehochloa calcarea. The sequence goes on along the minus strand of CM070602.1, from coordinate 35,202,697 downwards.
AAATTCGACGATATACCGATTCAGCCGTGTAGAGCGATTCGTGCTGATAACGTGTTGAAGAACGTAGTAATCACAAGAATTCAATCAACCAATGACCATATAATAGATGAATAATCACGTAGAGACGAACGATGTAGGCATAATACATGGAACCTTTTGATTGATAGATTGATCTTTTCTAAATACAATAAAGTTCTATTTAAAGACTAAACCCATCCAAAACAATTTTAGTATTATGTCGTTAGCCCCTAGATCAGAGTCTCAACAATTTAAAGGGCGAAAGATGGCACCAAATACGCGGAGAAAGGTTGAACGGGACGGGCATAAGCAGAGCCTAGCTACACTAATCTTTTTTAGTCTTTTACCTTTTTACGGTTGACCATTTAGTTGGGGTCTAGGGCAAGTCCATATAGCTGGTAGCTTGGTAGCTGCTACGTACGCGGGCGCTTCCAAGCGTGTGCTTCCGCGCACAGATCACACGTATGCATGCGTTCTGCAGTACGTGTGTCTTAGATCCAGCTAGCCTGAGGTCCTGTTTGAAGGGGCATATCGTGTGCACTTAGTATTATCGGTATTTTTAGCAATGTGATTACGATGCAATTAGATAAATTGTAGCAACAGAGTAGTTTTAGTTGTGTAGTTAGTTTATTTTGAAGACCTAGTAGTTAATAATGTCATTATGCCGTAATTAGTTGACTTAACAGACATGTTGCTAGTAGTGTTGTAAATTTCCTTTGGGTATTTTTATAGTTTCATGAACTTGGTCATAAAATAGTAAAATTTTTGGAGGTCGTTAAGCAAAATAGAAATAGCCCCACTGAACGCTTTGTATATGTACTCTTGATCGGGCATATCGCGTTCGGTGCATGCACTACGCATTTTAAGTTAGGTCTTTGGTGTAAGTTAGGTCTAACTCGGGTATGGAAACGTAGAAATGCAATAAGAATTTCTGAAGTGAATTATTTTTGCACTGTAATATCGAACTAGTTAAAAAATTCGTAACTATGTAGTACCACAGGAAGTTTCTGAAGTGTAACATAGAATATGCTATGGATTATTTATACTAGAAATAATATTAGCTTGGACATTTCATTGATAGAAAAATCATACGAACTCCAATCGGGATTGAAAACATGTACGACAAAACGCTAGGTATGCGATGGGCATAACCAAATTTGTAGAAGCGTTCATTACGACAAAAAAATCCCGCAAATAATTCGATGGTTTCATATGCACATGTGTTAGGTACTTTATGGCGGAAATTCAAGATCTGTTCGTGTTCCACGGGGACGGTCTCGTACGCGACGGACCGTACGGTGCGGACCTGTCAAATTGTTACCGCACCGTGATCCGGCGCGGCTCACGAAGGACATGAGCCTCTGAGCTAAGGCGGTGCGTATGCGTTCGCTCGATCGCGCCATCGAAGGAAGAAGTGCGCATCGAGGCGTTGTATGCCTCGGTGGTGGGTGGTGCAGACGAGACCGTTTGGCAACTTATGAAGGTCACATGTGACGCTTCATGGGCCAACTACATGGGGGTTGTTTGCAACCCCGCTGCTGCGATATATGCGCGGCCGATGGTCTACGTTCAGTTCTTGGAGAGCACGGGGACATCCGGTGCGGGTGGTTCCGGTGAAGGTGAAGCTGCTAGTGAGGAGGAGCTTGCGTTGGTCTGCAGTTCTGGAGGAGACGTGGGCGATGGAGACTTGAGGGGGCGTGCGGTCAATTTTGAGCCCAACGAAGGGGCGGAGAGATGGTGGTCAGCTCGTATTGATTGTCACGAGTACCGACCAGGTGGATGAGGTGGAAAGCGAGGAGGACGTGGAAACAACTAGTTCGGAAGACGACGAAGACGGAGAAGCTGCTGCGGGGGGAGGTGCACTTGGTGGTTTTGTGACCACTGACATTGCTTACGTCCCCTCACGATTGGGCGACGTTGCGGCGACATCATTTGGTTCTCGCCACGTCCCGAGGGTGCCGAGTGGGGTTCAATGAGGACACCTGCTCCTAGGCGGCCGCTTTCCTAACAAGAGCGCCGCCTGACATGCTATTGCAAGATACGCCGTTAACATCGGACGGACGTATCGGTGCAGAGGTCCAACCCGACACGTACATCGTCGGTGTGTTGATGAATCTCGTCGGCCGCAAAGTCCGTGCGCGCAGAGGTTCACGCATCACGCCATGGGCTTCCGGATAACGGTCTTGAAGGACCACACATGCGAGTTAGCCGAGCCGCTATGACGTGCACCGCAACATGACGCCCTCGTATGTTGCGGCTTGATAAGCCACCTCGTCGCTGCAGATGTGTCCATTTCGCCAAAGCTCCTGTGCCGCGGATGTTGCCAATATGGTGGGATTCCCATCGGCTACAAGACGGCATGGCGTCGCGAAACGCAGGTTACGGAAGCGAATGTTCGCACATTCAAGAGGCTTACAACCTAGTACCAAGATTACTGCATCAAATCGCGGAATCTAATCCCGGGACGTACGTAAACAAGCTTGAGCGGGTGCATCCGACGGAGGGGCCCAATTGTTTTGTTCTTGAAAGGGTCTTTTGGGCCTTCCGTCAGGCGATCGAAGGGTTCAAACATTGTCGTCCCGTGCTCACGATGGATGGTACCTTCCTATATGGGAAGTGCAGGTACCATCCTCACCGCCAGTTGCGGCGTCACGAATGACCGCTTAGTCCCGTGGCGCTCGCAATTGTTGAGAGCGAGAACACGGAGAGTGGTTGTGGTTCTGTGCAATGTGAAGCAAAGCGGTCGTGCAAGATCGCCGGATGTATGTGTAATCTCGGATCGCAATGTCGGGTTGTTGTCTGCGTTGTGCATGATGCAAAATGGGGACGCAACGCCGCATCGGTGGAACGATGTTAGGAGCCGTTGGTGCATGAGGCATCTCGCGGCCAACTTCCACACAAGGTTTCGGAGCAAGGACCTCATGAAGATGTTCAAGAAGCTCTGCATGCAGAATCAAAGGAGGAAGTTCGAAGCGGTGTGGAGACAGCTCGATGAGGAGACCGGGAAGCATGTAAGGGACTCAGCGCATGCCGAGGGGACAGCGACTAGAGGTCGCGAGTTGGGGAGTTCACATAGTGGGTTAACTCGCACGCACTGACTGGAGAAATGGTCCCCGCCGCACGCGACACACGGACGGTGCAAGGTACGGGATCATGACGACCAACATGTCGGAGGTGTACAACGGTGTGCTCAAGGGTGTCCGATCTCTGCCGATCACTGCGATCGTGGAGGAGAGCTGGAACCGTACCATCGGATACTTTGTCAACAGAGCCATGATGGCCAAGAAGCATTTGGAGGACGGGAAGCAATTCTCCGAAGTAATGCATGCCTACATGGCGAATAAGATCAGCAAGGCTCGATCGCACGCCGCTCGTACCATGGATGGCGCCAGCGTGGTTCGAGATCGGGCTCGAGGAGAAGTGCGTGATGGGCCATGTTAGAGGATCGAAGCAGTGTCCGCACGATTGGTGAAGAAGCCGCGGCACCGCAACAAGCCGCAGCTTCTGCACAAACCATGCTCCCATGTGTACGCGGCATGCGCGGTGTGGCGGCAAGCCTCGGAGCGTTACATCTCCGAGTACTATGACATCCACCACCTGTATGCAACTTGGAGTGCTGAGTTCCATTCATACGGGCCGACACGCACTCTGAGGACCTTTGGTGGGGCGGTGAAGTGGGTGCCCAACGACGCACTAAAGCACCCGGCCGTGGAAGACGCAGTCCGGCGACGATCCGAACGACATGGACGACGGCCAGGCGCGCAACGAGTTCGCCGACCCGTTGCGGTGTGCAAGATCATGGGCACTCCATCACCGCTGCCCAAAGCAGACCTTAAGACAAGCAAAGGCACCGTAGTGAGGAAGATATAATTACTACGTCGTGATGTCGCTTGGTTATTTCAATGTCTTTGATGGACTCTGTTGTTGTTTATCCATGCCTTTATGTAGTACTTGTTAAGTTGTCCGGGTTTGTTGTTAACTCATTATGATCATATTGCATTGTTGAAATTTTTATCGTATGTCTTGCCTTATTTTCTGTGTCACATAATATGTTTTACATGCAACCGACATGTTGTTTCCCCTGCTGGCGGGAGATGGCGCAGCTCCGCTTGACGACGCGACGAGCCGCTTGACCCACGCCGATGTGGGACACCGTTGCGGGCGTGGTCCGCCGCGCCGGCCCTCCGAGCACGGGTCCGAGCGCCCCAGAGAGATGGCCCTTGACGAGCGCAGACGTCCCGAGCCGGAGACCGGCTCCCCTCGCCGGATGTTGGACCTCCCGCACGCTGCGCATTTGACGTGGCACTCCATGCTCGCTCGTGGACCGCTGGAGACCGGAGACTCACACCTTCCACTTCCGATGGGGAGATGACCATTACTCGAGGAGGGCGTGTCTACCATGTGTCTACCTCTGCGTGGTCTTCGGTAGTGCCCCTCCGAGCGGCGACCGGAAGGTCCGTTTGGTAGCATGATTTGGTGACGGTTCTGCTGCGAACGTCGGGTGTGCCACATTCTGGCCGCGCGGTACATGATCTCGCCCGAGCATGCGACTCGGGAGGAAGTGAGGACACATTTAATCGCGTACACTGTTGTTCTTGTTCGGATGGATCTGTTTCCTACCACGCAGGAGAGCTGCGTGTACCGAAGCTACATCCATCCGCATCTCTGGCGGGCGCTGGCCGACGAGGTTCCACAAGATGCTTGGGGCTCGCAGGTGCTGCGCCACCTACGAGGGTTGTGTGATGCTTGTCGCGCGCGACGGGTGAGGATCCTCGCGCGTGTGCTACGCCCTCCTCGATTATGGTCGGGAGCACTTTCCGGTCGGCCGACCGTACTTCGCGCAGCGTGCACCCTTACGGTGACCACCGAGCTTTACGGACGCTGCGAGGGACGACCCGCCGACGGGCCTCTGATGGGAACACGTTGGACACGTGCTACCCTAGGGTGGGCTAGGAGAGACCGAGGCGCGATACCCGAGTTCCATAACCTTTTGAGACTCTCCACGAGGGCGAGGTCATCCGTGGCCATGGGCAAAGACGGTTCCTTCACGACACGGCCCTGCTCGGATTATCGCCCCAAAGTGCATTACGGGCGAGGCACTCTGGATGACGACACGCCACTTGGTCTTCGCACATGGTCGGCGGTACAACCCGCGGCTGGTCATGAGGCAATTTGGCCTTTACCAGAGGTTCCACGCCACGGGGCGACCTCTCACGGCAAAGGCTCACCGGTATGTCATTATTTGGTGTTATTTTGAGGGCATTTTTGAGTAAGATTTTACGACATGTAAATTCAATTGCGAGCGGACGAGGAGAGGGCGGAGGCGGCGACGATCGAGGCGACATACAGCACCGGACGGCCGTGGATTGACGAGGTTACGACGGACGTGGTGCCGAGTTTCGCGGCTCGACATCCGTGACGTCTGCGACGTACTTGCGGTGGTGCGTTCGCGCACTAGGTGCGAAGCATCGGGCGGCCGCCAGCGTCGATGGGCGCCATGCGGACGACGTCGTACTAGCCGGTCGGACGGTCGGGCGGCCGCCTCGGCGAACGGTAAAACATTCTTCGCATAATTCTCGTTCGGCAACACTTTTCGCGACTTACTATCGGTTTTCGTGGCAAAGACTACCGCTTGGGCGTGTCCGCAACCACCGAAGCTATAGGCCGTGGAAACAACAACACAATGGATCGTATCATAGCGCGCGATGCGCGCGATGCGCGAGGATGTAATTTCGCGATTAGATCCATAACTTGTGGTCGCCACGGCGACGTTCACGTACATCTTCGCGTGCGTGGCGGTACCTTCCACCACCTCCGCCTCCGCACCTCCGTCGACCGCCCTCCGCACGCCCGTCGACTCGGAGTCGTCGAGCTACGGCCGCTTCGGCCCCGACCCGCCGAGCCACGGTATGTCATCCATCAATCGGTTCTTATCGTGAGTACCTTTCCATACACTCATTTGGACGTATCGACATTACCCTTTGTTCTTGCGGCGATTGCGAGGGGACAACTCTGCTGCAACCATCGTCATCACGGAGGAGGCGCGGGATCGACTTCTTCGCACGGCGTTCAATCACACCTCGGGGCGCGACCGCTGGTTGGCGACACGACGAGGGTACACGTGCAAAGACTACGGCTCGACCGGCAGAGGGTCCTCGTCAACACAACAGCCTACTCGGTACACGGAGCGTACTAACACCAATTTTCCGTCGTACAAAAGCAATGACTAACTCACCTGACGCTTCCGCGGGGCGAGCACGATGGGTGGGCGACATGCTCGGGCCTCACCGGACCGCCACGATGAGATCACCCCGCATTCGCCTCCCGAGCACGGGCCCCTACTACGCCTTCGAGGCGTCGCCACTCCGGACGAGTTCACATTCCACGAGGATCATCTACGCCGTCCAAGCGACGACCATGCGCCTAACTAATTTCATGGGCGTGTAAAACTTGTTACATAATGCCATCATGCATCTCGCCTTTACGATTTATGTAATGTCCATGTGCGTTCGCCTTTTCGATTTATGTACACAACATGTTATCTCAAATATTTAGTACTAACAACAATCAGTAACTCCGATTTAAACTTACTAAACCTTAAAGACATAACTCAATGTCGCCCCACGATACCTCCTCGGCCTGCTACCTCGCGGACGTGAATTTTCTTCAACCAAATTACAATTTACCAACAGCTATATATATGCATCATTTGGCTTCCATTCCACTCACTCTTGATTCCTCTTCTCCTTCCTTCCGTCTTAAGCGGATGTCTACGGCCTCATCAAACTTTCGAGTGAGCAGGCAATTAGAAGCACTAAGACAAAGACTTGGATTGCCCTCGTTGCGTGGATCCGGTGAATGTGTTCACCTCCCATACGCCAACGAATCCATCCCGAGTGTTCATGAAGTGTTCGAATCTTACGGTAACTTATGTCCGATCATCCCCATTGAACTTCTTTCCAAACATAATATTTTCACTTGTATTCCCAATTATTTTTATAGAACACAACATGTCGGTTACGGTGTGTGGTCGATGAAGCTATGCGTGAGGTTCGAGGCATTGCAATGCAAATTGCGACCTTGCAAGAGGACACACGTCGTGTGGTCGCATTTAAATCAAGTGCCTCGACCATCGGATGAACCGACGGAAAATAAAGATAGTGTTCTTAAAGGATTGGATGAAAGGATGGGAAGGGTTGAGAAATCGCTCTGTAAATTAGTTAACATGGCCACTTTGGTAATTTTCTTCTATTATTTCTTGTTCTTGCTAAGTAGAAGTTCGCTTTAATAAGATTGTAATATCAGTCTTTATCTATGCATCCTCGCACTACGTGATGTATGCCTTTGCGGCGTTGTGGTAGTATTTTGTATCATGTATGCGTCTATCTAATTCCGCTAGAACACTTTGCGTGTGAATTAATCAAACAATAATTTCTAAATCAGCGCGAAGTACCGCTATCTAATTTGCGAACTTCCGATTATCGCGTCTTGAGTACCGCTCCCAACAAGGCGGTAAGAACCACGCTTGTAGAAAATCACCTAAGTCCCAAAAGAGTGCTCTTTGCAAAAAAAATGTTCGCAGATTTTGGAAGTTCGCACGAGAGGTAGTTCCGCACTTATATCGTCGGAACTACCGATCATCCTAACAAAGCGCAGATGGCTTTCAAAACAACTTCAATTGTAAGCGACTTTTCGACCGAAATGACAAAGACTCGCAGAGTAAGACGTGACAACTCATCGCCCGCCCGACTTTTCGACGAAATGACAAAGACTGAGAGTAAGACGTGACAACTCATCGCCCGCCATTTTTCCGGCCAAATGACAAAGACTCTGCAGAGGAAGACGTGACAACTCATCGCCTCCGACTTTTCGGACCGAAATGACAAGACTCGCAGAGTAAGACATGATAACTCATCGCCTCGCCCGGCACCGGACGAAATGACAAAGACTCTGCAGAGTAAGACGTGACAACTCACTGCCTCGCCAGCTTTTCGGACCGAAATGACAGCACTCTGGAGAGTAAGACGTGACAACTCAACGCCGCCAATTTTTCCGACCAAATGACATCACTCTGCAGAGGAAGACATGATAACTCATCGCCTCGCTTTTTCGGACGAAATGACAAAGACTCTGCAGAGTAAGACGTGACAACTCAATGCCTCGCCGACTTTGGGCCGAAAATGACAAGACTGAGAGTAAGACGTGACAACTCACCGCCTCGCCAACTTTTAGACCGAATGACAAAGACTGCAGAGCAAGACGTGACAACTCAACGCAACAACCAGACAACACTCTGCCTCCGAGCTTTTTCTACCAAAAATACAAAGACTTAAAAAGGGCCATGACTACTCTCTGCGGAAAGATTAGACAACACTCGCCAACTACGCCATGCCAACCCTCCGCTTATAAAAGGAGGTGCAAGTCATCTACGAGAAAACCACACAACCAAACCAAACACTACACGAGCTTGCTTCACCACGCTGGGATGGACAACCTCAAGAAGCAATGGGACGAGATCCGTGATCTAGCAAGGGCTTCAAGCGCACGAGCCGAACAAGCTAGGGTCGCTGAGGCCCGGTCCAAGAAAGCAGCTTGCCAGATGGCGCTCTCCGCAATGAAACCAGCGCACCAAAGAACCCTTGTCGAACGCTCCAAACGAGCCTTCGCGCAACACCCGCCAGAGAGGAGACGCGCCCATCCGCTGGTGCAGGACACATGCAAGTTCTTCAAATCCAAGCACCGGCTCGGCCTCGGCATGCGTTCTTTGGGGATGTCCTAACTACTCCTCCGACTATCCCGACCGCCGTTGGGATCGAGCGCCATCGGCGGCGGTAAGGAGTACTAAAGAATATATCGCACCAATTCTATTTGAGTATGCACTAACAATCTCTCCGCTCACGCAGCCCCGGAGTCGCTATGTGGCTTCCGCAAGTGGATCGACCTAGAGATCCACCCACACGACCGATGGCACCGATTCGAGGAGTGGAATGCGAAAGGGACGCGAGATCCGGAGGAGGATCGCTCGGATCAAGAGCACAACGAGCGATCCGCCGGAGACTCGGGCCCATCTCGAGCGCGCAGCGCAGGAGGCGCGAGGCACGCGAGAGGAGCGAGAAAAGCGGAAATGGCGCCGAGGCCGAGCGGCGAGGACTACAATGCCGAGCTCGCAAGAAAGGGCAAATGGCCTCGGCCCACGCAGATGGTCGGGCTAGTCCGTAGTACTCCACCTCCTATTCGCCATGTTTTAACTATCCCCAAAGGCATGCGTTTACATGGTCTAAGCTCGTGTCGCGAGTTACCGTAGTAGTAGCGCCCATGGTAAAGTAATTAGCGAACCATCATGCGATGTGACCAAATGTAACGCGTGCTTCTCACCGCACGGGCCGCAATGTAGTTACGTGATGTGCCTCACCGAGCCATCAAAGTATAGCCATTCACATCGGTCTCGATTCGCTATGTTTTAGGGTTTCTCCGTAATCGCAACGCTCTAAGCCCTTTCGCTAAATTAATTTCCGTACTCGCTTTTCCGCACTCTACTATCACGTAAGAAATGTGATGGAGAACCATACTCGCACATTTCAAGTCACATGAATTCATGAAACCCTATTTCAAACGCCTCGCCCTAATTTTGAGACCTAAAACCCTCAATTTGTCGAGACAATTTCAGAGCATATAAAATTTTGTAAAATTTTACACAATCAAGTCCTTTGTGTAGGAGTATGGAAAAAAATTCATAATGTTTGGACCTCATTTGCTATATTATAAAATTCCTACAAACATTAAACTTTAAAGAATTTTGCAGAAAAAAAAGAATACATAAAATTTCAAAAAAATTACACAAGCATAAAAACTATGCCAGGAGGCTTCACAAAAAATTTCATAATTGTTTGAGCTCATTTTGTATATTTTAAAAATCTTTCAACAAATATTATTAATAACTTTTTTAAAAAAAAATTCAAAAAAATAAATATCAGCACGCAAGGCGGCACAAGTCTTGCCCCGTGCGATTGGTCTTGCCGGGCCCCACTGAGCAAGACCAAAGGTCTTGCCCTCGGGACGGCAAGATTAGTTCTTCGCCGACCGGACGGCAAAGACCTATTATGAAGGGGCTATTTTTGGAATTTTTAGATTTATGGGGCTATTTTTGGAATTTTTACTGCGCAATGGGGCTAATTGAGTCCACGTTTCGGAGTATTGTGTGCACATATGCACAAACCTCATCCGGTCCATCCACAACGTAATCAATGGCCCGATTTGGCCCCACCATGCGCGTTTGGCATTCTTCCGGGAAAAAAATCCCGCCAGCAACGCTTCTTCGCTTGCCCCCCGCGGCCCGATCCCCATTCGGTCCGTCACTAGGGTTTGGCACCGCCGCCCCCATTCATGCCGGTCCTTGCTTGCCGCTGCCCCCGTCAAGTCTCCGCGCAACGGCCCTGCCGGCCCATTTGCGCTGCGGCCAGACGCCCTCTGCCCCCGAGGTAAGCAACCGTCCTTCGCATCCCCTGCGCAGACGGCCCCTGCACCGCCGTCCCCTCCTCCATTCCCTTGCACAGAGTCCCCTTGCGCCTGCGCCGCACCGAGCGCAACCGCCGCCGACCAGGTCTCTAATGGTAATTAGGCGCCTAACCCCGCTCCCCCCCGGTCCATTCCCTTGCACGGAGTCCCCTCCCGCCCTTCCCTTTAACTGAGTCCCCTTACGCCTGCGCCACGCCGAGCGCAACCGCCGCCGACCAGGTCTCTACTAGTAATTGGGTGCCTAACCACCCCTCCATTCCCTTGCACGGAGTCCCCTCCCGCCCTTCCCTTGCACCGAGTCCCCTTGCGCCAACTGGGTGTACATGTGAATGGATTTCCTGTTCGAATATATTGTGTAGATGTCAATGGATTGTGCGAAGAAGGTGTTGCAGTCCGAGGCATCCGCCCCGGGGCCTTCTAGGGGGCTTCAGCTTGTGCCATGCCCAAAATGTGGTGAGAAGATGATTTGGATAGTGTGTAGGAGCTCGAAGAATCGAGGAAAAGAGTATTACAAATGCCCTAACAACATCGGTGTAAGTTTGTTTGAATACAAAACCTTATTTCTGGTTCGAGAACAATATATATGTTTCCAATCCAGTACAAAACCTTGCTATGTTTTTTGTGAAGTATGCTAGCGGTTGCGACACTTTCATGTGGAAAGATCAATATGAGATACATCTGGCTGGGTTGAAGTTCAGCAGTGCACACCGGACATATCCATTGGTTTCCCCTGTCGACGACAATGTGTTAGCACATTTAGCTGAAATGAACAAGTCGTTGGTCCAGATTAACAAGTCTATCCTGAAATCGGTGGCTGCACATGAGAAGTTTTAAATGGTTCTTGTTGCATGTTTAATGTTCTTCCTAGGATTATTCATTGCGAAGAATGTCAATTAAATGTGTAATGGCTATGTTGTTTCTATGAAATGGTCCTGGATCTATGAATTTTGGAGTGTTAGCAATGTTTGTATCCGGTTAGCAATGTAGTGTTCTATTTTCGATGTACGAAACATAATGTTTGTATCCTGTAAAAATTTTAGAGTGTTTGTCGGAGTGTTTGCAATGTTTCTGAACTAATTGTTGTACTAAATCTGAAATGGATTGGTTCACTACTGAATCGGCTTGCTGGAGCTGTACTAAACTGAACTGATTGTGTACAATGTGTTGTTACATTCGAAAATATGATATTGTGCATAGAAGCTGATACTGTACTGAATCTGAAATGGATTGGTTCACTGCTGGATTGGTTCCTCAATAGCTGTGAATCTGAAATGGATTGCTATACTGATTTGGCTAGCTGGAGCTTTACTGAACTAATTTGGCTAGCTGAAACTGACCTGATACTATTGCTGAACTGATACTATTACATTGTTGAACTGATACTATTGCTGAACTGGAAATTGGACAGATACTATTGCTGAACTGGAAACTGGTACTATCTACACTAGGCCACATTTCATTGCTGAACTGGAAACTGATACTATTGCTAAACTGGAAACTGATACTATCTACACTAGGCCACATTTCATCAGAAAACGTGACAACATGACTTCAATGAAAAGTGCAAGCATCTCAATTTTGTATATCAGTGCATTGTTTCACGGTTATATGACCCAAGCCAGCTTATATGAAATGACTTCAATGAAAAGTGCAACTTAAATGTATGGACAGATCACAAGTGAAGAAAAACTTAAATGTATGGACAGATCACAAGGGAAGAAAAACTTACATGTATTCAGTATGCTTCATAGAAACACAACCTGAACTAATCCTTCAGGCAATTCCATACTACATATTACAAGTCCATTACACAGAACATGTCCATTTCAAGTCCATACTACATAATACAAGTCCATACTACATATTACAAGTTGCTTAACATGCAGGGCACTTAAACAAAGCAAATATTACAACTCCTGCTAAGCCACCTCCTTTGCAGCCACCTACAAAGCAAATATGAATACTGAATATGTTAGACAATGAGTACTGGAACAAAATATCAATGGAATGCTATAAAAGGTAGTACAAGTCATACCAGAATTGCTTGCTTCCTTAAAGGGCAGTTGCGACTGTCGTGGGTGCCGATCTCATTGCATGTCCTACACATGCGAGCGGCATTTCCCTTAGACTTCTTCTGCTTGTTCTGCTCAGGCCGATTCCTCTTGCATTTCCCTCTAGTGAGATTGTCTGTTAGCGGCAATATATCGATCTGATTAGGGATGCCATACCCAAGATACGCTTCAACCTCCTCCACTCTACTTTGCTGTCGGGCAGGAATTTCCTGGTTTATCTCATGCATAAACCTTTTAAGTTTCCCTCTAGCAATCTACATATAAGGAAGTGAAGGACTAGCTCGATGTATCAAATCTTTCAAGTCCTTTCGCATCTCGGAAACCAACTTTTTAATTTCTTCCTCTGTGGGATCTTTGGGCTTCTCCTGAAGAACATTGCCATTCTCATCAAATACAACCTCCCTCTTGCAGTTAGCAGTCTAATTTTCCAAAATATAATGACTAGGAAGCTTATTCAGCAATGCACCTCGTAAAACAAGCATAATGTGGCGGCAAGGAATTCCATGAGTGCCAAACAATATGCACGAGCATTGAGCAATCATGGTGTTAGTGTCACATGTGACTTTTCTAACCTTCTTGCTAGCCTCATTCACCGTTGTTACTTTAAGGTCGCATACTTGTGACGTGCTCTCAACAACGCAGTTGTCCCTAGCAGCAATAACCTCCTTCTGAAACTTTGCGAACACCTCATGTGTGACATGAAGATATCCCTCCTAGTGCATCCAACATTCTTAAACCCACTCTCACTGACATGAAGATATTTAAAAGCCCTAGATGTCCCAATGCTAGCTTGATGGCATGCGAACAATGTGGTCTTAGCCTTCTCATTCGCTTGTCTATTAGAATGTATCAAGTGTTGCTTACTAGGTGAGACAAAATCATGATTATGCACTTCCACGAATGTCTCTAATCTGAACTTATTGTCCTTAGTCCGTTTGATACCAAACATGGCCTCACACCCACACCTACTCAATTTAGATTCATATGACCTCTTCAATTTGACCTCCAACTTGTCCTTACCTTTTTCTTCCTTCCACCACGCCTCGCACAATTTGTTCAAAGGATTTCGACAAAGAAGGTGATTCCACTGCAGCTTCTCCCCTCGTAAGGCGGTATCATTGCACTTCGTCGTAAAGATGGACATTTAGTTGATCATTGCTTCAGAGCGCCAAGATCGCGTAGAAACCGTGTTGAGTTTTTAGGCACATTCGTGGTCGACCCCAGATCTTGAGTGCACCTAAGACCAACATGAGGTCTAGGTTCGTTCCATCCGATAATTTTGGGCAAGATCGAGGACTTGGTTTTTCCGAGTTTTCGATTTTCGTCCTCATGCTCCGTTGGTCGTAACTTCCGCCGCCCCGAGGGTAGATCTCGTTTTCCTTTCGAGATAGCTACCATGGCGAGATCAAGATGTTATCGCACTTCGACTCGCTCTTCCATAGCAATCGGATCCGAAGAATAGGTGAGATCTTTGACTTGTTGAGTGACGAGAGCGTAGGGTAGATAGAGGTCAGATTGCTTGACTACTTCATCACATTCGCCGTGTTACTCAAGATTGGGTGCCAAAATCTCTGTTGATTCACCCGAGATCGAGACTTTACTGCTTGACTCGTGGTCGCCAATTTGGGAAGGAAAGGTCCGGATTGTAGACTCGGTTGTTCACGTCATATGACCGTGAGTCTCGTTGGTTTTCTTCCTAGCCCGCGCTCCGGTGATGAGACGATCACTTTGGAGATGCTTCATTTGGGCGCGTCATCGCTAAAGGTACCGTGAGCATTAATGATTCTTTTATTTTAAAAGATGTTGCCTTAGTAAGTAAGCCGCAGATAATCGCCGCTTTCTCGACTTACCGATAGCGGTTTCGAGGTGAGTTTTAAGAAAAACAATTGCAAAATTCTTGATTCTTGGGTAGTCTAGTTTATGGATTTCGATATGGGAGGATCTTTCGTGCTGATTTTTTGGATCCTCCGTGATCCTCTCCGATGTTTAATTGCTTCAATCCCGTGATTTGACTTTCGGCATAGGAGACTTGGTCATATAGGATTTGATCATCCGACCGAGTTAGCGGCCACGATCTCATTCGTGGTTTGCCAAACTCAAAATGGTCAAGGATCTTGTTTGTGCTCCTTGCGCACGGCAAAATGGTTGCCGCTTCACATCCTCCGCCATTCTGATGACTATGACGGATGCACTGTGTCAATCGCCCATATGGACCTGATGGGACCAAACTAGAGTGCGGTCGAGAGGAGGGAAGTGGTACGTACTTGTCGTGGTCGATGACTTCTCGAGGTATTCTTGGGTGTTTTTCTTAGCCTCAAGGATGAGACGTTTACTCTTTTCGTGGTCTTTTGGTAGGCTTTCGTTGAGCTCCCGGTGCATTACGAGCAATTCGACCGATAATGGCACCGAGTTCAAGAATTCCTACTTTGAGAGTTTTGTGGTGAGACAGTGTAGAGCACCGTTCTGCGTCTCCATACGCCCCCAACAAAATGGCGTTGTGGAGAGGAAGAACCGTACCTTGGTCGAGATGGCCAGACGATGCTTGATGAGTACTCTACACCTAGGAAGTTTTGGGTGAGGCAATTGCACGCTTGTCATGTTTCTAATGAGTTTTCTTGGACACTCTTGCATCGCACTTCTTATGAGTTGAGATATGGGCGAAACCCAGCGCCTCGCATTTTCGTGTGTTTGGTTGCAAGTGTTTTATTCTCAAGTCCGGGAACCTAGATAAGTTCGAGTCACGATCTTGTGATGGGATCTTTACGGGTTACTCGACTTCTTCTCGTGCCTATAGAGTCCAGGCTGCGAGTCTAGTAAATTGTTAGAGACTCAGGAGGTGACCTTCGATGAGGCCACCGGGACTAGGCACGATATCTCGAGTTCTTTAGAGCGATCGAGTCCATCTTTGTGGACGAAGAGGAAGACGGAGATGAAGGTTGTCTACGATCCAGCTTCTCCCTCCTCCTCTTGAGGTGCCTTCTTCCACCGCACCTCGAGGAGATCAGCCTTACCTTCGCTTCTTCCAAGCTAGTGGCTCTGTTCCTATCTCATCTCGCTAATGAGGTAGAGGCCACTTCTTCATCTCACCCCGACCTCCAAGACACATTCAAAGGACCATCCTTTGAGCGAGATAATTGGAGATCTCTTTGAGCGAGTCACTCGCTCAAAAGCGCTTGTCTCTATTCGTCTCCATTCTCGCCTTTGTTGCCTCGTTTGAGCCCAAAGACGTTTGTCATGCTCTTTCTGATGAGTCATGGACTAACGCCATGCACGAGGAATTGGAAAACTTTGAAAGGAACAAGGTTTGGTCCCTTGTTGAGCCCCCTCAAGGTCACAATATCATTGGGACCAAATGGGTGTTCAAAAACAAACAAAGTGAAGATGGGTTAGTCATTGAAACAAGGCTAGTTTGGTAGCTCGGGGTACTCTCAAGTTGAGGGTCTAGATTTCGAAGAGACCTTTGCCCCTGTAGCTAGACTTGAAGCCATTAGAATCCTGCTTGCCTTTGCAGCTTCTAAGGGTTTCAAGCTTTACCAGATGGATGTCAAGAGTGCCTTTCTCAATGGCCTTATTGAGGAAGAAGTCTATGTCAGACAACCTCCTGGTTTCGAGAACTCCAAATACCCTAACCATGTCTACAGGCTTTCCAAAGCTTTGTATGGACTCAAGCAGCTCCCGAGCTTGGTATGAAAGGCTTAAGTCCTATCTCACGAGCCATGGTTTTGAGATGGGTAAAATTGACAAGACCTTGTTCATTCGCCGTCTTGGGCGATCTTACGCTTCGTCGGATCTCGTGGATGACATTATCTTTGGCGGCTCCTCGCATGCTCGCTTCCCGGTTTTCCGATGTCATGAGCTCGGAGTTTGAAATGAGCATGATGGGCGAGTTGAGCTTCTTCCTTGGCTTCCAAATCAAGCAGACTGGAGGGTACCTTTCTTCATCAAGGTAAATACACTCGAGACCTCCTGAGCGTTCGACATGAATGATGGAAAGCCGATATCAACTCCAATGGCATCTACAATGCTCTGGATCCGATGAAGACGGCGAACTGTTGACCAAAAGGATTTCAGAGCATGATTGGCTCTCTTGTACCTCACAACCTCGAGACCGGACATACACTTTTCTCGTGTGTCTTTGTGCTCGGTTCGAGCTTCTCTCGCGTATCTCACCGTCGAGCGGTGAAGCGCATCTTCGTACCTTCGAGCTACCATTGACTATGGCATCTGGTACTCCTCCTCTTCTTGTCTATCTCTTAGAGCCTTCTCCGATGCAGACTTTCTTGGTCAGAGGATAGATAGGAAGAGCACTTCCGCACTTGCCAATTCATTGGCACTTCTCTCGCCTCCCGGTCGTCGAGGAAGCAATCGGTGTTGCGTGATCCACCGCAGAGGCCGAGCACGTTGTCGCACCCGATTCTTTGTAGTCAAGTGCTTTGATGGTCTCGACCGCAGGATTTGGGCTATCTATCGATTGCGCCCCACTCTTCTCGTGATAACACATCTGCGATTTGCATTGCCAAGAACCCAAGGCAACATTCTCGGACCAAGCATATTGATATCGATATCACTTTCTTGAGACCATGTAGAGAAGGGCGACATTGTGCTCTAGTTTGTGGAGAGTGAGCACCGGTTGGCGTGATATCTTCACTAAGCCTCTGGGCGGCTCTCGGTTTTCATTTCTGCGGGAGAGCTTGGGGTGGTTTGTCCTTACGGATCTTTGTGAGGGGAGCGTTGTGCTACAAGCTGTATTATATTATATTATATTATACGCTACTCCTTTACGGTTTCATTTCTTTTAATATTTGGGTCAAGTCCTTCCGGCATAGGTTAGAGTGTTTCTCTTGCCACATTGCTTTGATTGCCACTTCTTGTCTTGTGCTTCTAGGATCTTCGCTTATTAGTTGTCTCTTCCTCTCTAAGTAGAGCTTACTCACTTCTTATAGGTTCTAGCAGGGTCGGGCCACCCTTGGGTAGACAGGACGTTGTTTGCTCCTTAGTGTTTGTGTAGATCACCTAATAGTCCTAGAATCATACGGGGTAGATAAGAATCTGTCGGCGATAGTTTTTCTATATCTTTCTATGCTCTAAAGGACCGCCTTTTACGGTTTACTTATCGATTCTCGTTTTGTTCCCTTGGTTCAGGGGGAGTTATTCTTGGTTATTCCATATTCTTAATTGTGTCATAACTCAACCTAAATTAAAAGATGCATCTCATTCTGAAGGGAATCTGAATTTTTGTGTATTTCATCAAGCATTGCATGATAATCAAATGGAGCCTTGTTTATTATCCCTTATGATCTGTTTTCACTTTTTTTTTCATCTTGCCATGATTTATGCTAAACTGCTAGATCTATCATGACTTTTTATGTGTAGTTTAGTCTTTGACATGCTAAGGTATTTAAAAATGCTAAACTTGAATTAAAATCTTGTCATGATAGCTCTTGAGACTAGTCTGGTTAAAACTATCCTTTTATGATTTTCGCCATGTCAAGTAGGCTGAGTTGAGTCCTGAATCTCTTTTGAACTTTTGAGTAAGCTATGTCAGTTTGTTAAGAAACATGACTTATCTCTAATCACTAGTCTAAGAACTTCAAAAGCAAAAATGATCTCTTTTGTGCGAAAAAACTGATCTCACCAAATCTTTCTCATGAGACGGCTTGCCATTGCACTAGGCATGAACTCAGGGGGAGCCTTGGATGACCTAAGATCACCTCCTTAAGTCTGTTGCTTGGAGTGGTCGCATAAGGCTTGGGATCTAGCACATGGCTTTAAAAAAAAATGGTTGAAGCTCAGGAGGCAGTTGTGGATGGCACCTAGTCCAGAGCTTGCTTTACTGAGATAAAACCTTAAAGAGCCTTAAAATATAAAGTCTTCAAAAAAAAATGTGCTAAAATTGCTTATCATCAAAGAGACCAAGTTTTGGATAAAATGAGTCCTTCTTCAACTAGTAGCACTCTAAACTGTTCAGTATGAGTCTTCTTGGTTCAACTTAGATTATTTGACATGGCTTGCATCATCCTTGGATATCTTTAGCTAGACTTCAATCTTGACTTATTTGACCTGCTAAAGAACTGGACCATTAATCAGATTATGGACTTTCTGTCTTAGCTCTTCTACACATCGATTGTCATGATCTTGATAGCATTCTTCTGTGTTATGGCTTGGTGTAATTCTCTAATAGTCATTTTGGATAATCTACATGGCTCCTAATGCTTAAAATGAACATCATATAGTCTTTTCCTCCCTTTTCTACATATTGATGATTTTATTGCCAAAGGGGGAGAATGATTGTGAGAAAAAGCCTTCTGAAGAAAAGCCTTGAGTTTTGTGCGAAAATTGCTCTTTCATCTCATCTCAAGTCTTTCTTCTTTTGTTAACTTGGGTCTTGAGCTTAATTGCACTTGTTTAGACCTTGGTTGACTGGAATCTCAAACTCATCTTATGCTTTTTCGGTAATTGTCAATATACTCATCAAGGGGGAGATTGAGAGACCATGTGAGAGGTCCTCCACTCTGAGTGATGAGTATTTGACAAGTGTGTTGATTAGATTGAGAGTTGAGGTTTTTGGTTTGGACTATTTCTGGGCTGTGTCACGGAAATCGGAACTACCGCTATGTATGGAGCGGAAGTTCCGATTAATCGGAACTACCGGTGTTGGAAATAGGATCTTCCGATTTATCTGGGTTTTGCTCTCGGTTGAAGGAAATCGGAACTTCCGCACAAGGGGTAGCGGAGTGTCCGATATTTCTGACATTAAGTGTTCTCTCGAGATATCAAATCGAATTAAATATCGGGAAGTCGGTTGTTCGGATATCGGAAGTACCGATGTTGTTGAGCGGAACTTCGATATTCCCGACAATGCGGATGTTCGAAATCGGAACTTCCATCGTGGTAATTGGAACTTCCGATTGTGTCCGTAATCGCGCAGTAGAAGATTATTTTGTGGATTTTGATCTTGTATGAGTTTGAGTCTTATACAATTGTTGATGCTATGATATTGTGCAATGCTATGTGATGTGTTTTTGTCTGTGGTGACTGCAGGGCATCAAGATGGAGTCGTGGCGAGACACGTGGACCGGACTAGGCGCAGGAGGCGTTGAGGTCAGAACGGTCGGGATGTGTCGAAGACGGCGTGAATCTTGAAGCGGTTGCGAGTCGTGCACAACAAGGTGTCTGGAGGCTTCGGAAGGTGCGCAAAGGCGAAAGGGTCTTTTCGCAAAGCGGCAAAAGTGGAGGCGGTTTCGTTCGGGTGTAGCGGGCTTAATGGGTTGGAGGCCCATTAGCAAAGGCTATAAATAGGGGAGAACCCTGGAGTTAGGGTTAAGACTTTTAGTGAGAAAATTAGGGTTAGCTCTAAAAAGGATTTGTTTTGCTTTTTGAGAGCTTGTTGAGAGGGAGAGTATGATCTGAAATCTTATGTAATCATTCCTCTGTGTTTCCATCTGTAAACATTTGATATCTATCAATGAAACTCTGAGTTTTGATTACTTATTTATGTCCTCTTCCTTCTCTCTGTTCTTCTCTTGAATAGCTAGGGTTTTGATGTATCTCTTGATTCGTCTTATGAAATAGCTTGAATCTTCATATCTAGAATCGTTTTGATATTGCTAATCTATTATCAAAGTTTCATAAGCTGAGAATCGAGAATCGTACCTATTGTGAGTTTTGGTCTTTCTTGCCCCTTTCTCAAGAAATCCGTTTTTGGCTCGAGTATTGAATCTTTGTTTGCGATTCTTCTCCATGAGGTCAAGATGTTGCTTAGGATGATGTCCTGTGAAACTTGACCAGAGAAGAGCATTCAAGATTTAGCACTTTGGATTTTTGGGAAAAACCCGAGCGCACTGTTCTTCGGTCAGGACAATCGGAACTTCCGATTGTCCAAAGCGAACTATCGCAGCGGAACTTCCGCACTGAACCCCGGAACTTCCGGAGTGCGGAACTACCGCCGGGTAAAATCGGAACGTCCGATTTCTCCAGAACAGTCTGAAACTTCTGTTTTCGTTCTCTGATTTTGCTTCACTCTTCTTGAGATATCCAGAGGACTTTGTAGGTCTTATTTAATTACAGCAAAGGGGAGTTATTAATTTTAAAGCACCATTCACCCCCCCCCCTCTGTTGCCATTTCGGTCCTTCAGGGACACAGGCTTGTTGCCCCATGCGAGGCGGGTCTCTGTCGGATACCAGTTCACCCTAAACGCTAGTCTGCTGTCAGCACTTATCGACAGGTGGAGGTCCAAGACGCACACCTTACACTTTTGATGGGATGAGATGACAGTCACCTTGTAGGACGTCTCGCTCTTGACCGGTCTCCTAATCTGGGGTGAGCTACTTGCTCCGAGCCCTTCGAGTGCGGACTGGAAAGCCACGCTAGAGCAGGGTTCACCAACCTTTCATGGAGTGTGCATATGGTGTCCCCCAGACTTAGCTGAGGTAGTTCAGTCATTGCCCACAGGGTGCACCTGACGAGGTTGTTAGGATACACCTCGTTGCTTACCTTCTTCAGCCCTTTAGTTGGGTCTTGTTTCCAACCACACAGGGCAATTTATGCTACCCCAGCTTCATTCGCGTCGTCGAGTCATTGGTTGATGTGGGGGCTGGGCCGATGCTTCAGTACAGCTGGGGATCAGTCAGCTGGAGATCAGTCATTCTTTGCACCATATACCGGGGGTTGTGTGACGCTTCACAGCGCAGCACCGCTGCTACCCCTAGCCTGGCAGTCTGCTACATGCTCCTGCAGCTATGGAGTTGGGAGCACTTCCCTGTTGGGTGGACGTCCATCAAGAGAGCGGCGACCCTGTACGCCCCTCGATCGACACGATAGATGGGCCCACCATGGGCTTACAGTGGACTGCTGGCCGTCTGCGCTTGTCCAAGGACTGACCGACGAGGTGCTACTCGTTGTCCCACAATGAATTCGATACATTGCATGAGAGCGACATCATATGGAATCCATGGTATCCCGGGTTCGTGCACATGGTAGCGACGCACGAACTGTCCGTGCAATGCATCTGGGACGTAGCACTGTGGACGACGGACTGCCACCAGGTTTTCACACATATGTTGGAGCCTTACACGCTGAAGCGTGTATTGCAATAGTTTGGTACACACCAGGTTGTGCCCCCTCTCGGGTAGCAGGATCTTGTCACGAGCCGTACACCTGTAAGTCAAACTTCATTCGGGTAATGTTTACAGTCCTTACATATTCTTTTCTAACATCATTCCTTCTGAAAATGCAGGCAATCATACAGGGTGGACATATTTAGGGCTGGCGACCAGTCCAGCACGAGTTGACTACGGCATGAATAGAGAGGGCACACTTGGATGTCTCGCATGAGACCATGTAGCGTCCGTACGACGCTGAGACATACGGTGCATACATGGAGTGGTGCGTGCCACGGATGCGCGCAAGACTCACCCTTCCTCCACAGGAGCGTCCGGAGGAGGTGACAGCGGAGACGCACCGGCAGAGCCTTCGTTGCACGTACGATCATCACAACGCTTCATGGTATGACGATACCGTTAGGCACTTACAAGCTCTGGTCATTTCATTAACAATATTTGTACTCTTCATTGATGAACCTATTATGTATGTCACTACAGTTGGAGCAGGCGCTGCGACATCCATGACGCATCGGAGGCCGCTATCCGCAACCTAGACACAACATCAGTGGGGATGATGAAAACTTTGAAGTACGTCTACGCGGAGATGAGGAAGATAATAAAGACTTGGGGTGGGGTCGTTCGATGGACGATGTCCTGCGCATCGGGCAACAAGTAGGGGGGCGTGCTCACCCGCTAGGTCACTACGACCTAGCGAGTCCAGCCAGTGTCGTAGCATTCCCCGTCGGTCATACGCGGACCAGATCGGCAGGGATGTAAGTTATGTACAAATATACATTCTATTTTTTTTTGTTTTTCCTTACGTTTCGCTAACATCATGTCGTTCTCCCACCACAGGTCCATCAGATGCATCACTTGTACCGCCTGCATTCGGTATACAGACTAGCGCTCCCCCTCGGTCATCTGCACTACACATCTGAGAGGTGCGAGATTCTTAGTTTACGTCTAGAGTGCTTATTTCTACTAATATCATTTCGTCTTGCAGCCGTTAGTTGACCATGGGGGTGACGACCAGTTCAAGTCCACTAATGATGAGGATATGAGCCTCCCAACTCCTACCAGGGAGCAGTACACGGCGTTAGGGTATGGAGCATGACAGTCAGGGTTTGGAGCGTACGCAGGGCAGAGCTCCTCTGGATTCGCTGTCCCACCATACGTTCAAGGACAGAGCTCCTCTGGGTTGGCTACCACCCTGTACCTCCAAGGCCAAAGCTCATCCACACAACCGGAGTTGCAGCCATCGTGCCCCGGGAGTGATTTTATGGAGTCTGTCTCTCATAAATTCTTCAGAGGTGTCCCCCAGGTCGGCATACCTCATCACGATGACATGTACGCTTTCCAGACTCAGCCGACTGGTCCACCTCTGCCCACTCAACGGTCTCCATACCCTCTCCGAGCTGACACGCGCTCTCCGAACCAGCTCACGTATCCCACAGAGCATGCGCAACGCAAAACATCTAGGTGCACACGGAGGTAGCCGCAACGAGCAGAGGGTAGTGGCTCAGACGAGTGAGCCATATTATATTACGATATTATATTACGTGTGTAGTTCCTATGTTTTAATATATTTGTATTCATATTTTGTTTTGCTATTGTTGGACCGAAAAGGCGACTAGAGGGGGGGGGGTGAATAGGAGCACACTCACTTTTTCACAAATTATGAACTCAATACAATTTCACTCCAGTAGCTATTAGAAAGCTATGAAGATCAATATACCAGTACAGCGGAAGACTAGTATTGAATCCAATTAAATCCCTAAGCAATATAACAAAATCAACTAAGATTACCAAGACTCACAGCACGGGCGGTCTGACCGTTATACTCAACCGGTCGGACCGATTGCTCGCGGTCGACCGGCTTTGTCTTTGGCGGTCGGACCGCTCAAAATCGGTCGACCGGTGATGACGGGCGATCGACCGGCCGACTCGAACCGATCTGCTTGATAAAATCACCGATGACGAAGTTGCAATTAGATGAAACTTTTGATTCTCAACTCCAATCTTTATGAAACTTTGCACACACCTTCTATATGCTATTGAGGACCTATTCCAATCGAATATTATGATAATTCTTGGAACGATCTTGAGCAATTGTCAATTGATTAACAGGAGGTCTAAAACCGGGCAAGAACGAAAACTTGATCCTAAAGCTTGTTCGTGAGAGATTGATGATCAAGATGATGCTAGATAGATTCACACATATCACAGCAGGCTAATTCACGTGAAAGAATCAATCACAAACTCGCGGATCAAAGAAAGCCCTAAAATCACCAAATTGAAAGCAAGAACGAAAAGAAACTTATCTCAAGCAAACCTTGCATAGATTGATTTCGTGATTGAAGCTGGATTACATCCACACCATCATGGATCAGTAGACAATCAAGGATCACGAAATTCACCACAAACCATCAAGAGCCCTAGCCTCCACCTCAACTCCCCTAAAGACAATT
Organism: Hsuehochloa calcarea; assembly: GCA_036346395.1. Taxonomy (NCBI): domain Eukaryota; kingdom Viridiplantae; phylum Streptophyta; class Magnoliopsida; order Poales; family Poaceae; genus Hsuehochloa; species Hsuehochloa calcarea. Next base: position 35,178,522 of record CM070602.1, on the reverse strand, counting down.
AGGGTTTGAAACACAAAGAGGCGAGAGAGAAAGAGGTGCAGCCACCATCTCCTCCTATTTATAGTGGAGGCCTAAAACTCTTAGGGTTTGACTTAATTGGGCTCCCGTTAAGGCCCACTAACAAACGGGTCACACACGCACGCTTCGCAGCGCCGTCTTTAACTTTTGACCTAAACCGCTTCACCATGTGCCATGGATTCGCCAATAGGTCACCCTTGTCCATCTTGTGTCACGCTTGAGTCGTTGACCTCACCCGCATCGTCGATCGCTCGACCTCAACTCTTCAAGTCTAGTCCCGATTCTCCTCGCCGTTGACCGTTGTTGACCACCAAGCTACCGCACAACCACGCATAAGAAAACACGAATTCGGGAACAAGTTCTTCACAACTTGACCCATGTTAGTCAAAACATGCATCATGCAAATCATATGCCATGAAACCAATGACTTTGACCTAACAAATCAACATCGCCACGGTTGGCCGACGTTCAAGTAATTCATCGGTCCGACCGCTCCAGTGAGCGGTCGGACCGCCCATGGCGGTCGGACCGCTCCTCGTGAGCGGTCGGACCGCCACCAAGGACTTAGCCGAATTTCATACCCTCAAAACCGAAACCTTCGAAACTTAAATCCAATAGAACTTCTTCTTGGAGACTCCAAAAATTATGAGACCAAGTGCATTGGGATCCCTCACTTGCCTACAACACCTATTTTTGGCCCAGCTTATTTTGACAACTTTGGTCATCGCCGGTCCGACCGCCCCTCATGGCCGGTCCGACCGATTTGGGACCGGTCGGGCGCCTCGCCCAAGAAGCTCAGAACTTTGTCGAAAAACGCTGAAACGACAAACCGTAAACGCCATTGCCAATTGTCACATCATCCTAAGATCCGAACATATCCCCATGAAATCCACAATCTCCCCTTGATGAACACATTGGCAATTATCCAGAAAATGTAAGTAAGAGGTTTGAAAATGAGTTTACTCGCAGTTTTCGCACAAAGGCACAACTTGGTCCATAAGCAAGAAAAAGCAATGTAAATGACCAAGCTGGCATCAGAATAGTATAGGCATGTGAGACAAGGCAAAAGTAAGCATAAAAACTTTGATTTCCAGAAAATGGTCAAAATTCTCACATGAGGTCCATATGAAAGAACAATTGTTCAATTGACATATGATCATTGTGAGGATAAAAGAATGCAATTCAAGTTCGAATATACAATAAGACAATAAGAATGCAACTCAAGAACTCCCCTCACTATGATCCTCAATTTTCAAATTTTGATTTCTCCCCTTTGTATAAACTTCTCCCCAACAAAGAAATATCTTCTTATTAACACATCTTCTCCAAATAAAAATAGCAAAGAAATATAACACATCTTCTCCCAAAGAAATATCTTCTCATTAATTAACACATCTTCCCCTTTGACAATGGATTCATCAAGGAATCACGCCTTCCTCTCATCCGAGAGATAACCAATAGATGATAAAGAAAGAAGCGTAAATAAAAGAAGCATAAACATGGGTATGCAAGAAGTGCAATGGAGTGGCTTCATTTTGTATTTTTCAATTTGTGATTACAAGAAGCTTTGGAGATTACCCAAAAGAACAAGCTAGTATCTCTAATATTGCACAAACAAAGATATCAAGCCCTGACAGCGCTAGCAAGATCATGGTAAGACATATATATCAAAGCTAAGCACAAAGGCTCAAAAGTAAAGCGATGAGATTTGATCAATTTAAGCAACGCTTCAAAATCAAACAAGTTCATCAACAGGATCCTAAAGTGAAATTGGCCATGTCAAAATGTCAAAGTGAGATCAAAAATCTAACAAAGACCACATTAAGAGTCAATCAAGTCCCGTATTGAATCATTTTGCTCAATATTTTGTAAACGCCCATTTGTCAACATTTTTCTCATTTGCATTGAATATTGAAGTTGACTAATGATCTAACTTAGTGACAAGATCTGGACTAGGAGCCATCCACAAACTCATCCTAAGCTTGACCAAAAGTTGATTAAAGGTATATCTTAGTAAAGAAGATCATGGACTAGGAGCCATCCACAAACTCTTTCTAAGCTTCTACAAGGCGACAAATCTTGAGGTTCATGTCATTTCGACAAGCGGTCCCCATGAGATCGTCTGGTTCATCAAACTATCTCCAAGTTCATGTCATTTGACAAGCAGTCTCGTAAGAATAGTTTGGCACAATTTAAGCATAAGACGATCTTGATTCTCATTTTTCACAAGAGCAGTTTTTAGAATCTCAAGAACACAAAAGCTCAAGTAATGGTCAATTTTAGATCAAAGAGCTAACAAAGCAAATCTGACAGGGCCAATGTCACAAGAGGAGCACTAATTGCGCAACTCGCTAAAACATCCACAAATTGCAATTTCTTAGTTTGAGTTGTTTAAAAGGTTCTAGCTCATATAGCAAAGACTTAGCTACACATGTAAAAGCATGATAATTCTAGCAAGTCAAAGAACTAGACATGACATTGAGCAAGAATTGAAATACAAAAGCTCTAAAGGGTAATAGGCAAAGCTTCATCAATTTTTTTTTTAAAAAAGCAGAAAATCTTTTATTACAATGCATCTTTTTGGATTTTTCATACCATTTGTTGTAACCACTTGTTGGAGTTTTCATATGAATGCAATATGACACAATGAGATGCAATTAAAAAGCCTAAAAACCTAAAAAGTTCGAAAAGATCACTAAGTTCAGAAAAAGAACAATAAAAGACCAAAAGAACAAGAAAAGATTAGAAAAGGACAAACTCCCCCTCAAACCAACCCATAGGGATAAATTACCCCCAACGCACTTCTCAAGGTTGCAAACCTGGTTTGATCTAATGGCTTGGTAAGAATATCTGCCAATTAAGCATCGGACTCTACGAAGTGCATCACAATATCACCTTTTTCAACATGATCTTTAAGGAAGTGAAAGCGAATGTCTATATGCTTAGTCCTAGAATGTTGCACTGGGTTTTTAGCAATATTAATAGCAGAAGTGTTATCACAGAAAAGAGGAACACAAGCAAAGTTTAACCCATAATCTTTCAAAGTAGACGTCATCCACAAAATCAGCTCTGACAACTAGCAAAGACTACATACTCCGCCTCAAGAGATGGATTGTGCAATGTAAGACCGCTTCCTAGAAGACCAAGATACAAGAGAAGTGCCTAGGAAGTGACAGTGCACGAGGTACTCTTCCTATCTAACCGACACCGCAAAATCGAATCGAAAAACCTCTAATGGACAAAGTCAAGAGCAGAATACCAAATGCCATATAGGAGGGTAGAGTGTAAATACCGAATATGCGCTTAACGGCTTGGCGATGGGAAGTTCTCGAGGCGCTGAAATCTTGCACAAAGACATACCGTGAAGTGAATGTCGGTCTCGAGGCCGTCAAATCTGAAGGGAGCCGATCATGTTTGCGGTACTCGCGTTGATCCACGACTTCTCCTTCCTCATCTGGATCCAAAGCGATCGAAGTTGCCATGGGAGTGGAAATTGGCTTGCGATCACCCATGTTGAAGCGTTTTAGTAGATCTTTAGTGTACTTTCGTCGATGGATGAAAGTTCCTTCCTTGCATTGCTTGATTTGAAGTCCCAAAAAGTAATTAAGCTCTCCCATCATACTCATCTCAAATTCCCTGAACATAGTGTCGAAAAATTTGGAAACAAGAGCATTAGAGGAACCACCAAAATAATATCATCCACGTAAATTTGAGCAAGCAGAAGTCATTACCACGCCTAAGAATAAAAAGAGTTTTATCCACTTTACCCATCTCAAAGTCATTTTTAAGCAAGAAGGTCTTAAGTCTATCATACTGTGCTCTAGGGGCTTGTTTAAGACCATACAATGCTTTAGATAGCTTGAAAACACGATTTGGATATTTGGGATCCTCAAAGCCGGGGTTGCTTAACATACACTTCCTCATCTATGAAACCATTTAAAAGGCACTTTTAACATCCATCGATATAATTTAAAACCTTTTGATGCAGACAAATGCAAGCGAGAATGCGAATGGCTTCTAGTCTAGCAACAGAGCAAATGTCTCATCAAAATCTAACCCCTCAACTTGGTTTGAAACCACGAGCTACCAATCGGCTTTATTTCTAACCACGTAACCATCCTCACCTTGTTTATTCTTAAACACCCAACGGTTCCTATAACATTATGACAACTAGGAGGTTCTACTAGGTTCCAAACTTTGTTCCTTTCAAAATTCTCTAACTCTTCATGCATGGCATTTACCCGGCTAGAATCGGATAAAGCATGTGATATATCGCGGGGTTCAAAAGAAGCAACAAAAGCCGAATGAGAGTAGAGATTTGGATCATTATACAGAGCGAGTGACTCGCTCATATAGATTACCTATTATACATTCGGAGGATGTCTCGAATCGAAGTGGGAGCGCCGGGTGAGATGTCGTTTCTTCGATCTCCGCGGTGCTGCGATGATGATGATCGTGAGAGCCTCAAGCGAAGGTGAAGTAGGCGAGCGAGTTCTTGTATCAATATGGGCGCCTCGGCAGCAGATGAGGGAATGACATTAACCGTCCTCATCTTCCTCCACAAAAATACTCTCACACTGTAAATCATCAGTAGCAATTGATCTAGCTCGTGGCTAGTCTCATCAAAAGTGACATTACAAGTCTCTGAATAATGTTAGTCTCGAGATTAAAACTCGAAAACCCCTCGAATGAGCAGGATAACCCAGAAATACCCCATCAAAAGTTCTTGATTCAAATTTATCTAAGTTGCCTGTCTTAAGGATAAAATATTTTGATCCAAAAACTCGAAAATGCGAAACAGAGGGTTTTCTACCAAAACGAAGCTCATAAGGAGTCTTGCCTAAAGAAGGTCTCAAAAAGACACGATTGGCAATATGGCAAGCAGTAGCAATAGCTTCGGCCCAAAATCTCCTCGGTGTGCTATACTCATCTAGCATCGTCCTAGCCATTTCGACCAAGGTCCTATTCTTCCTTTCCACCACGCCATTTTGTTGAGGGACGTGTGGAGAGGAGAAGCGATGCTCAATACCACGCTTCGGCAAAAAGAAGCAAAGAAGCATTTTTGAACTCCGTGCCATTATCACTGCGAATCGCTCTCAAAGCACCAGGAAGCTCAGAAGCCAAACGAAGAACAAGGTCATGAAAATAACCAAAAGCTTCATCTTTTGAAGTAAGAAAGAACACCCAAGTATATCTAGAAAGATCATCAACTATAACAAGAATATACCATTTTCCACCGACTGACCGGACTCTAGCAGGACCAACAGTATCCATATGAAGCAACTGTCCTGGTCCGTCAGTCATAACCATAGTCCACGAAGGGTGTGAGGCGGCAACTTGTTTGCCATGCCTACTGTGGCGCATATCTGACATCCTTGCGACTTTGAGTTTGGGCAAGCCTCTCATGAGATCAAGGTTGCTAACTCGTGTCGATGATCAAAACCAATGTGCCCCAAAGCGTCGATGCCAAAGCCGTAAATCGAGAAGAAGATGTAAGCAAACATTTAAGAGATCCAAAGAAGAGATTCGAAAAATCGGCCCAAAAATTCTACCAACTCTAGAGATTCCAAACACAAGCTCACCAAGAGAATCAAGCACACGACAAGCATTTTTCTTAAAAAGTCTCATAACCATCATCAAGAAGTCGAGAAGCAGAAGGAGATTATACCTAAGCTTGTCCACAAGAGCGACATCCTTTAGAATGAATTTGTTGTTCACCCTAATTGATCCTGTTCCTTCAATTCGCCCTTGTGTATCATCTCCAAAGGTGATAAAGTCATCACCGTTGCTCGCGTGAAAGAGGTGAACCATTTTGAGTTCCGGTCATGTGGCGTGAACATCCGAGTCAACGAACCACGTGTTCTTCCCTTTCGCGGTAATCACGAAAATCAAGGAACAAAAGAACGATGTGTCTCAATATGGGGTTAGATAAACATGATTTAGGAATCGATCGAGACACACGTCTCGCAAGTAGTATACAAACCGAAGTACTATCCTTGATTTCATCTAACATTTGGTTATGAGCAATGTTTAAATTAAAATGAGACTTGAAGCGTCCATGGCGGTCGACCGGCGTTGGTGGCGGTCGACCGCGACCAAAGCGGTCGGGCCGGTGACCACCAATGATCAGACCGCCGATCGATAAACTTTAGAATTAGGATATCTAGACACATAATGATTTGCATGAGAGAAAAATCCTAATCCGTGTTTATTCTTTTCGGTGTTACCATGTCTCATAGAAGCTCTAGGTTGCATGAATGAAATTCTATCAAAATTTTTCCTATCATTTTTCAACCTCATGTGTAATTCAATCAAATGTCCACCTTTTTGCAATAAGTGCAATGGTACTTGGTACCACTAGAAGAAGCACTATTTGAATTAACACAAGGTTGGGCAAAACCTGCAGATTTAAAAGATGTTTTTGCGAGGTTGGGTTTTGAATTCAATTAAACCTTTTCCAAGACTTGAATGACTTTTGGGTTTGAATTATCTTGAAAAGAATTGAATCCTAAACCTTGCTTCTTATAAGGAGTTTTAGACTTGTCAAGAATCATGTTTAATTGTTTCTTACCTTTAGAAAATTTCTCTAATGTATCATGAAGGTAAGCATTTTCTTTACTCAAGTTAACACAAGCATCACAAGTTTTATCCATAGATTTCTCCTTATACAAAGCAATTTCAAGCTTAAGAGCGGAACAAGAAGCACAAGTAGTATTTTCAATATTGTCCTTAAGTTTAGCATATTTGACTCTAGCAGCTTCTAAGATATCTTTGATTTCACGTTCCTTTTCTAAACATGAAGTGCAAGGGCTAGAATCAAACACATCAAAAGCAATCAATTTACTAGATTCTAAACATTTTTCACAAGGAGCACTTTTAATTTCATTTAGTTCAGATCTAGCATTCTCAAGTTGTTGTACGAAATATTATGAGCAGTTTGTAACTTAGTAATTTCGAGTGCATAGCATGACAAGATAAACATTCATCGAGTTCAAGAGTCTTAGCATTTTAAGCTCTACTTTCAGTTTGTTAATCTTTGACTCTAATTTCTTATTTTTGTCATAACAAATTCTAGCGCTTCATCTTGACTAAGCAATTGCTCAACTATAGAATCATATTTAGCGTAAAGCTCATCATAAGAAAAAGATACCTCATCATCATCAATGTAAATCCGTGTCGACCATGAAGCACATGCCGTGAAGTCTTTGGCCTTCCCTTTCTTTTTACCTTGAGGATCTCCTCCTCCTTGTCCTCCTCACTCCCGGTATCCACATCGCTCAAGGATTGATCCTCAAAAGCGGCAAGGACCCGGTGAGCAGCCTTCACAAGCTTATTAGCCTCATACCTTGATTTGTTAAAGGAGGCTTCTTCCAAGTCGGCTTTCCTTCCTTATGATTGCTCTTACCTTTCGACTTGGGGCAATTTGCCCGGATATGATTGAGCTCACCACATTCATAGCATGTCACGGACCACCTCTCTTTTTGTTTCTCACATTATTGTAGGCCCGTGTGAATTTTTTAGCTAGAAGAGCTAACTCTGTTTCAGGAATACTTTCAAGCTCCTCTTCATGAATAGCAGATAAACAAGCAAATGAAAATCCAGAAGAAGATTCAAAAGAGTCATCAAAAGCCTTTTGAGAGGATCGCTACCAAAGCTAAATTATCTTTCTTAGGATGATCAACTCTTTTAATTTCATGAGTCTTGAGTTTACTATAAAGCAATTCTAAAGTAAGACTTGAAAGATCAACATTTTCTTCTATAGCAGTAGCCTTCATCTCCCACTCCTTGGTGTTGATTGCAGCCAAGAGATGGGTGGCATTTTCAGATTGAGAATATTCAATATCAACAGCTTTCATTTGATTAATTACTTTATTAAAGCGATGAAAATGTCATCGATGCTCTCTCAGACGCATCTCGAATTTATTGTATTCACGCTTGTAAACTGTTTGGCGCACCTTTTTGATTTGGGACGAACCCTCATGATATGTTTCGAGAGTGTTCCAAATTTCATCTGTGGTTGAAAGATTGCAAATTCTATCATATTCTTGTCTACCAAGTGCACCATATAAAAGATTCTTAGCCTTATTGTTGTTAGCCAAAAGAATTGCAGAAGTAGGTGTAGCAATTTCAGGAATAACCAGCGGGGCTCTAACTACATCCCAAATAGCTTGTCCCTCGCTCTCAAGAAAAACGCGCATACGATTCTTCCAATAGGCATAGTCGTGCCCATCGAAGATATGCGGTTTAGTAGAAAACTTATCCATCGCCAAAGTTCAGTGACCGGTTAAGATCAAGATTGAACTAACCGGGCTCTGATACCACTTGTTGGACCGAAAAGGCGACTAGAGGGGGGGGGTGAATAGGAGCACACTCACTTTTTCACAAATTATGAACTCAATACAATTACACTCCAGTAGCTATTAGAAAGCTATGAAGATCAATATACCAGTACAGCGGAAGACTAGTATTAAATCCAATTAAACCCCTAAGCAATATAACAAAATCAACTAAGATTACCAAGACTCACAGCACGGGCGGTCTGACCGTTATACTCAACCGGTCGGACCGATTGCCTGGCGGTCTGACCGGCTTTGTGCTAGCGGTCGGACCGCTCCAAAATCGGTCTGACCGGTGATGACGGGCGGTCTGACCGGCCGACTCCAGAACCGATCCGCAGCGATAAAATCGGCCGATGACGAAGTTGCAATTAGATGAAACTTTTGATTCTCAACTCCAATATTTATGAAACTTTGCACACACCTTCTATATGCTATTGAGGACCTATTCCAATCGAATATTATGATAATTCTTGGAACGATCTTGAGCAATTGTCAATTGATTAACGGAGGTCTAAAACGGGCAAGAACGAAAACTTGATCCTAAAGCTTGTTCGTGAGAGATTGATGATCAAGATGATGCTAGATAGATTCACACATATCACAAAGAAAGCTAATTCACGTGAAAGAATCAATCACAAACTCGCGGATCAAAGAAAGCCCTAAAATCACCAAATTGAAAGCAAGAACGAAAAGAAACTTATCTCAAGCAAACCTTGCATAGATTGATTTCGTGATTGAAGCTGGATTACATCCACACCATCATGGATCAGTAGACAATCAAGGATCACGAAATTCACCACAAACCATCAAGAGCCCTAGCCTCCACCTCAACTCCCCTAAAGACAATTAGGGTTTGAAACACAAAGAGGCGAGAGAGAAAGAGGTGCAGCCACCATCTCCTCCTATTTATAGTGGAGGCCTAAAACTCTTAGGGTTTGACTTAATTGGGCTCCCGTTAAGGCCCACTAACAAACGGGTCACACACGCACGCTTCGCGAAGCGCCGTCTTTAACTTTTGACCTAAACCGCTTCACCATGTGCCATGGATTCGCCAATAGGTCACCCTTGTCCATCTTGTGTCACGCTTGAGTCGTTGACCTCACCCGGCATCGTCGATCGCTCGGACCTCAACTCTTCAAGTCTAGTCCCGATTCTCCTCGCCGTTGACCGTCGTTGACCACCAAGCTACCTGCACAACCACAGACAAGAAAACACGAATTCGGGAACAAGTTCTTCACAACTTGACCCATGTTAGTCAAAACATGCATCATGCAAATCATATGCCATGAAACCAATGACTTTGACCTAACAAATCAACATCGCCACGGTTGGCCGACGTTCAAGTAATTCGGGTCGACCGCTCCGGGTGAGCGGTCGGACCGCCCCATGGCGGTTGGACCGCTCCACGTGAGCCGTCGGACCGCCACCAAGGACTTAGCGAATTTCATACCTCAAAACCGAAACCTATATATTTGTACGCGTATTTTGGTTGTTATGTGTGTACTCCTCCGCCATATTGTATATCAACATCTCCAATGGAGTTGCAATATAATTTTATTTCTCTATACATTCCAAGTCACATGAAATTATGATACCCTAATTTCTGAAACTTAAAATCCAAATTTTCGCGACCTAAATCCTAAATTTTCAAGACAATTCCAGAACACATATAAAATTGTCGAAACATTACACAGTCAAGTCCATTGCATGAATAGCCTTCAAAATAAAATTCATAATTTTTGGAGTTTATTTTCTACATTTAAAAATTTGTACAAACCGTACACTTATCTGAAATTGCGAGAAAAATTATGAAGGAATAAAATTATAGAAAATTTACATAAGCAAGTACACTGTGTCGGGAGGCTCTACATAAAATTTTATAATTTTTAGAACTCATTTGCTATATTTTAAAATTCCTACAAATAACACGAAGTCCTAACCTAATTTCGAGGTAAACCCTAATCCAGGACACGTGGTGGGCAGAGTGCGTTCATGCACGGTGGCCGTGTATGAACAATCATGCACGGTGGCGCATGGTGACCATGGGAGCAATGACGCCATATTTGCAAAAATAATAATTGAAGATGATCATTAGTGTAAATACAAGATAAAAAGTTACCAATACGATTTAAAAAAAATCCCAAATAGGTCGTGTTAGGTCTATTCTATGTAAGGCCGAGGTAAGTATGCTGCCGGCTAGCCCAGTTCGTGTAGCTCTCTGTACAAGATGGCCTAGCCACGTTTAGGCCAGAAATGGAGCTGGAGCAAACTCATAAGTCATGCATCATCGCTCAAACGTGGCTGACAGGCCGGCCCGTATTGTAACCCACCTGACACATTTCTGTGCTAAGCAGGCCTCACTTCCGTCTAAAAAAACCCCTCACCGGATAGATAGAGGTGCATAGGGAGGTTTATGCTTCAGGTAATTAAATTTTTTTAAATCCATAGATCACCTTTTTTTAGTTGTAGAATTCAGATCTAATAGATACCATAAGTTTTCATGTTGAGACAAAAAAATCTAAACTATACAAAAGTAAATGTATGTGAACCTCAAAATACAAAAAAAAAAATCTAAACTAGACAAAAGTAAATTTAGCTGAACCCTACAAATACAAATGCAAAAACAAAAATAAATAGAACTAAAAGTGACAGTAGAGTTGTGCTAAAATTGTACATCACTTGATACTGCAATTTTATGATTAGTATTGTATAATTGTAAGTAATTGATCGATAAAAAAATTAGGTAACTGAAAATTAGCAAATTAGCTCGTAAAACCTAACTCTGTAGTGTGTCTGAAAAAAAAAGCTGACCGTCGTTGAGAAACGGTTTGGCTAACTTGCAGATATCCGCTCGATCTTGACCACCCAGCGTACGCCATGCAGGGCCGTTTGATGCCACTCCCAAGCACAGCATCGTCGCCGAGGCAGTAACTCCCGAATCTATAAACCTCTTATCTCCTCAGCCCTCAGACCCTAACTGTCGAGCACCAAATAACCAAGCCTGAGCACCACTGGCTCCAGGGGCATTATCGCCCCAACCGTTGACCACTACGTCCACTATACTGTCGCGTCTGGAAGTCGAGGTGCCCAGGTGAAAGTTGGAACCTCGAGTTGAAAGTTGGGATTTCGAGTCACAGGTTCTAAATCCCAAGTCGAGTGGTTTGAGAATCGTGAGTTAAAAGCTTGAATTAATTTGTTGCAAGTATTTTTCCTAAAAATACTTGCAAATTATTATAAGATGGGATTGGAGATGTTCACTATAAATGCCAAATGTACTAAAAATGAGTATGTTCAGTTGTACCCTTCTGATTCTAAATATAAGTCGTTTTTAGTATTGATACGGTCTTCAAGCTGACATTTTGACCATCAATTTCTATAAAAATATATATTGTTTCCAATATTAATAAATATATACCGAGGAGAGCAACCTAGCAACTAGCTCCATCTTTCTCGTCAGGGGGTCATCCTATTCCGACCTTTCTACGTACGTGCTCTCGAGTGTTGACCTGCATGCACCATGAACTGCACGATCGAGTGTCGTCGCCACAACGTACCCACAGGTAGGTTTGACGAGTAACATAATACTGTTCTCGAAGCAGTGCACGCCACCATATATACCATGCATATGCGCTTTGGGTAGAGCAGTGCTACATGTCCCGAATATGCTACGCGTGCAGGTGCACCAAAGCACGTCGGCGTCGATCCATATATAATAGGTGTCTAGGCGAGCTAGCCAGACCCCACCACTCAGCCTCTCGTGCGCACGCACACGTACGCAGTCGATCGGCGCGGACATGGTTGTGTGAGATAATACTCGAATTCAAGTTTGAAAATAGGGGGCCCACCTGTCATTGCCACGAGACGGAAGGTGAACGGCGTGGTTCAATCGATTTCAACGAATCATGTGGTACAACATTTCAATGGAATAATCCATTCTGCGGAATGGTTTGGTCCTGGACCGTTTGGTTCCATTCAGGGAACCAAACACGTGAACAACCCCATTACCTGTACCGAATGGTTCAGGACCACATGATTCAATGGAACCAAACAAACCCTATCTCCATTCCTCGCTAGTCCAGCTAGCTAGCTCTATCCACCTATCCATTCGTCGTGGCCTTGTTGAGCTAGCTCCTGGTCTTTGGCTGAATTGATATATTTTTCATTTGGAATAGCAAAAGTAGCTCTTGCTCATATGAACCCAAAGTGGGGCTACCTAGGGTGGCCGACCACCATATAGGCCAAGTCGGCCAATATATTACACAACCTGTGGGCCAACAATAGGTGATGCAACGCCATGACATGTAGACTTAGTACGACCCAGTGAAGTAGAAGTAGCTCGGCTCGTAGGAGTAGAAGTAGTTCGACCCAATTGGGGGAGTAGGAGTTGGATCAGCCGGAGGCCCAATTTGTAAATATGAAATTGAAGTAGGCAAAAGTCCAATTGGAGAAGATGTGATTAAAGTAAAGGATACAGTGCAGTAGGTCGAAGTAGTGGTTGCATCCTTATAGTTGATGTCCTCATCACGCACTATACTGGATACAAATTAGGGAGAGGGAGGTGTGTGAGTGTGGCTAAAATCTATTATAGGTATAAATATGAAGTATTCAACCCAATTATCAGTTTGTATGTCTAATACACCCACATACACACAAGGTGTTTGGAGAAAATAATAGGTGTTCAAGTAAACATACTACTACAAAAAGGCTAATACTAGACGCCTCATCACAGACGGTTGACCAAAACCGTCTGTATTAAATACAATCACAGATGGTTTTGGTTTAGCGACCGTCTATGTTATTGGTTGCGCTAAAAATCGTCTATGAAGAACTAATATCACAGACAGTTCTTGTTCAGAACCGTCTATGATACTACTAAATTCACATACGGTTATTTATTGGAACCGTATGTAATTATAAATAATTGATTAATCGATTTCGACCGTTCCTGATCGGGCTAGATTGATATTTTAAAGTGGTCGAATTGAAGTTGTTTCCCCAACAAAAGAAAGCAGAAGATATGTAATCCGGTAGGCACCTTGTTCCGTATCATGTGTAACTTTACTGTTTTGACGTGTAACTTTCGATCAATAGAAGAATGCATAAGTACTTCACGTGATCGATCGATCGGAAGTTACACATCATAGACAGTAAAGTGCTTACATAATTGTAGGGATATGATCTCCTACCAATTTCTTTAAGACTTCAAATCCATAGACCAAATCGACTTTCTAACCACCTAAATTGAAGTAGTGGATCGATCATTAATAGATTTTGTTCTTTTCATGCACAGTGGTCTCCCTTTCATCAAGATACTTCGTAGGCTTGAAGGCTTCCTGTGGACTCCTGGAGCCTAGAAGGCATTCGAAGACCTAAAAGCCTACTTGGCAGCCCCTTCGCTCCTCACAAGTCCAAGACCAGGGGACGTACTACTCTTGTACCTCGTTGCAACCCCTGTCGCAATGAGCGCCGTCCTCGTCAAGGAGAAAGGAGTTCAGCACCCGGTATATTATGTCAGCGAAGCTCTGGTAGGCGCAATGACAAGGTACACAGAAATAGAGAAAATATGCTATTCTCTACTCATGGCCTCAAGAAAGCTTCGTCACTACTTCTTGGGACATTCTATCACCGTTCCAACAAGCTACCCCCTCAATGAGGTGATGGGGAACAAAGAGGCCACAGGAAGAATAGCAAAATGGGCCACAGAACTAGCACCTTTCCCAGCCTCGTGGGGAGGACTTATATCAAATCTCAGGTCCTTGTCGATTTCGTGGCTGAATGGGCTACATCCCCAGTCGACCATGAAGCACCAGCAAGCAACCCGAACACCTCTAGCGAGCATTGGACGTTATACTTCGATGGATCCAAGCATTTGTCGGGAGGGGGTGCAGGGGGTCATTTTGGTAAGCCGGAAGGAAGGCACTAGAGTACGCGGCTCACTTATCCTTCAACCCCACAAACAATATGACTGAATATGAAGCATTACTCTAGGGTCTACGTCTCGCTAAGGCCATGGGGGTCCGACACCTCCTCATCTTAGGGGATTCCCAGTTGGTCGTCAATCAGGTGGATAAAACATACCAGTGCCTCGATCAAAAAATGGCCAAATACTTGGACAAAGTAAGGAAGATGGAATACGACTTTGTCGGACTTGAAGCTCGTCGAATCCCCTGCGGAGATAATCACCGAGCAGACCGTCTGGCTCGTGCCACAGGCTCTTAGGAACCCATTCCTCCATAAGTATTCTTTGAAGTGCTGAAAACGCCATTAGTGGAATAAGCATCCGATCCTGAACTACCTCCAGAGGTCAACGAGACTTCAGCCCATCCTCCCTCCTAGATGACTCCTATTATCAAGTGCATACAGGGAGAAGAGGAGCCTGAGAATGCAGTAATGGCCTGTAGGCTACTCTCCAAAGCCAAGGCTTATGTGATTATTGAAGGAAAGCTTTACAAGCGCAGAGCATCCGCCCTTCTCAAGTGTGTCACAAGAGAAGAAGGCATTTCACTTCTCCTTGATGTGCATGAGGGCCTCCGCGGTTCTTACATTGCGCCAAGGGCAACCACGGCCAAAACACTTCGGCAAGACTTCTATTGGCCCACGATGGTGCAAGATGCCCTCAACGTTCTCAGGAAATGCGAGGGGTGCCAAAGGATGGCAACCAACTACAATGCTCCCGCTAATCCCATTTGCACTATACCAATCACCTGGCCTTTTGCCCGATGGGGAATGGACCTGCTTGGGTCATTGCCACCAGGCAAGGGGGGCTACAACCATGTGGTGGTATTAGTGGATTACTTCACCAAGTGGGTGGAGGCAGAACCCCTAGCCTTCATCACATCTCATTCCGTGCAAAAGTTCTTTAGGAAGAATATCGTGTGTCGCTTTGGGGTTCCCAAGGAACTCATAGTGGACAACGGCACTCAGTTTGATGTCATTTCCTTCAGAGATTTATGCAACTCCATTGGGACCACCCTCTGCTTTGCATCGGTAGCTCACCCAAAAACCAACGAGGCTGTGGAAAGAGCTAATGGGCTAATCCTGCAAGGCATGCGACGTCGCCTAGAGGCAAGTGTCCTTAAACAAGGAACCTGGGCGGAGGAGCTCCTCAGCGTCCTATGGGGATTGCGCATGACCCCAGTCGTGCCACGGGGAGGACTCCGTTCTCCCTCGTGTACGGGGCATAAGCTATCCTCTCTGCTGAGATCCACCATCGCTCCCTCCGGGTTGAAATGGTCTCAGGGCCATCACCCGCTAACTTCACCCAAAACGAGGACAACCACAGGATTGAGGTAGACTTCATTGAAGAAATCCGAGACCAAGCCCTCCTTAGGCATGCTGCTTACGAGCAGGAGGCTGCCCGGTTCTACAATAGCAGGGTGAAGGAACGCACCTTCCTCCTCGGTGACCTTGTACTAAAAAAGGTCACCAACCTGACGGCTCAAGGAAAGCTCCACCCCAAGTGGGAAGGCCCCTACCGTGTCTCTTCGGTCCTAGGGTCCGGTGCTTACCAACTTGCTACTCTGGAGGACAAGCGACTGAAGCATGCATGGAATGCGGATAAGCTCCGCAAGTTTTACGCTTAAGACTCTATTGTATGCCCTATGTGGCACCTATCAATGTGTAAACACCATCTTGCTCAATGCAATTATGACATGATTACAGGTAATCCCTTAACACGCAGCTATTAAGGGGTAGGCTTGTTCTGTGTATGTCTTCCCAAATATATGCTCGTCGGGAATTGAAAGGTTTGTCTTCTAACACGTTGCTGTTAGAAGGCCGCTTTCTAACACACTATTGTTAGAGGGTTACACCATTTCAGGAGATCGTCTTATTAGCATGCTTGCAACTAACTCTAAGAAGTTGCTCCTAACACGCTGCTGTTAAGGGGATGTCCTTACCTGCTAATCTCATAAGTATCTCTCGAGACGCTCAAGCTATCATTAACCCTTCACTTACGAAAGGTACCACCTCCGTGGTGCATAGGGCGCACGACCCGTGGTCTCCCCTAACAAAAGACCGAAGCGGCTTGGGCATCCGTCGCCTCCGCTATGGCGGCTCGTCATGCTAGACCCAGGGCGCAAGTGACGGCTCGGGCCTAGCACTCGAGTCTGTGGATGTGCTATGGAACAGTCCCCCTTCAGCCTCCAGGCTATACGCCGAATGACCTCCGGGTCACCCGCCTTGCTCCAAAGAAGGAGAAGGATAACAATGCCTAACATAATTCGCATCCCCTCGGGAACGAAATGCCTATGAGTAAAGCGCTCGTGCAAACTAAAAACCTTTACAGGTCCTGAGAGATATCCCCTCTCAGTGGGCACGGAAGCGTGCCCTTATTACATTTGGTATACCAAAAGGCCTCGCAAGCAAAGCACCTACACCTTCCTAAAGGTGTCTAAAGCTCCCTGTCGCCTCGCCCGGATAAGACCGAGGCGAAAGGGGAACCTATCTGGGGATTTAAACACCCCGCAAGGACCATACCCACTGCGAAGTAGTCCGCCCTCCGCGGGCTGTCCTCATGAGGCAGGGTTCGGTCGACTGGGTGCTCGGCCCCTCTGCGCGCAACACTTATATTTGATGCCAATCACCTTCTTAAACATGTCATGAATAAAGCATAACATCGTCTTATCATTTTCATAAAAAGGTGCAAATGCAAACATAACCATGCTCTTGCATTGGAGGCTATGTGATCTAAGTCATATGGTTGTGTGAATAACTTGTTTAGACTGTGTGTCCTTTGTGAAAATAAATATTAAATTATTATTATTGATTTGTTTTAAATATTATTCTCAATCTATTATTCATATTCAATTGCAAATGTTGCCTTATACAAAATAACCACAGAAGCTATTCCTTTGGAATAAACCATCATCTATAAGTTGCATTCTGTGGTATGACTTGTAAGTACGGTTGTGTACTCATGCTTGCTTCAAACAATCAATAGAAGTGGAGGAGTCTTCGCCTGCATTTGAGGAGTTCTACGAAGGTTCTGATCGTTAGGATCTTGATCCCAGTCGATTGCCTGTGCTGAATTGATGGGATTCCGCTGAGTTAAACTTTGTTCCGCTGCTGCTATTTTATTTATTGTCAGCCCTGCGTGGCTTAATAAATGTAAACTCGACCAAAAGGTCAAAACTATTATTTTATATTCAAATTGGTCGTTTATTCTATTAATCGTCTTGTGTGGATCGATATTCATCTATGTTAATACTGTGTGCACTAGTGTAATCCTTAACTAGTGTAGAACACACAGAGGGTTCAGAATTGCATTTTTGGGTCCCGACAGGTAGCTTCTCATGGCTTTTATGTGTTTGAGTTTTTGTGTTTGCCGCTGGAGTTTACAAAAATTACACATCTCGTACTAGGTATAAAAATCCAACCTCAGTATCCGCCATCCTCCGTCGGTCTTCACCGCGTTCTCCGCTGTCTCCATCGATGTCACGCCTCCACCTGGCGCCGCCGCCTCTGTCCTCCACACTGGACCATTGCCCTACTCGTCACTGACCAACTGTTCCTTGTCCCCCAACGGTTGCACTACTGCAGCACCTCCTCCGCATGAGGGTGCATGTTATTACCATGTGTGCTGTGATAGTATTGTGGTGCTTGGCCTCTAGATGAGAAAATTTGGACCGAATGTTGCTATTTCTGAACTTCAATCTTTGTCCAATCATTGCTACATGTTCATGCTCACTTTGTGTTGTTGGTTGAAGATTATTACTTACGTGGATCATATGAATTGGCACCGCATGTTACTATCATTTCACTGGGTATAAACTCAATTGTTTAATGTAGTATGTTTAATGCCTAAATTTACATTTCCATGAGAATATGCAAATAAAATTAAATCACATACACTAATAATGTCTCTCAAATGGCATCAAATGAGCCATCGAGGCACATATGAATTGGCACCGCATGTTACTATCATTTCACTTGGTATAAATTCAATTGTTTAATGTAGTATGTTTAATGCCCAAATTTACATTTCCATGAAAATATTCAAATAAAATTGTGGATATCATGGGGATATGCTCCTGATCTTAGGATGATGTGACAATTAGCAATGACGTTAAAGGTTTATCGTTTCACGTGTTTTCGGCAATGTTGGCATGCTGTCAGGTCTCTGGCGGTCTGACTGGCCGTAGCGGCGGTCCAACCGGCCACCCCTGGCGGTCGGACCAGCCAGTGGCAGTTCGATCGGCCATAGCGGGTCGGATCGGCCAATTTCTAAAGGTGGTGTTTTGAGCTGGGCCAAAAATAGAGGTTGCAGGAAACAGAGGGGATTCTATTGCACTTGGTCTCCTAATTTTTGGAGTCTCCAGTCAAAAGTTCTATTGGTTTGGAAATTCCAGTAGGGTTCAGATTTTCAGGGGCTTAATTTGTCTAAGTCCCATCTAGCGGTCAGACCGACCAATAGGTGGTGGTCAGACCGGCCAGGTTGGGCGATCAGACCGGCCATGGTGGTGGTCTGACCGGTTTTCACTTGGATCGTCGTTCTTCGTGGCGGCGATGTTTGGTTTTAGGTCAAAGTCATTAGTTTCAGTGCATATGTGTTGCATGATGAATGTTTTGACTAACATGGGTCAAGTTGTGAAGAACTTGTTCCCGGATTCGTTTTGCTTGTCTATTGGTGTGTAGGTTGCTTGGTGGTCAACGACGGTCAACGACGAGTATGGTCGGGACTAGGCTTGGAGAGCTGAGGTCCAGAACTATCGACGATGTCGGGTGAGGTCAATAAACTCAAGCGTAGTGCAGAATGGACAAGGGTGACCTATTGGCCAACCCGCGGCGCAAGATGGCGCAAGGTGAAGCTGATTAGGTCAAGAGGCGATAAAGACGACGCGTTAAAATGCGTGCATATGTGACCCGTTTGTTTTGAGCCTTAACGGGAGCCCAATTGAGTCAAACTTCTAGATGGTCTAAGCCTCCACTGTAAATATAGGAGGGAGGTGACTGCACCCCCTTTTCAACTCTTTCATTGTTTTGAAACCCTAATTTGCTTAGGGAGAGGACATGTGGAGGTTAGACTTCTAGAGAGTTTTGATTTGATTTCGTGCTCATAGATTGAGCTTTGTCATCCATTGATGGAGTGGCTGTAAACCCAAATCATATCAAATCAATCCAAAGAAAGTTTGATCAAAGTTTTGTCTCTTTGCTTTCGTTCTCTCTATTTGATGATTTTAAGTCTTTCTTTGATCCGTGAGTTTTTGCTTGATTTTTCTTCATGTGATCTAGCTTGCTGTGACATGTGGGAACATATCTAGGATCATCTTGATCATCAATCACCCATAAGTAATATTTTGGATCTAGTTTTTGTTTTTACTCGGTTTTGAACCATCCTCCTCTCAAACGGAAAAGGATCATAATTCTTTCAAGAATTTTCACAATCTTCGATTGGAATAGGTTTCTGACATCATAGAGAAGGTGTGTTCCATGTTTCATCGAGTTTGGAGTTGTAGATCAAAAGTTACATCTATTTGCAACTTCGCTCTTCGGGCTGTTCGATCTGTTCTTCAAGCCGGCAGTCCGACCGCCAGGGTCACCGGTCCGACCGCCAGGGATCAACGGTCCGACCGCCATTTACCCAGTGGTCAAACCGCCCAACACTTGTTTTTAGCTTCTGTTGATTTTCGTTGTTTTGCTTGGGGGTTAAATTGGATTCAATACTAGTCTTCCGCTGTACTGGTATATTGATCTTCATAGCTTCTATAACTATTAGAGTAAAATCTTATTGAATCAATTATTTATAAAAAAGTGAGTGTGCTCCTATTCACCCCCCTCTAGTCGCCTTTTCGGTCCAACAAAAATTAAATCACATACACTAATAATTTCTCTTAAATGGCATCAAATGAGCCATCAATTGCCTCGATGGCATTTCACAACTCATAACAGCTAGCCAGCCTAATTATAAATTAGATTGTCAAACATCAAATTTCTTTAACTCAGTGATTCAGCCCAACTGAAATTGCTTTTCAAAAAAGCTGCACCCATCTCAAACATAACCAAAGGAGAACGAGGCTTCGAACCTAAGGCGTGGTTTTGACCATAGCTTTTGTGTTGCTACGTACCGACTAGAACCAACTAAGGGCATCTCTAATAGTTAAAGATAACATTATCTCTAACATATGTTACATTATGTTTAGAGACAACATCTCCAATATATAGTCTCTAACACACTTTTCAAGATTTATATTTTATAATTTTCCTTTGGAACGGGCCCACATGTCACCTTGAGTAGATTAATGTATCATATCTTGTTTCATATTATCCTATTTTATTTCGCGTGCACGACAGCCTCTTCCGAAGAGACGACACATGCTCTCCCTCATCCCCCCTCTACTCCTCGTATGATTTTATTAATATGGTATAGCTAAGAGATGACAATAAATATACTATTGAAGATACCCTAATATGGTTCAATTTGTCACGTTAACGCATTCAACACGTATGATTTAGATTCCCTTGACCTGATTCTTGAAAAGTTTGTTTCTTGAGAGGTCAGAACAGTTAACTACATCTTAAAGCTTCAATTCCCATAACATCACTACGAAGATATACTTATATAAATAACTCATCAAACCTGCGGTTGGTGAGAATCGTAATAGGCTGTACCCCGGTTGGCTATTATTGAGAAGTTCAACAACTATCTTGAGGGATTACGCCGGTGCGAGGATGAGAGGCTGAGAGCGCAGATGTAACGAGCTGCTCCTAAAACGAAACCTGGTCCCCGACGGACGCCATCTCGGCCCATACTACTACTACTGACTTTTGCCGCTCCTATCGCATGTGTTCATTAAAAATGGGAGTATACTACTGACTTTTGTTTGTGTGGGTTAGCATTCAGAAATGGGAGTGGGAATGGAAGCAAGTGAAAGCATGTACAGTTCTTGTGAGTTAGCACACACCAAATTGGAGAGGAGGTGGAGGAAAGGTTTCAGATGGAAGTAAAGTTGAAAATACCAGCTGGGAGGCAATTGAGTGCCGCAGGGTAACGCTGATTTGAGTGGAATTTTACCAATTTCAATTATTTAATTGGCGTTCTGTTGAGTGCCGCTCTTTAAAGTGGCAGTTTATCAAAAAGAAAAAAAAATCATTTTTATGCAAGAGGTGGTAGGAAGTAATTTTGATTCCTAATAAACCGTAGCACGGCACACTTTCCTCTGGAATGTATAATTATTACATTGAGCAAACTAAGCATAAAAAAGTGAGTTTAACCCCACTTTCATCTGGTGTGATGTCGAAGGAAGATAATGGTGATACGTGTGGTTTGAGAGAGAATTTATAAGCTCGTGAGTCAAGAAGCTTCCCCTATTGTTTTCCTCCGCACTGGGAATTTCGCGTGTGCTGGAGAATGCACTGAACAGTGTGCGGCAATTATTTTTACATATCCCGGGTCCAATTTTCGTGGCTTGGAGAAAGAATGTGACATAACATGATACATGTATTGAACGGAACAAGGTTTAGGCTAATTTTGGCTAATATGACACCTTTTTGGTGTGTATCTGCAGTATGGATCATTCACGAGCCGTATTTTCAATATTGGCACCAATGTTGTACGACCGCCCTACGGACGCCTCACCGTGTTCGCCACTCAGCCTGTTGCCGTGCGACAACGCCTCCCGTGCCGCCACGTACCCTCCTAGCAGCCACCTTAGCCAGCCCGCCGCCACCTCGGTCGTTGCCGCACCGTGCGGCAACGGCCCTTGGCCTGCCAGGTATTAAGGTTTAGTTAATGATGGTTAGTTAGTTAGGGTAGTTAGGTTAGTTAGCGTTAGTGATTAGGGTTTTTGTGGCGGTTTGTACGAATTTTTGAATATAGCAAATGAGTTTAAAAAATTATAAAATTTTATGTGGAGTCACCCGACATAGTGTACTTGTTTGTACAAATTTGACATAATTTTATTCGTTAAGAATTTTTCTTGCTATTTCATATTAGTGTCCTATTTGTATGAATTTGTAAATGTAGAAATTGAGCTGCAAAAATTATGAATTTTATTTTGAAGGCTCCTTACGCAATGTACTTGATTGTGTACTGTTTGGACAATTTGATATGTGTTCTAGATTTATCTCGAAAATTTAGGATTTAGATCGTGCAAATTTGGATTTTAGGATTTGAAAATTAGGGTTTCATGATTTTATATGACTTGGAATGTATGGGAAAAAAAGCTGCATTGCAACTCCATTAGAGATATCGATATACAATATGGCGCAGAAGTACACACATAATAACCAAAATACACGTACAAATATAGCAAAATAAAATATAAATACAAATATACCCAAACATAATCGGGGATACAATATGGCTCACTCGTCTAAGCCATTTCTCTTTGCCTGCTGCGGCTGCGTTCGCGTACGTGGCCTGGTCTTGCGTCGAACATCTCCTGTGGAATACGTCCACTGGTCTGGAGAGCACGTATCGGTTCGGAGGGGGGTACGAAGACTGTTGAGTGGGCGGAGGTGGAGGTGGTCTAGTAGGCTGACTCTGGCCTAGCAGAGCCTGCTAGGCGTACATGTCGTCGTGATGAGGTATACCATCTTGGGGGGACACCTCCGAAGAATTGATTAATGACAAAATCCATAAAATCACTCCCAGGGTACGATGTCTGCAACTCCAGTTGCACGGATAAGCTCTGTCCTTGGACGTACAGGGTTCTGGTGTACCTGGAGGAGATCTGGCTTTGAACGTACGGCAGGGCGGCGAACATAGAGGAACTCAACCCTACATACACTCCAAACCCTGGCTGCCATTTGTTCGTACTCTAGCGTCATGTACTGCTCCCTAACAAGAACCGGAAACCGGTATCCTCATCATCGGTTGACATGAACTGGGCATCATCCCCATGGCCAACTGAAGGCTGCTAGGTGGAACGATTTAGTATAAATAAACATTCTGGACGTAAACTGAGAACCTCGTACCTCCCAGATGTACAATGTAGATCATCGAGGGGGAGCGCCAGTCTGTGTATTGGGTGCAGACGATAGAAGTGATTCATCGCGGAAAAATGACATGTTTCTAATGGAACACAAGTTACAATAAAAAAAAACAAAACGTAGATTTGTACATAACTTACCTTCCTGCCGACCTGGGTAGCGGAAGACTGACGGAGAATGCTACGACACCGGCCTGACTCGCTAGGCCATGGTCACCAAGCGGGTGACAACTGCAGCTCAAGTTTTTTATCAGCTTCTTCGACTGCGCCGAGATGCACTTCAAATTTTTTTGATTTCTTGCAAGTGTTGTGCCTGGGTTGTGGATGGTGGCCTGTGATGCGCTTAAGATGCGGTGCACCCACTTGAACTATAGTGATATATATAACAGGTTTATTAACGAAATGTACAAATAGTGTCTTACGGTGTCATCACACCACGAAGCGCTGGGACAATCGTACGCGCGACAGAGGATCCGCGGGCACTAACTAAACTGCCTCAACCAAGTCCGGGGGACACCATATACACGCTCCGGGTGAGGTTGGCCAAACCGCTACTCCAGCTCGGCCATCCAGTCCACACCCGAAGGGCTCGGAACAAGCGGCTCACTTTGGATTGGGAGACCGGTCAAGAGCGAGATGTCTTGCAGGGTCATCATCTTACCTCACCGAAAGGGGAAGGTGTGTGTCTTGGGCCTCCCCCTCTCAACAAGTGCTGACAGCAGGCTCGCGTCTAGGATGATCCGACGTCCAACGGACACCAGCCTCACAAAGGGCAAATAACCCGTGTCCCGGGAGGATAGCGACATAGCGATTGTCCTGTTCCCAGTAGTCCCTCCCCGCCCAAAGCACCAGGGGCAGAGGGCCATCGGCATCACTAGTGATCCACAGCTTGCACCGGTGGTTCTCATCGTAGAAGTGTTCAAGAAGCTCTAGGAGAGATATGGCTTGCAACACATGTAATAGGGGGAACATTAGTGAGAAGGTGGCTAATGACCATAAAATATTATATATTAAACATGCTAGCTTTTTAATTGCAGAGTAGTTTTCCTAGGGTGATAAGCTATATGATAAGCTAGCTTAATAAGATTATGCTCCTCTGTTCTTCGTTGAATGCATTTCTTATTATTTTATTTCACTTTATGACCAAACTAACACTACAAATTAATGTATACTAATTTACTAATTAATTACTACTACTTATTTCATAACTAATTAACATCATAAATTAAAAATTACGACCAAACTACCTAGCAAACAACGATGGTAAATAATGCTGAAATATCTCCAAATATATAATCGACAGAGCAAGAGAGCGAGCGACTGCAAAATAAACGAGCCGAAGAGTGAGCGAGAGAGCAACCGACTGCGAAAATGAGAGAGAACGAGCGAGTGAGATAGGGAAACTTAATCGCCCTCGCTCGCTATTTATAGCCTATCTAGTTCTCTCATTTCTCTCTCGCATCATATGTATGCACATGCATGAGGCATGGATTAGACAGGGAATGGATGGACTTGATGGGAGGGAGTGAACGGGAGGAGTGCTTTCGCTGGAAAAGCACTTCATGCGTCAGCTGGTCAGGAGCCCCTATATATTCCGAACGACATGTCTCTCCTTTTCCTAGGTATTTTTTGTCTTGTGAGAACGACAAAGGACACTGATACGAAATAGCGAGAAATTTTTTGAATGAATAAAATTATGACAAATTCACATAAGCAAGTACATTGTGTTGGAAAACTCCACATAAAATTTCATAATTTTTTAAACTCATTTATTGTATTTAAAAATTCGTACAAACTATTGTGAAACCCTAATCACCAACCCTAACTAACCTAACTAACCTAACTACCCTAACTAACTAACTAACCTAACTCATCACTAACTAAACCCTAACACATGGCGGGCCCAGGGGCATTGCTGGCACGGCCGAGGTGGAGGCGCGTGGCAGCGGGCTAGTTGAGGTGGCTGCCGGGAGGGCACGTGGCGGTGAAGGATCTAGACCCACCATTATGAGTTAATGGAGTGTTTTGGTGATTAATGACAGATCTAATTGTGAGACTAACCTTTCCATTGTTATTTAGTGCATAGTCTCGTTTGGATAGAATGGTGAAATTCAACGAGGTATGCGATCGATATCTTAATCTTATTTATTGTTGCATTCCTCGGTTCCAAAATATAGGTTAAACTCAACTATAAGTTGAACTTGAATATGTGCATATGATCTTATTACACATTTGTGTATGCACACATTTAGGGGGAGTTTTATTCTATATTTTGTGGTTCTATTAGTATTGATCCATATTCCATTCTCCACATATATTTGGGATCTTTACTTTGAAACAAATCTCTTGAGTCTACAAAACTTGTGTAGTTCTTGTATACTCATGTTAGAGTATATATAACTTGTGTAGTTCATATATACTCAATTGTTCTCTCATTTATTTACAATAAATTTATGAGTAATTAAGTGATTATCATCAATTACCAAAGAGGGAAAGATTGAAGTATCTTATCCCACTATTATGAGTTAATGGTATGGTGTGGAACTAACATTTTCCATGAGTTGGAAAAATAGGTTATGTTCCAGGATGATGAAGACTTAGGATGATCATGAGTTGATCATCAAGTCAAGATTTAAGAAGTGCATGCATCATGTGTTGATGCATGTGAAGAGCTTGAAGATGAAGAAATCATAATGTGTTGATGATGTTCAAGACAAGATCCCGAAGCAAAAGAAGATCATCATGTGTTGATGATTGTCGAAGTCAAGGACCCGGACTTGAAGTGTTAATGTGCGTCATCAAGCTTCAAGAAGATGCAAGGCAAAGGTATGACTAGGTAGGGCTAAGGATGTGTTCCTAGTCTTTTACTGGTCTTGGTGTTTGGTTGGTAGACCGGATTGATAGTATAGGATTGTCGTACTATTAAGAGGGGTCTTGCCCAGTAGTTTGAGTTAGTCATGTGTTGATAGCTCATTATGCTTGCTCTAGCTCATCTATGCATGGAGCTATTATTTGCGAATGTGTTTTGCAAATAGCCGAGGCTCATGTATTTAATCTTTGTAGCATGGGACTATACTTTGCAAATGTGTTTTGCAAATGGATGAAGTCCATGCACCTTAGCCTTGTGGTATGATGCTGTTATTTGCTAATGTGTTTTGCAAATAGTTGATGCTCATGTTTGATTTCTTGTAGCATGTGACTTAAGTTTGCAAATGTGTTTTGCAAATGGTGTGAGTCCGTACACCCCATTCCTTATGATATGATTCTAAAAGTTTACAAATGTGTTTTGCAACTTGTTAGGAATCAGGTTCTTGATCCTTGTTGGCATGGCTTGTCAATTGGCAAATGTATTTTGCAATTGAAGTTGTTGAAAAAGTCGTTGATGTGCTCTGTCAAGATAATCGGAAGTTTCGACATTGTAAGTGCGGAAGTTCCGATTATCGGAAGCTCCGGAAATTCGGCGGAATGTTTTTTCAGAGAGTGCCCTTTTTGGGACTTAGCCGATTTTCCGGATGTGCGGTAGTTCCGGCGTTGTATGTGCGGAAGTTCTGATTTAATCGCGGAACGTTTTTTCCAGAGAAGTACCATTTTGGGACTTAGCCAAAATTTGGAGGTGCGGTAGTTCCACTATGTGTTGTGCGGAACTTTCGAAGATCGAAACTTTCGCAACTTGGTTGGCGGTAGTTCCGCACTAAAATTCCAACGGCTAGTTTCTCGTCTGAAATAGCCGTTGCTGTGCTTTTCTCTAAGGTGCGGTAGTTCCGGCCAATACCTGGTGGAACTTTCGATTTCCCTGATTTTTAGGGACTTTGCTTCCAACGGCTAGTTTTTGTGTGTGGGCTATATATACCCACCTTAGCCGGTTGTGGAAGGTTGCTGGTGTTATTGTGAACCTCTATTGAGTTCCTTGAGCTAAAGAGCAAGACTCTCCTTTCATTTGTGCATGTGTTGCACTTAGTGAGTGTGGAGAGCAAACCCTAAGTACATTTGTTGCCTTAGGTGGTGGATTGTGTATCCACTTGAGCTTAGACACTTGATTAGTTCAAGTGAGAGTTGAGATTTATTCTCTTGGTGTTTGCCGACACCTAGACGGCGTGGAGGCGTCGTGCTAAGTGACCTTCTCAAGAAGCTTGTGAGAAGGCCCGACGATTGTGAGTGGTTTGGTGCTCGCCATCTCCGGAGCGGAGGAAGAGCAACCATAGTGGAGCGAGGTGTGTGCTCATTTGAGGAGCCGATCCAAGTGGTTGGACTTACCTCGGAGGTGTTTGGCTTAATTAGTGGAGCCGGTCCAACGCGGGTTGGGCTTACCTCAACGTGGATTAGGGGAGACCGGCAAGTCTCCGAACACCACGGTAAAAACATTGTTGTGTCATTGTGGTTTGCAATTCTTGTGTTTTACTTTGAGCAATTTACATACTTGCTTTAATTGCTTATTCATCTTTGTATGATTGCTATCATTGAATTGTATTCATATTGTTGGTGCACTTAGTTGAGCCTAATTGATTTAGGTTTTAATTGTGCAAAACCATTTGTTATTAGCTTCCTCATTCTTAAGTGGTTTTAGCGCAAAATTTTTTAAAACCACCTATTCACCCCCCTCTAGTCGGCCACCTCGATCTTCAGGCGGGGCGAGAGGCGTTGTCGCACGGCTGCTGTGTGGCAGCAGGCTATGTGGTGGGCGGGGAGAGGCCCCTGCACGGCGGTTGTGCAGCTATAGGTGCTAATACCGCAAATACAACTCGCGGGTGGTCTATATCGCAAATACGTGTCAAAATGTGCTATATTGGCCCAAATTTCGGTGTAGGCTTCTCGGGATGGTATCTTTCCTAGATTTATTTTGGTGGCATAGGAATACTTAAATATTAAATTCCCCTCCTGATGCTGCACACGAGATGTGAACATAATCATATCCAGTGCTACCAGTGCTAAGGATCCAAATAGCCATGAAAAGTTATAAAACAATCGTTAAGGTACGTTACAATATAATCTATCGTATCACAAAATTTCAAATCTAAATTTAATCTACACATTAAGAAGCAAAAAAAGACAAATTTTTTTTTGCTAAAGAGGGGATCCGGAATAAAAAAGGAAAGGTGATTTTCTTATATGCCATCGAAAGTTTACCTCATCCCTTATATATCACTCGTTGTCCCACTAATGTATGGGTCCGGACCCACCATGTTAGAGATAACAAGGAATTTCGCTAAAAAAATCAGCGATAGGCAAGGAATTAATCCAAAAGGAAAATATAATGGTAATGTTCACTGAAATTTGTTTTCTTGCTTCTCGATGTGTAGATCGAATTTAGATTTGAAATGTTTATAGCATGGTAGATTTTATTGTAACCCATCTATATTCAGGGACACAGCTTTGCCGCGGCCAATGTCGTAGCAAAAGAAGGCTAGACAGTAAGAGAGAGGACCTCTAGTATCCTCGGAGTGACCAGAGAATTCTCGGAGAGGAGACCAGTTACCAGGAAAAGTGTATATTAATTGCTCCAAAAAAATAGATATATCTCATTACATGGGGATGTGACTATTTATAGCCTCCTAACAGGGCAGTTGATATCACTACCCTACCCGTAAAAAGATCCTATGTGTCTAGGGGTTGCACATGCTTTTCCTGTCCCTACGCTGATGTGACGGTGGCCCGATCTTCCGAAAGGTACTGATAAGTCGATTGTGGAGAACACGACATTGATGATCCAAAGGCTTCGACCAAAACAGATCGAACCCCTCGCAATCACTATACCACTGCTCCGATGGTTATCAACAGTGCTGAACGCGGTTGGCCTCGCCAAGAAGGCTATCTCCTGCAAGCGAATCGAGAACAAAAGCAAGAGAGTAGAAGATGTAATCTGAAATTGTATTGCGAATAAAGATTAAGTTCACAAGTTGGGGTTCCTCAACCGAACGTGCGGTGAGACTGCTAAGCAGAATAATCTCTTAAGAAAAACCTACTGAAAACTAAAGGGGTGCGACCTCCTTAAATAGGGGAGGGGGAAGCCGTACTTATCTAAGGAAAAAGAGGTGATACTATTCATGGTACTGTTCACATAAACAGCACGTGCCGGTTAATTGGACCTTGCACATCATTCATGGCAGCAGCAAGAGGAGTGTTCATATCAGTATAAGTGATGTCCTCATCATACGTGTAGCCTCTGGCCCATGGTGGATCCTCTTGGGCTTGGTTCACCAGGTTGGTGCGCCTGGTCCACTAGCGTCCGAGGCACCTCGTGGGGTATCGGACACCCTCGGACCGAGGGGGCCCCGGGCGCCCTTCACCTCTCCTGAGGTGGTCCCGGATGAGCTGTGGCTCTTGGGCTTGCGGTGCTCTGGTGGCCCTCCAGTGGTCTTCGGGCGTCACCCAAAGCATCCCGAGAGGCGCTTGGTACCTCCGAGGGGGGGTCAGCCGCAGGCCCCCTCCAGCTCCCCCGAGGTGGCCCGAGAGGACCTATTGCTTCTAGCCTCGTGGTACCGCAGCGACTCTCCAGCAGCCTCCGAGACTTCCCTGGAGCCTCCCCGAAGGGGCACTTGGTGCCCCCGGAGGGGCGCGGGAGGGGGGGGGGGCTTCGCGCTCATAAGTCGTGGGGTCTATCCTGCGGTCTTCGCAGCTCGCTCGGGCTGGTGGGGCCACCCCTATGACAAGCACACCATCCCCTTCGGCCTAGCGAAGCATGCTTGTTCTGTTTCCCTCGGCGCGCATCTCCTTCGGGATTGTTCCAACATGTTGCTCAGGGATATTCCTTGTTGCGGCTGGGTTAGGTTGCCCGATGGTCTTTATGGCGCTTCCTTGGGTGATGTGCCCGCCGTTGGGTGTTGCATTCTGACGCCGTTTGTTGGTTCGTGTGCGACGTAATGACGTATAATGGTTGCCCCGTTCGGGGTACAGGTGTCAACCGATGGTTAGCGCATGGCTGTTCGGCTTCCGTGCCTTGTTGTTTTGTGGGTCTGGTGCAGGTATAAATAAGGAGGATCACCCTTCCACTACTTCATTTATGTGGAAACCCTAGGCGTTGTTTTTCCTTGATTTTGTCTTTTGCTTCTGCGAGGGGACTAGCTCCGGTGCTTTCACCTTCTGTGCGGCGTCATGATGAGGTGAACTTGGGTTGGCGGTGGGGCAGTTGCGTATACTGACAAGCTTGGTCGCTCCTCGGTGACCCAGCTTGTGCTACGGATGCTAAAGGACGAGGGGAAGCTAACGAACATTGCGGAGGTGCGAACCCCCGGAGCGGAGACAATGCTGGAGCCCTAGGAGGATGAGGCTATTGTCTTCATTGCCTTCTTCGATGCCGGCCTTCGCTTCCCTGCATAGAGTTGGTGTCGGGTTCTCCAGCTGTACTGGGTGGAGCTGGCGCAATTGATGCTCAACTCCATCGTCAAGCTCGGTGTGTTTGAGTGGGTCAGGTGGTTTGCGGGGTTGAGTGGAGAGGGTCGACTCTTTGCGTACCTCCATGACGCGAGGTGCCAATCAAAGAAGGAGACCAGCGAGATGCTTAATTTTGGAAGCGTCAACTTTCAGCTAACACCGCTCTGCTTTCGGTGTTTGTCGGCTCCCGCGTCCAGGAAGAGGTGGGATATCGACTGGACTTGACGGTGGTTCTACCATAAGTGTCCGGCAGGTGACGGTTTGGTTGGGCCGGAGGGCCCATCCAACTCACCCCCTCCCCAGAGATTGATTTAATGTCGAGGGAGGAGGTGCTTATTCGCCTGCTGCTGACTTCAACGCGGAGGCTTTCCACAAGGGGTCTTGTGGAGGAGTGCTGCGCGCTTCAGGTATGGCCCCTTGCGCGGGGGTGGAACGTGAAGCTAGGGGAGGCAAGGGGTGGCCTTCCCTCCTTCGACTTGTAGGACCGCGAGGGAGGTAATGATTTTTTTTGCTTTCTCTGACTCCAGTATAATGGTGCTCCTGTAGTGCTTCCCATCGACAAGGCTGCAAGGGATGCAGAGCAACTTCTGGTCCACTATGCCGAGGTGGAGTATGCGAAATGGAGGTGGGTGGTGCGTGAGCCTTGCCTGAACTGGGCGTACTTGGACCCGGTGGTTCGCCTGGCGGAGTGCCCAGACCCCGACGAAGGGAAAAAGAAGAAGGCATGTGTGCTGGAAGAACTAAATGTCCCTAGGCCGATTGGTGCAGTGCCACTGCAATCTGTTGGGGTTGGGGGTGCGGGCGGTTCTAGCTGCGCAAAGATGGACACGACACGACATCCGCCTAAGGTGGCGCGGGGTCCCGCAGGGCGGGTCGAGCATGCAAGCTCGATGGGCACTTCTATGGAGGTGCACCCAGTTTCTCCGGGTGCCATCACGGAGGGTGCGGAGGAGGCAGAGAGGTTGGAAAGCTCATTTCGTGTGGCGATCTTGGCCATCAAAGAATCTTTGGTTGGGATGCCGTTGCAAGTGTACGGCCGGGGGTCCGAGGATACCCTGGTGGAGGTACCTGCGACTGCTCGCTACGCAACTAGTGAGTCCCCCCGTGCCCTTGTCTTGTTATTGCTACAGGGCTGACGTGGTAACATGCTTTTGCAGGGGTGAGTGACAATGAGGAGGCCGACGACTGCGGCTCCGGTGTCGAGGGGTCAGAGGGTGACTCCGGTGCTGATGGGGCTGAGGATGGCTTCGACACCAGGGGATCCGGGGAGGTGGGCACGGCTACTGGTACGTCCGGTGTCGTAGGTACCACGGACCTCTGTCTACTGTGTACCAACAATTTCAAGGTTAGTATCAGCACGATGACTGTTTGGAAGGAGGTGGCTCTCTTCGCCGCTCCGCCTTGCATGGAGGAGCTTTTCCGAAGCATGCCCACGTATCGGATGTTTAGGTTGATCGAGGCGATTGCCGCGAGGGTAAGGTCGGACATTCTTATCCCCCTTTCTGCCTATTTTTTACCAAGGTATGCTCTGCGCAGAACCTGATGTTATCCCGCGTGCTGGAAGGGGACATCCATCACGGCTAAGCGGAGATCCAGGAGCGGGTTGAGTCGGAGCACATGCAGAATGAGTCTCTTTGCTCCGAGCGCTTGGCCCTTGCCGAGAGGGCAAAGGAACTGGAGGCGAGGATCACTGAGCTGGAGAGGGAGCGCCGCGACCTACGAGAGGAAGTGCAGATGCTTCAGGGCACTTACGTCATCCTTGAAGCAGAGATTGAAGCGGAGCAACAGTTTGCGGAGACCATTTCACGGGTTACTTGGGAGGCGATGGAGTCGCTGGAAGGCGCTGTGACTGAACTCCGCCTCGGAAGCATACCCTTGCGCAAATGGATATCACGCTGGATCGACTCCGGTGCGCCTGCGAGGGCGTCAGTATGCACCGGGGCCAAATGCCATGCGTGGATTGTTTATACACTTGTGCCTGCAGAGGGCATCGATGTGCACCGGGGCCGAAGGCCATGCGTGGTATCTATTTATACATTTGTGTGAACTTGCCTTTTTATAGGGCATGGGTGAAAATGCCGAAGGGTTTTACACCAAAAGTATAGGCCCCTGCCGCTTAAAGCCGACGGGTGGTGTTTCTCTGGGCGCAATCGGTTTTACATTAGCCTACGGATAGAATTTTTGAAGACTCTTGGAGTTCCACGTGTGGTCTAGCTGCTACCCTATGGGCGTTGCGATGTAGTAGGAGCCCGCCCTTGTGCTTCGGATGATGATGTATGGTCCTTCCCAGTTGAACTCTAGCTTACCTATAGCCGTGGGGTTTGCTACTCACTTGAGCACCATGTCGCCGGTGCTAGTGCGCAGATCTTGACCTTCCTGTTGTATACCTTCGTGACACCATCGGCGTACTTAGCCATGGTTGATATGGCCTGCATGCGGAGATCTTCCAGGAGGTCGAGAGACGTCCTGCGGTCTGCGGGGTTCCTGCTCTCCGTTGCTCAGAGGGACTTTATCGTGAACTCGCCCGAGGTCATTGCTTCATCTTCGAACATGAGCTTGAACGGAGAGAACCCGATGGCCCTTGTCGATGAAGTGCAGAGTGCCTATAGTGCCTTTTAGAGTTCATAGGGCCAGAGCTCCTTCGGTAGGCCCACTAGGCGCTTTGTTTTTCCTGCTAGTAGGTTGCCGTTGGCTCGTTCGACCGCCCCATTTGACTCAGAGTGTCGGCGAATGCAAAGCATATTGTGGTGCTTATGTTCTAACAGAATGTTCGGAACGATACCGAATCAAACTAGGTGCCGTTGTCGGTGACGATGTCGCGGGGCACCCCGTAGCGGTAGATGATATTTTTCCACGCGAAGTGTTGTGCCACTACGGCCGTGATTTTGGCGACTAGCTCGGCCTCCACCCATCTGGAGAACTACTCAATGGCGACAAAGGGAAGCGAAGGTTGCCCTTGGCCACTGGGAATGGGCTGATGATGTCGAGCCCCTAGCATGCGAAGGGCCAGACCGGCTCCAGGGGCTGCA
Organism: Hsuehochloa calcarea; assembly: GCA_036346395.1. Taxonomy (NCBI): domain Eukaryota; kingdom Viridiplantae; phylum Streptophyta; class Magnoliopsida; order Poales; family Poaceae; genus Hsuehochloa; species Hsuehochloa calcarea. The sequence continues at coordinate 35,144,838 of CM070602.1, read as the reverse complement.
ATGGGACCGCTGGCGCCTTCGAGTGGTGGCTGGCCCACTGGCAACCCTAGCAACGCTGGACTTGGTCTTGCCGTCATAGAGCATGGTTGGCCAATAGAAACCTTAGCGGAATGTCTTCGCGACGAGGCCTCAAGGAGCTTCATGTGCACCGTGACTTCCTTGCTGATCAACTACATATCTTCCATTAACCACTCCGCTTCTGCTTCAGTGTAGTCAAAGTTGGCTTTGACTGATTGCAGATTAAAGTTGGGATGATGAGCTTTAAGTTTTGACAGAACAAAACTTATTCCGCCTTCGACCGCCTCCTTTATCGAATCAGCTTGGTTGGTCTGCAGAGTGGTCACCAACTCTTTCAAAGTCCCGACTTGTTTTCCAATGTTATTCAAGTGAGCAATTATCATGTCTTCACGAGGAGTGACCTCCTCGGCATGTAGCCCAATGAGTACATTGTTAAGGATAGAAATATTGTCCTGAAAGTTGATTCTCATCGACTTCATCTCCTCTTGATTACAAGTCGAAGCCTCATGGAGTTGTTTTATTTCGACAGCTTGCTCTAAAAAGAATAAGGCTAGTCGGATAAAGTGACTCCTAAAGGAAAACAAAATTGGTCGCAAGAAAAGACTTGTTTACCCGCCAATAGAGAATCTAACTTCTTTAACTTCATCGTCATGAGAGGCGGTGCTTTTTGCATAGCGCTCCTCCCAAGACTTAACTTCCTTATCTTTTTCTTTGGCGATACGGGAAATCTCGTGAACAACTATGGTCTTATCTTTGACCTCAGTTTTGAGCTTCCTTATTTCGACCTCTTTTCCTAAAAAGGAATGAGGGTTAGAAAAAGAAAAGAAGGTTATAAGCGGTCTTAGGTTCAACACTTACCTCTTATTTGTCCCTGGAACTTTCGGATTGCAGAGTTTGCCTTCTAATGCTTCTTTAGAAGGGTCTCTTTCTCTTCCCTTAGCTTTTTCGTCTCGACCTTCTTGTAGTGAGCGAATCACCCAAGGACTTTTCATCACTCTTAAACCTACAGAGGAAAAGAGTAGACATGAGCATAGGACACGCGGTTGTAAGTCTTTCTATGACCGGTACCTAGTCGTATATTTTCATGCGACAACCCTCTGGTCGTAAGTTCTCCTACGACCATTATCCAGTCGTAAGTTTTTCTACGATATTTCCCTGGTCGTAAGTTCTTCTACGACCAGTACATAGTCATAAGTTTTTCTACGACAATCCACTGATGTAAGTTCTCCTACGACCAATATCTAGTCGTAAGTTTTTCTACAACATTTTCATGGTCGTAAGTTCTTCCACGACCAGCACATAGTCGTAAATTCTCCTACGACAGTCCCCATAAGCACCGTGAAAGTGGTCGAAACATAAATGACTATGAGTAATAGTGGCTTACCATATTTCTACTTGCTCGCAGAGTTCGCCTTCTCCTGTCGCAGATGTACTAGTTGTCTGTTGTACTCTGCAATAGTGACAGTTTGCTCTAGAGCTCTCTGTATAAAGAAGGACAGCGAGAGGCAAGAAAAGCCGCATATATAAATGTTGAGTAACAAGCACTTACATTGATGCTCGTTTGAGCAAACATGGAGAGTACGCATCCAGGGTTCTTTAATTCATCAAGCTCTTGAAACCAATTCCACCACACCTTTTCGAGACGCTCATCATCGAAAACATTCCCCTGTCAGGAATATCCTTGGGGTGTGGAACTCGGGTACGAGACCTAAAAATATAAGATCCCACAACGACAGCCGGGCCGAAGAATTCAGAAAAGAACTTAACATATTCTTCTTATTCTGATTCTGTGATGACAACTCCTTGGGGACCATAGGAACGCCTATGGCGACTTCCTTCCCGACGTGGTGGCCTAATGATCCATCGCATTGGCCTGATGCCTCCGCTGCATCATGTACCGTTTTCACCTTAGCCTCTACGACCACTCCTGTGGTCGTAATTTCTTCAACAGCAACGACCTCTTCCTCCACTCGAATGATGGATGACCCTTCGACCACCGCCACTGGCATTCCTCCAACTGTCGGAGAAATAGTAGTAGATTCCTCGATAGGAATATCCTCGAGGGCTGAAGGAGTCGGGCTAATATCACAAAAAGGAAAATGCATCAAATGGTAAAAAATAAAAGGTAAATTTTGTTCTTACACTTTTGTATTTTTACGTACATTCATTTCCTAGATTTGATCTTGAATCTGGAAGAAACCTTCTCTAAAGAAGATTTCTTCGACTTCTTCTCAACCACAATGACGTCTGGTCGTAGGTCTTGAGCGAGCACTACCGCTCCTTGAGCCTCCTGGCTCTCCTGATGGTCGATGCCTATTTCGACCACATCAAGGGCAGCACTGCCCTTGACCACAGACACTACCGGTGCAGCGGTTTCCTTCACAAAGGACATAAAACTCTTTCAGTTCTCCTTTAATTGTTGCTTGACAAAGCCACGGAGGCAGAATCTGTGAAAGTCTTATTATCATAGTAAAATGGTACCTTGATCTTGAGGGCTTTGCGTTTGATTGCTTCAGCCACTTCGGCCGCCTTTGTCTTCTCTGCAGTAGCCATTTCTATAGTGAACCATGCAAAGGGCCTGGTCGGAGCAGCAGAGCTCGAGCTTGCGCCTCTTGTGTCGGCGACTTTCACGAGCCGACGTATTTTGGGTGGAGGAGCTTTGACTTGCTCTATCGCCGCTCCAACGACCATCAATTCGACCTCTTCGTCGTCTCGACAGTCTTCCATGCCGACTTTCTGCAGAGGTCAGAAAAAGAAGTATTACTAAGAAGTGCTAGTTCTTTTACGACCAGAACCTAGTCGTAAGTTTTTCTACGACAACCCTCTAGTAGTGAGTTTTTCCACAACCTTTTTTTTCGTCGTAAGTCCTTCTACGATCAGTATCTAGTTGTAAGTTTTTCTACGACTACGAGATCCTAAAGAAGAAATCAGTCCTTGATTACCTTTAGGCATTCCTTCCTATACTCTACGGTCAAAACCGTAAGGATTTGAGAAGCCGCCACGTTTTGTGGCGGGGATTTCTCACAAACGAGCTTGACCAGAACATTTCAATAAACTTACCCTGCTCGTAATCTGCATGAACAAATAAATTTTCAATAACTAAGTTCAAAATCAATAGAAAAAGAGCTAAATTGAAGGTTTACTTACCTGCTTGTAATCTCTGGTCGGGTCTTGCGACCCCGAGTACTTCCATATGGGATGTGCTCGTTTCTTTAGAGGGCTAATGCGGCGCGTGATGAAATCCTTCACAACGTGACAACTGGTGTGCCACTCCTCCTTCAAGTCCTTGATAGCTTGAATGTAGGGGGCGATCCGGCCAAGATCCTTGGGAGTCAAATCCAAGGAAGAAATCTTCTCGGTGGTGTTCCCGCCGAAAGAGAGGCTGTCTTCACTGGTCATCTCCCAGTAGAACCACCCCTTCTTCCATCCCGGCCATGACGACCGGATGAAAATCTAAATGTACTCCTTCGTTTCCCGTTGTGGAGCTTCGGACTATAGCTACCAGGGACTCCCGCTAGCCAGGTCACCCCATAGAAATATTGGAACAACTCCAAGTCGGTTGAAATCCCCAGGTACGCCTCACACAAGTATACGAACACACCTAACATTGTGATAGAATTGGGAACAAGGTTCACCAATTTCACCCCAAAGTGCTCGAGTACGAGTTTGAGGAAAGGATGAACAGGCAATCGAATACCACACTCACAGTACGCCTGGAAGACGGGGATCTGCCCAATCTTCTTCGACGACCAATGTTGCCCAGAAGTTTCAATCCACTCCACGAACTCCTTCTTTGGAATCTTCTCGGCGGGAAGCGGCTCTGGCTATCTTTCTGAAGGGGAGGAGGCTTGGAGGCGTATGATTTGGTTGGCGGCGGAGAATGCAAAAGCTTGATGAACAATTGAAGTGATTGGGGAAAAGTAAGAACCCTACAATCACACCCACAGTAAGTTTTTATAACTGTGCACTTGGGTTAAAGACGTGACAACCTAACAGTTGCCACCTCTTTGGGAACCACTCCAACAGACAGGTCTATGAGAGTCGATTCAGATTCATAAATTTATCTATTCGAGAAAACCGAGTTTGTCTTTACACCTTAAGCGAAATTACCTTCTTAGCCAAGTCGATTTCTGGTCAAATGACATAGCATTCAGAAAGGGTTTACTTCCGATTACTAAATTACGACCACTTTGTAGTCGTAAGATTTTCTACGACCACCTTGTGATCGTAAGGTTTCCTGCAAACTTCTTGACCAAGTCTATTTTTGGTCAAATGAAATACTAGTCGAAGAGTCTTTCCTTCGACCACCGCTCTACGACCATCTTCTGGTCGAAATATCATATAACACTCCTTTCCCATGTAGGTACTTTCACTTGAAGTTGGGGGGCTGGATGACGAGGATCTAGAGAACCTCATTTAATTATTTATCCTTAATCCTTATTATGGATAATGACGCCATTATATGATTCTTGAGTATACCCCTTAATGTTCATAAGGGAGAAGATGGAGTCGTAAGATCTTCTACGACTACCCCCATGATCGTAAGTTCTTCTACGATCACCTCATGGTCTTAAGTCCTTCTACGACCAGGTCAGCTACGACCACCCCATAGTCGTAAGTTCTTCTACGACTAGCACATGATCGTAAGTTCTACGATTACCTCATGGTCATAAGTCCTTCTACGACTAGGTCAGTTATGACCACCCTATAATTGATGAGCTTACAGACAAGTAGGCCCAATTGATTACGGCATCTAAACAGTCGGTATACGCTATTATTCTCCAGAATAAATACACGATTAATCTCTCTGTCCTGGTGATAACTGTTTGACGATGTGGGAACGTTACTTCTCCGACAGTAATCTTGGTAACTGCGCCTAGGGCCGTTCCTGGTATTTTGGAGACCCTAGGGCGAGACAAAATGGGAGGCCATTTATTCTAACATAAACATATAATGCTACTTTTTATATCAACTATAAAACTATTTAATACATCAAAAAGATACAAACTACTCATAAAAAGTAATTTCTTCTAACATTTCTAGATGCAAAGTCATTGATACTAGTTGGGTAGGCCTTAGTTGCCAATTAAATAATTTAGGCCCATGTCCTGGGCTCCTAACTAGCTCAATGCCTCAATCTAGTAAGTAGTTGTACAGCCATGTAGAGCAATTAAGCGTATACAAGATATACAATTATACATATACGTATATGTAGTATGACGTATCAGGATAGGGACCCTTGGCTCTGATGGGCCCTGGACGGTCACCCCTGCCGACCCTCCCTCAGGAACAGCCCTAACTGCGCCATCATTTGAATCATTGATATTCCCTTTGGGTTAGAGAAATTGTCGCCCACTTCGAGCACGTTATAAAAGGAGGAATCACGAGACGGCGAAAAAAAGAAAAAAGAGAGGGAGAGAGGAAGAAAGACACGATCGGAGCATAAGACATTACATTTCAGTCTTCCTCTTGATCTGTAACCAGCTTACTCAATATAGCCACATAGGAGTAGGGTTGTTATTATCTGCGGAGAAGGCCCGAACATTTATTAAAAATGTAATACTCCGAAAAATATTTTTAATAAAAGTGTATTAAGGGTCGGAGAGTAATTAGTTAAATAGTATCAATAAATAGTTACTTAAAAACGTCTTTAGGGCTTGTGCGTAATTAACTAAAAAGAATTTGGGAAAATAGAATATTTTCGGAATTTTAGAGCTATATAAATGAATTTCGGATTTTTTCTTAAAACCCTAGCTCCTCTTTTCTTTTTCCCAAGCCTAGCGCCGCCTTCTTTGATCGGTAGAAGCGGCGACCATCACCGGCGGCCGCCGCCCTGTCTTTGCGTGCATGCTTGCGTGGTGCGTCTTTGCCGCCGAGAGGATCTGCGGCGGCTGCTGCCGCTGGAAGCTGCTTGCTTTTCCTTGACGCCGTCTTGGCTAGCGAAACCGGTAAATCTGCTTTGCACAGGTGTTGTTCTGCGTTGGCGAGGCAAGCTAGCAGCGCTGCTCTTTTTTTCTGCATACACTACCGTCGTTTTCTGGCGCTTGCTGCCGAAGCCGTCAAGTGTCTGTGGCGAACCAATCACGAAGCCTTTCCTGCTGCCGACCGCGTGGGGTGCACCACCGCCGTTGTTTTTGTTCTTTGCGCTGTCTGGCGACGCGGCCGCTTCTCTGCAGGATCGCCTCGGCCAATTTCTGCTGTGCGTCAGATTGAGAAGGTGATTAGCGGTTGTCTTGGTGATTTGTTTTCAATGGCATGTGCGCATTAGACTCTGTTAATTAATAGCTAATTAGTGCACACGTTGATTAGTTAATTAGTGCACATGTTTGGCTAGAGGAGGATTTGGAACAAGATTAGAAGGTAGTATTAGCGTTTCTTTTTTTGTTGGGAAGAAATTGATAGTAAATTGGTTTAGTCTAATGTTCCGTTGTATCAATTTATTCGGGTATCCTAATAGCAAATTTTGAAAATATCGTCTACTAGTTAATTGTAGATATTGTCGATAGCTTTCTTTAGCATATTTTATCACGTCAATCGGACAAGTAGATTTCTAGATATGATGTTCGAAAGGCCGCTGTTTTTAGGGTTACCGTCGTTCGACGCTGTTTTGGTAGACTGTAAACTAAAAATAGTAAATGGCTTAATTAGTGTTTTTGATCTACATGAAAGTTGTAGATAATTGTCCAATGGTTCTGTAGGATCTGAGAACACGCATTTTGGTTGAGTAAAACAGAAGTTATGAATTTATTAAGTCTGCTGTTCCGAAGTGGACAGATCGGCTTTCGGAGCTAAATACGGAGGGTTAGATGATTTAATTAGAAGTCTTCGTAATCTAAGAAAATGTGGAGAATTTTATAATGAATCCAGAATGGGGTGGTTTGTGGTGATCGGACTTTCGAGTCAAAAGTTATGCTCTTTTTAGTAACCGGACAGCAATGGGTAGCTTTTTGATACGGCGTAACGTGGTATATTTGGGGTCGTGTAGGAGCGAAGCATTTTGATTGCTATTCTTGTTGCTGTAATTTGTATTGAAGTTGGTGTATTTAATATAGGAGAGGCGTCGTGCTTGTTGCCGTCTTCTAATCAAATCGTGCGTCGCTGCTAGTAAAGGCAAGTGCATGGTAGAGCGGCGATCAATGATCGATCCTTGTTTTCTTTATCTTCTATTACCATTATTGTTGTGCTTTTATTTGGTTTGATTGCAAACAATGAATTGGTATGTTTATATCTTTGTTGATGAGCATGATGGAAAGTTGGATATGATGTTTATGATGGAGTTTGCATGTTTGCATTCATAAGCATCTTTGCATAGAGAAGGTGATCATGATGATCACAACTCCACGGAGTGGAGGAGGTCCCGATCCTTATGGAGGAGCGGGCTTGAGAGTGAATGTTGTCGCGAGCATTCACTCACGCTATACCGTATCTGTGAAAAGAAGTGCATGTGGACATATAGAATAGAGTTGCATTGATATTTGAGATTGATGAATGAGAATGTTAATAGAAGTGCATGTGATGATAATGAAGTTATTGAATCTTTGTTGAGTTATTATTGTTCGTTGTATATGATGTGCTTCTTTGAGTCGTGGACTCACCCTTGCTCTATTGTTGTTTTTAGGTGATCTTGAGGATCCGTAATTGAGAGCGAGTAGAGCACATGGACATCACATGATCATTCGCCATGATAATCTTTCATTCAATATTGGTTTACACTTGGACATGATAATTATTGAATAATGTTTAGGATATCATTTGGACTAGACTATTTGCTTTATTAAACTGGATTCATTGTTTGATGCTATATTGAATTTATTTACTGGTTTTGTTCCATTTGATTATTTACTATCGTTTGAACCATGATTATGCATGTTCTTTTGTGATCCATTGATTTGATTATTGATGATTTATTGATGAAATTTTATAGTGTGTCAGTAATTATTAGTTTAAAGTGTAGTGAGGTGACATTCTAGGCTCAGTGTTGGGCTGGGGTGTTACAGTTGGTATCAGAGCGGGCTTTAGGTCCGTGGTGAATAGATTAACAACATAGGCAAACTAAAATTGTTAAAATTTGTTTTAGATTAGTAAATCAACTAAAATTTGCTAATGGTTAACTAACCTAAAATTTGACACACTAGTGCCTGATAGGTTAGAGAGAGGTGCGAATATAGTTTTACGCTTAGTTATGTTGTTTATTGATGAAGGAGTTTATTTTGAGCTTTGAGCTCATTGTGTATTGTTGATTGTGGTTGATAGCTATGCCGAGGGGTAGAGGGCGTGGTCGTGGTGGCGCGATCGTGGAGGTCGGGGCGCGGACGAGGGTCAGTGGAGCCACCTCCTATGTGAGATGAGTCGATGGTGAGGGGGTTCTTTGTTGACCCGCCTCGGTTGGGGTCGAGGATGAAACCCCGCTTTGTTGAGAGAGTTGGTGGGAGAGATCCGTGCTCTTCGTCAACAGCGGATATTTGGTGGGAGGCGTGTTGTCTTGAGGACCGCCACTCAAGGGCCGATCACTTGGGAGGACTTTGTTGATCAGTTCAAGGGAAGTTCTACCCCTACTCTTTTGTCTGAGAAGATGGAGGTTGCCTTGGCGGCCTTTGCTCGGGGAAGAGGTCTATTCTTGAGTATGAGGTGAGTTCAACAACTTGGTTCGCTTTGTCCCTTGATGTGACGATGATCTTGAAGGCCAAGAGGTTCCGCGGGGTCTCAATTCAGAAATACCGGCATGTGTTGGGAGCTACTCCACTCTGTGACTACTGCTGTTGTGGAGCAAGCTAGGGGCATGGAGTTGGAGATGCGACTCACAAAGGCGACAAGCCTACGGTGGGTGGTTGCTTCGGTGGTGACGGAAGAGGAGCTCTTGATGGAAGTGGGTGCATTCACGACACGCTTTCAAGAAATTCAAGGGAGGACCGCGATCTTTCGAGTCTAGCGATCGAGGCCGTTCCTTCTTGGCGCCTCGTCCTTCTGCGGTACTCGGCTCTTCGTCTGTTCGAGGCGGGGCATGCTTTGCTTTAAGTGTGGTGATGGACCACCGCTGCGAGTGCACTTGGACGGGTGATTGCCGTCGGTGTGGCCGGCCGGGTCACAAGGAGCGGGTGTGTCGCGAACCCCGCTAAGCGTGATCAAGTGGGAGCCGTGCCATCTTCTCCTTGATGGGTCTGCTCGAGGATCTTTCGGATGATGATGCTCCTCCGGCGATGCCATTTCCTTGACTTAGGCGCCTCGGTGAGGTACTCTTGGCGGCCGCCACCTTGACACGCATCGGTATCACGACCGGCCTTACGCACCGCCACGGCGAGTTGTTGGGGCTCGCCGCCCGGCGTCGTCTTCTTCGCCATGGCGCCACAGAGTGTCGCCATGCCTCTCGCAGAGTCCGTGAGTCGTCGGCGTGGTAGCAGTACTTTGCTTGTGGATTCGTTTGATGCTTTAGTCCTTTTGATTCGGGGCTACCTTTTCGTTTGTCTCGTCGGCGTTTGCTAGAGAAGCGAACTTGAGTATCTGATGGATTTCTCGATCGGTGTTGGTTAGTTCTCACGGGGTATTATTGCTAGTTCTCTTTGTTTGTCTGGGTGTTCTATTATTATTGATGGAGAGAAGTTCACGGCGAATTTGATAGTTATTCAAATGGAGCCGTTCGATGTTATCTTGGGTATGGATTGGTTGCACTCTTATCGAGCCGTGATATCCATTTACGTAGAAACGGTCTGTGCGAGACCTAAATGGGGAGACTTTGACTTTTCAGGAGTGCGCCTCGCGCTCTCTTTCGATGTTAATTTGGATCGTTCCGGGTCGTGCGATGGCTGGACTTCTTTTAGCTCTTCTGAGAAACCGAGTGTGGCTTCGCAGATTGAGGAGATTCCGGTGGTCGTGATTATCCGATGTGTTCCCGGTGATCTTAGGGATTGCCACTGTGCGAGGCGTGGAGTTTCGCATTGATCTTGTTCGGTACTCGTCCCATCTCGATGTCTCCATATCGATTAGCACGTCCGTTTGGGACGAGTTGAAGAAGCGATTGGATGAATTGTTGGCTAAAGGTTTGATCGGCGTAGTGTATCGCCGTGGGGAGCTCTGTTACATTCACGAGAGAAGAAGGATGGGAGTTGGCGCATGTGTATTGATTACAGCGCTTAATGCGATCACAATCAAGAACAAATATCCATTGCCTCGCATTGAGGACTTGTTTGATCGATTGAATGGAGCTCAAGTGTTCTCAAGATTGATCTCGATCGGTATAATCAAATCCGGTGCGTGAGCGAGATGTTGAGAAGGCGCTTTCTCCACGGTATGGGCATTATGAGTATAAAGTTATGTCTTTTGGGTTGACTAATGCACTGCCATTTTATGGAAACCATGAACAACATGTTGCACAGTATCTAGATGACTTCGTGGTGGTGTTCATTGATGATATTCTTATCTATTCCAAGACCAATGAGGATCATGAGCGTCATTTGAGGTGGTTTTAGATACCTTGAGAGAGCACAAGTTCTATGCTAAGTTGAAGAAGTGTGAGTTACGGATTTGAAGTGGGTTTTACGGGTCATGTGATTAACCCTCGGGGTATTCTTTGTTGATCCTAGTAAGGTCTCTCTGAGGGTGGATTGGAAGAGGCCGACTAATGTGAAGGAGGTGAGGAGTTTCTGGGTTTGGTGGTTATTATCGGCGTTTTGTGCGGGATTTCTCTATCATTGCCAAGCCGATGTCTCGACTTACTCGAAAGGTGTGAGATTCAGTGGGTGATGAGTGTGGCCTGATTTACGCATTTTGAAGGACGAGGTTGGTGACCTCTCCTATTCTCACTCTTCCGAGCCAGGAAGCGGTTCCGATCTTTTGAGATCGTCTCGAGTGGGTCTTGGTGTGTTCTCATGCAAGGCGGTAAGGTGATTGCTTATGCGTCGAGGCGACTAAAAAGAAGCACGCGGCGAATTATCCACTCATGACTTGGAGTTGGTGCGGTTGTTTTTGCTCTCAAGATTTGGAGGCATTATCTATCTGGCGAGCCTTGTGATATTTTCACGGATCACAAAAGTCTCAAGTATATCTTCACTCGAAGGATCGAACTTGAGGCAACGGAGGTGGTTGGAGTTGATCAAGGATTATGATCTTACTATTCGGTATCATCGAGCAAGGCCAATGTAGTTCTTGATGCTCTTAGTCGCAAGGCGACTCCTGCCACTCTAGATTGTCTCATTGCTGATTTTGATCGCATGGGTATATCCTATTGTTATGCGGGCACAACACATGTTGAGACACAGTTGATCCTTAGTCGGCTATTCCGGATCGTGTCGCGGAAGCACAACAGAGTGACCGGTTATTACGGGAGGTTAGGAAGCGTGCGGATGAGGGTAAAGAGTGTGATTTTAGTATGGATGATTACGGCACTTTGAGGTTTAAAGGCGCCTTTGTGTGCCACAAAGGCGGAGGTCAAGATGATATTTTGAGGGAGGCACATCGCACTCAGTACCTTTATTCATCTGGTGAGACTAAGATGTCCGAGATTTGAAAGCAGAATTTTTGGTGGAAAAGAATGAAGGTGGACATTGCTAATTATGTAGCTTCTTGTGGTGTTTGTCGACAAGTGAAAGTGAGCACAAGCGTCCGCGAGGTTATTGCGACCTTTGGAGGTACCCGGTGGCCTTGGGATGATATCTCTATGGACTTTGTGGTGGCGTTGCCTCGTTCGCGCGAGGAAGGACGCGATTTGGGTAGTGGTGGATCGATTGACAAGTCTGCGCACTTCATTCCTATTCGCACGACAAATTCGTGAGTGATCTAGCTCCTATTTATGTGCGTGAAATAGTGAGGCGCATGGTGTGCGAAGACCATCGTTTACGCGGGGATGCGAAGTTTGTCTCCAAGTTACGGGAGAGTCTGCGAGTGCATTGGGCACAGCTCCGCCTTAGTCTGACGTTTCACCCGAGCAGATGGGCGATCAGGCGGACTATTCGGACTTTGGAGGATATGTTGCGATCTTGTGTTCTATCTTGGAAGGGTAGTTGGGAGGACGATTGCCACTTGCGAGTTTGCTTATAATAATAGTTACCATTCGATATTAGAGCGCGCCATTTGAGGTTCTCTATGGCGGAAGTGCGATCGCCACTTTGTTGGGATGCGATTGGAGAGAAGGCAATTTTGGGTCGGATTGGATTGAGAAGACCGTTGAGCGTGTGGCCATGGTGAGGCGAATCATTAGCGGACTCGAGTAAACGAGAAAAGTTATCTTGATTTGAGGAGGCGTGACTTGGAGTTTGCGGTGGGTGACGGTGCTCTTGAGTGTCTCCACTAAAGGCATTGTCGATTGGTACCAAAGGAAAGCTTAGCCGAAGTCGTTGGACCGTTCTCGATTATTGCAAGAATTGGGAAGTTAGCCTACCGCTTGGACCTTCACGAGTCCATGCGTGGAGTTCATAATGTGTTCCACGTCTCGATCTTTGAGAAAGTTTTTGAGAGATCCGAGCATAAGATTTCATTAGAGCCGTTGACTATTGAGCAAGACCTCACAGTTGAGTCGCGTCCGCCGCGCGATACGGAGAGGTCGGGCGAGTCTTTGAGGCACAAGGCGTTGGTATCGTCAAGGTCTTGTGGGCGCATCGATCGAGAGGCGACTTGGGAGTTGGAGTCTCGCATGCGCGAGCTATACCGGAGTTGTTCACGTCAGTGCGTGTTGTTTTGTTGTTTAATTTCATTGATGGAGTTTTTATTTGAGTAGAGCGATTAGAATTGGTCGAATTCGGTAAAGAGGTAGAATGTAATACTCAGAAAAATATTTTTAATAAAAGTGTATTAAGAATTCGGAGAGTAATTAGTTAAATAGTATCAATAAATAGTTACTTAAAAGCGTCTTTAGGGCTTGTGCGTAATTAACTAAAAGAATTTGGGAAAATAGAATATTTTGAATTTTAAGCTATATAAATGAATTTGGATTTTTCTTAAAACCCTAGCTCCTCTTTTCTTTTTCCCAAGCCTAGCGCCTTCTTGTCAGTAGAAGGGCGACCATCACGCGGCACCATGGCCCTGTCTTTGCGTGCATGCTTCTGCGATGGCTGCGTCTTTGCTTGCATGAGATCTGCTTGGCTTCTTGCCGCTGGAAGCTGCATTTGCCTTTTCCTTGACGCCGGCTGGTTAGCCGAAACCGTGAAATCTGCTTTGCACAGGTGTTCTTTGCGTTGGCCGAGGCAAGCTAGCGGTATTGCTTTTTCTGCATACACTACCGTCGTTTTACGGCGCTTCGCCGGCCGTCAAGTGTCTTGCGGCGAACAATCAGAAGCCTTTCCTGCTGCCGACCGCGTGGGACTGCACCACCGGCCGTTGTTTTTTTGTTGCTGCGCTGTCTTGGCGCCCGGACGCTTCTTCTCGCAGGATCGCCTACGGCCAATTTCTGCTGCAGCCGTCCGATTGAGAAGGTGATTAGCGGTTACGTCTTGGTGATTTGTTTTTCAATGGCATGTGCCGCATTAGACTCTGTTAATTAATAGCTAATTAGTGCACACGTTGATTAGTTAATTAGTGCACATGTTTGGCTAGAGGAGGATTTGGAACAAGATTAGAAGGTAGTATTAGCGTTTCTTTTTTTGTTGGGAAGAAATTGATAGTAAATTGGTTTAGTCTAATGTTCCGTTGTATCAATTTATTCGGGTATCCTAATAGCAAATTTTGAAAATATCGTCTACTAGTTAATTGTAGATATTGTCGATAGCTTTCTTTAGCATATTTTATCACGTCAATCGGACAAGTAGATTTCTAGATATGATGTTGAAGGCCGCTGTTTTTAGGGTTACCGTCGTTCGACGCTGTTTTGGTAGACTGTAAACTAAAAATAGTAAATGGCTTAATTAGTGTTTTTGATCTACATGAAAGTTGTAGATAATTGTCCAATGGTTCTGTAGGATCTGAGAACACGCATTTTGGTTGAGTAAAACAGAAGTTATGAATTTATTAAGTCTGCTGTTCCGAAGTGGACAGATCGGCTTTCGGAGCTAAATACGGAGGGTTAGATGATTTAATTAGAAGTCTTCGTAATCTAAGAAAATGTGGAGAATTTTATAATGAATCCAGAATGGGGTGGTTTGTGGTGATCGGACTTTCGAGTCAAAAGTTATGCTCTTTTTAGTAACCGGACAGCAATGGGTAGCTTTTTGATACCGGCGTAACGTGGTATATTTGGGGTCGTGTAGGAGCGAAGCATTTTGATTGCTATTCTTGTTGCTGTAATTTGTATTGAAGTTGGTGTATTTAATATAGGAGAGGCGTCGTGCTTGTTGCCGTCTTCTAATCAAATCGTGCGTCGCTGCTAGTAAAGGCAAGTGCATGGTAGACAGCGATCAATGATCGATCACTGTTTTCTTTATCTTCTATTACCATTATTGTTGTGCTTTTATTTGGTTTGATTGCAAACAATGAATTGGTATGTTTATATCTTTGTTGATGAGCATGATGGAAAGTTGGATATGATGTTTATGATGGAGTTTGCATGTTTGCATTCATAAGCATCTTTGCATAAGAGAAGGTGATCATGATGATCACAACTCCACGGAGTGGAGGAGGTCCCGATCCTTATGGAGGAGCGGGCTTGAGAGTGAATGTTGTCGTGAGCATTCACTCACGCTATCTGATATCTGTGAAAAGAAGTGCATGTGGACATATAGAATAGAGTTGCATTGATATTTGAGATTGATGAATGAGAATGTTAATAGAAGTGCATGTGATGATAATGAAGTTATTGAATGCTGTTGAGTTATTATTGTTCGTTGTATATGATGTGCTTGCTGAGTCGTGGACTCACCCTTGCTCTATTGTTGTTTTTAGGTGATCTTCGAGGATGCCGTAATTGAGAGCGAGTAGAGCACATGGACATCACATGATCATTCGCCATGATAATCTTTCATTCAATATTGGTTTACACTTGGACATGATAATTATTGAATAATGTTTAGGATATCATTTGGACTAGACTATTTGCTTTATTAAACTGGATTCATTGTTTGATGCTATATTGGACTGTTTACCTGGTTTTGTTCCATTTGATTATTTACTATCGTTTGAACCATGATTATGCATGTTCTTTTGTGATCCATTGATTTGATTATTGATGATTTATTGATGAAATTTTATAGTGTGTCAGTAATTATTAGTTTAAAGTGTAGTGAGGTGACATTCTAGGCTCAGTGTTGGGCTGGGGTGTTACAAAAAAATCCCTGTGTCATTCTCTCCTGTGTCATTCTCTCTGCGTGATTTGAATCTTAGAAACCCCTGAATTAAACAATCATTATGTAAATTTAGTTCAAAAATACCGACAAATCTCTTCCCGATTAGTGGGAGCGTGGGACGCATAAAACATGTTGCTGGCACTAGAAATGCTCTCCAGAGGAGACGAGTAGTATCAGAACTGGAAAAGGTCTGGGCTATGACTTGGCAATGCACGTCGAAGTGAAAGTAAAGTTAAGGGCGAAGTGGAAGTACAGATAAGGGCCTCTTTGGAATATGGGAAATGAAAAATACAGGAATATCCAAACACACAGAAATTATATATATGAATGTGGTGCAATCCTACCGGAACACAAAACAGAGGAATTGCTCAAAAGTAGTGCTTAGATGCTTCACACAATGACCTTACAGGGCCTAATCGTTTGTTCCAAAGGAAAAAATAGATACATACCATCGCAAAGGGTATAGTATGAAATATACCACTAAAAGTTTTTTTTCAAATATGTCATTGAAGCGTGATCATTTTTTGAAATATACCATAATGTATCATTTACATCACTTTTTGTACATATTCAGACCTCATACTTGACTATGTATTTCCATATGGACGAAAATACACCCATATATTTTGTCCATTACTACCGACTAGACCCAGTCCTAACATCTATGGTTATAACTTGTTAGGTACACTATGCTACCTTCATAACATTGAACCAAGCAAAATCGAGGTGGCAAAATGGATTTGGGACTGAACGAACTGGGTCTAGTCGGTAGTAATGGACAGGGCAGGTGGGGGCATTTTCGTCTATATAAAAATACGTAGTCAAGTACGTGGTCTGAATACGTACAAAAGTGATGTAAATAATGCATAATAACATATGAGTATGTCTACACAGAATTCGACAGTTTTATCTGAAAAACTGTCATATTTTGAAAGTTCATTTACAACTTTGTCGGTGTATTAGAACCGATCTTACGTAAAGATTATTTGATTCGGGGGGTCTCCTAGAGATGAAATCACGCAGAGTAGTAGACACGGGATGTTTAGACAGGTTCAGGCCTTCTCCGGAGAGAATAATAACCCTAATCCTGTGTGGTGTGGTATTCTTAATGATCGAGTAAGAAGCTAAGACTATTACAGAGAATAGAACTCTCCCCTTCTCTACTCGCCCTTGACGTCCTTATATAGTCGTGAAGGAGTAGCCGTTTTGCCCTGCGGAAGAGGCGCCTTAATTGAGCCAGTAATGGGCGTGTGATGGCGATAATTCAAGCGCATTGGCTTCTCCACGCCGTCTGGCAATTATCATTCAAAGATAATGGGGTATTTAAGCACTATTACTACGCGGGATAGTAGTGCGTGCAGACCGTTCGGATTCCTTAATCAATTGGACCCACTTGCCTGTAGGTTTGATTTATAAGGTGGTCGTGGTTTGCACAGTCGTAGGAGAACTTACGACCGGTGGTAGTCGTAAAAGGTCTTATGACTATGTAGTGATCGTAGAAAGACTTACGACCATGTAATGGTCGTAGAAAGACTTACGACCAGGTAGTAGTCGTAGCAAGACTTACGACTATGGGGGGTGATTGTAGAAGATCTTACAATCACTTGGTAGCCCTCTCCCTTATAAAAATAAGGGTATACGGAGACTATGTGACATCATATTTACCCATAATAAAATTATAGATAATAGATAAAATGAGGATTATTAGATCCTCGTCATCTAGCCCGACTTCAAGTGAAAGTAACTTACTTGGTGAAGGATTCGCAAATGGACTTGCGACTAAAAAATGTCGTAGAACCATAGTCGAAGGAAAAACTCTTCGACACTTGAGTATTACTTTGACCAGGAGTTTGCTTGGTCAAAAGGTTGCTTACGACTATCAGAAAGTCATAAAAACCCCTACAATTGTGTAGTGGTCGTAGTAAGGCGATCGGAGAAAAAACCCTTCGATCGATACTTCCTTCGGACGAGAAAGACTTAGTCAAGAAAGTGATTTTGCTTGGAGGTGACAAAACTAACCTAACTTTCTGAATAGACCGTGCGGGGAATTGCAAGCGAATTCCACAGATCTGTTGATAAAGCGGTTCGGCGATTGCAATCGTGAAGATTGCTTACGACTATTAAAAGTCGTAAAAACCCTCTGACCGTCGATGGTCGTAGTAGAAATCGGAGAAAAAACCCTTAGATTGATACTTCCTTGACCCGAAAGACTTTGGTCAAGAAAGTAATTTTGCTTAGGGGTGACAATCGCACCTAATTTTTCTCGAGCGGACCATCGGGAATTGCAGCGGCTCTCACGGACTTGTCAGATGAAGCGGTTCGGCGGTACAACCAACTCCCATAGACCTATAGCGAGGCGGTTTAAGGCGGCGGAGATCATCTTGATTATAAAAACTTACGGGAGGTAGACTTGGGTTTTACCTTTTCCTCAAATCACTCCATTGTTCTTGAGCTCTTGCTTTCTCAGTCCTCGACTAGGTTTCATCTTCTCGCCGCCAACCCAATCAAAAACTTCTTGCTTACGGCGAAATGGCCAAGAGAGTTTACGAATGGGAAGAATCGGAGATGGATGCGGCTAAGATCAAGATCTTGGTCGATCTTGGGAAGATTCGAGAGAAGGCTCGGTAAAGTGGATTCGGCTATCGAGGCGACCTTGGCCATCGGGGAAAATGGGCAAATCCCGTCTTCCAAGCGTATTGTGAGTGCGGCCTTGATTGCACTGCCCACCCCTTTCTTCTGATGAGTACTCGAACACTTTGGGGTGGGCGGTGAACTTAGGTCCCAATTCCATTACCATGTTGAGTGTGTTCGTGTATCTGTGCGGCGTACACAGGGATTAGGCGGATCTCGGTGTTCCAATATTATTATGGGATGGCTCGACAAGCCGGAATCGCCGGAAGGCGTGATGCGAAACTCCACGACTCGAAGTCGAAGGAGTATATTGAGTTTCACTCGGTCTTCGTGGCGGAGTGGAGAAAGAGGTGGTTCTCTTGGAAGGTCACCTCTGAAGGCGACCTTTCTTTGCGAGGAAGGCTGCTGAAAAGAAATCTTCATGGGATTCGACCCTGAAGATATCAGTAGGATTAGCCCTTATATCCAAGCCATTAAGGACTTGAAGGAAGAAGGGTGGCCGGATGGCATGTGGTGAAGGATTTCATCACACGCAGAATTAGTCCTCTGAAGAAACAAGCATCTCCTATGTGGAGATGCTCGGAAGAGAGACCCAACCGAGAGACTACGAGGAGGGTAAGTAATTGTCGACTTAGCTCTCGGTTTGGTCTTTCTCAACCTTGTCTAATATTCTTATCTGTTTACGGATCTTTCACGATCTGAGGTTGACTCTAGAGTCGGACTCATCTGCGAAGAAGTCTCGCCACTCAGGCGGTTCCTCAAATCATTGCGGCTTTGTCATGAGATGAAAAGATAGGCGCCTAAAGGTAATCAAAAGTTGATTCTTTCTTTAGGACTTTATAGTCGTAGAAGATACTTACGACTAATGGTGATCGTAGAATATCTTACGATCAAGAAAGAGTCGTAGAAAAACTTACGACTTGGCACTAGTCGTAGAAAAACTTACGACTAATTAGTGATTCTTCTTTTACTGTTTTGTTTCTGAGAAAGTAGGCATGGAAAATCGTCGGGACTGACGAAGAAGTCGTCTTGATGACTATTGGTATTGGGTTGTCGAAAGACAAAGGCTCGGCTCCTCCCTCTAAGAGCGTCGACTTGTAAAATCTGCAGGCAAAGGGGAGCAAGCTCAAGCTCGGTCTTCGACCAGACCCTCTACAAGGCCTGCGGCAGCTGTAGCTGTATCTGAAGCCGAGGCCGCAGCCATCGAAGCCGAGGAGGTTGAGGCAGCTGAATCTCTTAAGCGCAAACCTCGCAAGGCTAAGGTACCCTTCTGTTATGACAAAGAATCTTTCGCGATTTACGCCACTCCTAGTTTTGTTAGGCAAGCTGGAAAGGAGAATTGGAAAGATTTTGTGTCTTTTATGAAGGGCGATCTTTGCATCGGCACAACACCTGGCGAGGCGATCTTGCTCTTGGAATGGTCGAGGCGATCTCGGCCATCAGAGAATCGAGAAACGAGCTCGGTTCTGTCCAAACTCTGACGGGCGTGGTCGTGGTGAGCCGATGTTGAACCTCGACGGGCGTGGTCGTGGAGAAGAAGAGGTCCTCCGTTGGGAGGATTGCTCCAAAATTCTGGTTAAGACCGAGTGCGAGTATGTGAAATTTACTAAAGTGTAAAACGACATTTACCTTTTTCTTTTCACAACTTTGATTTGCTTTTCTTTATTTGATCGACTTCTTGACCCGGGAATGCTTCTTGAGAAGTCCATTGCCATCCTTGACTCTTGAGGAGGTGGCAATGGAGGTGGTGAAGCATCACCCTTGGCCCGGTGGCGATGAAGTCGAGACTCCCGAGTGACTCCACATCTGCTGAAGTCGTAGCTCGACCCTTGAAGTAGCGGTATTCTTGTTGAGGTGGCCGCTCATTCTTGGTCGTAGAAACAACAAAGCATTGTGGAAGCCTCTGGTCAAAGCGGTGACCGACTTGTGCACCGCTCTGGGAAGGAAATTGTAGGGCGTTCCTTCCCTACCCAAAGAGATTCTGAGAACGGAAGGAGAAAATTTCAACCGTGGTGACTTCTTTGGGCTGCCTCCGTCGTAGGGTCCTCGCTTACGGATCTCGTGACCGAGTCCCCATCCCAAAGATATTCCCAATACGGAGAATACTTTTGATAACAGCGCCTCGAGAAGGTGTGGTGGGACAAAGTCGCGAGGATAGATAAGGCTGCAGAACCGGACCTTGTATATTCGATGTTTGCTAGGGCGACTATGAATGTAAGTATCTTCAAAATACTTATATATGTGACTTTCCTTCTCTTCTCTTTGTTTTCTTTTTGCGAAAGCTCTAGAGCAAATTCTTTGTTGTCGGTGAGTACCATCGACAACTTTTAGAACTAAGACGGGAGAAAGAACTACTCTGTGCGAGAGCGGAGAGATGGTAAGTCACTTATCATTCATAATTGTTTTCGACTTAAATACTCGTATAATGTTTTACGAGAATAGTCATGGAAGAAACTCATGACAAAGTACTAGTCGTAAAAAGCTTACGACTACTTACAACCAGGTAGTGGTCGTAGAAAGACTTACAACCATATCGTAGTCGTAGAAAAACTTACGACTAGGTCAGTAGTTGTAGAAGTACTTACAACCATTCGGCTGATGTTTATCTTCGTTCCTGTTCTTTGTAGGTTAAACAGTGATACGAAGACCTTAGTGACTCACTCGACTATGAAAAGAAGAGTCGAGGAGGCTAAGGAGCAAGTATTAGTCCTCTCGGATAGACTTGAGCTGTCTCTGCATCTAAAGATTGCGGGAAAAAATAAGCGATAAGTTCGAACTTAAGGCGCTTTTGATCTTTAACCTTTGCAGACTCTCCTTTCTTCTCGGATAAAGAAAAGAGATCACGGAAGCTCGACCAGAAGTTCAAGAAAAAGCTTTGGTCATTCGGGAGTTTTCCGTATTACCACGAATAAGGATCAAGAACTCGAGGTCTTAGAACTCGATTAACGAGTAAGTAATTCTTTACTGTTATCCTTTTGAGTATTTTCCCTTTTCTAATGCCAATTTCTTGTTGAAATTGTTGTCCAATTGAGAAGCCTCGAGGTGAAATCCAGAAAAAACCTTGATCTACAATGAGTCCATCGCATCGCTAAGATGAATCGAGAGGACATCGAGCATGGGAGAAAAAGCACTGCTGAAACCATTGCTTCCCATCGAGAAGAGGTTAAGCTGGATTCTCAATTAGTAGGTAAGAAAATGCTTTTACCTATAATTATCTTTGTGTTATCTTCCTCCGAAGTTTATTTTCGTTTGACCGATTTTATTCTTTTGAACAAGTGGTGAAAACAAGAAACTTGCGAGGCTTCGACTTGTACCCAGGAGATGGAGTCGATGAAGACTAGTCTTCAAGGCAACATCACTCTCTGAACAATGTGTAGTGAGCTACATTACGAGGAAAAACTCCTCGAGAAGATACCATATTTGCTCACACAAGTACCATTGGGAACAAGTCGGAAAATTACAGAAATGGTGACCACTCTGAAGACTAATCAATTTGAATCAATAAGGGAGGCGATCGAAGCGGAGTAAGTTACGCTTTGGCGAAACTTAAAGCTCAAGATCCCGCCTTAATGTGCAACCAATTGAAGCCGAGTTCGATTGCTCGAATCGAGAGGCAAATCGTCGATTGAGGAAATGCAATCGGTTGGCAAAAGGTGGCGGAGGAAATCGACTAGGCTCTCCCCTTGAGTAATCTTGTAACTACCTTGTAAGGCGGACAATATCTATTGATGAATGATATATGATCCATCTTATTTCACGAAAATTATCTTGTCGAGTAGTTAGTAACTCAAAAGATAATAAGCGAATGAAAGACTAAGAATTGAAGTCAAATTAATAACTTTATCCTAGCCCCGAGCTATTTGCTTAGATTGTTTAGACAATCTAAGTAAATAGTGTTTGAAATAGGGTTTACGAAAACAAAGAGAGGTTTGTTTAACTTATAGTTTTGTTATGGTTGTCAAGCACTTGGTGAAAGAGTAGAAAGCGACTCGACACTAGGAAGTTCCTTCTAGTGGGCAAGACCACGTCTTGAGAGAGAAAAGGCTTCGACTAGGTGATGTTACCATCTCAGACTAGTTTAATCAAACCAAGAACGACAACTTGAGTTAAGCAAGCGTCTAGAGGACTTTAATAATTCGTTAGCCCTTTTACGATGGACTCGATAAGTCTTTTCGGTAGCAAAAGTAGGAGGCGGCGGCGCTAGGAAGTTCCTTCTAGTGGGCGGGACCACATGCGAGAGAGGAAAAACTTCGACTAGGTGTGTCTCTTCCTTGACCGATCAAAGCGAAGCGAGTACATCAAAGGTGGTCGAATAAATATATCAAGTGTACTCTACTTAGAATATTTTTGGAAATCTTGAAAAAATAAACTAAGATTGAGAGAGTTGGCTCTGAGAACATTTATTGGATAAAACCGAGCTCTTTGTATTGGTGAAAAATGAGTAGCGAGTCGATGCTAGGAAATTCCTTCTAGTGGGCGAACCACATGCGAGATAGGAGAAGTTTCGACTAGATGATGTTACTTGTTTTCGACCGGTGTAAAGAAAGCGGGTGTTTTTGTATCATAGTCGAAAGATTAAAAAGCACTACTCAAAAAATAAGGCAAGAGAAGTAGAAAGAACACGGACTTTTATTGCTTGAGAAATTGGTCACACATAGAATTTGCGTGGCGGTCGATGTTCCAAGAGTTTGAGAGAACTGTCCATCTTCCATCGCTAGTCGTCACAGGCCACTGGCCAGGTTACGCCGACCCTTTGTGTAAGGACCTTCCCATTTGGGGAAAGTTTATTCGATTAGACTTGGATTGGCGAGCCTCAATACCAAGTCACCTCTGACAAAAGGCTGCGAGGTTGGACCTTACGATCATAGTATCTGCGCGAGGGCTTGTTGGTAGGCGCGAGCGGATTAAGGCTAGGTTTCTCCTTTCTTGAGTAGGTTAATGTCATCTGCTCGAAGTTGTTCTGATGCGAGTTGTTGAAAGTTTCAACTCGTGTCGGCCGTAATTTTAGCTCGGAGGAAGCATGGCCGACTCGAACACTAGAAAAATGGTGTTTCTCTGTTGCTCATTGGTGGTCGTCTGAGCGCCCATAACACGGAGGGTAATTCTTGTACCCAAGCCCCGAGCGCTTAACAAGTGGTCGAAGACTCGGGTTTTAATTCCTCGCATTATTTGGCCGTTTGCGTTCGTAGCCCGTTGCTTTGGGGATGTGCAGCGAAGCATAGCATAATTTGGTACCCAACTCGTCGTAAAATTCACGAAATTTTGCACTTGCGTGTTTACCATTATGCGTAATTATCAGGCTCGGAACTCCAAATCGGCTAATTCGCATCTCATCATGAACCTTTTCTTTGCTTAGATGTTATCGATTCTGAGTTCAGCTTCAATCCATTTGTGAGCGTGTCAATAGCCACAAAAGGAATTGAAACCTCCTGGAGCTTTGGGAAGCGGTCCTAGGATATCGAGACCCAGTGCAAAAGGCCAAGAAAGAGGTATTATGCGTAATGCTTGGTGGTTGGTGTATTTGTCTACCATGGAATTGTACTTTGGACACACTTTTTAACCACCTCCTTAGCATCATATAGGGTGTAGGCGGTAAAAACCTTGTCGAAAGGCTTTACCAACCAAGGTTATGTAGGAAGCATGTGTCCCACAGATGCCCTTGTGTATATCGTGAAGGAGTGTTATTCCTTCGTTTTGCGGAATGCATCGCATGAGTATCCCTTAGGTTCCTCGTTTGTAGAGGACTCCTTCGACCAAAGTATACATTTTGGCTTTTGGGATAAGCGATCGCCTCAAGATCATCTTGGTCTGGAACCCTTGCGAAGATACTCGTAGATGGGAGTCATCCGGATATCCTCGTAGTCTAATGAGGCCATCTCAATAGGAGGTGTCTCGGTTCTTCGACGAGAGGCGGCTTTGGAGTTGCTCAAGAAAACCCCTTTTGAGTGCAGTAGATCGGGAAGAAGCCATCCGAGCAAGTTGGTGCGAGAAATTATCCTTCGAGGATGAATTGTACCTCGAAACCTAAAAATGCTTTTCTAGCTTGCGAACTTCCGATAAGTATTGAGACATTGTCGAGCTAGAAACCTTTGGTACTCTTTCAGGCTTGATTCACGACTAGTTGAGAGTCTCCTCTCACGAGTAGTCGGCGAATTGAGAGTGCTTTCGCGGCTCGTATGCCGACTAGCAAACCTTCATACTCTGCCACATTATTAGTGGCACGAAAGTTTAATTGTATGGCATACTTTAAGGTTTCTCCGGTAGGAGATACGGGACCACCCGACCAGAGCCACTTAAAGTAAGTGACCGTCAAAGTACATCATCCAGCGGTCGTGGGAATCGTCTTGGGGATCTGAGCGAGTTCGAGATTTGTCCATTCGGCGACAAAGTGCGCCAAGATCACGGGATTTTATGGCCGTTCGGGACACGAAATGGAGGTCGAACTCCCAAGTTCGAGTGACCATTTGCCATGCGTCCATTGTTTCCTTATTATGGAGGATTGCTCCCAAAGGAAACTCGGGCAAGCCTGACTATTTTGTGCGCTGAAAATAATGCATGATTTCCTCGAAGACATGAGGAGGGCATATAGAAGTTTTGGACACGAGGTAGCGCTCCTTAGGCCGTGTAAAACCGCTAACGTAATAAACCGGTCGTTATGCGTTTTCACGTTCTACGACTAATCTGCGCTTCTTTGCTGTGGCGTGGCGGCTAGGTAAATTAAAGCGTCTCTTACGGCTTTGGAGAAACGAGCAGGAGCACTCGAAAGATACCTCTTGACATCCTCAAAGCGGCGTTTGCCTCGTTCGACCACTCAAAACCTTCATGTCTCTGAGAAGTTTAAAGAAAGGTAGTCCTTTTTCTCCTAGTCGTGCGATGAAGCGACTTAAAGCGCCATGCACCCGGTGAGTTTGGACTTCCTTTTTGTGTTTGGAGGGCGCATCGGAGGATGGCCTTTATTTTTCGAGTTTGCTTGATTCCTCGTTCGGATACTAGGAATCCAAGCAATTTTCTGAAGAAATTCCAAACACACACTTCTCTGGATTGAGTTTTAAGCGGTGCTTTACGAGGTTGTCGAATGTTTCTTGTAGGTCGATGATATGATTAAGTCTCTTAATGCTTTTTACGACTAGATCATCAACATAGGCTTCCAAATTCGGCCTAATTGAGATGAAAAAGTCGATTGCATTAGGCGTTGAAAAGAAGCAGGCATTCTTTAGACCAAATGGCATTTTGACATAGCAAAAGGTACCAAATGGAGTAATGAATGCGGTCTTTTCTTCATCGTTTAAACACATATTGATCGGTGGTATCGAATATGCATCTAAAAACTTAATATCTCACAACTGCGGTAGAATCAACGGTGATCGTCACGAGGTAAAGGAAATCATCTTTTGGACAAGCTTTATTAAGATCGGTAAAGTCCACGCACATCGCCATTTGCCGTTTGACTTTTTGACCATTACGAGGTTAGCCAACCACTGCGGGTGGTTGACTTCTCTTATAAAGCACGCTTTAAGTAGCTTATCAACTCGATTTAATAGCATCTCGTCGATCGGGGCAAATCTCCGTAATTTTTGTTTCTGGTACTTTATCGGTAGTAAAGCTAGCTGTGCTCGATCACCTCCACAGGGACTCGGGCATGTCGGATGTTTGCCACGCAAAGACATCTGCGTTAGCTCGGAGGAAGGTAATGAGGCGTCTTCCTATTTGGGGTCGGAAGTCTCCCGTCGCGAGCGATCTTGAGGGCTCTTCTGCGTCGGAGGAACCTCTTTGACTTAGTCGTTCGGCTTTGGTGCGACTTTAAGCCCGACTTGCTAGTCGAAGGTGACTTTCATCTCGAGTTGGTATTTGACCAACCATCTCGAGGATCGGCGGTCATGACTATCGCCATCTTTTGTCTGCTGAATGGTGATCACTCCTTTGGGACTGGCATCTTAAGACATTGATACGTAATGAGTAGCCATTAAGAATTTTGCCAAAGTTGATCGTCAGAGTATGGCGTTATATGCGTGTCGAAATCGACCACATCAAAGGAGACTTTCTACGTCACGAAATTACTTGGTGAGCCAAATGTTAAAGGAAGAGAAACTTGGCCAATAGGTTTGGTGAAGACCGATGCGATTCCATGAAAGGAGTATCGTCTCGGCCTTACCTTTGTCACAGGTACTTGCATCTCGTCCGGGGCATTAGTAAATAATATGTTCAAGCGCCACCATCAACCAACACTCGATTGACCCGACGGTTGTTGATGGTGGGTTCGACCCTGTCGGATATCGACTGATCGACTCGTAGTGATTGGGCGGTCATCCTTCTCAAAAGAGATGGTAACTTGAGACCACTTGGTAATTTATTGTGAGAGGAGTATGTATGGAATTTACCTCTCGTCCGTGACTTTAAGTTGTCGTTTGGAGTCGTATCGATGATCCTCCGTAGATGTGCTCAACGGTATGTTGCGGATCTTGGAGCAGCATCTCCTCATCATCAAGCGACTTTTGGCCACTCGTATGTCCTACACCTTTCGAGTAGGGAGTGGTGCTTTCTTGTTGTAGTAGTCCTCGAGCTTTCTTTGGAAAACTTCGGCGATTCTGGAGGTCATGTCCTTCCTTTTTATGAAAAGGACACCACCTTGGTTTGTCGTTCCTACGATCGGGCGCTTACCTTTGCCTTGATCGAGTGCGACTTGGTGGTTTGGGGCTCTCCATCTTTCACGGCGAGAACCTCCTTGGAACCTTTGGTTTGTGGTTTTGACTTTTATTTTCTTCTTGGACTTTTTGCTTTTTATCCTTACCAACTTCACGGCTCTCGAGGAGTATATGTTTCTCGATCGATAGTGTTGTTCCACTCATTGCCTCGAAGCGATTGCATATCGATCGGCCATCTCGAAGAGTTCGACCTTGATGTTGGGAGGATTCAAAGCAATGTCCTCCGTTATCCTTCTACTACGGACTCCTTGCTTAAAAGCCACGATCACGGAGGAATCGAAATTTCGGAATTGAGTTCTGAACGACTAAAGCGTTTGATGAATTGGCGCAAAGTCTCGTTGTTGTTCTGTTTTATCGGTGCAAGTCGTCTTCTTTTCGAGGCGGTTGTATGTGCCTTGGAAATTCGCTGTAGAAGATCGCGAGAGGTGTTGCCAAGTAGATCGACTCGAGTGGTTGGTTTAATAACCACGATCGGCGGATCCTTGAGCACGATCGGAAGGTAATTCGCCATTACATGCTCTCCTCCTCCTGCTTTGCTCGGACAATTTGTTGTATAGATCTGAAGAAATTCGATGGGATTTTGAGATCCATCAAATTTCTCCATGTTCCTTGGCGAAAATGAGGTGGCGTGAGCGCTCGAAGGTCGGCGAAAATGCGGCATCCGGTAATCACTTCTTGGCGCCTTCTTTGTAGGAAAGAAGGGTTAATGTCACCGGTGATCGTATCTGACGATATCCGTGTGGTGACTGTTACGTAGTAGGTCTCGTTCTCGAGGAGAATACTCCTCGTACTCCACTCGTTGTGAATTTCTTTGTCGAAGTGGTGAATGATCACCTCTCAGGGGCTTCTTGATCTTGGTGATCGAAATGTATTTCTCGAATAGGGATCGATTCGACTTATGGCGTGTCGATTCCTCGTGAAAATATTCGATTATAGTAGGTGAGGAAGTCGTATTGCTACGACTACACGAATGTTGTCGATGAGTACCTCGGTCTTGTCATCACGATTCGAAGTCTTTGCGTAATCTCTTGACAAAGAGATCGTACCACAGCGTTCGAGCAAGCTCTTGGTGGGATTCTCGAGCAAGTCGTTGATGTCTGGAGTTCTTGTACCTCCTCCGTGATGTTGAATCGCCCAGCGAGGTTCTTACGGATCGCAATTTTCTTTCTTGGCGACATCAAAATCCTCCTCATCGGTCTTTGAGGCCTTCTTAGTGGAGTGCGAGAATGTCGAGGATTTCCTCGCGTTCATCAGTGTTGGTTCTCTCGCCAGCGGTGGTGCCCTTGCCATTACCACGAGGGCGGTGTGTGATCTTGGGAGTGTTCTTATCTCGGCCTCCATGAGGTGACCACGATTGGGGAAGGGCGAAGACCTCCGTTGATGATTCTCACTTGCGCTCGAGGCCTCCCGCTTGAGGAGTGCTCGAGAGACACCATCTGGCGACTTGGAGTAATCCCCTCGGTAGGGAACTCGGGTTATAAGCTTGTCTCCGTTCGCAAATGAGATCTGCGGGAGGCGGTCGAATTTGCTGAGGAAAAGCATGCTTGATCCACCCTCTGGAGTTACCACGAGAGAGGATCACTAGATCTTTGGTGGAGTCTGGAATGGTGGCTCCCGAACTTGACTTACCAAGTCGGACCGCCTTAAGGGACTTGAACACTTGGAGAAAAACTCTCGTCGTGTTGTGAGTTCTCACAGGAGGCGGTCTGGTCGGATTGACCCTTGTCCTTTGAGGAATTGGCTCCTCTGTTGGGCGTATTGTTGTGGGGATAAGGATCCTCCTCAACTCCATTAATGGGATGGTTTCTGGAGAATAATCTCGGAGGCAACATCACCATCGGCGGATGCATCACTCGGCTCGTAGTCGAAACCGGCATCCATGTCGGCGTCTGCGTGTCTGCCAAGTCAAACCAGTTCTCCTCGTTCCATTCTCCGCCATGATTGCATGAGATTGGAAAAAGAGAGTATGTTGACAAGAGATTACGGAAGATCCCCACGGACGGCGCCAGCGCCGGTGTATTAGAACCGATCTTACGTAAAGATTATTTGATTGGGGTCTCCTAGAGATGAAATCACGTGAGTAGTAGACACGGGATGTTTAGGCGAGTTCGGGCCTTCTCGGAGAGAATAATAACGCTAATCTGTGTGGTGTGGTATTCTTAATGATCGAGTAAGAAGCTAAGACTATTACAGAGAATAGAACTCTCCCTTCTCTACTCGCCCTTGGCGTCCTTATATAGTCGTGAAGGAGTAGCCGTTTTGCCTACTGCGGAAGGCGCCTTAATTGAGCGATAATGGGCGTGTGATGGCGATAATTACCGGCGCATTGGCTTCTCCACGCCGTCTGGCAATTATCATTCAAAGATAATGGGGTATTTAAGCACTATTACTACGCGGGATAGTAGTGCGTGCGAGCCGTTCAGTTCCTTAATCAATTGTACCCACTTGCTGTAGGTTTGATTTATAAGGTGGTCGTGGTTTGCACAGTCGTAGGAGAACTTACGACCGGTAGTAGTCGTAAAAGGTCTTATGACTATGTAGTGATCGTAGAAAGACTTACGACCATGTAATGGTCGTAGAAAGACTTACGACCAGGTAGTAGTCGTAGCAAGACTTACGACTATGGGGGGTGATTGTAGAAGATCTTACAATCACTTGGTAGCCCTCTCCCTTATAAAAATAAGGGGTACTTCTGGAGACTATGTGACATCATATTTACCCATAATAAGAATTATAGATAATAGATAAAATGAGGATTATTAGATCCTCGTCAAACTTCATTATACATAAATTATAGTAAATTATTTATGTAATTTTGGTTCTTAATCACTGTAATTATTCTTGAAAGTCTTAATAACTCATATTTTCATCACATAATTTAAAATCTCACATATACTTTGGGAGGTTGAGCAAAAACAAAGATAAAAAAAAATTATATACCAACAAAATACGATAATGTGGTGAACCCGTTATGTACTTTTAGAGGTTGAGCAAAGACAAAAAAAAATATTATATATCAACAAAATATGGTAATGTGATGAACCCGTTATGTTCCGAAAAAAAATTATAATAAATTCGGACCTAATTCATCAGATGGAAAGAAGTGCAAATCTCAAAGCATACTGGACGAATGAAAATTCAACTATTTTGATTTTTTTACAGCACATCAACAACACAAATCTTATAGCCCATCTAACGATAGAAAAATAACAGTGTTGACCTAAAAAAACTGTCGAAAGTTATATAACAATTCCCATAATATATTTTCAAATATAATCACTCTTCAATGATATATTTCGAAAAAAAAAACTCCTCAACGGTATACTTTTAAAAAAGTACATATATATATATATATATATATATAAATTTTCCTTGTTCGAAAGGCTACGTAGGAAATTCTGTATAGGACCGTGAATTCCTCCAAAATTTGTACCATGGAAAGCGTTAGGTTTTCGTGCCTCGTTGATCGTTTATGCCACCAGTAGCGCCCATTTCTCAGTATCAACCAATGACATTAATCGTTAGGTTTGCTTTGCCATGTATGAACAGTTACGTGACAACATGCCCTGCGTCGGGCCCAGCGCCCCATGCCATGATGTAAATGGCACAGTGCACCACTTGGGGACGCCCCCAAGATGAGCTAATTTGTGGGCCCGGCCTGTCCCAGTGCGTCCAAACCTCGCAACAGTAACACTAAAAAGAACCCGAAACCAGCTTCTCCGCTCTATAAATTGACACTAGAGAGTTTTGACGTCACATATATATACAGACACGTACAATTAGACAGTACAGTACAGCTACGTTTGATCGCCGTCGGCGAACATGGCGGCGAGGGAGTGGGAGTGGGCGGGGCGGGTGGCGTCGGCGGCGCCGAGGGCGACGGCGGACGACGCGTGGGCGCTACTGTCCGACTTCCTGGCGTTCCACCGGTGGCACCCGCGCGTCGCCAAGTGCAGGCGCGTGTCTGGCGAGCCGCGCGCGCCCGGGTGCGTGCGGTACTGCGAAGGGGAGCCCCGCGGCGACGGGCTGGACGCCGACTGGGCGCACGAGACGCTCCTCGAGCACGACGCCGGCCGCCGCCGCCTCCGTTACGAGATGAACGGCAACAACATGGGCTTCGGTAGGTTCTTCGCCACGTTGAGCGTCATCGACCTAAGCTCTCCCGGCGCCGGTGGCCGCGCGGGCTGCGAGCTGCGGTGGGAGTTCGAGTGCGAGCCCGTGGCCGGCACGGCCAAGGAGGCGCTCGCCGCGCGGCTGCAGGCCGGGCTCGACGGCATGGCGCGCCGGGTGCAGGAGGCCTTGTCCCTCCGGGCGGACACGGCCGCCGCTGTGGCGTTGGAGGCCACCGGCGATCTCAAGCTGGGCACCTCCATTGCTGTTTAAGAAGCAACGCGCGGTTTCCCTTCGTTAATTCATCCCTGCTTCAACAAATCATTAAGCCTATCGGATTTCGGTTTTTATCAGATTGGCGTCGATCTGTTGTTCGATTTTCGATCACTTGTATAATCGGACGGTCCCTGTTCAGGATGATACTATCGTATTAATTCGACCGAAATGTTGCAGATGCTTTCTTCATAATAAAAAAAAGCCGCAAAATGGCCTACATATGTAAGTTCTCATAGTAGAGTAACTAAATAAGCTGTTAATCCCACGCCAAAAAAATGTTAATGTTCGTTTCTCACTGACTACACGCCAGGGCCAGGTCAGGCAGACGTAATTGTGGATTTTTCGATATATGGTGATGTCATTGTTGCACTTAAAAAATGATTTTGTTAAATAATATTCGACTATTTTTTTGTCAAAATAGTCAAATTTTCATCCGCCCGATAGACTTTAAGATTTGCATTTCTTCTCGTATCATAAATTGGATTCGAATTTATTATAAATTTTTTCAAAACATAATGAGTTCACCACATTGCCGTATTTTGTAGGTATAAAATTTTATTTTTTATCTTTATTTTTGCTTAATCTCTCAAAGTATATGTTAGATTTTGAATCATGTGATGGAAATATGAGTTATTAAGACTTTCGAGAATAATTACAATGATCACGAATAAAAAATTCCATAAATAATATACCATAATTTATGTATAATGAAGCTGTAAATGAACTAAAATTTGATTGTTTTGGGCTAATAAAAAACAGTCGAATCTTATATAGACGAACCTTATAAAAAAAGGCAAGAGGTTAATATTACCGTGGATACTTATGCATGGAAACCTGTTCGTTTGGTGATGAAAAATAACAATGTGAGGAACATAGGCATGAGCCATTTTCGTTAACGGTAAAGATCGATGATGAAAAGCAATCGGTCAATAATTGCAGCAAGCAGTTTGTTTTGGCACAAGAAAATTGCTACTAAAAATGAAGTCAAGTGTAAATAAAACTATTGCATCTTGTACTTTGGGTAGAATTGTATTTGCACTTGGAATGAAATGATGGCATGTTTATTGTAGACATGTTATGTAAGACCCAAAAAAAAAAGTTGCAAGAAACTCAGAGTTTTCAATACATAATTTCATTTCTCAAGGCCTTCAATCAACCTCTCTAATCTTCACCACACTACTACAGAACAGACCTTTGGTCCCGGGCCTAAAGGGCCTCTAGTCCCGGTTATAGAGCCGGGACTAGGAAATCGGGACTAAATGTCTCACCTTTAGTCCGGGTCTCGGGCCCGGACTAAAAACGACTTTAGTCGGTTGGTAATACCAACAGGGACTAAAATCCATGAAATTGGTGAGCGACATTTGGACCTTTTAATCGGTTGGTATTACCAAGGGACTAAAATGTTTTTTCTTTTTGTTTCCATTTCAATTCATTATTGATTTTGGTTTTACAATTACATTAGGTTTTCAAATGCGTATTCTTATTGCTAATATATGTATCGCCCACATATAATTTAGTTTGGAACATTATTACACACAAATAAAGTATGAAACTATATATATTATGGAGCTATATATATGTATATATATATATATATATATATATATATATATATATATATGTATACACATAAAATTTACAACATTATTCATGCATCCTTGGTATTTACAACACAAATGTTGTCCTCCACTTAAATGTCATACAAATGTTAAGTCTGGTTTGGCTTCAATTGTTCATCCGGTTAAAGTAGAACTCGGTCTTAGGGCTTGAGGACATGCTCATTAAGAAATCTGCGATTGTCTCTTGAATTCCTTTGAGGCGGTCCATATCCAACACTGTTCCTTCAACCATATCTCCTTCAATTTGCATTAAGCGAAAGAAGTATTAATATACATAAGATTTATTTAATAGCAACAAATAAATAAAATGGATTTATTATATATACTTATTACGTACTTTACGCATCTGTAGATGGGTTCTTTTGCATACACAGTGAGGAACTCATAAGCGTAGTATCCACACAAATTGTTGCTGGTGGTGTAGTAGAACCCATCATGACGATATAAAAGATTACTCTCGTCATCCCGCGTGAGTGAAGCATGATAAGGTAAAGATGCGGGAGCTAGTACAACTTACATCCGGTCGGTGTGGATCGGGAAGTGGCGCTTTCGGATCCGGACGGTGTAGTTGAACGAACCAAGCCCAAACCACGCCTAATAATTGGATCGTTAATTAACTATTGCGAGTTAAAGAGCGGAATAAATATTTAAAGATCGAAGTTACCCCGGATAATGTCTATCATATCTTGGTAATCTTCTGCGGTTTTCTCAACGAGTCATAGATTAGCAAATGACCGTCGGAGAGATCGAAGACAATCGATTATCGATGAAAGTTGCATTTGTTTATAGAGTCAACATATATATCTTTATGTTGGATTGAGTAAGTAAAGTAAAATGTGCACACGATAACAACACTCACCCAAAGTTGTAGGGAAGAGTATAAATCTTTTGTTCTTTTGGTTGATCAAGAACCTCAGGAAATTCCTCTCCGTTTGAGGTCTCCATTGATCGTAGGGAGTGTTTGGGTCCTTGAATACGATATATGGATCAACGAAACCAATGTTCTTGTCGTTTCTACGTGTGAGGTCTCTCATCATGTCTCTGCATATGTATAGACATGCTAGCTAGTGTGAGGATAATTACTTATACATATACATATGCTAGAGTGAGATTATTAAAAGAAAGAATCACGTCTGAGACAAAAGCGGTGATGAGAGATTTGTCTAGAGCGTTCATATGGCATAGTTGGTGTAACTCATTAAAGCTGAACCATTATAATGTCATCGCCACGGAAGTAATGATGGTTTCTAATTTTAGCGCAAATATAGTCATCCGCTTTTACTGCGACACACGCCATGTACCACTTGTTTAACAAGTACATTTGCGCGTCTGAAGTTCCATGAGCTTCTCGGGGTTGTATAGACTCTTGCCATATACATATTCCTTCTTCCAATGATCAACTTCAGGAGCACTTTTGATGTGTGCTCCATGAGCATTTGGGAAATGCTTAGACCGATTTCATGAAAAATTCATCAAGTTGATCCAAATGCACATTTCCGGATATCTGTTCTAGCACGTTCGTGTTTGAACCATATTCATTCCCAATAACTAGCGGGGGCACTGATTGTTGTGATTGTTCCCCGAGCTTTGCAACACCCTTCCGTGCTCTCTTCTCTTTCTTCTTCGCCTCCTCAATTGACTTGGTGAGAGTGCGGTCATAGTCCGATAGTGGCGAATCCTTACGAGCATGACGTAACATTTTCTGGTGAGCGTCCACCCTTTTCCTTAGAACTTCTGGACGTACGAAGAAGTACGGCTTCTCAGGGTTTCGCTTCGCTTCACTTTTAGCCTTGACTTTCGCGAAGAAACTGTCCACATCTTTTTTCACTGAAGCATCTATTTCCTCGAGCATAAGCAAATCTTTCTGCTGCTCTTTGGAGTTTTGCGTCATACACTATCTTTCCGGTCTCTAGGTCGGGCTGCCCCATGACCGAAAAACCAATACTTAGCGGCCTTCGGGCGAGTTGATTGATTCTCGGTTCGATCCTTGGCAAGAATCTCCCGTTCCATTCTTTCCCACTTAGGAATGGCACTCTGTAGCCACCGATCCCAAGTGATGGTGGTATTGCTTTTTGTCGGGCATTCTGTTGGTTCCTTCTCACGTGCCTCACCCTCTTCCGATGTCTTGAACCATACAAACTCATCCCAAAACGGCCTCAACTTGCGTAGGCCTTAGTGTTGAAATCGGCATCAGGTTCTTCCCGATAAATGTGTTGTACAATTTCTTCTTCCAACACTTTGGAATTGTGTGGCCATCTTCTTCATAGCCAGTTCCTAACTCTCTCCTTCAAAGCTTCATCTTACAGTATGGTAGCGAAATGTTGAAGGACATCTTGCCAAACTAGTGCCTTGTCACGATCAGAGACAAAACTAATATGAGGAGCAACTTTCTTTTGCTTCCATTCACGAGCATTGATCGGGATCTGTCCCTTACAAGGTACCCACGATGGTGACAAATTTACGTGCATGTGGTCCAAGTACTTTGCTGTATCCTCCTCGAATTCGAGAGAATGAACCGACCCTCCAACGGCTTCTTGGGCCTCGTACATTTCTACTCTTCCCGTTGTTGTCGTCGATCCAGAGGGCTACGAATGTAGAAACACAAAGATTTAAAGAAATATATTTATCGACAAATGAAATTATTCTCAATTTCATGTATACATAAGAGATTGTAGATAGACCTCGCCGACATTGTCTTGCTCATCTTCATAATCGGCAAAATCTTGACTCCGTCATCTACTTCTTGATTGTTGTCATCACCTTGAATTGGGCACCTTGTAAGGCGTCATTGTTGATAATATCCATCATGGCATCGTCCATGTTGTCATTCGAATCGACCATTTACGCAAATATATGTGTAGGGCGTTAGAGCGGTTCGTGATCGGGTTATGATTTCGCATCAAATGGCGTGCGGTTCGTGACATGCATCGACAAAGAATCAATCTTACTACAAACAAAGCGATTGATCTTATTGCAAAAATTCCTAATCGTTGGATCGATTGCAACCTCAATGCTACCACTATAATCGGGGAAGGTAACTACGAATCAAATGTTGACAAACGAAATGGACAAATGATAATTGATCGCAACTTCTACGACACAACAACTTAATTGACGGAATTCCAAGATGACATAACCACACATTTCAAAATGACAGAACACCTCTTACTACACAAATATTCAATTTCGGATCACACAGATTAAGCAAAATGCTACTTGCAACATACTACATTCACGCCAAATTGATGCTCAAGTAATCACATACAACAATCACAACAATTCATCTTAATCACTGACAACAACTATTGTTCAATAATCAATCGAAGAACAAACACATATGATTCAATATATACAAGATCTCTGCGAATATCAGGTTACTTCAATCCCTACTAATCACAGTACTGATTAGAGAGGGAAGGCAGGGGCTGGGAGGCCGGGCTTGGGGTTGAGTGGGCGGTTCGGCCAGGGTGGGAAATGACGGTCGTCCCAGGGGCATCGTGGGGGCTCGGGTGCAGGGGGCTCGGGTGCAGGCGGGTGGGCGGCGTGGCTGGGAGGAAAAGAGAGGGAGAAAGCTAGGGCACGGGAGAGGGGAGGCTCACCGAAGGCTGGAGGGGGTGCCGAGGAGGCGGCAATGGAGCCCTGGCGGCGCTGGGAGGAGCTTGGCGGCGGCGACTGGAGAGGCGGGAGCGCGGCCGGCAAATGGGGCAAGCACGCAGGCGAAGGGGCCGAGTGGAGGTGGTGGCGGGAGTGGGCGCCACGGGAGGAAGGAGGAGGCCGGGCGCGACGGCTGGAGCCGACGATTTAGCGCGCGAGAGAGGCGAGGGAGGCGGAAGGGGTGGAAGAAGGAAGAAGCAAGCTGTTGCTTAAGTCTCGAGGGACCTTTAGTCCGGGTGGTATTACCAAGCGGGACTAAAGACCTTTAGTCCCGGTGGTAATACGGACCGGGACTAAAGGTTGGACCTTTAGTCCGGGTGGTTTCTGACGGGACTAAAGGTCTTCTTGGGACATATTTTCCAGAGAACCTTTAGTCCCGGGCGTGTCTGGATGGGACTAAAGGTCCCGAGTTCATACATTTTCACAGATTTGGGTTTTGTATTAAGTTTATTTGTATAAATATGCTAATTCTTGTTAAATGCATAGTAAATTAAATACTAGGCATAAATTTTTAAAAATAATAGTTGCATTTCCTTTTATCTTATTGACATTTCATTTGAAGGCATAAATACTTGCTAAATGTGTCCTTTTATCGAATAGGAATTTCATTTGAAGCGATAAAAACAAGAAAAATATGATAGAAACATCGAAGTTACAATTATTACATAAAATCTCTAATACACACTATTTATTAAACATCACTATATATCAAGCGCACAGATGGTGAACTTCTTCTTGACGTATGACCCTTGGTTATGATCATGCCGTAACCATGGAGTGTCCTCGGCATTTAGCGGGATGCTTGGGTCTTTGGTCACTTGAAGGCGGGATTCGGTCATCCCTTTCATAATCTTGATTTGTCGACTTGTCCTCAATTCCCACGATGTTTCTTTTCCACTGAAAGAACTATGTGGCGTTTTGGCTCATTGGTTGATTTGTCGTCGTTTTCCCTCTCTTGGGTTTTGTAGACATGTCTTTCACATAGAACACCGATTCACATCAGCAGAAGGACGAATGGTTCGTCTTTGTACCCAATATTGTTGAGGTCCCTTGTTGTCATTCCATACTCCTTGTCATTGTTACCCCGCCTCCGGTCATCTTCACCCATTGGCTTTGGAACAAAGGGACTTTAAAATTAGGTGCGTAGTCTAGTTCCCAAATCTCCTCTATGCGGCCATAATATGTTTGCCTCTTTCCATTTGGGTGCATGGCATCTACGCGGACACCACTGTTTTGGTTCGTGCTCCTTTTATCTTGGGCTACGATTGTAAAATGTATTTCCATTTATCTCGTACCCTTTATGCGTGAGGATGTGCCACGATGGTTGCCTAGCCAACAAATCTGATTGCTCATCAATATTGTCATCACCACGACATTCTTTTCGCAACCAACCATTGAAAGATTCCATGTGATGGCGCCTAATCCAAGCTTCATTCTTCCACAGGCGGGATCGTAGGAACTCCTTGTGTACCTCGACATACGGCTCCACCACGGAGGAGTTTTGAAGAACTGTATGTGCGCTTTATTGAAATAATCGCCCCCGCATCGATATATGTTTTCTTCCCTAGTGTTCCCTTTCCACTAAGTCTCCCTCGTGTCGCGATTCAGAACACCAATCGGGTCAAGGTCGGGAATGAAGTCAACCGAGAACTCAATGACCTCCTCGTCCCATAGCCCTTGGCGATGCTTCCTTCCGCCGAGCACGCTTGGTGAACATATTTCTTCAGACTCCATGAACCTCTCAAAGGGAACATGTTGTGTAGGAACAGGACCGAGAATATTAATCTCCTTGACCAGTGAACTAGGAGGTGTGTCATGATATTAAAGAAGGATGGAGGAACACCAACTCAAAGTCGACAAGACATTGAACCACATCATTCTCAGAGTAGCTAGTTCCATTGGATTGATTGCCTTACGAGAAATTGCATTGAGGAATGCACATAGCTTCACGGTGGCGACGTACATGTGGAGGTAGAATTCCTCTTAAAGCAACCAGGAAGCAATTGCGTCATAAGCACGTGGCGATCATGGGACTTTAAGTGTAGGAATTTCTTCTCGGCACATTTATTATCGCTTTATATTGGAGGAGAATCCAGATGGGACCTTGATGCGTTTAGGCATTCAAACATGCTTTCCTTCTCTTCTTTGCTAAGAGTGAAGCTAGCGAGTCTTAAGTAATGGCGTCCATCGTGCATCTTCTCTGGATGCAGTTGTCTCGTTCTTTCATGCGCTGCAAGTCTGTCGTGCTTCGAGTGAATCCTTAGACTTTCCATACACATCCATGAATCCTAGCGAGTTCACACAAAGATTCTTTGTCGGTGCATCACGTCGATCGCGTTGCGGACCTCTAGGACTTGCCAATAGGGTAGCTCCCAAAATATAGACTTCTTCTTCCACATGGGTGCGTGTCCCTTAGCATCTTTCGAACAGGTTATTTGCCTTGTCCCTTTCAAAGACTACTTGCACATCCTTGACCATATCAAGTACATCCTCCCTAGTTCGGTTGCGAGGCTTGGTTCGTGTTACGCCTTCTAGTTAAAATGCTTGCCTTTCTTTCTTAGTTGGTGATTCATAGGAAGAAAGCAGCGATGGCCAAGGTACACGACCTTTCGACATTTTTCAAATATATCTTGTCAATGTCATCAAAACATTGTGTGCATGCATTGTATCCCTTGTTTATCATCTGGAAGATTACTTAGAGCATGCCAATCATTGATTATTACGAACAACAATGCTCGCGGTCGAAGTGTTCTGTTTGTACTCATCCCACACACGTACACCTGGTTTGCTCCATAAAAGCGGGAGTTCCTCAACTAATGGCCTCGGTGAACATCGATGTCGTTGCGGGTTGCCTCGGGCCTTGGATGAGCACCGCATCATAATGAACTTCTGCTTCATGCATAACCATGGAGGAAGGTTGTAGATACATAGAGTAACAGGCCAAGTGCTATGACTAGTGCTCTGGTCCCCAAAAGGATTCATACCATCCGTACTTAAAGCGAACCTTAGGTTTCTTGCGTCATCTGCAAACTCCGGGAATTCTCTGTCTATTGCTCTCTTTGGGACCCATCGTGAGGTGTCTCAACATGTTGTCTACCTTACGGTCTTCTTTGTGCCATCGCGACAACTTTGCATGGTCCTTGTTTATGAGCAGACGTTTGAGCGTGGTATTATAGGAGCATACCACATAACCTTGGCGAGGATTTTCTTCTGGGGCGTTCTTCGCCCTCAACATCGCCGAGGTCATCTCTTTGATCTTATACCGCGACGCTTTGCATACGGGCATTCATCCAAATTCTCGTAGTCCTTGCCACGATACGAGATGCGATCATTAGGACATGCATGTATCTTACGGATTTCTAATC
This sequence comes from Hsuehochloa calcarea, assembly GCA_036346395.1. Lineage (NCBI taxonomy): Eukaryota > Viridiplantae > Streptophyta > Magnoliopsida > Poales > Poaceae > Hsuehochloa > Hsuehochloa calcarea. The sequence goes on along the minus strand of CM070602.1, from coordinate 35,105,260 downwards.
CCAAAGGCGACGACTGTTTTGCTTCGTGCGTAGTGGCGGGCAATTCGTTAGGCCGGAAGCATCTTTTTGGATCTTGATAATTGCCCAAATGCCTTGTCGGATACACCATTCATGCCTTCCATTGTAGCAACTCGGTGTTGTACCCAACTTTTTGCCCATCTTGGCGGACGGGTATAGTAATTTCTTGTGATCCTCTAGCATGCGGTCAAACTTAGCATTCTCCTTTTCACTTTCGCAATCTCTTTGTGCATCACGAATGACATCACCAAGAGCATCATCTTGGCGAGTGTGTCTTACCTTTGCCTCTTCTTGACTTAGCCCATTGCGGTATCATCGAAGTCACCGTATTGAGCAATAATGTCGTTAGGGTCCAATTGTTCTTCTTCACCTTCTTCCATTATAACCTGGTTTCTCCGTGCTTGGTCCAACAAATATAGTTTGGCATGAAACCCGACTTCAACAAGTGCGAGTGAAGACTCCTTGAGCTAGAATATTCCTTCAAATTCTTACAGGGCACATGGATGACACATGAAACCATCCCGCTTGTTTGCCTCGGCCACTCTTAAGAAATAATGCACGCCATCAATGAACTCTTTGGAGCGGCGATCGGCATTGTACATCAATGGCGTGTCATCGTCGCATTATATGACATATCACATAATTAAATTTCAAGTTTCAAATTTTTCCCGGATAGTACACATGATAGAGAGGCTACCCAAAAATTTTTAGAATTTTTGAAATTAAGATGAATTTATTTTGAATTTTCAAAGAATCAAGACTATTTGACGTTTGCACTAGAGCTTCGCCTTGCCCTTAATGACTTCCGGCTCTGTGACGAACAGCAAACAGAAAGCTTAAGGAGAAGGGACATCAAGTTAAATGATAATTAATAATTAACTAAATTGCCCAAAGTCATTAAGGGTGAATGACCCTAGGTCAACAATCAATCCAAAAGGCAAACAATAACTAAGTGATTAAGCTAATTAAGAGATTAACTAATTACTTAATAATTAAATATTAAACTTATTTATTAAAACAAAATTAATATTTATTATTTTTACCCAAGAGGTTGGATCTGATAAGATAAGACTTATCTCATCAAACACCCTCAAAGCTTAACCTAACTAACACATGTAAAAGTCATTTTTCATTTATTTAAATAATTATTAAATAAGGTTAAAAATAAAAGTCTTGATTGATCCCAACATTTTTGTACAGATAGTTCATAGCCTAATTAGATGGCAAAACAATTTTCAGAATTTTGGATCATTAATTTAGCCTACAAAATTCATGGAATAATAATTAAATAAATAAGCATAAAATAGGTATAAATTCAACTTTGTCCAAATAGTCTTAAAATTTTTATATGGACTGTTCACAGTGTAACTTAGTGGAATAACAAATTTCATGATTTTAGAAATTTATTGCGGCCTACAAAAATCATGAAAGTTCCATTTATGAATTAATTGGCAATTTTATAACATATAAAAATTATTCAAATTTTACATTTCATATTTTTCATAATGGACGGCGGGGTTAGCATCGGAGCTTACCGCGAACACGCCGGTGAATACGGTTGAGTGAATGAGCGGCTCGGCGGTGGTGGCAATGGCGTGGCGGCGTGTCGAGCGGCGACAGCGGCGTTCCTCTGTGTTTGACGCAAAAACAGGGTTTAAATAGAAGGACATTTAGTCGGTTGGTGTTACCAACAGGGACTAAATGCCAACCTAGTCGAGTTGATATTACAACCGGGACTAAAGATTTAGTCCGGATTGTAGTACCAGCCGGGACTAAAGGTTGAGATTTAGTCGGTTGGTAACACCAACCGGGACTAAACGCCCTCTGCAAAAGCTCGCCACGAGCCGTTAGGCGGTGGACTTTTAGTCGGTTGGTGTCACCAACCGACGAAGATCTTTTGTCCGGACGTAATTTTCTCCGAGACTATTGCCCATTTGGCAGTTCGACCAAAGGTCTGTTCTGTAGTAGTGCCAGAAAATAAGTTTGGAACACAAGAATTGAAAAACGCGGGAATAGAAAAACCGCATGATTGATGTGCCATGCTTAGTGCAATCCTGTATTAAACAAAACTACAAGAATTGTTCCAAATATCGTTTGGATGTTTCACATGAAAAATAAAGAAATTTGGAGAAAGAATTGCCTTGCTCAAGAGACAAAAGGAAAATTTCCATGAGGTCAGATATCATGTTTTTTTTTCCTTCTAGAATGAGCCATTCTATTAGAATTTTACAGGAAATTCCTAAGGTGGCATTCCTTTGTTCCAAAGGCAAAGATAGGAAAATTTCCTACAAAATTCAAATCCTCCGAAAATAGGGTGCTCTTCACCTTTTCTCTATTACAAACAAGCCATTATTTCTCGTTCTGAACTCATGAATTTCACAGTCCGCGTCCTCTAGAATAGGCCTGTTTATGGGCAGCTCGCCCGAGTCCAACCCGAAAAAAAAGCTCGATAGCAATAATAAAATAATAATACTAAAATATATTTATTATAGACCTGAATTAAATAGATAAGTTATTCAAGATATAATTAAAATAATAATATCCTATTGAAAAATAGGAATTTCAGGATTTTTTCGAGCTTTGGTCTTATATTCAGGTCAGGTTGGACTCAAACCTGCCCGTTAAACACCAGGCTTTTCTAAGCCCAGCCTGGCCTAGGACTTGAACGGGTCTATTCTAAAACTCCCTCAAGAGTTCCTATGCTCCAAGCAGGGAAATCTCAGGGCCTGTTTTAAAGGACACGAGAGATTCACTTGCTCCTCGCTTAGATACTACAATCAGGCTGGAATTAATCACACTGTATTCTTTTTTGAGAGGAATCACACACGGTATTCTAAATATGAAAAAGGTAGGTTCCCCCTATTTTCCTCCTCTTACAAATATAGTATTTGTTCACTTGTGTCGATCACGAATCATGACTGCTGCGTATGTACATTTTAGCCCAATGCAAGAACCAATTAGTAGAGTAGATGCGTGCATTCTCTTTCGATGTTCTTTCTAATTTCGCACAAACAGGACAAGTATTCAGAGCATATACTTCAAAAAAGAAAAAAAAAAACTGACAAGAAAATCTAAAGCAAGCTGCGCAATGGGCAGAGTGAATTAATTCGCAAAATAGGAGGATAAAGTACCCGGATGCTACCTTGGTGACCTGACGGCATCCCAAAATTCAGACCAGCCTGCTTGCAGATGAAGCAGAAGACAAGAGACATTTCGGCGAGTCAGGAGTACAGAGACATCTGCAACTTTGTCGTGGAGATAGCTAGCTAGCTAGCTGCATGGGCCATGCCGTTAAATCTTGCGTACTGTTGCACTGATACCTCCAGCGCTGCATGCTCCTGGCAAGTGAATGTGATGCAGCCGTTGATCGATCGATGGATGCCCTGCCATGATTTGGACCGCATGCACTACCTATATACGGCCAGACCACCCGAAGTATTTGCATAACAATTTTTTTTTAAAAAAAATGAAATATTATAACCAATCATTTTGCATTCGAAATGATAAAAATAACATATTTACCGTGCGAATTTGCCGCAACAGGCCACGTTCCACGATTCCAGACCATGGCAAGCCACGTGCTATGATCCTAAACTGTGGTAGGCGGCATATGCCGTGCTCTCAGATCGTGGCACGTGACTTGCTACACTCCTAGTCCACGGCAGGAACGTGCACAGACCATCTGCCACGCTGACGCACGTTCCTACCACGAACACGGAGCGCAGCAGGTCGCCTGGCGTGATCTACGATCATGGTATGTGGCCTGCTGTGGCAAATATTAAGAGTGAACAATTCTGATATTTCGTTAAAAAGAGACTGAACGAGCCACACTGGCAGGTGAGTGATCAATGTTGCCATGCTGTTTTTGCCAGGTTGATTTGGATCGCTACATGAGATGTCAGGTCTTGCTTTTTGACAAAAATACAGTGATGTGTGTGGGGGACGTAACAGGTGCAACCCAGTTTCTCGGTTGTAACATGCAAACTGCTTGCACATATTATTTTTTGTTGTTGTTGCGAATTTGATATATGTAAGCAAATCTCATTTGTAACGGTACAAAATTTTCGTACTTCATTTTTGTGAAATGTCATCTGATTTATATTAACAACAAGATATTAAAGCAAATGTGTACCCAATATTTACGTTGCAAACCTTGGATCTAGTCATTCAGAGATGACGATATGGATCGTGAATGATCATGGCAATGGGAAGTAGATTCAAGGATAATTCTGAATATGTATAACTCTATCTTAGCAGCGGTGTTGTTCGTTAGAAGAAAATAGAAGATGATCTTTTCTATCAGGTAGCCCGGTGGCATTGTTTTTTTGGAGATGTCACTGTGGTCGTCCAAGTGTTCCAGCTGACAACACGTCGTCAAAATCCATCAGGGAAAATCTAACGATCGAGTGACTCGCCGGAGAAAGCGTGTGATAGACAGTGCTGCACATGGCTTAACCAAGTGCCAGATTTTTGTAATCCTGCTCAAGAGTAACAAAGCTCACTGCTCCTGATTTGCAAAAAAAAAAAAAAAAACACTAAGGATTTGTTTAGCTAGAGAGGGATTGTAACGAATTTCTTCGGATTAAAAAAGATTTTAATTTAAATTCTGAGTTAATCCGAAGAGATAGGCTGAGATCAATATGTATTCAAATAAACTTCAAAAGTCTCCTGCCAATAAATATATAAAAAGAATGGGAGGGAGGGCAAAATTGAAGGGACGAGAAGAGGGTGGAGAAGACCCATGCGCACGTGGCAACTGAACAAACTCGGGCTGCCTGGACGTGCTCTTGGGCCGCCGGCCCAAAATTCCTCCGCTGTTCTGCTTCTTCTTCTTTCTTCTCCACATTGTTTTCCGATCTTTTTCGGGCGCTCGACACGACGTAACACCGCACATGGCACCGCACAGAGCTCCATGTGCACACCACATGCCGGCTTCCGAATCAGCGCAGACACGTCCCGCTCCCCAAAAGATTCCTTCCTTCCTGCACTCACGCCATTACATAGCACTCGCGTCGCGCTGCCTAGCTAGCTAGTAGTCAAACACGACGCCACACCGCAGCACGCGCGCGGGGCCGATCGGTAATGGAGAGGCAGCAGCCGGATACGCCGGAGCAGCAGTGGGAGGGCGCGGCGGAGGCACGGCTGCCGTCGACCCCGGTCGCCGCGGCGTGGCCCCACCTCGCCAGCTTCTGCGCGCTGCACCGGTACCTCCCCGGCATCCACGTCTGCGAGCGCGTGGCCGGCGAGGACGGCCGCCCGGGCTGCGTACGCTACGTCGCCTCCCGCGCGTCGGGCGACGAGGAGGCCGCCGTCGCGACGTGGGCGCGGGAGGAGCTGCTCGAGCTGGACGACGCCGCGCGCCGCCTCACCTACGCGGTCGTCGGCAGCAACATGGGGTTCGGCCGCTACGTCGCCACCATGACGGTTGTCGAGGAGCCGTCGCCGGCGGAAGGTTGCAGGCTCGTGTGGGCGTTCGAGTGCGATCCCGTGCAGGGGTGGAGCAGGGACGGGCTCGTCGGCTACCTCGACGCCGCCGTCAAGGGCATGGCCGAGCGGATCGCCGCCGCCGCCGCTGCCGGGAATGCAGGAACCCTTTGCTGCTAGCTTAATTAATTAATGCCTCGTTAGCCTCATCAAATGCTTCTATTAATCATATCATAGCTCTGGATAATTATATTGCTTCCCTTTGTCAAGTTAGCTTGGAAGGGATGCAGCTGTTGCTATCTGCTTGCTTTCTTGTTCCTGAGCAGCGCCGAGTGCTAGCTAGCTGCCATTGCGTACGTACGTGATGTGTGAAAGATGTGTACTTGTTCATCTCGTTTTCAAGTGCAACTTTCCGACTACAGTTTCAATAACCATTAATTGTGTATACAGCTGTCGATTGTCTTCAACGAAACGGTTGAGGACGAGGTCGGTAAGGCGAGGATGAAGTCCTTACCTGCAAGTGGTTAGCGCTCGGTCGTGTTTTGCAAGCTTCCTTTGCTTGATTTGTAAGTTTGTAACTGGTGCTCGGCTGGATGATTGATTGGATACGGTGAAATTCCAGCGAGATCGATCGAATGGAGGAGGATTTACCATCATCATCAGTGGCGCTCCCAGAAAATTCGGTTGTTTCGACTAGTTCGGAATTTCTGAACACCTCTGCAAGCCTAGTCCTTTCGACCGGCAAAAACGACAATAAAAGCTAAACACTGCGATCAGAGAGTCCATGTACTCTCGATACGGTCATGGGCGACTAGTATTCACCAACGGTTCCGATGTATTCTAGGAGCCAACTGACATCTGGTGAAGGTGTCAATGAAATTACCACCGATCGAAGACTAGGTGGGAATGATAGAACTCAGCATATAGTCGGCAATCTGCCGGATCAGGCTAAGTCCACCACAAAGCCTACCGAAGGTGGTGATATCCGACCGCTCCCCATCGTGGAGCCTCTTGTTGAAGCACTGGAAGGCTCTCCTTAGCTATGACGGGAGCTTGTCGAAAGACCACTGTTGGAGGCACAAGGTTTACACAAGATACCAATCAAGATGTCGTGCATAGTTCTCCACAGCTTAATCCGCAGCCACCTGCCGGTGGAAATGGTGCGGCACTCAAGCACCAAATGCCAAATATAATCGAACTGATGAACATCAATCAGTTAATTCATCTGTTTCTACCCCTACAACGTGTGACGGGTCGTACAAGACAAACCAAAAGGTCGAGAGAAATTTGAGTCATCGAACACCCTCTCTACCAGCGGGAATCCTCCAAAGCCATCGGTAATGATTAAAAACCTGCAACGAGTTCACGACATCTTTTGCAATTGTATCTGCATATTTGTTGATTAGTGCGCGTGGTTTCTTTCTGGTTAAGTGCATTCATGGCTCTCTTTACTGTAGTTTTTTTAATCTTGCCCACAGGCCACGCATGAGTGGTCCTTAAGATGAAGGCGATTGAATGAGTTCGAGATGCCACTATTAATCTGACGGCATCATAAAAAATTAATAAACTATTCATCTCCGCCCGTACCTACTTAGGTAAGAGTAACATTCTTTGTTCCAAAATATCTAGTGATCTCCTTTCGAAGATTAAAATATTATGATTTAATGAAAGAAAATGACAACTCAATCTTTTTTGGGCCTTAATTTTTACGACTAGTCATTTCGAGAAGGCTAAGTGAAGAAAAGGGATCAAACAGTACAGATGTTCATCTCAAGTATATACTAGTATGTTCTTCAAAATGTTAGGTAATTTTAAATTGTTCACTTTGGTCCTTCAATTCACTCAGCTATACTTAGCGGAATTGATTTTCACCCATTTCCTTAATTTATCTAGTTCTATTATATTTTGCTAAAGGCCTCTGACTAGTTTCATGATATTCATGCATGTGAAACTACTCCCTCTAGTCACAAAAACTAATATATTTTTAAATATTTAGATTGAATACATAATAATCAAATGTATAGATTTGTTTGGAATAGTGCTTTCACAATATTATAATTTTATTGGGTTCTATAAATATATTATAAAGTGAAAAAAATATATATTTTAGAGACTGTATAGATGTCCAAAACAACATATTTTATATATGTTGCGGACAACGCTGCACTTGGTAATTAAGCTTTTAGTTTTCTTGCTTATGTTGGAGAGTTTATCATGGTAGTCTAACAAACAAACACACATACAGAGCCTACGTACCCATGAAGCACATGCATACCTTGTATATCAAACACAACAATTGCTCGCAATTGCGGATACATATATGTAACAACCCAAAAATCCTAATTTTAGAAAAGTACAGTGAAAATAAATGAGGGAACAATTTTGAGGATATTTATATGTGGGAAAATATTTTGAGCATGTTTCTGAACTTTTGCATAAACCAAATATTGAAATTATAAGCAAATAACAACTTGAAAGAATTTTTGAGAAAAATACAGAGCACATAAAATTCTTAAAATTTACAAGCAAAACCATACTGAGTTGGCGCATCCAACAAAATTTTTATAAATTTTGGAGCCCGTTTGCCAAGTTAAAAGATTCAAAAACATTTCAGCCAGTTTGAAAATTCAAAACTTAATTTGAATTCCCGCCGAGCCATTGGGCCAATTTCGCCCGGCCCATATCCACCACGCCTCACCCCAGCCCGCCTCGCGCCCCAACTCTCCCTCTCGCTGACACCGTGCTCTCACCTGTCGGATCCCTTCGTCCACCTTGCGACCGCGCCCGCGCGTGACCGCGCCCGCACCTGCTCCGCCTTGGTTCACGACCGTCGCCCACAATTTCGCACCTAACTGCTCCTGTTGCCTCTGCCTGCGCCGTACGTCACCGTGCCCATGCTAACTGCCCTCCTGTCGCAACCTTTTCCCGCACGGGCAGAGAAGCCCGAACTCGTGCACATTTTCTCTCCGCACCCGCCGATTTCTGGACGTATTTATAGCACCATTCTCAGCCATACTAAAGCATTCGACCACGTCACAAACTACTCAGCTCATCATTCTCACCTCCCGCAAATATAAGAGGCTCTCTCTCCTTGATTCACTGGTAACAAGAGCATTGTTCTCGACGATAGTGAGTAAGCCTCCCACCGACATTGCCTCTGGTGAGCTTCCTTGCCCACGACAACCGTGTCACCATGCGCCTGACACCTTACTCATGCTATCTCCTTGCTTGATGTAGCTTTTGGATCGTTGTGACACCGAATCACCATCATCTCCCCCAACTCCGGCGCATGCTCCTGATCAATGCTGTCGCGTCCTTGCTGTTCTAGAAGGTTTGGACTCCTTTTGTTGGACCGAAACGACGACTAAAGGGGGGTGAATAGGAGCACGATCTTTTTTTCATCTTGATCAGATTCAATATGTTTTTCACTTCGATAACTATTAGAGCTATGAAGATCAAAGTACAAGCATAGCGGAAGACTTGTATTAAATCCAATCGAAACCCCGAAGCAAAACAACCAAAAACACCAAAAACTCAACTCACAATGAGTTGGGAGGTCAGACCTCTCAACATAGGCGGTCTAACCTCTCCATGGGCGGTCTGACCTCTCCAAGGGGGCGGTCTGACCTCTAGCATGATGAATAGTAAAATCAGCGCTAAAGCGAAATCACAAATTGGTATAACTTTTGATCTACAACTCCAAATTTTATGAAACTTGGAACACACCTTCTCTAGGATGTCAGAAACCTATTCCAATCAAGGATCGTGAAGATTTTTGCCAAAGTTCTAACTTTTTTCCGTTTGAGTGAAGGTTGCTCCAAAACCGAGTCAAAACCAAAATATGATCCAAAAACTTGCTCGTGGGTTAAAAATGATCAAGATGATCCTAGATATATTTTAACATGTCACAATAAGCAAGATCCAGACTAGAAACCAAAGAAAAACCGAAGGATCAAAGAAAGTCTCAAAATCACAAAATAGAGAGCACAAACAAGAAGAAGATCGATCTTGAGGAATCTTGCTTGGATTGATTTGAGATAGATGTTGGTTTACAGCCACTCCATCATAGAGGACGAATACTCAACACTTGAGTACACAATCAATCCAACTCTCTAGAACCCTAACCTCTCCACCACCTCTCCCTAAACACAAACTAGGGTTTCTCCAAATACAAGGGTTGGGAGGTGCACGACCAGCACCCTCTCCTATTTATAGTGAAGGCTATCTTCTAGAAGAATATTCCTAATGGGCATCCATTAAGCCCACACAAAATGGGTTTAACTCACACACACATTTCAAAGCGCCGTCTTCATCTTCTCTTGACCTAAATCATTCCTCCTTGCGCTGACTTGCGCTGCGGTTTAGCCAAAAGCCATCAAGGCGGTATTTTGGTGAAGTTACCAAAATACCCCTTCTCGATCCTTCTTTAAAGACCGAATCCAAACTTCATGAGGTAATCCCATGCTTCACCACGTGTAGGTTGATCAACGACTCTCCTCATGTCGGCAAGTATCTTCTATCCAGCTCGCACCGAAACCACCATAGCACGTGCACTGACCCCCGCGCCACTTGATGCAACCCGTCGCCCAAAACTTCACATTCGGCTATCCTTGTCTATTTTGTGCCATGCTTAAGTCCATCGACTTCACCTGACATCCTCGATCGTTCTGAACTTCGGCTCTCCAAGCCTAGTTCTGATCATCCTCACCGTTGACCGTCGTTGACCTCCAAGCCACCTGCACAACAATAGACCAAGAAATCGATTCTGGGAACAAGTTCTTCGCAATTTGACCCACGTTGGTCAAAATATGCATCATGCAACATATATGCACTGAAACCCATGAACTTGACCTAAACTACAATCATCGCCGCCAAGATGGCCGGCGAACAAGTCAAAACCGGTCAGACCGTCACTCATGGCCGGTCTGACCCCCTCTGGCTAGTATGACTGCCAATTGGCTGGTCTGACCGCCCAATAGGAGACTTAGCCAAATTTTCTCCCTAGAAATCCGAGACCTCTCTGAAAATTTCAAACGAATAGAACTTTTGACTCGAAGCTCCAAACATTATGAGACCAAGTGTAGTAGAATCCCCTTTCTTGCCTACACCCTCTATTTTTGGTCCAGCTCTAAATTCAAAGACACTTAACGGTCGGTCAGACCGCCGCCCATGGTCGGTCTGACCACCAATGACCTGACAGCACCTGAAGTTTGCCGAAAACGCGTGATTCGATAAACCTTCAACACCATTACCAATTGTAACATCATCCTAGGATCATGAGCATATCCTCATGATATCCACACCTTCTGATTGTGTAATCACATGTTCCATCCCTAAATCATCTAATCCCCTTACTTAACACATGCCAATTTGTTGTGAATAGCTTCACCATCTTCTTCCCCATCCTCGACTACCGCTGCCACTTCCGACTTTCCTCGTAGCCCGGTGAGCCTCTGGTCAATTCTTTCCTCCGCCTCCATCCTCAGTGTGCCTATGAGCAAATGGATGGCCCTTTGTAGCTTCTCCATCACCGTAGAGCGCTACCACCGTGAGTCTCCTCTGCACCGCCGTAGTTCAAAGCTGATAGGCTTCTCCTTCCATCCTTGACGCCATCAACGACCTTGGTGAGCTTCTAGTAGTCCCCTAGAGCTATTGTGCATGTTAGATCAGTGGATTAGCTAGCGTAGGACAGAGTTCGTCATAGCCGCCCATGATGCCGCTGCAGGGGGATTGGCCAGGTGGCGGCATGAAGATGGTTGGAGCCAAGCTGGAGGCGCTCGGGCATGAGGGTTGGCCAAGGGGGGGACTGAAGCCGAAGAGGGGTTGGAAGAGACGCTGGAGGAGCGGACGCCGAGGGCGACGCAACGGCTGGAGGCCAGCGGCGACATAGACCCAGTGTAGAGCCAACAGTAGGGAGCCGTAGGGAGGGAAATAACTTCATCACGGCAGCACTGGATCTAAGCGGGAGAAGGAGAAGTGCTAGGGAGAGGAAGGAGTGAGGAAGCACCGAGAGGGGCGTGAGTGCAGAGTGTGTGCGTGTGTAGTGTTATGCGGCAGTGGGAGTGGTGTTGTATGTGCGCGATGTTGTGTTGTGCAGAGAGGTGTGAGTGGGTTTAGTGTTTTAGGTTGTTTGAGTCAATGCGCCCGTGCGAGTACGTGTAGTATTTGTGGGCGGTAGAATGCGGAAGCAGGCAACCGGCAATTCGAAAGCGGTCAAGCCAAGAAACAACCGTAGTTGGGAGCATTATCCTAACTGAGGTCCGAAAAAGAATTTAATTGAACTAAAATCTGTTGAAAAAGGAAATCAACTGATTAAGGTACGTTTAGTAGCACCAAAATCAACTAAGTATTTATTTTATTATTCACGTCTGTCATATATTTGCAGAAGACGAACCGACTCAGGTAGGACTATCTAATCCAGAATTCGTTGACACCGATCTTTACTACAAATACGAAGGCAAGCATATTCTCTTGACCATCAACCTATTTATATTAAACGTAAAAGTTACCTTTCTATATTATTATATGTATGTGCATTAAAACTATCTCTCAAAATCAAATCATATAAAAGAGAAAAGAGATAAGCAATGAGAAAAGAGCAGTACAACTGAGAGGAGTAGTTGTACTATAAAAGAACTATTAGAATGGTAAAGGGGGCTCTGGCAGGAAAGAGAGGGAAGAGGTGGGGCCCTTTACATATGGATAATATACAAGGACCAACAAAACTCCCAGTCGGATAAGAGGCATCGTATTTAAAGTGCCAACCATTTTTCCATCTTCGGCAGGTAGAAAATACTACCCTGTTATGTTATTAAACTCTTCACATCGGATAAGTAATATAGTGTGAGTGTGATGGAGAAACCTAGGACCAGTAGAAAAAGTCCGGAAGTGGGCGATCCAAGGTGCTATAGTAGCACAGGTAGAGTGTTAGGTTAACGGATAACCGGCCCAACCAACATTATGGGAACTCGGTGGAGGACTGGGTGAGCGCCCCAGGACACCGACGGAAAATAATAGGTGGAGACTTAATAACGTAACTTAGAAAAAATCCGTACTCTAAACTTGATACCACATCAAAAAAATATGAGGGACCTAGCTTCAGAGAGCTCCGGGTAGCTATGGGTAAAGTGGCACATGCCTGCGTAGTGCTATATACAAAATCTTGAAATCATGCATGTCTTCTGGATTAGAGTCTACGGTGATCACTAGTGGTCTATCTTCTCACCGAGTGATAAGTAGTATTTTCAGAATTAAAACACGCCACGTAAATTTTGATAAATTATGTTCTAGAGAAAGAGATGAGCTAGAAAATATGATAATCAACACAAAAGAGTCATACAGTGCATCCTTGCTAATAACTGCTTCCTGAGTACACTAGTACTCATTTTAATTATTAGTTCCTTTGTTTGATCCTAGTCCAACCGGGCATTAACCCGAGTCGGATGAAGGATACACAGGTACCGAGGAGACCACAGGAAGCGAGGGCACTTACTACGAGGACCAGGGTGAGGTGGACCCCTTATTCGGCGAGTGGGACGAGTAAGCGTCTAGTGGAGCAGGGAAGGCAAGCGAAGGGCTTTGTCCCGTTTCAGTTGTTATAAAATATTTGTATCAAAGACCACAACCTTACGTGGCTATCAGTTGTAATAAAGTACAATTTCTATCTTATTGTTCTGATGCGTTAACTTTGGTAAGGCTTATTATTCGTTAGAGCGGTATTCTACCGGGCAAACGAATTATAATCCGTATGGCTAAGTGTGATTACCCTTAGGGTAATTACTTAGGGCGCCACACTAAGTTACTGACAATAACTACTACATAGTTTTTCCTCATGTTTGTCTCCCAGTGACACAAACCGGCGATCAGGTGTTCTTTAACTAACAACAACTGCCTCCCTAACCAGACGCGTTGTTTGGTATAACGTGTCTTTTCTAGGAGTAACTGGCGTCTCTTCGCTGATATTTAAGGGTGGACGACGAACAGAACAAAAACCAATGAACAAGAGATCAACAAGCAAGACGAAGGAGAGGCCGAGTGATTAAGATTGTTGTAGGCAACTCACTTTCTCCGAGCAATATACTCAGTATAATTAGGGCTAGTCTGTTTCCTTGCCAAAGGCATCCCTGTAAAATCTAGTTTATTGCAATAAGGAGGAACCCTATTCTCCTCCAAGAATTCTTAGCCATTTTCCTCATTTCATTTCGTAAGATCGACGACTCGATCATTGACAGTAAGACATTTTCCGCCGTAGCTGCCCATGGCGCCACCATAGGATATGGTGTCACCGCTGCTCCAGTGACCACTCACTACAACATGAACACCCCTTTAGCAACACATATATGCGTTGGTAGAAGTCAAAATAAATATTGTTAGAGTCTATACCAACGCATTTAGTATGCATTGCCATTGAGGCCGTTGCCAAGGTCTGTGACAACATATATACAAGTGTTGGTAACATGTACATAAAAGCATTGTAAGGTTGCAACGCATATTTTGATATAGTGGCAACATATATATATGTGTTGGCATTGGACACTAGCAAATCGTTTCCAGGATTGTTTGCAACGCATCTAATCATTGCAAAAGGTGTCCTTTTCATGACCAGGCTAGGCTGATCAATTAGAGCCCACATGATTAAACAAAACACACATATCAAAGTATATAACAAAAAAATTCATTGACATCAACAAAAAATTGTTTCATTACAAAGAATTTACAACTGCTTCGTACAAGTCTAGAATCGAGGAATGCTCAGTTGGTACCATCATGATCTAATAACATAATATGCCCTAAAAGAGAAATGTAAGCACATGTCTATACTTTTAGTGGAAAGTCTTCATTCTCTATGCCCTTGTGGTTATATAAAAAAATTCTCCATTTCCCAGCATTCTCCATTCTGCACACAAGTTTACCGAACAGTCCAAACCATCAACTATATCTTCTCAATCTGAAAAGAGAAATAAAGTTCTTTTAGTGCATTATTAAAGTAAAATGTAACATTCCAACTCTTCCAAACAATTGGCAGGTACATACATGGAGCATCAATTCCCCATCAATAATCGCAAGCTTATAGGAAGACTGCTAGATGAAGTCCTCAATAGTAAATTAATACCATCTCATAATATAAATCTTAAGAAAACCAGAATTATGGAAGATTAATATTTTATCGACTGTATGAATATAGTGCTGAGGCCACTGGTTCACCTCCTCTTTTCCTTTCTAAAAGAAAGAACTATATGTACTTCCTTGCAATGCATGGAATTGCTCAAAATGTAAAGTATAAACACTGATAGTCGAACTAATGTTTCTGAAGAACTAACACGCAGGTGATGTTTTAACTGTATAACAAATATATGGAACTTATACCTACCTACGTTGATCTCATTCATGGCTCTCTTCACATGTTCATCTGGCTCAATATCTACAATCAAAGTTTGCACAATCTCATACCCATACATTGACATTGCGTACATAGTGGGTAAATTTGCTTAGAAAAAATACCATTATGCTCTAGAAGACCAAAGAATGATGAACAAAAACCTTTTCAAGTTCATCTTCCACAGCTTTTGCGATGTCATCCTTTTGCTCAAATGCACTATCCAAGTTCATCTTTGGAACACTAGCCCTGATCACTGAACATGAGGAAAAGAGTTTATAAGCATTGAATGAGAGAACAAGAAGAAACAACATAGAATTAGCAATATTCAGGTGACCACATGAGAGTGAAGTAGGATGCACATCGAGCAAAACTATGGATGTAGTGGAAACATGAATTGCAGTTCAAAACATAAAAAATACCGTAACATCAAAAACATATGAACTGATTTGCTCCTTGGTGTTGCTAAGCCTATAAAAGGCAACAGATGCCTTCTCAACAAGAGCACGTAATTGCACAGATGCCACAACATCGACAAAGACATTATCCTGCAGATTATTCACAACATGATATCCATCGTTAGAGAGCTAGGAGGAGGAAAAACAAGTTTACTCCTGCATGTTTGATGCATAAGTATTCCATTTCAGTCAGAACAGAGAGATTTCAGATAGATATTTCTCAATGGGATAGAATTAACGAACAATACCGTCAGTGCCACAGTCAACAAAGCAGTAGAGCACAACTCACTAGAAACTGCTTCAGAACAAGTGGAAACTGCATCCTTCACTAAATTAAGACCATCTGTACTAAAAAACCAAAGGGTTGAAGCATCAAAAGATGAAATTGTGTTCTTTAGGATTACCAGGCTTCTTGGAGGTGAGCACAGCTTCCTTGCGGCAGATGAGGGCGTTGATGAGTGAAGACTTGCCGAGGTTGGAGCAGCCGAGGATGGCGAACTCGGGGCGGTCGCCCTGGGGCGATCCCAGGTTGCGCTTGACGAACTCGCCTCCTTCACCTAAGCATCCCGACGGACGACCCCATCACGATGTTCGACCCCCGGTATCACCATCTCCGCCGCCACCGCCGCATCCCGCTCTACCCCCGGCGGGAAGAACAGCGCCGTATTCATGGACCCCCTGGGTGGCGTGGCCTTCCTGGCATTCTTGGGGCCGGGTCGAGCGGCAGCGCCAACGCCGCCGCATCACCGGGCGAGGCGGTCCCCGCTGCCAAGGAGAGCGTGAGGCGGACAGAGAGGGCGCCCTCGAGATATGGGGAGCGGCTCGAGGGATTGGAGGAGCAAGGTGTGGACTGCAAAGCCAGCCACCCAGGAGACAACGGCGCAGTCAGGGGAAGCCAAGACGAAGGAAGGGGATTTTTTTTAGAGGAAGATGAAGCGGAAGGGGCTACGGGAGGAAGCAAAGATGAGTCAGGATAAGATGGGTTTAGATGGGAGTAGTTTTATTTGGTGGGCCAAGCAGTTTTATGCGTGGTGAATAAGTTGGCCCAACGCATGTGCTTTTTGTTGTGAGTTATGTGTTGTTGTATTTATGTTCTTCTTGTAGTGATTGGTCCCCGAACCACCGCTTGTAGCATCGCGTTGTCCCCTAGAGCCAATGTGAGCCACCATTCATCGTGCCCTTGCCTCACGCGCGGAAAACACTTCGGACCCGAAGCGCTCCGCCGCTTCTCGTTGGCGTAACACCGCCTCCGTCCCCCTCTCTAGCCTCATATATAGCTGACTAGGCGAGATTAATGAGCTTGGTCTCTCTTGAAGAACAAAGGTTTCAGCTCTCTTAAAATTGACTTAGAGTTGCATCTTGTTTGGAGTTACCTAAAAAATTTGAATATATCCCTTCTAGGGAAGTTGACCTAGCCAAAATTATAATTTGGACACACCAAATAAGCGGTTTATATCTGTTTGTCTTTCTTTTGATTTATGCATGTATTTTTCTTCCGGAAAACTTAGACTGTTCCATTTTATTAACCTTGTTTAAACTATAATAGTACTACTCTTGTTTAAACTATACTAGTACTAGTCTATATCTATATCTATACTAATTGGAGGCTCTCCTAGAAGCCCTCATATTAATCATATGAGGTAAAAAGATGAAAATTCCCACATTAATCGGAAAAAATAAAAAGGCTAGAAATTCCCATATTAATCAGAGAAAAGGAAAAAGCATAACCATCCAATTTATCATGTGGTACAACCTGCGGCTTTGATTTTTTTTAGCCCACGTGCAGGCATGCTGATTGACCTACGTTGCATTTACTCATTAGAGTTGGACTCTGATATTCCAATATCCAAACGTACATGACGTTTTCGTTTTGAACGCATATAGCTTCACCAAATAACCGTGTAGGATGCGGATACTTACTAAATAAAGACACCCGAACACGTGATAAATTAATATGACCAGATTTCTACATGAGATCTTAAAACTAATGTTAAATCTATAGCGTTATAATATAGACTCACCAAAAATAGAATGCGAAAATATACAGATTTCTCACTTAATATAAAATAAAATTTTAAATTGTATAAATTTAAAACTTTTAGAATTTTGAGAGATAATTTCAAACTAAAAAATATATGTAAAATTTATATTAGTTAGGAGCTAAAAGTTACAAAAAAAAATTCTTAACCCTGAAAATAATATTTAAAAAGTTTTATATCCGTGTGGATGCACGGATTACTACTAATACCTTGCTAGGCGATCAATCAGGATTTTAGTGACCATTGCAAACGGTCGATTATTTACAAAACTGAGTTAACTTATCATCACATATGCGATGCATGCAGCCACTTCGAGGTGCTCTAGGAGGTCGCGTACGAGAACGACGGCAAGTGCAAGTGCGGCACCAGCTGCTCCAGCGCCGACTGCAACTGCGGCAAGTGAAGCCGGCCTGCCCTGCATGGCCCTCTCCGCATATAGTAATCCAATCAATTAAGCCCATGCATGGTAGGTAATTAATCTATGATCAAATCGATTAATTGACGCATGCATGCTAAATAATTTGCCTGTGATGTGGTTCTGACATGTGAGTCATGTATGTTATGAGTCCATCGTGACATCACTACTGGATTCCGGCTCTTTGCCGAGTGCCTCAGGCAAAGGTTCCTTTGCACTCGGCAAAAGTTTTGCCGAGTGCGACACTCGGCAAAAGTTTTGCCGAGTGCGACACTCGGCAAAGGGGCACTCGGAAAAAAATTTATCGGCGAAGCAACCTTTGCCGAGTGCCTTTTGTCCGCACTCTGTAAAGGCTTTGCCGAAAGTGCCGAGTCAAGACTTTCGGCAAAGAAAAGGCACGATACCGCCGGCCCGTTGCGGCCGCTTGCCGAGTGCCAACCCGACCGCACTCGGCAAAGATTTTTAATTTTTTTGAAAATTTCTTTGCCGAGAGTCGGATGGCTGGCACTCGGCAAAGCTGAAAAACTGGGGTTTCAGCGCCCATATTCAGCTTTGCCGAGTGCCATGACCATGGCACTCGGGCAAAGTGACCCAAAACTGCGTTTTTTATTTATTTTTTTACATTCCATCACGACAAACAAATCCATCCAAACATATATCACATATATCACATATATATCTCATCCATCACATATATATCTCATCCATCACATATTTATCACATCCATCACATATATCACATATATAACAATAAGTGCTCAAGTCCATCCAAACAAATCCACAAATTCATCACAGTCGACAAGTGCATCACAAGTATATCACAAGTCCATCACCAAGTGAACAACAAATGAAAATACAACTACCATTCATCTCAAGGTGGCCCACGCGATGTGGTGAAGGAAAAGCTCCATCATTCGGAGGCGCATGAGGTGGATTATTCGAACCCGCCGATTGAGGCTGCACAAAGGAGAAGAGATTGCATGTGAGACAAGATTACATTAGATACCTAATCTAGGAAGGTAGAGGTCATACAAACAAAGCACAAGCGAAAGCAAAAAACTTTCATACTCACAGGAGTAGCTGCAGCTGCAGGACGCGGAGGCGAGGTGGAGCCAACACCCACCGGCACAAAGAAAGCCCGTATGTTTCCCAAGACCTTGTAGGAACTCCGAATGTCCGCCACCTCTGCGTCGGGCTCGCCTCGGCTCGCTGCTCGGCCTCAGTGGCCGACATCCTCTCGCTCGGCCTCCAACTCCCGACGTTGCCTCATTTCTTGTTCGGTAAGACTGCAATATTTCACTCCAATATTTCAGTAATGCAAAGCTAATAAAGGTGTGTAAAGATCAATGTACGACGAGTAAAACAGGAATAACCTCGAGTCGTCGACCGGTCTTTGTCGCAATGATGCTGTGGGCGATGGTCGGAGCTCTCGCTCGTGCTCGTGCTCGGATCTGGGAGAGAGATGGAGTAGAGGCCGTGTCGATGAGGCCGCCGCCAAGCCGTAACCGCCCATGCTTTTGCCTTGTCCCACCCTCATGACGATCTCTATCAAAGTCTGGGTGGGATCATGGTCCGCCCATGGACCGACCTTGCCGCCGACGTACTCACCGATCGGGTGTGGACGCCGGGTTCGTGTACGCGGGCGGGTCCTCGAGTTGAAGGAGACGTCGGACGTCGCCTTGCCCTTGTGGGCCATACACCATGCCCGAAGTCCGAGCAAGGTGGCCACTATGTGACGCCGATCGCGAAAGACAAAGCAAGATAATTAGAAATCGCGTAATTGAGCGTCACAATAGATAAATGAATTCGTGTACCCATGCTTGTTTGTATGCGGAGAGGCTGCGGTCGCTTTGATGGTGTGCTAGACCTTGCATCATCAAACGACGGCCCGCATCACTGCATCCGAGATACTCCTCCGTGAACCACTTGTCCACGATCATCGCCAAAGACTCGGGATACGATTGGCACCACCAGGGAATCATCTACACGTCATCAAGTATTTGACATATAAGAAGATCAAATTAAACGTACTTAATCTCAAAACGAATTAATATTAATGTTCTTCATCTACCTCAAGGTACTGGTCCCGTCGTCATGTTTCTTGCGTCTTTCTTGGTGACCTTCTCTCCAAGCTTCGACCCGTGGTAGGTTACGATGGCCTGGATGCGCACCTCGTGATGCATGTCGGTGATGAGTTTTTTACAGGCTTTGGTAGACTTAATTTGACTCCTCATTTGCTCCAAAATCTGCTCAGTTCTATTTCAAAGGAAGTGTTCTTTAGAATTTTATGCACAAATAAGCAATTCTATCTAACACAAAAACTTTAATTAAAATGGAATGCAAGTTTACATCAGAAAGGTATTTTCAATTTTAAGTAGAGAATTTTCCTTATAAACATATAGAATGTTAAAACTAAGACACAAAATACAAGTCACACACAAAGAACTAAAATTGCATATTACCTAAAAGTGAAATTTTAATTCAAATGGTATGCCAGTTCTAAACTAGACCTAAGTATGCCATTTGGATTGTGTGAACCATTTGTTTATAACCCAGATGGTTGGACAAAAGGAGGTGTCCAAAATTACGTCACAAATTTTATCCGATGAAAAGGAAATATTACATCTCAATAATAGATATCGCTTAGTTAAATATTGAATAGCTTCTTCCACGAGAACAGTGTTGTGTTCGACTGCACAATTCGGGATTGAACATCCATGTCCTGTGAGAATGGGTATTTCAAGATGCAAGATATCATATAACTAGTTTATTAAAAGCAGTGTTTGCAATCCATTCAACCGAGAAATCGAATAATTGAGTTTTTAGTCTCTCGAGATGAACAAAGCGGTGATCATGTAAGAAATAGAAATAGGATATAATCACCGGTCCTTTGCACACAGTAGTCTCATTCTCTCTCGGCATGCAACTACCAATAATCGATAGGCTAATCTATCTACAGAGCTTAATTATTACTCCCGTGTCGATCGATAAGAAATAATGCACACTAAATTGCAATTAAAAACTGAATCACTATGAGTACATTTTCATTTCAAGACAAGTCTACTGGGCAATTGACTCCAAACAAATCAACATAACCGGTGGTAGCGGGCTACCATCTTTGGATCAGAGGTTGTAGTGGGCTAGCATGAGAGAGACAAAAGAGTAACTACACAACAGACTAATTGATAGCAACAACATGGGAGCTGGGCGGCGCCTACCTCTTCGTATCCGGGTGAGGAGAGGAGGCGGTGTGGGAGCCGGGCGGCGCTGGCATGAGAGGAGGTGGGGGCAGGCGGCCTTCCGGCTGCCACAAGGCTGAGCCTGGGAAGATGTGGGCGGGGAGAGATGGGGAGCCGGGGAGATGGGGCGGGGAACAGGGCCCGGGAGATGGGGGCGGGGTGGGGCGGGGCGGGGGCCGGGGATGGGGGGGGGAGAAATGGGCGGGGAGCTGGGGAGATGGGGTGCGGGGAGCCGGAGCCACAGGGGAGATGGGGGACGGGGCGGGGCGGGGCTGGGGCTGGGGAAGCCGGGAAGATGTGGGCGATTGGGGGCGAGGCCGGGTCATAATGAGAAAGTTTGCCGAGTGCCCGAGATCCGGCACTCGGCAAACAATTTTTAATTTTTTTTTTAATTTCTTTGCCGAGTGTCGGATCAGGAGGGCACTCGGCAAAGAGCCAAGTTCGCATATGATGGAGAGTTCTTTTTAAAAAAAAAATAATAACAAAACCCCTTTGCCGAGTGCCAGATGTGTGGCACTCGGCAATTAAAGGGTGTCTTTGCCGAGTGCCGTGCCCTGGCACTCGGCAAACGTTTCTTTTTTATTTTTTATTTTGGCCTCCAAATTTTTTGTGCAGCCCTCCTACAGTACCAGGTACTCTATGTTAGGATTTGGTATATTTGTGTGGCTTTTTGTTATATTTAGTTAATTTATTTCATTTACTATAATTATTTCGGAAAATGCAAATTTGAACTGCACATGCATCGAATAATGAAATTTAATGATTCAAAAAATGATAGTCATGTTATTGAGTGTAGTGTGAGGCCGTATCCAGGAACGGATCCGAAATTTCGAACATCTTGTTGACGAAACATGACCGTGAACCGGCGGGCGAAGTGTTTTTAAATTCTATAAAAAGCAAACAAAGTCAAAAAATTATGAAACTTGTGGAGATGTCATGATATCATATGTGGAGGCTGTGATAAAAATTTGAGCAGGTTTCGTGCACGTTGTCACGTACAATGCTTACAAACCAGGACATCTCCACATGAGATACTTATATCCTAGATGGAAATGTCCTGGTTTGAAAGCATCGTACGTGACAACGTGCACGAAACCTTCTGTGATACTTATTTATACGAAACCTTCGTTTACCGAGTGTTGTCCTTTGCCGAGTGCCATGGCACTTGGCAAATATGAATTTGCCGAGTGCAGTTCTTTACCGAGTGCGGCACTCGGCAAAATAACTATTTGCCGAGTGCCCGATATTTGGCACTCGGCAAAGATTTTTGCACTCGGCAAAGAAGCCGAGTCCGGTAGTGCATGTATCTCTGTATCTCCAATCATATATATGGAATAATGGATGAAGCTAATTACCAGAAACTGCCAAGTTCCCGACTGGCTTTTGTTAGAGATCGACAAGAAAATATTAAAGTAGATCAAGCATATGAAGACACCAATTTTTACGTAGAAAGCTTTTACGGGAGAAAAAACACAGGCGCACATGACGATCTTCACTATATCAGAAAAAATATTTATAAAACGCAGATATTTTAATGAGTCGTCAACTCTTTCCGTATAGTTTACAAGGGGTATATATATGGTGGTCTAAAATTGACTCGAGTCGATGAAGACGCTGAGTCTCCAAACCTTCGTTTCTTTAGAATTCGGATCATATATCAACAACTTTTTTATAATAATTTTTTTTAAAAAAAACAAGGATAGGAGCTCTGTTTTTTGATCATCCAAGAACTAAGATGTTTGCATCCCAGCGAATAGCACTGCTCCAGCTGATCGACACACAATGCTACGATGATCTGATCAAACAATCGATCAAACAAATTACCTAAGAAAAAGAAAAAAAAAAGCATGAACGAAGAACAGATCCATATATTCGATGAATTAGTCAGGCGCCCATTCCCCTTTGTTACCATTATTTCAGTACATCAATCATACAAAAAAATTAATAAACAAAATCAATCAACGATCACAAATCAAACCAATCACCGAATAAAAACGTAAAAGACAAGCAACGCCGAATTAAGCCTACTTACACTTAAGATCTCAAGATCAGTAGCAGCAGTAATTAATTAACACACAATGAGCAAGTCAATGCATCCATCAACACCTCCTCCATCTCCTCCCCTCAGTCCGTGCTCGATGATCAGTTCATGTTGCGGGAGCAGCGAGTGATGGCGGAGCAGCCGCGACGGTAGGGGTTGGCGGGTTGCTGCGACGCGCAGTTGGTGTAGTACGACCGGCCGCGCTTGCTGCACGGCACCTGGTCGGCCCGCAGCGCCGCGTAGCTGATGTACCGATTGGTCGGCTTCCTCGCCGCTAACGACCGCCGCAGCAGGGCCTCGTCCGGCGTCCCCAGCTCCTCGTCCTCCTCCACGGCGCACTGCCCCAGCGTCCCGTCGCACGTCCTCGCCGACGACGCCGCCGCCACCGAGTCCATCACGCCGTAACCGCCGCCGGTGTACGCCAGCGCCGCCGCCCACAGGCAGGACACCAGGACCACGGCCAGGGCGATGCCAAGAAGACGAGCCATGTCGTCGCTGCTGCTGCCTTGAAATTTGCGCTTTTGTGTTGGTCTGTGTGGTGTGGATTGGTTTTCTTGGAGCGGATGGCTTCTCCTTCCCGTTCTCTTTGTAGCGAAGGAGGAGAGGAGTGGTGGCACGGAGAGGTTGGGGTTTGTGTGCACGCGTGGGAGAGAAACGAGGGCGTTCGCACGTTGCATTGCCCGGCCGGCCGGCGACCTGCTCCTACCTTCGCGCGAATGTCTGGCTTCGCGTGCATAGGCTGAACAGTGTGGAGCAGCCTAATTTTAGATTGCGTTTTGAGTGATGAAACATGCATACTATTTCTTCCTCAAAATCAGTCAAATTTCTAATCTTGTGATGCACCTCAATGGTGCGTGACCCCAATGCGATAGTAGATCCAGGGCATTCCCGACTGCCAAATTCCGTCAGGAAAAGTATAAAAACTGTCGAGAAATGCCTTTCCCGACGGTGACCGTCAGGGCCAAGGTGTTAGGAAAGATATGACTTTAACGACAGAAGGCCATCAGAAAGTTTTAGTTTTTTCTGATGGGATATCCGGACGGCGGCCGTGAGGACGTCCCGTGGAAAGTGACATCTTTCTGTGGAAACATTCTCGATGGGTTTTGATGTCATCTGGTGGACACATTCTCGACAGGTGCCATCAGGCCGTCAGTAATGCTTGTCTTCTCTTGTGAGGTTCGCTAGTGACGAAGTCAGGATTTAAAGTCTGTGTGGGATAAATATATATATTTTAGATTTTTGTTGGGTCGATTCTCTAAAATGTTATGGACGTACAAGTAAATTCTTAAAAGTATTGCGCTGTTTTCGTAAAAAAAAAGTTGTGTATGTGTCCCTCCGCCACTGAGGTTCGCAGTGGTTAGTCTGGATTCAATATTGTTGTTTCGGGTTAATCGAACGACCAACCTTATATCAGCACCATTCATCCGTCCTTGCCCTCACCGACAAGGACATTGGCCTCAACAACGCCTCTCTACTATGATCGTGTACTACTATAAAATATGCTATACTAGACACCCCATCACAAAGAACCGTCTGTAATAAAATTATCACAGACGGTTCTTCGTTAACCTTCTGTGATAAATAAGTATCACAGACGGTTCTTTATACGAACCGCCGATTCAGTGAAGTATCGTGATACTTATTTATCGTGATAAAGAACCGTCTGTGATACTTATTTATCTTTGTGATGAAATAAAGTTAACGAAGAACCGTCTGTGATAATTTTATTACAGACGGTTCTTTGTGATGGGGTGGTATTTATCACAGACGGTTCTTTTAAAGAACCGTCTGTGATATACAAGCATTATAAGTAGATGCTCCCGACAGGCCCCATTTTCATTCCATTTGAGCCGTCGTCACCCTGCTGCTGCTGCCTAATCCCCATTGGCCACCCTGCTGCTGCCGCCTCCTCCCGTTTTGAGCTGTTACCCCTGCCTCCTCCCCATTGCGGCACCTCACGCCTCCTCCCACATTGCGCCACCTTGGAGAGAAGGGTAACGATCGATGTGTAACCCTTTATTTTTACTCTAGACTAATCACTAATGTGTAATGATCTGTAACCCTTTATATTTGCTATAGACTAACCACTAATGTGTTTGGTCATTATGAAGGGTACTTGCGGTTTATTAATATATAATTTAACACTAATTAATTTGTTACGTGCGTATACGTGTAGATGGACTGAAACTGGATGTACATTGAGAACCGTGTGAGTGAAGAGTATATTAATGGCGTGTTTGCTTTTAGAAGAGCCACGAGCGGTGATATGTTGAAGAAGGGGATAAAATTTATGTACTGTCCATGCATTGATTGCGGTAATATGAAAATGTTTGACAACCCGGCGCAGATCGAAGCTCACTTAATACGAAGGGGTTTCAAAAAAGGATATACATGTTGGAGCAGTCACGGTGAAGAGCAGATTATACCGGATGTCAGTAATGACGATGCCGAGGAAGTCAACGATATGCAGGGTATGGAATATGCTTTTGATGAGGATAGGTCGCATGATGACAATCTGGATCAGATGCTACGCGATGCAGAAGGGAACTACGGTGAGAGAGAGTTTGGTAAATTCGAGGGCTTAATGGAGGACTCGGGGAAACCTTTGTTCCCTAGCTGCAAGCTGGAATACACAAGGTTGTCAACCGTGCTTGAACTACTGAAATTGAAGGCAAGCAATGGTTGGTCCGACAAGAGTTTTACGGCATTGTTATGTCTCTTAGCTGACATCCTTCCAGAGGGAAACGTGTTGCCCAGCACGACCTACCAAGCTAAGAAGGTTATTTGTCCATTGGGAATGGAAGTAGAAAGAATACATGCATGTCCGAACGATTGTATCCTCTACCGTAAAGAGTATGCAGACATGCATGCATGTCCCGTGTGCAAAGCATCCCGATACAAGCGTAACAATACTGCTAAGATGAATCAAGGACCTCCTGCTAAGACGTAAATTAAGGACCCCTCAGAAAAACATCTGGAAGAAGCGGTCAATTTTTTGGGACTTGCCTTATTGGGAGCACTTAGAAGTTCGTCACTGCATCGACGTCATGCACGTGGAGAAGAATGTATGTGATAGCTTGATTGGTCTCTTCAACATTACCGCAAAACAAAAGATGTGTTAACGCACAGCGTGACTTAGTTGATATGAACATAAGAACCAAGTTAGCACCGAAAGAGACCGATAAAGGACGAACGTACCTTCCCCCCAGCTTGCTACACTTTGTCCAAGGCCGAGAGAAATGAACTGTGTCAAAGTTTGCATGGTGTGAAAGTTCCGTCCGGTTACTCCGCCAATATTAAGAAACTTGTTTCCATGAAAGATTTGAAATTAATTGGTATGAAGTCTCATGATTGTCATGTGCTGATGACACAGATGCTTTCTGTTGCAATTAGAAGTATCTTGCCAAACAAGGTCCGAGTGGCAATCTTTAGGCTGTGTTATTTCTTTAACTCAATTGCTCAGAAGGTCATCGATCCCGAAGGACTCGACGCTCTGCAGGCCGAGGTGGTGACGACTCTATGTCATCTTGAGATGTATTTCCCTCCGTCTTTTTTGATATCATGGTCCATCTCATTGTTCACCTTGTGAAAGAGATAAAGATATGCGGCCCTGTGTTCCTACATCATATGTACCCTTTCGAGAGATACATGGGAATTACAAGTCCTACGTCATGTAATCGATCTCGCCGAGGGCAATATCATCGAAGGTTATGCAACCGAAGAGGTCATTGAGTTCTGCGTGGACTACATGGCTCAGGTGGAACCGATAGGTGTGCCTCTATCTCGTCACGAGGGGAGACTGGAGGGTATCGGGACCATCGGGAGGAAAGCAATCACTCCCGATCTAGATACCTACACGCAGGCCCATTTCACGGTCTTGCAACACATGACCCAAGTGTCCCCGTACATCGACGAGCACAAAGACATGGTACGCCAATAGAATCCAGACCGGTCGGAGGTTTGGATAACGAGAGAGCACAACCGTCGGTTCAACGAATGGTTAAAGATGTGATTTACTGGGAGGCCATCAAGTGATAAAACGCTGCTCTGGTTGGCCAAAGGATCATAATTTACAATTGCGACATGGCAAGGATACGACATAAATGGGTACACGTTTTATACGGCAGCTCAGGATAGGAAGAGCACAGTCCAGAACAGCGGTGTCCGCATAAATGCATTTCACGAGGGGTTCAATACCGCGGGGGCACGCGGGTTGAACTCGTACTATGGGTTCGTAGAGGAGATTTGGGAGCTTGACTATGTACTTTTCAAGATCCCCCTGTTTCGATGTCACTGGGTTAAACTTCCACAGGGCGTGAAGGTCGACAAGTACGGCGTCACTACTGTGGACCTCAAACGTGTCGGATACAAGGACGAACCATTCGTACTCGCTAAGCAATTTGTTCAAGTTTTTTATGTAACGGACCCAGCAAATAAGAACCGCCACGTAGTTCTTCATGGGAAAAGAAGGATTGTCGGAGTTGAGAATGTCGTGGATGAGGAAGAGTACAATCAATTTGACGAGTTGCCTCCTTTCGTAGACGGCATCAGACTCGAGGAAGAACCCAGTGAGGAAGCTAGCTATATGCGTGTCGATCATCATGAAGGACTATATTTCAATTAAGCTTGTATATATTCCATTGTAATTTGATGTTAACATGGAAACGCGTCACGTGTTATGGACCAGTGCTAAATCGGTCAATTTGCGCCTCGGTCGGTCGTGTGAGGCCCTGTTTTATCAGACTTGTAATGCTTAACGATCCACTCGGTCCTAGCATCACAAATCAAATAAATCGAGACTCGAGATATGTATACTTCCATTCAAACACATAGATAAGAACGACGAATACGAAAAAGACTCAACAGCAAACTTTCTCCGAATGCTTTGAAAATTTTATAGCAGCAAGAGCATGATTTATAAGGAATTTATCAACAAGAACCAATTAATTTGGATTCTTAATGCAAAAGATATGAGCAAAACACCTCATTTGGAGCTATGATACAGTGAATCAAGCACCCCATGAGATGAACAACCCAATTGGATTCATCTCATTTGGAGCTATGATGCACTTTCTACAATTTTTCAAAGCCATGAAATGAGCAAAAGTAAAATGCATAAGTAAACTTTTCTGGAAACAGTAACATGTTCAAAACTAATTTTCACCGTAAGCTCATTAATAGAGGAATCCAACAAAATTGGATTCACTCAAAAATAGTTTATAGCGAAAAAGTTATGCATTTTTGAATTTAATTGCATTTTCCAGTTAACAAATAATCCTTCTCGGGAAAATCCAAAATTAAATCGACATGGATGAACTTGGATCGTTGATCTTGGATCCAACGGCCCAAGTCCACGGAGACGATCTTGCCAAGACGCGGCTCACAAACCCCACCGTTGGATTTAGATCCAACGGTCCACGTGGATGGCAACGTTCGGACGGTCCGAACGTTCACACGAATCTGGGCCGTTGATCTAGCAATAGACGGTTCACAACGAGTGCTTTCGGGTGGTCCGAACATTCACGCGAATCTGGGCCGTCCATCTAAAGATCGACGGCTCTACATATGTGTGTGTCTGTTCACATCACAGACGGTTCTATAATGTAACCGCTCAGCGATAGTTAATATCACGAGCGGTTCTAGTAATGAACCGTCTGTGATATCAACATATCATAGATGGTTCAGTTATGGAACCGTCTGTGATATTAAAATTAGGGTTTCTCTGTTAAGTCATCACAGACGGTTTCATAACAGAACCGTTTTGTTTATGGAACCGTCTGTGATGTATTATCACAGACGGTTCTATCATAGAACCGTCTGTGATATCCAGCTATATAAGTCTGTATTATCATCAAACGGTTGTGCACTCTTCTGCCTTAGTCTTTTTCCACCCTTCTCTGCCGTGAGAGCCGAGGGTTTACCAGCGCCGCCTCCCTTCGTCCCTGCCTCACCAGCTCCGCCTCCCTTCGTCCCTGCCTCCGTCCAGCGCCGCCTCCCTTCGTCCCTGCCTCCGTCCAGCGCCGCCTCCCTTCGTCCCTACCTCCCTCGGTGCCGACCCCGCCCCTGCCGACCACCCAGTGAGTTTCCCCGTGTTTCCCCCCTTCTCTGCCGTGAGAGCCCGAGGGTTTACCTCGGTGCCGCCTCCGCCCCTGCCGAGCACTCGAGGGTTTATGTGGTATTTTTACCCCTTTAGATGTTTTACTCTGTTGTGCTTTTATTTGAAATGGGGTGAGGCTCTGTGTGCTTGCTCGGCCAGGGGGATGAACCGGCGAGAGAAGGCTCGAAATGGGTCTTGTCGCCGGTGCTTTGTTGTCTCCCATTTGTCTTGGTGAGCTCTGCTCCGCCTTGCTGGGGCTATGCTGCCGTGTTGGGGCTGTTAGTTGGATACACCTAATGATGTCTACCGAGGGTTTGGGATTTATTGGGATGTGCATTTGAGGATTTGACGCAATTACGCAATTGCGAAAGTGGGTCTTGAATTGTAATAATGCCAAATGATGAAAACCTATGGAAATAAGGCGGCGCCGATTTACTAGGTTGGCCTAGGTATCATGGGTATCCGGTCTTGACTAATGCAGGTTAGCCTAGGTGACTTGAAAAACCAAGATGCCGGTTAACCTAGGTTGGTGTGGGTTGTCTCGATACTTAGGGTGCCGACTAATCTAGGTAAACCTGGGAACCGTGATGATTCTTATGGTACACTGACGGCAATTTATTTTATTTTACTCGATTATTGCTTCTCTTTGTTTCTTTATGGTATGGCACTACTACAAAAAGCAATTTGAGATGGCAAACGTTGATTCTATTTGTTTATATTTTTTGTGCAATTTCATATATTTTATTTACTATGTAATCATTGCATACGTAATTTATATAGATAGCAAGTAAGCGAGATGGCGAGGCACCGTCTTCGCCGTCGGCGATGTCGCCACGCGTCTGGATCTCCGATCAAGGTGGTACGCAGAGAGAAGGCGAGGAATCTCAAATTGCCCTCGGGCCGCATGACGATCACGGAGGTCGGTGACTTGGGATCCCGCCGAGTCCCAATAAAGCACCGCGAGATTCCGCAGACCGTCTGCGGGGTACTTGCAAGGAACGGTCCTATCACCACCCCAACACCGAAGTCTCGGCGGATGTCTGAGAGACCGGTTGTGGTCAACTTTCGCCTCGTTCACTTTTCCCGGCGGACTGCACGTGTGCGATGGCACGCGGGCCGGGCGATGTCCCACGCGTGGAGGACCTTCAAGAGCACGCTTGTCACGCGAAGACGTGAACACGGTCGGACGCCCTTCATGACGTATCAATTTTTGTCGCGGATACATGGGACGCCGTGCGAGATGAAGACGACTACCGAATTTCGGGAGCAAAGTGCGGCGCCTGAGCTATCCAGCACAAAACACTCACCCCACGCACTCGGCACCGCTTGGTACGCAGTAAAGCCACGCAGATGGGCGGCGGAGGAGACGAGGCTAGCGACGACCGTTCTTTGAGATCTCAGACGAGTGCGCTCGAGCCTGGTTAAGAGTGAGGGCATCAGCCACATCTTCGGGCAACATCTCTTTGACAAACCCGGCATACGAGGCAGTGTCTCAACGTCTGGTAAATTTCTCGAACCACTTAATTGTTAATAAGTCCATAACTTCATGGTGTCTACAATAACATGATGTCCTCTTGCAGGAAGCATTGACTTCCGCATGTTCCCAAGGTTCCTTCGAAGTAGACAGGGAGAAGGATGTACCGCCTACTGACCACGGGAAACAAGGAGCACCCGGGTCGCACGCGAGGCGTTGGGGTTCACGTACCTTGGAGGGATGGATTCTCACACAACAACGACACGTATAGGAGTAGGAAGAGATCCAAGGACCAGCACGACGCTCGGTTGGAACATGTGATTATGGCAAAATTTCAAGAACAAATAACAAACTTGCAGAACCAAGTAAATCAACTCATGCAGGTGCAAGCCGCCCCTGTTAATTTGGGAGCAAGTCCTGCTCGACATCGGAGTAGCGTCGCGTCCACACATAATTCTGGACATGACGACGTGCAATTACCGATCGACGGCATCGAGGTAATGTACATCTCTGGAATACTCCAAAGATAGACCTATAGGACGCCTTAGCTAATTTGTGTACCCTTTTGTAGGAGCCGAGCCTTGCAAGCTCCAAGTGAGGATCGTTGTGTCGATTCCTATTGAGGCTGGGCGGGGTATGGTATATCCATACCAGGAAGGGGCGCAATCTTGACGGTGCCCGGTGGCGCGAGGTTACGCTGGTGGTGCAGTGGACATGGTCCATGACAATTTCATGGCCATCCCGCTGGAGATTCCCCCGAACGAAGAAATCAGAACACTAGGGGATGCCACACACACTTTTATCCAATGGCCCAAGAAGGACATCGCACAGGACCCTTCAGTGACGCGATATCGAGAGGACTGTAACATCCCAAAATTCAGAGCTTTAAAAAAATCTTTTAAATATTGGTAGCAAGAAAATTTATCATTTGGATTTATTTGAATATCAATTTAAAAAGCTTAATATGGACTTTAAGGACAAATTGATTTAATCTGCTTAATCCCAACATCAACAATTGTCAAAACTATTTTATTTAGATTCTATATGCTTGGTTATATTTTATAGAATTTTCTGGAATTTTTCCAAAGTCATTTGCTATTTTCTAATTGCTATTTGCATTTTCTGGATTTATTTAAAAGAAAATATATTTTAAATCCTTGAATGATCTTCGGGCGAAGCCCAACACTATTCCAGCCCGCCGCTCCCGGTAGTTGGATCGCCATCGTCGTGCCGCTGCCGCTCGCGATTCACCGCTTTCATCCGTTGGATGTTCGACGCGTGGCTTGCGCGTTAATCTCGCTCGCTCGTTCGCCGCGCTCGTCTCCGGTACCGTTGGATTTCCATCGACGGTCGCACCCACTCGCCTCGCTCTCTCGCGGTGGGACCGCAGTGGTGGTCGTGCTCTCGCGGACTTTCTTCTCTCGCGCCGCGCTCGCCCGCCATTCTTTGGAGCTTCAAGTCTATCCGACAACGCCGATTCTCTCGCCGATTTCTTGAGCCGACCCACCAAAAGCGTGTCTCCGGTTATTCCATATCCGCTTTCAAACCAAATCAAACCCGAATCGGTTTCAATCTCCGAAAATCTTGGAATTCAAAACCCACGTTGCTTGGATCCGAATTGGGGTTTCAAATCTCGGCGTCTCGAGCCTATAAGTACTCCTTAGCTCCGCCGCCTCGCAACCCTAAACCGCCACTCGTCGCTCGATCGCTTCTAGCACCGCCGCATTGCAAGCTTTAGGGTTTTCGGCCGAACTTCTTCTCCGGTGGATTGCGCGCCGTCATCGCCGCCCTTGCTCCACCGACCGCACCGTTGTGATCGAAAGTCTCGAGCTACCTCGCGCACCTCCTCGTCGCCGGAGCATTGCCGGGCGTCCGTCCGACAAAACCGAGTCTTCACGCCGCTTCTTCCCGCCACGGCCATCTCCGTCAACCCTGTGTGCTCAAACCGGTGCCCATGTGTGCGCATTAACCTCCTCTACACGTTGGTACCACTCACCGCGGCGAAGAGCCGCGTTCGCGCTGCTATTGGTCCCCGAAGCCGCGCCGCCGCCAGAGCGCGTCGGCGCCATCGCAACCGCCGCGTCGCTCGTGCTCGCGTGTCGCCTCGTGTCGCCGTGTCGGCCACAAAGACACGCCAAGACGTGGCTCGACCACCGGCTCTCGAGATCCGTGGTTGGTGAGCTTAGTCCACGTGGGCGAGCCAGCGATGAGCACCCGACTGTCGCTTTTCTTTTAAATTTAATTCTTTTTCCGAAATTCTCGGTGACGCAAGCATTGCGCAATAATTCGATTTTCCTTTATAAAAATAATTCGGAAATTCAAGAAAATCCAAATTAGGTTTAATTGATTTTCAAATCTTCCAAAGCCCATATCTTTTGCATCCAAGTCCAATTGAGCCCATTCAAATTTGTAAATTCATATAAAATTAAGATCTATTTAATGGTGAATTTTATTTGATTTTTGGAGTTTGTTTTGCCTCTGTTATTTATTTGTTTTGTTTCTTTTGTCTCGTTCATGAGTAGACGTCGATACTTGGGAATTTTGCGAAGAAGGAGCACCTCAAGACCAAGACCAATATCTAGATCTATTCCAAGGCAAGTTATACCTTTGATCATTTTGAACCCAGTTTTCAAAATACTTTGTTTCAATGTATTGCATTCTATTTCAAGTATTTATTTAAATGCTTTTGGGTGTAGTTATTAATCCAAATTGTTATGCCACCTTGTCTATTGTATGCCATGATCTTTTGTCACCCTAGGTTGATTAATTATTAGTTGGTATTATTGTAGCACCAACGTGGGTTGGTTAGATACGATTAGGCGCTTAGCCATGCCACGAGTCATCATTTCATGTGAGAGTTGAAATTATAAATTTGACTAAGTGATTATGGGCGTGTGATGAATCTGTGTGTCTTTGTGTGCTATTACTCGTTGATGGCATGTGTTGCACTTAATCAACAGGTGGGAAAAGATTTAGACCGAGGCAAGTGGTGGATCTGTGTGAATGGTGGAGCGTGTGCTTTAAACTTTGTGATTTGGGTTAAATCTGAAGTCTTGCCTTGGTCAATTAAGGACTTAACTTTGTGCGCCATTGAATGGGCCTTCTGCACGACCACATGCCTAGTATGGTGGGCCGACTTAGTAAGTTATGGAGTCTTGACATTGACAACAAAGTTGTATTTAAGCTATGTGATGAAATTTGGAGGTGTGATATGTCACATCGCGGACGGTTCGCTGCATCCTTGTCCAATGGTGTGTGTCGTTCCAAGGGCTGTGTGTACAAATTGGACGGCAGTAAAGCACACCAGGAGTGTCATTGTTTGAGATGAAGTCTCTGAAAGGTTTTGTTGTGATCAACTCTGATCCGGTTGGTTTCATCGTGTGGGTAAAGTGTAC
This sequence comes from Hsuehochloa calcarea, assembly GCA_036346395.1. Lineage (NCBI taxonomy): Eukaryota > Viridiplantae > Streptophyta > Magnoliopsida > Poales > Poaceae > Hsuehochloa > Hsuehochloa calcarea. The sequence goes on along the minus strand of CM070602.1, from coordinate 35,071,284 downwards.
AACCTCTGCAGAGTGTTTAAACCAATCTATTCGAATAGCCGCGTCCTCGGTTATGGACATGCTCGGGAATTTCACACGAGGGGTAGATTTTTATAAAACAATTGGGAAGGGTCAGCTGTGTGAGATAACTTGTTCAGCTGTGTGAAAGAACTTGATTAGACTGTGTGTCTTTTGTGAAATCAATTGTTAACTTATTATTGTCTATTTGTTTTGAGTTACGCTTTCAATCTATTATTTGTATTCAATTGCAAATGTTGCATTTCTGCAAAATAACCACAGAAGCCATTCCTTTGGAATAAGCCATCATGTATAAATGCATTCTGTGGTATGACTTGCGAGTACGGTGTGTACTCACTCTTACTAAACAAATCAACGTATGGAGGAGTCGTCACCGCTTTTGAAGAAGAGTTCTACGAAGGTTGAACGTTAGGGTCTTGATCCCAGTCGGTTGCCTGTGGTAAATTGATGGGAGCCACCGGAGTTTATTTCGTTTCCGCTGCAGTTTATTTCTTTATTGTCAGCCTTGCATGGCTTAATAAATGTAACACTCGACCATAAGGCCCCAACAGTTATTCGTTATTTAAATGTACTCGTTTATTCTTATATTCGTTGTATGGATGTGATATTTCATCAATGTTGACATTTGTGCGCACTAGCGTGATCCTCGACTAGTGCGAGAATACATGAGGGTCCAGATTTGCATATTTGGGTCCCGACAGAGGTGGTATCGAGCCATACCGACCGTGAGGTCTTGACCTTAGCTAGATTGGCCGCTCTTAGTGAGTCCAAAACTATTTTCTAAAGCAAATATTAACTTACAAGATTAATTGAACTCCTTAACTCATCTCATGTCTCTCTTGACTCAACTATTGTCAAATTCTCTCTCCCATTGCTTTAAAGTTGTTTTCATATCCTTGTCCATCTTGACGGATGCCTCGCCTTGAGTTATGGAGAGCGCAAGGGAGGACTTGCCGAGCTTTGGAAGTTGCTACAAGTACTTGGAGGGTTCGATCGTCCATTGTACCGTGGCGTTGCTTGGATTGTGAACAGCCGAGATCGTGGAGTGATCGCCATTTGACCGCTCTCACGCCAGCGAACACCAAGGCAAGCAAACCATTGAACATCTCACTCGAAGGAGTATTTGGATTGAAGCAATCCAGAGTCTTCACGCCTTGCCATCCTGAGGATCTGCAACATCTACTCTCGAGCTTCGTGACACGTTTTTCGTTATCATCCCCGCACTTCCGACGTGGATCTTGTCGCCGCTTTTCCGTCTACGGAGGGAGAAGACAACGCCACCGTCGTGCATCTCGCCTGATTCGCGCTTCTCGGGAAGAATCGCTGGAGTTAGCCGCCACGAGCCGAGGTACCTATGAGACTCTTCGAGAGTCAAGAAAGGATCGCCATATTAGAAGAAACTCTTTATGGACGACACGATCACGACGAAGATACTGAAGAGGAAGACCCGTAAGAAGTCGATGGACCGGTGAACCGTAAGAGCAGCAGAGGCGCAGAGCGTAAGCACCAAGCAGACTGCACAGGGACACTGCTCCTATGGCACCACCCGGACATCGAGGATCGGCTTGCGAGGATGCCGGCTCACTTTCGAGTCTACAAGAAAGGGAGCACCGTCAAGGCTGCGGAGGCTATTTGATTGAGTAGTCTGTTCGAGTTGTTTCAGGCTTAGCCAGTTTTAAGTCTCAGGAGTAGCTTGTCAAGCTTTGCATGATTGGTACTTGCGCAAGACCCGAGAGAAGGGGGTCATCTTTGGAATCACCGTCGAGATCTGGAGGGACCATTTTCTCCACGAGCCCGCCACCGTCGTGGGCTTCAAGACTTATTTGATCTATACAACCTAAGCGCCTCGACGCTCACTTCTACGATTTGGACATCGTAAGTGTGTAAAATCAATTTCTACACTCACGTGATACCGATAAATATCATAACTCATTGCTTATGTACAGATACATTATGAAATGTGCCCGTCGAATCAAAGAACCGGTGGGTTTCTTCGACCCACACGTGGTCTCTGAGCAAACAATCAACCAAGACGCATCCTACGTCGAGAATTACATAAAATGGGATTGCTTGCTCGACGACGGGGACTACATAATGGTGCCCTACAACCAGAAGTAAGTGCTTCAATATTTGTTATACAAACTACGTTTCAACATAGGTTTATGACTATAGCGACATACACGAGTAGGTTCCACTGGATTCTTCTGATTCTTGTGCCAAAGAGGAACATGGTGTTGTACCTTGATTCTCTACTCAACAAAAATCACGACTTCACCCTTCTTAAAGGAATACTCGATGTGTATGTTCATTTCCTCCGCACATAACTCTATTGTAGTCTTCCTTCGCTTGAAATGGACAAGGATAACTTTTTGAATCATGTAGGGCATTCATCGGCTATGTTGCCGAGGAGGTTTATACAAGGAACGAGCGCCACACCGACTCACGGGATGCGATTTCCGATGCGCTACAACACAATAATCATATATCATACTCCGTAATATTGCGTCTCGAATCGATGTACATATATATGTAATTCTATTTTTGCGGTCGCCAAAGAAAAACGAGATCACCTATGCGCATTCTACGTATGCCATCATATGCAGCTATTGATTGCTTCTAGGATGCACGATCCCCAGGTTTGTCAATCTTGTAATAATTATCTCCTAATTATAAATTTAAATATATATGCTAACTACTTTACTCCTGCTAGCGACAGGGCTTGAACATAGAGTTAAATGCACTCGAGATGGACCAGTCATGCACATTCGAGGGAGCTCGTGGCTTCATCAAGGCGGAACATAGTTAACACCACGGAGAGTTTCACGCCGTCGACACCGATGAACGACCTCGAAACAATTGATTCAATATTGTAATTCACTTTGACTGGTTATAATTCAATTTGTAACTCTAGCGACAATATATACTTGAAACATTCTTTCGTAATTGATTTTGAGTGAAATGATCACTTTGAGTTGTCAACAATTATCTGTGACATGTTTCTGCTTGCTAGTTTTCAGAGGGCATGGCTAGCAATTCCTGAGGCTAGCTGAAAATACGATAAAAATTAATTAGGTCTAAATACTTATCATAGACGGTTCTAATCACGAACCGTCTGTGACACTACAGAATCACAGACGGTTCGTGGTTAGAACCGTCTGTGATAAGAGTGAAAAACCGTCTGTGATAACCGCCTGTTATCACAGACATAAAATTTCAGATGATTCAAAAACCGTCTGTGATGACTGTTACGAACCGTCTGTGATGAGCTTTTCTGTAGTAGTGGTGGATCCTTGTCGAAACTACTCTCAAATTGTTGATGATTGTTCTAGAGGCAATCATAGAGATGATTGTATCACGTTTTTATTTATAAGTTATTGAATAAATGTTATTATATTTATTTAATGAATTAACAGTGATAAAGGTTAAGAAGTATGTGACTTGTTGGTGAAGCTCTTTAACTTATATGATGTCATTCCAAGTGTATCTCTGGTCAGAACATTAGTGACTTATCGATCAGCGTATGTATTGATTGATGGTCATATTTCACCGGTCATGGAAATGGGGATATTGAATCAATAATGTGAACACATGTTAGAGAATATGGCATTGGATTGACCCATCTTGAGACACTATTGAGATTATTAAGATTTTATATGTCATCAGTTGATCTCAACAATGATGATGTATAATCCTTAAATATGATATCAGCATAGTTTTCTACATGTGTAATAGTACACTTAGAGGTTGCCAAATGGTACTCTATAAATAGGTAGTTATAAAGGTAGATTTCGGGTATGCTATCAAACATGCAGAGGGGTGTGACTGGTCGGATATGGGATTTGCCCCTCCTAACATAAAAAGAGAGATATCTCTAGGTCCCTCGATGTGGTCGAATAAAGAAAGTCCCTGGCCATGGTGACCTGTAGAATAGAACAACAAAAACTTAGCACATGCAATTAAATTACATTACGAAAAAGTCTAAAGGTTCAAAAAACTTACCCGTCGGCGACACCACCCCGTGCCCATGGTCGGCCGGTCCACGTACATGGTGTCGGTGTAGGCTCCTAAGTCCAGTTGTGGTCATCTGATTTGAGAACGCTCGAAGGACCACAACTGAAGAAGCAGCGGGTATCTAGAGAGGATGGAGCTATCCCGAACCCGATGGCATGCGTCACACAGGGTGCAGTACATCGCACACAGCACCGTCGAGCCCTAGGTGTACGGCTGGATCGCCTCCACCTCTAGGTCCGCCAACTCCTATGCGTATTGGATCATGTACTTGGCGACACTATCGCCGTGTGATCCTTACAACATGATCGACCCAAACAGTCACAACAAGTAGGCTTTGAAGTGCCTGCTCACTGTGTCCTCAGGTGCATCATGTGCCATACGCTCCAGCTGCAAGAGGATAGAGACACATCACTAAGTTGAATAAAGTAATTGAAGCGGAAATACGAGAGTTATAAATACTTACATAGAACTGGTAGATCCACTTCAGCATAGGCCTGTGCATACTGTTGAACTTCCTATAGCCGGTGTTGGGTGGTAGCACCCCCTGAAACCTCGAGAGGATCTCCGTGTGCCACATGTCCATGACATCGTACGTCGCTAGGGGGAAGCCCGCGCAGAGTAACCCGGTCAAGAAACCCATGTCCTGAAGCATTGGTGTCATCTCTCTACATGAAAGGTAGAACATGTGTGTCTCTAGCATCCACTGGTCAACCAGTGCTGTTAGGAGGCACAGGTCGTACGGAAACTACCTCGACGTACTACCACCGCTCGCGATGTCCTAGTCATCCTCTCATGTCGCCTCCACCATCCTCGCTAGTGGAAGGAGGCCAGCTGCTCTCAAGCTGCGTCGAAAATATTAAGAACATACATGAGTCCACCCACACAAGTCAGACTAAAATTGAGCACACGAAGTTTACAACTACACGTACCTTGGAACCGAACGTGGGTCCACCCTCCATGCCCACATAGGTGTGGGCAGCCGCAATGTGCCAAGCTCAATGGGCCCGTTGCCCTCCACGGGGGATGGTACTAAGGCAGCTATGGTGACTCGCATCAACGGTCAGGTCAAGTAACCCGTACGATCACTGTGCAGCGTCTCCTAGGGCTGTCATACCTCAAAATTCAGTGCATACATTGTAATCAATACGAAATATACATAAAAAGTAATAAGAAATGACATATCTAATAAATTCAATTATTACACCAAAAAAATTATTGCACGATTAGCAACATATCCGAAACTAATCTACACACAACTATAATGATGTACTACATGACTTAGTAGTACATTCTATCTAAAAGTATGTAATTAACTCTATAATTTCACAAATAAAACATTTTAATTAAGTTCTGACATACCCCTATTTAGCTACTATTGAATTTTTATAGAATTTTTGGAGGTGTCTTGCTATTTTCTTTGTTTAAAAAGTAACTTCGGTATTTAGGGAATATTTACCGTGTACAAATATAAATCAAATTTAAGTTGAGAATATTTTGATTTAGCTCTACATACCCTGTTTAGCTACTCTTGAATTTTTATAGAATTTTTAGAGGCATCTGGCTATTTTCCTAGTTTAAAAAGTATTTTCGGTATTAACAAATTATTTATTGTGTACAAATGGAAATCAAATTTAAGATGAAAATATTTTAATTAAGCTCTAACATACCCTATTCAGCTACTGTGGAATTTTTATAGGTATCTTGCTATTTTTCTAGTTTAAAAAGTATTTCAACATTTACAAAAAATTTAATGTGTAAACATGAAAACCCTACAAATTTCAGCTTTGTTTGGTATTTTTTTCGGATTTAATTTAAATCATTCAAGTACTGCATTATAAATAATATATATATGATAAACTGAATTATATACAACTAAAATGATGTACTACATTAAACAACAAAACAATTAAAATGATCTAATCCCATTGAATTCTATGTCGCTAGTTTTATTTACTAACCTACTAGGGTTTCAAATTTATATAAATAATTGCAAAAATATATTACATGCAAATTGCGCGACTAGGTCTACTTCTCCTATTCTCTCTCTCTCTCTTTCTCCCCTTCTGCTACGAGCCGACAACGTTTTGCTAGATCACTTTCCCCCTCTCCTCCTCTCTTCTCTCCCTCTTCTTTTTTTCTCGAAATTAAAATAATTTTTCAGCCGATTCTGGGGGTTTATATAGCCTGGCCTCTTTCGCCAGCTGGAGTGGTGACAAGAAACGTGTTTCCTGTCACTATTTCAGCTGAAGATTGTAGACAAATCAAAACTTGTCATCGGTTGAAATGGTAAAAGAGGGCTATTTATTTTTGTAATTATTTATTAAAATAATATTTTTTTAAAAAAATTCACATGACTTGCGGGTGGTGTCAAGAGGAGATAAGAAATGATTACGAGATGCTGGTTTGAAACGGAAAGGATAGTGAGATAGGTCGTGTTAGCCCCTAGTTCCCTAGCCAGAGTAGAGGCTCTGGACTACAAAGATTAAGACTCTATTTCTTGCCTATTCTGAAAACAGCTGAGTCTCTTTTACAGAGACATGAGTTTACAATTGAAATCGAATCTCTGAAGGAGATCTTGCCTAATCCGAAAATAACCAAAACTAGCATATCGGTATGTAAACCGAACTGATCACCTAATACTCTTTTCTAAATCTATATCTTCCGATACATTGTAACTCTGTCGAACTTGAAGCTGAAGTTACAAATAAGGGCGCCCTCGCTCTGTACGGTCGCCTTGGTCTTATACTTTTATCCGAGCAAAGAGGCTGTACAGATACTATCTAAATGGCGTGGACGCTTTTCGCCTCAAACCACTGTTTCTCCCCGCCTTGATCGTGGTCTACCTCCGGTGATGATCGGCAACGACAGAGATGACCAACACATGGATTCTCCTTACTTGTGATAAAACCCTAAACAAAAGTGGAACCGGATTGGAAACGAAGCCATTTTGTTCTCTCTTTTCCCCCATTTTTGCTGTTTCACGCTTTCATAGCTCCTCGCATGTAACATGTAACATCCCTGTGTTGAGACGGTTAAAAGCTTTCTTATCCATTGTCCATTCACAAAAAATATTTTGGGGTACGTGCGATCAAACTTTTGAACTTTTGCTACTATATCTTTTTAAATATTTTGATTGGATGCATGGAAATTACATGCATAGATATCTTGAAAATACTTTCTTAATATTATAATTTTTATTGTATTTTATAACCCTATTGCAATATAAATTAGTGGTTAAAGTTGTATTTTAGAGACTGTGTTATGTTCAAAGTAATGTTCTTTTCAATCGGCATGATTTTCTAAATTTCACAAGCATACCCCCGAAAAAACATCCCTCTTCCTCACTAAGCCGTGCATGCATGTACCATTGCCAATTGAGCATGTCCAATTCCATAACCATTCCAAATTTAAATTATAAATAGCTCAGTGCAACACGCAAGCTGGAGAGAGAGAGAGATTATGAGAATCACTAGGCCATGCTTTTTTTTTCCTTTGAGAAAATTTGGCCATGAGTATAGTTAAGAGGTTTTACTTACATCTTCTAAGCTACTGGCCAAATACCCGTACTTTTTCTATTGATACAACAAATTATATTACTCCAGCACGTTGAGTGGTCGGGATCGGTATTACTCCACACACCCTCGGCTCTGCCTCTGCACCCTCTCCATTGAGCAGCCTGATCCAATGTTGAGCGTGTCGATGTAGTGGTCGTAGTTGATCGTCCAACGTCCTCGGCACCGATCGTCTCCTAAAGCAACCTATCACGTTCCTTGCGTAGGTCGTGAATCATCCTCGATTAGTGCAGTAGCAACCGCATGTAGCAGCACCTCTACGGTAGAACGCCGTACGTTGGTGTGCTAGCACCAATGCGCACAGTAGGGCCTTCGGGGAGATGGCGGCTAGGGTTTCGGTGGAGCAGCTCTCTTACGTCCTAACAACCCAATACATCCCCTTATAAAGAGCTCATAATGGATCCTATCCGAACTCGTTTGTTCCAATCCATTAAGTGTGCGACCCTGTAGATTTATGCGTAATCGGTTGTGACTTGGAAACTCCTTTCGAGCACAAGTCACTAGTGGTTCCTAGCTGGACAGAACGATTCCCGAATACACATAAATATTATATCAGACGAACCTTATGCAATATGATCCGCGATGAAATCCTTATCACTTACAACCAACTCATATCTCCATACGACCAGTTCATATTTAGTTACGACTAGCTCGTAACTCCTTACGACCAGATCACCAACTAGTTAGTGATCATGTTCGACCAGTTTACGACCGGTTGTATCTCTATATAACCAGTACATATCTGGTTAGAATGAACGACCTGCTTGCGTATTCTCCCTTTGCCTCACGATATCTAGTTGAACTCCAGGTGAGATATTTTCTTATATATGGAATGTTCAATACTTTCTCGATCTCGTGACGGATAACTTCATATTGTTGACTCTTCGACCACTAGTGACATGACCATTGTGGATTCATGGGGATATACTCATGATCTTAGGATGATGTTATAATTGGTAATGGTATTGAAGGTTTGTCGAATCACACATTTTCGGCAAAGTTCAAAGTCTTTGTCAGTCATTGGCGATCGGGCCGGCTCGAGGCGTACTGCTCGACCGCCAAGAAGTGGCGGTCGGACCGGCCACCCCTAGCGCTCCGACCGGCCAGATCTTGAGTCAAGAAGCTGGCGGTCGGACCGGCCAGAGGCAGCGGTCCGATCGGTCTGGAGTAGTCGGACCAGCCACCTCAGGCGGTCGGACCGGCCATTGTGAAAATTTGATTTTAGAGCTGGACCAAAAATAGAGGGTGTAGGCAAGAGAGGGGATTCTCCTACACTTGGTCTCATAATTTTTGAGCTTCCAGTCAAAAGATCTATTCATTTGAAATTTCCAGAGAGGTCTCGGATTTCCAGGTTGGAAATTTGGCTAAGTCCCTAGATGGGTGGTCGACCGGCTCATGGGTGGCGATCAAACCGGCCAAAGCGGTCAGACCAGCCCATGGACGGTAGGACCAGTTTTCACTTCTTCGTCGTCTTTTTGGCGGTAATGTTTGTTGGTTATGTTAAGTTCATGAGTTTCAACGCATATGTGTTGCATGATGCATGTTTTGAATAACGTTGGTCAAGTTGCGAAGAACTTATTCCCGAATCGATTTTTTGGTCTATTGTTGTGCTGGTGGCTTGGAGGTCAACGACGATGATGATTGGGACCAAGCTTGGAGAGCTGAGGTTCAGAACGATCGAGGATGCCGAGTGAAGTCAATGGATTCAAGCATGGCACAAAATGGACAAGGATGACCGAACGGGAAGTTCGGTGCGACAGGTTGCATCAAGCGCACGCGGGGGTCGGTGCAAGTGCCATGGTGGTTTCGGTGGGAGCCGGATGGGAGAGACTTGTCGACATGAAGAGAGCAGTTGATCAACCTACACGTGGCGAAGCATGGTATTGCTTCATGAAGATTGGACTCGGTCTTTGGAGAAGAATCGAGAAGGGGTATTTTGGTAACTTCACCAAGATATTGTCTTGATTGTTTTTGGCTAAACAACGGTACAAGACGGCGCAAGGAGAAGTGGTTTAGGTCAAGAGAAGATGGAGACACCGCTTTGAAATGCGTGTGTGAGTGAAACACGTTTGTGTGTGGGCTTAACGGATGCCCATTAGGGAATACCTTCTAGAAGCTAGCCTCCACTATAAATAGGAGAGGGTGCTGGTTGCTCCTCCCTTGACTCTCTTGTTTTCATTGTTGAAACCCTAGTTTTGGTGCTTAGGGAGAATAGGGGAGAGGTTAGGTTTCTAGAGATTGGATTGATTGTGTGCTCAAGTGTTGAGTATTCATCCTCCATGATGGAGTGGCTGTAAACCAACATCTATCTCAAATCAATCCAAGTAATATTCCTTAAAGTTGAGTCTCTTTATGTTCTTGCTCTCTATTTTGTGATTTTGGGGCTTTCTTTGATCCTTCGATTTTCCTTTGGTTTTGGTCTGGATCTTGCTTGTTGTGATATGTGGGAATACATCTAGGATTATCTTTAACCCATGAACAAGCTTTTGGATCATATTTCGATTTTGTGTCAGTTTTAGACCAACCTTCACTCAAATGGAAAAAGATCGAAACTTTGACAAAGATCTTTGCGATCTTTGATTGGAATAGTTTTCTGACATCCTAGAAAAGATGTATTCTAAGTTTCGTGAAGTTTGGAGCTGTGGATCAAAAGTTAGACCTATTTGTGATTTTGTTTTTGGGAGCTAATTTTACTATTTATTGTGTTGGAGGTCAGACCGCCCAACTCTTTGGGATTTGAGTTTATGATAATTTTGGTTGTTTTACTTCGAGGTTTCGATTGGATTGAATACAAGTCTTCTGCTATGCTTGTACTTTTATCTTCATAGCTCTCATATCTATTGGAGTGAAAAACGTGTTGAATCTCATTGAGGTGAAAAAGAGATTGTGCTCCTATTCACCCCCTCTAGTCGTCGTTTCTGTCCAACAAGTGGTATCAGAGCCCGGTTAGTTCAATCTTGATCTTAATCGGTCACTGAACTTGGCGATGGAGAAGTACTCTACGAAGCCGCATGTCTTTGATGGGCTCGACTATGCCTATTGGAAGAATCACATGCGTGTCTGCCTTCAAAGTGAAGGACAAGCCATATGGGAGATTGTTCGAGTCCGCTCGTTTTGCTCGAGGTTGCTACGCCGGCTTCAGCAGCCCTCTTGGCTAACAACCATAAGGTAAATAATCTTCTATATGTCGGACTTGGTAGACAGGATTACGATAGGATTTGTCACCTTGAGATCGTGCACAAGATTTGGAACACCCTCGAAACCTAACATGAGGGTTCGTCCCAAATCAAGCAAGTGCGTCAAACGGTCTTTAAGCGAGCGTACAACAAGTTCGAGATGCGTCCTAGAGAGAGCATCGATGACGTCTTTACTCGCTTCAACAAGGTGCTCAACCAGTTGAGAGCGGTTGATATTGAGTATTCTCAGTCTGAGAATGCCACCCACCTCTTGGCTGCAATCAACACCAAGGAGTGGGAGATAAAGGCAACTGCTATTAAGGAGAATATCAACCTTTCTACTCTCACTTTGGAGTTGCTATATAGCAAGCTCAAGACTCATGAGATCAAGAGGGTTGATCATCTCAAGAAAGAAAACATGGCTTTGATAGTATATCCTCTCAAGAAATCTTATGATGGTTTTTTTGAGTCTTCTTCTGGATTTTCTATTGCTTGTTTATCTGTAGTCCATGAAGAGGAACTTGAGAGTATCCCTGAGTCCAAATTAGCCCTTCTAGCCAGAAAATTCACACGGGCCTATAACAATGTGAGAAATAAAAGAGAGACAGTCATGTGACTTGCTATGAGTGTGGAGAGCTCAACCATATTTGGGCAAACTGCCTCAAACTGAAAGGGAAAGGCAACCACAAGGAGGTGAAGGCGGCTTGGAGGAAGCCTCATGGGAACAAGCTCAAGTTTGATGCTGCCAAGCTCATGAAGGCTGCTCACCGGGTCCTTGCCACTTTTGAAGAGCAATCCATGAGTGATGTGGACTCCGGGAGTGAAGAGGACAAGGAGGAGGAGCTCCCTCAAGACAAGAAGAAAGGGAAGGCAAAGGACTTCACCGGCATGTGCTTCATGGCCGACTCCATCGACGTCGACGACATTAATGAGGTACCTCCATCCTATGACGTTCTCTCTGCTAGATGTGATACCATCTTTGAGCAACTACTTAGCCAGGATAAGGCGTTAGAATTCATCATAGCTAGGAATAAGGATCTAGAGTCACAAGTTGATAGTCTCACACTTTAACTTGGAAATGCTAAGAATCTTGGTATTGATGAATGTTCATCCTGTCATACTTTACATTTTGAACTTGCCAAATTGCAAATTGCTCATGATGTTGCCTTGCACCAACTAGAAAATACTAGGACTGAGTTGATTGAAGTTAAATATGCTCCATGTGAAAAATACTTAGAGTCTAGCAAGTTGGTTGTTTCTGATAAGGCCGAGTCTAGCACTTGTTCTTTCTGCTTAGAACGTGAACATGAAGTAAAGGAGATATTTTAGAAGCAGTTAGAGCTAAGTATGCCAAGCTTAAGGACATAATTAATTCTGCCTCCTGTATTTCATGTGAAGCCCTTAAGGTTGAAGTTGATATACATAAGGAGAGGCATGCTAGAGCTATTAAGAGTAAAACTTGTGAATCATGTATTAATCTTGAAAAAAAAATACTTATATCAAGGATACTTTAGAAAAATTCTCTAAAGGTAAGAAATAATTAAACATGATTCTTGACAAGTCCAAAACTCGTTAGAAGAAACAAGCGTTAGGATACAACTGTGCTCAAGCTCAAGTTTTGGAAAATAGCTTAGTTGAATTCAAAACTCAACCTACAAAACCCTTTTTAAATCTGCAGGTTTTTCCCAACCATCTGTTGAGTCAAAGGGTGCTTCTCCCAGTGGTATTAAGTACCATTGCACATATTACAAGAAGGATGGGTATTTGATTGAGTTCTCTTAGCGTAGGTTGAAAAATAAAAGGAAAAAAGTTTGCTAGAAATTCATCTCATCAACCTGGAGCTGTCATAAGACATGGTCATCTTGAAAAGAATAAATCTAGACTAGGATTTGTTTCACATGCTCATTATCATCATCAATACTACAAAACATGCTATACTAGACGCCCCATCACAATCGGTTCCTTTTGAACCGTCTGTGTTATACTTATCACAGAACCGTCTGTGATATGTAATTATCACAAACGGTTCTATTCACGAACCGTCTGTGATTATAATCATATCACAGACGATTTTGTAGATAAAACCATCTATGATACTTTTGTTTTGTCGGGCGGGAAAATAAAAATTTGAACTTAATGGGCGGGCTGCCAAAACTCGCTTTATACTAACAGATTCTCCTCACACCTCCATCTCCTCCTGTGCCATTTCTCCTCTAACCGAGTGTCGCCGTCTTGCCCTGACCTTGCGCTCCGGCCTCCCCCGAGCTCGTCGCCTGCGGCCTCCTCCACCTCGCCCCAGCCTCGTCGTCGCCGGCCTCTCACGACCTCGTCGCCCCCGGCCTCCTCCACTTCGTCGCCCCAGGCTTCCTCCACTTCGTCGCCCCGTCCTCCCACGAGCTCGTCGTCGCCGGCCTCCCACGACCTCACTCTCTCTACTCCCCCCTTTTACTCTATGATGTGGATTACTAAGAGCTAGTGTTAGTACTATGTGAATCAATTGAGTTGAAGCTACTGTGATGTGGGTGATGCTGTGGCTATTGTGGGAAGCTCTCTAAGCATGTGCAGTTCATGCTGAGTTATTTGGTTTCGGCAAAAATATAAATAGCAGATCGTGCACTGTCCTGTAAAACTGCCATAACTTTTGCATACGAACTCGGATTGCGACGTTCTTTGGCTCGTTGGAAAGATAACGAAAATTTCAATCCAAAAATCCATAAGTCCATATCAAATTCATTCGCAAGGCTCGGGAAGTTACAAACGAAGTGAAAACCCCCAAAAAGGGTAGTTTAGGGCCTCAAAACAGCCTCCGAAGTTTTAGCACCCGTTTTCATTTTTTTTGCAATAGAAAAAGCTATCACAGACGGTTCTAAACAAGAACCGTCTGTGATAGGTTTTTCATAGACGGTTCAAAAACCATATATGATGACCTCATGTCATCATAGACATATAAACTCAGACGGTTCAAAAACCGTATGTGATGACGGTTCCGAATCGTCTGCACGAGCGATGCTTCAAGGAGAAGGAATGAGTAAATAACAGTGGAGGGGCAATATGGTCATTTGCCCAAAATTGGAAAAGCGAGCGGTTTACAAATCCGCGGTGGTGGAAAAAGTGGATTAAGTCAACAAGACTTCATGGAGGACAAGGCATGATGATATCGGTCTATTGGATCCAAGGGTGAAGAACAGCACAAGCATGTTTAAATGCATGTGTGTTAAAAAAACTGGTTGTGTAATGGTTTAACGAGTTCCCATGGGTGTGTGTAGTGGATGTGATCCACTTTGTATCTAGCTTATGGTTTCTTGTGAGCCTCCACTATATAAGGAGGCATTAGAGAGAGAGAATTAGGTTTTGCACTTATGCCCTCAAGAGAGAACCTTGGGTTTGATTGAGAGAGTTGAGTGTTGCTCCTTAGGGATGTGTCCTCCTGGTGGAGTGGCTATAATCCTTCCTCTTCAAGTGGTAATAGAATATCAAACTTGTTTCTTCATATCTTATTTGTTTTCTTGTTTGATTTTCTTGCCTTCTTAAGATGTTCTTGTTGCCTTCTTAAGATGTTCTTGATGATTTTTTATTCCATCTTGTTCTAGTGTAATTCTTACTGAGATATAGCTTGCTATGGTCTGTAGGAACCCATCTACAATCATCTTGATTGGCTAGATGTCATGAACATGAGTAGATCAAGTTTTTCCTCTTTGCCTGGTTCTTGAGTACTCTTTCCTATGATGGATAAAGGTGGAAACCTTAACAACGATTCTTGAAATTGTTGTTTGAAATAGGTTCCAAACATTCTAGGGTAGTTGTGTTTCAAATTTGGTGTGATTTGAATAAGTAGATCAAAAGTTATGTCAAATCCTCCTTGGGAGTCATGCTGTTTTTAGTTCGTCAACAGGAGAGCAGTCGGACCGCCCCTGCTTGTCAAACCACCCACCACCAGTCAAATCGGGTGGTCGTTGCTGGTCATACATTGAGACATATGATGAAAGGAGATCTGGGATAATCTACATGCCAATGCCAATTGTTCGTCGCCAAAAGACCATAAGAAATAGTCCATGACTATGGAAGAGGATAGGCTATAGCAGTGGTGTCGCGGGGTGAGGCAATAAATTGTCTAGATCGCAATGGTTCAGCCAAATTGTTCTAGTGCATCACTTTAGGTACACGAGTTGCACTTTCTGAACAACCGTGTCTTAGATCAAGCAGCGACTTAGCATGAGAAATTAAGAATTCTGCTTTCTGAAAATGTTGGGTTTTCATTTTAGCCCCGAGTGGTAAGGTGACCGCTTACCATTTTTTAAACATTGACCACAATTTTCTTTCCGAAAATCGTCGAAACCTCCCAAGAAAATCACTTTATGGTCTGAACAATCAACTCGATAAGCGGTACAAGATGTTTGACTCCTTTACGATCTTTCGGGATTTCAAAAGATCTAGTTATTGTAAATGTGTTTATTTGAATATTGTTAATGGCTCAACTATTTATTTTCTCCTTTATATTGATGATATGTTGAATGCTGCAAAAGACAAGACATAAATTTCAAAGTTGAAGGCACAATTGAGCTATGAATTTGAGATAAAAGATCTCAATGCAGCAAAGAAAATTCTTGGTATGAAAATTACCAGAGATAGACAGTTTAAAAAATTATACATAAGTTAGAAATGGTACATTGATAAAGTTCTTCACATGCATAAGGTTAAACCGATGAATACTCCTTTACGCACATTTCAAACTTTCTTGAGCATCACATCCATAGTCGGATGATGAAGTTGAGTACATGTCTAGACTTCCATATGCTAGTACATTCGGTTCACTTATGTATGTCGTGGTATGTTTTCGTTCCGATTTGTCTCAACCATTGAGTGATGTTAGTAGATACATGACTAATCTTGCCAAAAAGCATTGGAAAGTAGTTAAATAGATTTTTATATATTTGCAGGGCACATCTAATGCTTGTTTACAATTTAGGAAGATTAAAGATGGAATAGTTGGTTACATGGACTTAGATTTTGTTGGAGATTTGGATAAGAGAAAATATTTTATTGGTTATGTGTTCACTTTTGGAGGATATATCTCGTTAGTTGAAAAACAAACTTGCAAGCTAATGTTGCCTTGTCCACTTGAGAAGTCATGTATATGGCTATTTCTGAAGCTGGCAAAGAAGTTGTTTAGGTAAGAGGTTTGTTTACTGAGCTTTTTGGAAGTACGTCTTGTAGTATAATATTTTGCGACTGTCAAAGCGCTATTTGCCTTACGTAGGATCATATGTTTCATGATAAAACAAAGCACATTGACATTAGATATAATTACATTCGAGGTGTAAGCTCAAGGTGACATTAAAGGCAACAAGATAAGTATTCATGAGTCATAATAATGTAGCTGATATGTTGACAAAGCCAGTTCTTACCGCTAAGTTTGAGCTTTGCTCACACTTGATTGGTTTCATTCAGTAATCCTATAAACGTTCGGCACACAAGATGTTCATGCTAATCTATTTCAAAGGGATCATGTCTTGTTTTTGCTACAAGAGAAATTGATCTCAAGGTAGAGATTGTTGAGTTTGATTGTGATACGAATTGAGTTTTAATATTATACAAATTTCGTTTCCTACTTAAACTCATAATTATACTCCTACGGAGTCTTTCATGTACCGCTATAAATATATTAATACAGTTCATAGAGAAGAACAAGAGCTTTATTGTAAATATCTCATCATACAGTGATATTATCTTCGTGTGTTTGTGGTTTTTTTTCGAAAGAATGTTCCGCATAAAATTTGTTTCTCCCATTTCGTACTTTTCTGTGTATTATTTACAACAAAGAGATCACACACTGGAAGGAAGTATGCGCTGGAATCACCGAATCACACCTTGCATGCAATTATTTCTAGTGACAGAAATGGACCAACAGCTGGAGTACCAATGCATGCTCGTCAAATATCGGAAAGGACATGTTGAGACGGAACCATTACATTTCCTTCATCTGCAAACTATCGGGAAAAGGCAAAGTAATTCTCAAATAGCTGATGATAATGCACTCACCATCTAGGGAAGTAATTGAGCAAACAGAACCGAAGCGTATCATGCCAAGAATCAGTAATCAGGTCACGAATGTTTTTCAAGTCCAAAATATGAATATTTCAACATGAAAGCCTTCGCTTGGTGACCACAGCATAATAGACTGTTCAAATGCGGATAACCATAGCAAGGCGAGTCCGGATGCATCAGACAAGCTGCAAACTCTGCAACCAAAAGAGCTAGAAACAGTTGGCCATCTCTTGCAGTGCTGCCTATTCTGTTCTCTTTGCTTACATGGAACAGTGCCGTGGCCTCTTGAACTGGTCATCCACATCAGCAACCTCCAGGAATATGATGCTTGATGGGTGGATTTGGATACACAAAACAAGGAACCTCACAAATGAATGGAACCAGTATTCCACAAAGGAGACCAGAAATAGTTTCACCCTGTTCTGCAACTTCAAATAAGTTGTACCTTTGGGAGTTGATTGGACAAATGATAAACCCAGTGATGCAGCATATGCGCTACAACTTACACCCTTCTGTCACCTTATTCCAATCAGATGAAACATTTGTTACATTTCCACCTCTACTTATAATGACAAATGGAATGCACGAATAAACAGGTGGAGAGTTGTCATTGTCAGTGTTCTCACTTGGCTCCAAGACATGCTTCGCGCCGGCACTGAGTTTCACTGGACCTGATCTTGCCATACACGGGACACTAGAAGAAGAAATACTAGAGTTGTGAAGATGTGCTCCTGTTGTTTGCTTATCACTACTGTCTGGTCGTTTCAAAGCATATGTAAAATTTATGCCATCAGGAGGATGAACTACAGAGTTTGCAGAGTACAGACCATAGGGCCGAGTCGAATTGGCATGGTAGACAGAAGATGGTGTCACATGTCGTGTGAACGTAGGCAAGAACGGTGCCGTGTGTGGCTCTGGCCTACCAAAAGGGTCAGAATAACTCCAAGGAGAGAGAGAGAATAATGATCTGGAAGAGTTGGAAATCTTGAAGGTCCATTCCGACCAGGGTTCACATATGAGAAGTTGCTGAGGCTATTCTCAAATTCTGCTACATTTCCAGAGAACACATCAGCTTCAGGAAAACGATGTCCAAAATTATGTAATCTATATCCAAGACATGCCTGGCTTGTGCTTGGAGCTTCTGCTAGTATATTGGAATAACTGCGATTGAAATGACTGCGATTGTAATGACGGAAAAGGATGACCTTGTCGCGGCAAGTGTTAGAACATCTTTGTAGTATGATGGCATCTGATAGAGGGATCTGTATGTTCCTTTGCTGCCTCACCAGTACATTTGCTTGTGGTTGTGGAAACTGTAAGATCTTTACCCATCAGACGCACAGTATGTCCTAAAACAGCTGTATGCTCAGGTTGCACATTCATGTCAGATTGAAATCTGGGTTTCTCAGCATGCAGCGGATTTTGACATTGACAGCAAGAAAATTCCCTTCCAGTAGGGTGAAAGTTGCCCGGATTCAAATTGGTGTAACAACTCTGGGCATGCTGACTAGTGTATTGAACTGTATGGTGAGGCATTGTATAAAGAGCCTTTCCCTTCATTCTAGTATCTCTTACTGAACTTCTCTGATAATCAGTATAAAACTTGATAAATTCTTCCCTTGAGTTCAATGGAAGACTGGCCATTTCTTTGTCAGAGATATTATCTGCCTCATGAGGCAACAGTGTGACTGCTGATCTTGATTTAATGATTCTCCCCCTATCATAAATACTGAGTTCACATTGTACACACTGTGAGTTGAAAGGGAACCCTTGACTGTGTCTAAGAACAGCTTCTCTTCCATCACCAAGTATTAGGAAATCTGAATCACAAGTTGCATCCTTTGCATGCTCAAGATTTGGCAACTCTGAATCATAAATGGGTGGGTAGTTGAAGTCCTCTGAATCTGGGAGTGCACAATTCAAATCAATCAGGCCAGGTGGCAACTTTGTGCTGCTAGATTCAGAAGACCACCCGTCACTTATATTCCTAACTGGTTGACTATCCTCAAAGGATGTTTCCTTGCTCTTATGAGCACTACTATCTGCAGGTATGAATTTGTCAGCTTGATCAGAGTTATCCGTGGATGATGATGATGCAGCCAGAACATCTGAGAAAACCTTACAGAGGCCTAGTCGTTGTTGTAGCTTGGAACTTTGCTTGTTAATGCTAAGTATATCATCCACCCCTGAGAATGTAACATGCTTCACCAACTTGTGGCAGAACTCTATGTCTTCCGGCCCTTTTGAATCACTGCATTTCTCCTTGTTCACGCTGACAGATGAGCACTTTGAATACTTTTTCAGAATGCTGTGCAAAGGAAGCACCTTGGCAGAGTTTCTCAATATTTGTGCATTAATGGCCTTTGTGCTTCCAATGTACTTCATTTTATGTTTCTTCTTGAAGTTATCAAACTTTTTGGGCTTAATTGTTTCAACGTCATTGATCTTTCCATTCTGAATTTTGATATGTTCTATTTCAGTTATCACAGATGTCTGGGCAGAATCAAGTGGATTGAACTTGTTAAGGGCAACCTGCAAAATTGAGTGACCGTGGGAGTGAGTTGTCAATGCAGTTGAATAAAAAGTAGTAGATATAATCACAAAACAGGCTATCCTAAACGCTTCATCACAGGTAGTTCCAAAGAAACCGTCTGTGTTGTACTCATTATAGACGGTTCCTTTGAAACCATTTGTGATACGTAATTATCATATACGGTTCCCGTGGAACCATCTAGAACCGTCTGTGATAATTCACAGACGGTTTTTAAGAATAACCGTTTGTGATAATCCCATACGTCACAGACGGTTATTGTTAAAAATCGTCTGTGAAATATCACAGACGGTTCTCAACAATAACTGTATGTTATAGTGCAAACGTCACAGATGGTCCTTAATAAGAACCGTCTGTGGTATTCTTACCCGGCTACTTAACAAATATATCATAAATTACAATAATTATACATGCACACACACACAATCTTCTCCAGCCATTTGATATGGTCTAGAATGCGCTCCATCTTCAACTCTAGCATGCTCCAGACACTTGTAAAATTAGCTTTTTTAGTGATACTTCTGATGCTAGCAGGAGAAAAATAGAATATTTTTTAGATATGAAAGGAACTATCACAGGCGGTTTAGTGAGATAAAATGTTTGTGATATTAATTATCATAGACAGTTATTAACAAGAACCGTCTGTAATGTTTATTTATCACAGACGGTTTGTAATTGGAACCGTCTGTGATGTGTAATACAAATGGTTATTAACAAGAACCATTTCTGATAAGCTTATCTGTTTTGAAGAAGACGACAAGTATGCCTAAGAAAGCAACAAAGCCCACCACGAACTAGGATCTTTTTTTTTTGGGGGTCAGCCACAAAGTATGATGAGGATGAGATAGTAGCCACGGCCAACCTTATCGAACCTGACACACTCTCCTGGCAGCCATGCTTCTTGAGCTCACAGGGGCTGGTCATATCGACCAGCCAGATAATGCTAATGAAGTAAGAGTGTGCCAAGCTGGAATACAATCATGGTATGACCAGCCCCTGCAAGTTCAAGAAGCATGGCTGCTTGGAGAGGGTGTCAGGTTCGATCCATATGGATTTACTCGTGGAAGTTCGAAGACGGCTTGCCACCTTCATCATGGGGGAGATCATTAAAGAGAGTGGAGAGTTTTACCCCGATGACTCTGATTTATTGTAATCCACTTTGAGTTGTAATCAAATCACTTTGTAATTAGATCATTAAAATGAGTTTGTAATTGATGTTGAGTTTGTAAATCACTTTGAGTTGTTCTATATCAAATCAATTGTTGTATATCTGTTTTCTGCTTACTTGTTTTCAGAGGGCATGTCTAGCATTACCTGAGACTAGCCAAAAAATTAAAATATATTTAGATATAGAATGAACTATCACAGACGGTATTGTGGAATAAACCGTTTGTTAATGATACTCATAGACGGCTACTATTAACAACCGTCTATGATATGTATACAATCACATACGGCTACTACTAACACCTGTCTGTAATATGTATCCAATCACAGACGACTACTATCAAAAATCGTCTGTGATATCTACATATCACAGACGACTACTATCAAAAATCGTCTGTGATATCTACATATCACAGACGACTACTATCAAAAACCGTCTGTGATATCTACATGTTACAGATGATTTTTCGTGGAAACCATCTGTGATAGTAGACCTTCACAGACGGTTTCAACAAATAACTGTCTGTGATATCCCACATATCACAGACAGTTTTTGGTGGAAACCATCTGTGATAGTAGGCCTTCACACACGGTTTAAAAAACATCTGTGATATATGGGATATCACAGATGGTTATTTGTTGAAACTGTTTGTGAAGGCCTACTATCACAGACGGTTTTTTGTGAAACCATCTGTGTTGTGATTTTCACAGACGACTCACAAACCGTTTGTGATACCGCCTGTTATCACAGACACATAGATTCAGACGGTTCAAAAACCATTTGTGATGACCCTCTCTGTAGTAGTGACATATCTTGCAAATGTAAAAGTATTGCATAATATTGAACAAAAGAGTAACGACCTTATGGTCAAATCTTACAATTACTGCTCATTCAGGCTAAACAACTCGAATAAACTACAGCGAAAGAAGACAACTCCAAGTGATGGCTCATCCATACGCTCACAGGCAATCGACTGGGGCTCGCGACCAAGTACTCCAGATGTCCTTTGTTGTAGCCATTGTGAAGAAGTTGTAATCCTCCTCGGCATCTTTGGAGACTTTTGAGATTTATTTTGAGTGTAGCATGTGAGTACATAAAGTACTCTGCAAGTCTAGGGGAAAATGCAATATGCAAAGCTTAACAAATGGGGCTTATATGGTTCTTTTGCACAAAGCAATATTTTAAGTGTCAACAGTTTTCATAAAATACATTTGACAAAAGGTAGTTTCAATAGTTAAATTAATTAATTCACTAGTGGAGGTTCTAGCTACCAACCACTAGTATCAAGCCTTTATCCGCCAAGGTTCAAATGATAGGGCTCTGGTTTCCCAACTGGAGGTTCTAGCTGCCAGAATATCTAACCGAGAGTCCCAATTGCTCCCGGATTCCCAATGTTTATTCTTTGAAAGGAAAAACAAAATCTACCATGTGAAAACGCACCTTGCCCGCCCTTAACTGTGGGTACGGCTATTCGAATAGTTTTACACTCTGCAGAGGTTGTACAGCTTGACCTACACGAGATAATCAACTTATAATATCAGCCATGACACGCTTCTTTGGGCGTGCGACTAAGCGATTATCACAAGGCCTTTACAATACCATGCTCTAACACCAACCCGCCCGATGAGCTTAACCCCAAGTCATTGACGTCATTTACACTTGACCTGGAGCTCACCGTTGTGGGGGATAACCTGCCCGGACATGGACGTATGTTACCATCACCTAGAGCAAGCCCCAACAGACTTAGACGTTAACTATCATTGTCTGCACAATCCCAAAAAGGAACACCTAACAACTATAGCATGCGGGTGTAATGTTGAAACATGGTAAATTAGTTGGCTAGGTCCTCCCCATTCTGGACATGTGGTTGTACAATAGTCCTCGGTTTCGATAGTCACAAGTGTCGGTCCTTAATATGATTTGGGCTGAACTTAACACAATACAAGTTCTCGTACTCTAGCTGCAACCGCCTAAACTTACCATCCGCCCAAGTCTAAATAGATTTTCACCATTTTATTTTATTTGGAAAACCAATGACAATACCTATTGTCATACTTTTCTCAAACTGATTTGCCTAAATGGTATTAATAATTCTCACCCATAGGATGATAATGATCGATATAACTTGTCTAAGTTGTTCTACCATTTTAAACTAATCCATCGATAATGTATTTCTATAATCCAACAATAATGTATCTCTATAATCCAACAATAATGTATCTCTATAATCCAACAATAATATATTATTGTAAGCCAACAAAGATATATTCCTATGATCTAACAAAAATGTATTTCTATAATCTAATTACGATGTAATCCTATAATCCAACAATGATGTATTTCTATAATCCAATTAATTCCACAAAGTTTACGCATTCTACATAATTCAACCAATTCACCAAAAAATAGCATCATGAATTGTTATGAAAATCCATCTTTTTTCCTTTAATCACCACCTTTATTGGATCAATTTCACAATACTAATTTTCCAACAATCACTTACTATAATCAATTTAATTCAACTAAATTTTGGTTAAAATCCAATCTCTCCTTTCGATCCCAGATAATCAAATCAGTCTTCATGTTTAGACACTTCCATGATATAATTGGTTTCACCAAGTTAAAGTTTATATTCATTCTCAATAATCTATATAACCCACAAAGATGTCCTTCTTCATTGTATTCATCTAATTCCGCAATATTGTATTCTCATTATCTCACAATAATGTAATCATTACTTATGATTTTATGTACTAGAGCGACAATGATTCAAGGATAACAACATCAAATGGAGGTATAATCAAATTAGGATTAACTAACACTCCTAAGATTTGAACTTATCATTTTATATAAATAGCAATGCATAATAGTTTTCAAATTTCAAACAACATTTCAAAAAGATAGGGACAACATGATCAAAGGAGACAAAGGTTGAGGTCACATGTTCCAGTTGGTCCAAACTTTCTTGGTAACGTTAGTTAATTGCCTTAGCCGAAGATTGAGGTCACACATTCCTGTTGGTCCAAACTTGCTTGGCAACGTCGGATTATATATGCGCGAAACGAGACAAAATAAATAACAAAAATCAAATAAATTCTAAAAATAATAAAATTAGTACGGATAGAAATATAACGAATTTAGATTAATTTAGGAGGAAGAATCAACGGAATCGGAGTTTGTATGAAAGAGAACAAGCTTAAGGAAATTTGTCGGATTCGAAAATCCTGGAAATTGAGAGGGATAGGAATATTCCTTTCGGATTAAATAATAAAAGAACCACGTACTGACATGTGGAACGCGTCGGGTGGGTCGGGGTGACCGGCGGCAGCTGAGGTGGTGGGGCGTGGGCGACCAGCGGCGTGAAGAAGGTGGCGATGGCGGTGGCTAGGGGTGGAAACGAGCCGAGCCGAGCTAGCTCGAGCCAGGCTCGTTTAGGTACGGATGAAGAGTGAGCTCGACTTGTTTCGGGAACGAGCCAGGAGGGAGGCTCGGCTCGGCTCAGAATGAGGCTCGAGCGGGCTCGCGAACCGAGAAACTGACGAGCCCAGAAACAGCATTACAGACTACGATCAGTGAGAGAGAGAGAGAGGTAGGTTTTTGCTAACAAAAAATATCAATGATTTTCACATTGCAATCAATTAATCCAAATTGGTCTTACTAGATCAAGAAAAAATTCTTCAAGAACAATAGTTACAAGACCCATAAGCACAACCCATTGCATTAGTGATTCAGTTCATCCAAAACAAGCACATCCCAACAAATGAAATCGCAAGAACAACACAAAACAAGCACATCGGCACAACGGTGGAGTTCGTCGGACCAGGGCACCAGCCACCAGGCACTCCACAGAGCGCGGAATGCACAGTCGCCTTCGCCTTCCGCTCCGCCTCGTTGTCGGCAAAAACATCAAGAACCTCCGCTGCGTCGACGTTCGGAAGGGCCTTGAGCGGAGTGAAGAACACCCCTAAATATCCCAAAAAATATCCCAAAAAATCGTTAGAAGGAACCGAATTTTACCACAAATCAGACAGATTGGAGGAAGAACTAAAGGCTAAAACCCTAGAAAATTTCATGTTGGGGATGAACCAGGGTCAAATCCAGGCAGATTTGGGAGATTCTTGGGTCAAATCGAAGCTTTCGTCCCGAGAAATCCGATGAAATGAAAGCATTGAGCAGAACACCAACGATTGGAAATGGGGAGGAAAGGAATGTGATTTTACCTCGACGAATGAGATGTGAGGCTGAGGCACTCCTCTTCGAAATATCTCTAGCTTTCTTCGCGTTTGTCTCGTAGGGGGTGGCTGAGGAGGACGGGGTGGTGGCGCAGAGGACGGGGGAAGCCTCGGGCGGGGTGGAGAGGGAGCGGGGTGAATGGGCAGCGGATGAGGACTTGAGGAGGACGGGAGAGCAACAGGGCGGGGTGGACTGGCGCCGGCGCCGGCGCGGAGGACTAAAAGAAGGGGATCGGGGAACTGGAGGAAGGGCCGAAGGGGATCTAGAGGATTGGGGAATTGGGGACTCACTCGGGAGGAAGAGGACTGGCGGGTGGTAGCCTCCTGGTCTCCTGGCTAGGGCAAGGGCACTACCGCACTGGGCTGGGCCTTCGTGCGGCCCACAAGCCAAACTAGCCTCTGAGCGGCTCATTTTTTGGACGAGCTGTGGACAATGCTCAGCTCGGCTCGAAACAACATGAGCAAGAGCCGAGCCAGCTCGCAAGCCATGAGCTTTTTTGGCGCTTCTCTGCGACGATGCGGCCGAATGGAGAGGCTGAAAAGGTGGGGAATCTGCGGGAACACGTGATGACACACAAAGCATGGCTCAGGGCTCACAGGAGAAGAAGATCGGACGATGGGGGTGTTTCGGCCGGAAGGAAGAAAACGATGAAATCCGACGATGAACTACAACCACTTGTGAAATTGATTTAGGGAAAATGTTAATGGAGCTCAGAAACATAACATGACGTGGTTAGGTATTCCAAAAATCTCAGGCAATGGGGTAGGAGGATTGCGGGGAGAGCCCTACCAACCTTCCTCCCGCCCCGCCCCTGCGAAAGCTAACAGGGGATAAGGCACCCACGTTCCCGTGTGGACCTACCCCCATGGAGATTGAAAAATATTTATATTGCTCCAACACCTTCGATGTAGATGCTAGGGAGTTGGTGTCGACGCACTGAAGGGTGAGACGGTAGGCGTCGTGGTGGCAAATGGTGAAGTGAGATGGCACATCGACTGGTCGTGAGGAGACTCCGCGCTAAGGTGGCTAGCGACACTAACCAACGAGCGACTCAGGCACGAGCTTAGGTCCCACACAAAGGGGAGAGTATGAGGAAGAAGTCATGGTCAAATAGGTCATTTCCTAGGGACGTAAAGTGTGTCTTATGAATGCCACTTCAGATGTGGATATTCTTGAAACACCACCCTTTGCAGCGGAATTTCCTGAACTTTTCCATGTTTTTTTGGCCTACTTTAGCTCTTTTGAACTTTGTTCGTTCTTGTGTGCTTGTGGAAGAATTAATTTGCAGAAAATTAAAAATAGAAAAATAGAAAAATGAATTTCGACCAAGGTTGGACCATCCGGTTACCAATTCTAGGAAAAAAAATTCAGTAGGGGAGGGCCTCACGTAAGACCCCGCTCCATCCACCGTCTGTTCGGAAATGATCCGAAGGGATCAACGGTGATGAGGGAGGGGCCTCACACCTCACGTGAGGCCCTCCCCCAGCAAATAAAAACCTTGTAGTGGCTTCCAGTGTTCATTAGTTCGGTTCAAAATTGCTCTAATTACACTTGTTAATTGGTTTAACATTAAAATGAATCGAGTTCAAATAAAATTAGATTTCGCTCTGGCTTAGCTCGGTTCTAAAAATACTTCCAAACTATAAATAAAATGATACTAAACTAAACTGTGTCAATTTTGAAAAAAAACTCGGTAAGATGAGTAGCTCATATCCACCCCTAATTGTTATACCTACAAATTGATCCCACCAATTTAAAGGACCAAAAGTGCGCATTACAATAAATAAAGAGATAGCTTCCAGTGTTGTACTACCTCTGTTTCACAATATTTTTCTAGCATGTATACCAAGGAGGTACAAAATTTAAGTATTATCTAATGGAATTGGATCTTGTCGTAATTGGATAGACATAGTACTGCTTCATCTAATAAGGGCAAGTATGGTCTATTTATATTAAATATTACTTCAATTATATATATCCTTAAT
Source organism: Hsuehochloa calcarea (assembly GCA_036346395.1). Classification (NCBI taxonomy): domain Eukaryota; kingdom Viridiplantae; phylum Streptophyta; class Magnoliopsida; order Poales; family Poaceae; genus Hsuehochloa; species Hsuehochloa calcarea. Next base: position 35,044,525 of record CM070602.1, on the reverse strand, counting down.
ATGCGCACTAGACAAATATTGTGAAAAAGTGGGAGTAATCAGAAACTCGATCGAACTATTCATTTTAGCAACTACAAAAGGTACGCCATTTAAGCAGCTCTAAATAAATTGATCCCACCAATGTAAACAATCTTGTGTACTCACACACAGATACCCTATACGCTCTAGATTTTCAATAACTAACACCACTGTACTGTTTACTTAAGTACAAAAAGATATGTTAAATAAGTGGCACGGAGCTTCCTATGCTCATCAAATATAATCAACCGAAAATCGGGATTTTTGTTCTACCAGACCCCAGACCCCGATAAAATTTCCTACTAGACAAAAAAAATTCGGATTTACTAGTTTTTATTCAAATATAAAAGAAATTTGTAACCACATGAGTGCATGTACCCAGGTGGAAGCATTCTAACCTCGGAGAAGGAAGGTTGTGGGTGTATTTTGCGTTTTTACTTCATAAAGAATTTAAATTTTAATTAAACATTTCTAATTAAACATTTTGGCCAAAATAGCCGAATTTTTCCGAAAATCGGTCGTACCAAACCCCTGGTACAAAATTCAAACTGGTTACCCAAACCCTGTGACTCTAGTCTTCTACATCACTGCCCACGATATTTTATTTCACCTGTGCTCTCCAACCACATCTAGTTTAATTAAGGGGGCCAGAACAAGTTGTACATGGCAGATCGATGCAAACATGAGCGCAGTACTACACAGTACTAGCTAATAGGTGTATTAAAACAAGAACGGAAGAAAAGAGAAACAAAGCAATGCAATGCAATGCAACGCCTCCAAGATGCATCACAGCAAAGGTACTCACACTAGCTAGTACCAATGAGTGACCACGAGTGCTGTGTACATAGGTTCAACTAGGATCTCCAGCCACGCACGTACGTCTCTGCAGTACGCTGAACTTAATTTCGTTGGCACACATTCTCATAAATATTGATCTGATCTAGCTAGCAGACTAAGCAAGCATGAAATAATAATAGTGTACTACTCCGACCCAACAAGAACTCTAGTTCTCTAATTAAACCGAGTCATTTCACAGAATAAAGGATTCGTAGGTATATATGTATTTAGGACACGGTCGAGTAAAAACGAGTAAACGATCGATATGTTACATAAAATATAACGTATCATGTCACATATAAGATTATACGAAGTCATGTCTCCTGTACTCACATACCTACACATGCTCTTCCAATTAAGGTCCAACGAATAGAACAAAGACTTGTCTAGTACTACTACCCATCTAAATGTGAACCCCAAGAAACAGCAGCAATCATTACTAGTTTTACCCGTGACTAATCAATATCAACCAAATAATCCAAAAGAGACCATCCTGGTTAATTTTCTCGCTTATATAAAGATGGCTAGGATAATTAATCTAAGAAAGAAAATACGCAGGAATGAATTCTCTAAAATAATTCTAGCTTGGAACATTAATTTCATTGCTGCATAAAGTTAAGGCAAAGGCTACAAGATGATGACGTCATGGACCACACATGTACCTTTGCATTTGGGGTGGAGCCGAAGATCTCCCCATCTTGATCTTCCTCGCCTGATCTTCTCCCCAGATGCGCCTTCTTGACCCGATCTTCGTCTTCTTGGGATCTCCGTTTCTGCTGCTTCTTATGCAAGGTCTTCGCCCTCTTCTTGATGGCACACGACGCGTCATCCACCTCGGCGGCGGAGGCGGAGGCGAAGATGTCGGACACGGACCGCTTCTTCTTGGGCGCCCTCGGTCTGTCCGGCGGCGACCTCGCCGTCGACGCGGCGGGCAGCTCGTCGGCCCACCACCGGAACCTCCTCGCTGGCATCGGCAGGAAGTCGCCGGGGCCGAGGAGCGGGTGCCGGGACGCCGCCGTGCCCCTCATGCTCACCGCGTACTCCCTTATTGGTGTCAGCCAGCAACCAGAAAACAAATCAAGAAATGGAAAGAAGAGAAGAAGAAGCGCCTACTGAGTACAGCTACGTACCGGATGGAGAAGGAGGCCGCCATGGATGAGCTCAGAGCCGCAATAAATCAAATCTGTAGAAAGATAGAGCTACACGGAGATCGAATAGAGACCGTACAAAGAAATCAATCTTGTGTATGCGTGAGATATTTTTACAGGCGAAATGGGCCAGATGGCGTAGAGAAGCGGGGGACAGGAAGTATATATGAATAATGAAGGTACAACCATTTCGAAAAGGATAAGAAATGTGGGCTCACTCGTTTTTTTTTTACAACTTTTTTATTTTATTTTCCCGTTCTTGGTCTATGGTTTTATATATTATTATATTTTTGTTGGGTGTTGACCGTGGTGGGAAGAAGGGGTCTCCGCGTTAGCACAGGAGATGAGTACTCTCACCTGCGGCATTGGCTCCACCGTGCGATACAAAATTAACAGCCTACAGCTAGCACTACAGTACCAAAGGACAAAGTATTTTGATACGGTAAATGTTCCCTCTTTCGACCGTACTTCGCTGCATTGTTAATGTATAATACTGTTCATACAGTGTTCTGTGCAATAGCATCAGAGAATGCACGACCGACTGGGCGTACGTGGGCGCCTTTCCAGCCGTTGGTTCGGATCAGCTGACGGTGGGGCTTTTCTGGATTATGAATTCTGCTGTGCCACGTGATCCTCACTTGTGATCGATACAAGATGTGAGAGAGTTTTGTAGTGCTAAAGTGATTTCCATGATATGACTTCTAAGCTACTACGTATTACATAGCATACAATTAAAAAGACAATTTTACAACTGCGAAATGGTGGGAGGCTAAATCTGAAGAAAAAAATGTTGTGAAGCTTGCTTTGAAGTGAAACACAATGCTAAGATCAGCTGACTTGAGGAGAAACAAGGGTGTGTTTGGTTGGTAGGATGGAGCTCAATGAGATGAGATGGTCTTATATCATATGGTTCTATTGTTTTTGTGAAGAAGATGGTTCAGTATCTAGATATAATATTTTACAAACTTGTATCCCACCATCAAGAGATGGTTTCATTTAAGCAATCAAACATATAGATGATTTTGTTCTTAAATTAACTCATACATATGCTACTTGATACAAGTAACCAAACACACCCTAGTTAAAGCCATTGAGCTCAAAAGGTTAAAAAAAATCTAGCACGTGCATATTCTATTAGACAACTCCCAATTTTTTTTAAAGGAACTGTACACACCAATGCAAAAGTACATCATATTCACTTATTTTATTTAAACAAGTTGCAATATATGTACTATTTTTTTAATCCCACTTGTTAATATGTACTTTTGTTCCACGAATATGTATTTGAACACAGATCCACTAATATCGACCTCAGTGAATTAGCACCAAAAATTGTATTTCGTATATATATCAAGCTCCTAGAAATCCTTGAAATAGACTACAAAGGACGTCGTACCATTTACACAAAATAAACAGTTTATAATTAATGTATTAAAGTGTTCTTAACATTTAAGCACTTTATTTATGTAGTTAGTACCATTGAGAGTACTGACGAGATTTTCTATCATCACATGTCGATCGAAATCTGTTGCTGTCTTCACATTTGTTTTTTAGAGTGTAAATATACAGGGTTACATGCAGCATTAATTAATGATAAAATTGCACTATATGTCACCGAACTTGCGAGGTTGTCACTTAGCTCACTGAACTTGTATTTTACTTTCTCAGTCCCTTGAACTTACGAGGTTGTGCTACTTAGCTTCCCGAACTTGCATTTTACTTTCTCAGTCATATGAACTCGCAAGGTTGTGACACTTAGCTCCCTGAACATGCATTGAAGCGAAGTTCATCGGATGCGATACCGGCAACTTCATTCCCTCTGAGTCTGATGGACTCGTTGCCGCCCTGTTCCAGCCGTGTTCATCATCCTCGTCACCTCATGCCGACAAAAATAGATTCTTGGGCCCGGGAACGCACCGTGCTTGCGTCTTCGCTGGAGCTCACTACTACAAAAGAGGCTATAGCAGACGGCCCATCACAGACGGTTCTTTTGGAACCGTGCGTGTTGGGTCCTTCTCCACCGAATAGCCGATGGAGCCTATCACAGGCGGTTCTTATTTAGAACCGCTCGTGATATGAATCTATCGCGCACGGTTTACTAATAGAACCGCTCGTGAAGTATCACGATATGAATCTATCACGAGACGGTTTATTAATAGAACGTGCTCGAAGTATCACTGACGGTTCTATTAGTAAACCGTGCGTGATATGTCATTCATTCGCGCACGGGTTCTAATTAAGAACCGCTCAGTAATAATATCTGAGCGGTTCTTAATTAGAACCGAAATGCGTGATTTTAGGTTTTACCATGGCTTGATTTTTCCTTATCACGAGCGGTTTACGTGATACGAACCGTCTGTGATGACATCTTATCACGCAGCGGTTCTTCTAAGAACCGTCGTGATATGTCATCACGCAGCGGTTTTGTATAAAACCGTCTCGTGATTCGCAGCGGAGTTCGAAAATTTTGAACGCGCGCGCGGAAGCAAAATAAGTTACATTGTCCTTATAAATAATAGCAGTAGAAATTTGAATGTGCGGGGAGGGTGTCAAACCTGTGGGACACCGAGGTGTCTGCTGGACTTCGTCTTCGTCGACGTGCTTCGGTCCAAGTTCACCGCCACATGCCTCAACTGGACCTCCACCCACGGCACCGCAACTGGACCTCCATTCCTCAAAGAGCGTGTCATGCGTTTTCATGTACATTACATCTTTGTATCATCTGCATGGGCTTTTGGCCGATGAGATCGAGGAACCGATGGTGTTTTTGCGTGCATGGATGCGCTGCTTGAGGTTGAAGAGGTGCGGCAAGAGCTGCAGGCTGAGGTACACCAACTACCTGAGGTTGAACCTCAAGCACGTGAACTTCACGCAGGAGGAGGAGCTCATCGTCACCCTCCACGCCATGCTGGGAAGAAGGTATGTATGTATCTTCCTCTCTGTCCCGCCATTTCATTTTTTACTGCGAGCAATGTTGCATATCAAGACTATCACTGTTGCGAACATTCAAAATCTGATTTTTTTTTGCGATAGAAAAAACTATCACAGACGGTTCTGAAATAAACCCGTCTGTGATAGTTATTATCACAGACGGTTTTTGTTCAGAACCGTTTGTGAAAATAGACTATCACAGACGGTTCTGAACAAGAACCGTCTGTGATAGTTACTATCACAGACGGTTAGAAACAAGAACCGTCTATGATACTTTTTTCACAGACGGTTTTAAAACCGTCTGTGATGATCATCTGTTATCACAGACACATAAATATAGACGGTTCAAAACTGTCTCGATGACGGTGTAGAACCGTCTGTGATGAGGTTTTGTGTAGTAGTGGCTCCACCGTCGCAGCTTCTCACTACCCTCGCTCTTGCCTCATCTGAGGCGGCCGTGAGAGAGAGAAATACATTCCCAGTGTCAAAGCAGAAGCTACTCACCCTGCACAAAGTCCATTTGATCGTTTGTTAACATAAAAGGCTGAGTTGGCGAATCACAGTGAGAGAGAAAAAAGTACATTTCCAGTGCCAGAGTGTCGGACCCTGGGCTTTGAATATCCGAAGCCCTCGTGTGTGTATCGTACTAGTCCCATGATCAGTAGTTAGTACACACATTCACAACTTTGGTATACACGTCCATACACAATACATATACAATATTAGTACTTTGCATCGAGGGTTAAAAGAGCAGTTAAATAGATGAAGAACAACAAGGAAGTACTTGAATAAATAACAAATCACAACCCTTCTTGGCTATGATCAACATCTTATTTCCAGCCATAGATATAGCACTCAACTCAAATATAAACCAACAATCATTCCCGTATTTTTCCAACAAGAGCTGATTTTATAAGAACCAAGTCTATACCCATTAATACTGCACTAAGCACGCTCATGACCGTGAGTACGGCTATTTAAATAGATCTACACTCTGTAGAGGTGTACAACTTTACCCACTGTTGTAACACCCTGGCTATTCGGAAACCAAGATGTCACGCAAATCCAATAAATACTAAGAACATACAACAATAACGGGTTAATCAGGCTTAATTAACAAAATTCCATAAGGAACGGCGATAAACGATTAACAGTTTCATGGGAAGGAATGGAAACATTCATAATAAAACGTACGGTGGACGATACCAAAATTTGGATTATTACAATTTAGAAATTTATCAAATAGTTGACATGACTGAAAGATGACAATATTGTTTCTGGTTTGATAAAGGTGATGTGCGGCGTGCTGGACTACCTCTCAAAAGGTCTTGCCTTCTTCTTCATTTACCTAAATAAAACATACAAAGCAAGGATGAGCCAAAGACTCAGCAAGTACTTTAACGGATAACAGAAACATTAAGCGAACAAAGCAATCACAATCTGCTTGTGAAAAACATCTCTGAACATATATGGGTATGAATGGAATAGAATAATGCAATGAAGAAATGGACTGCTCACAACTTTGTGGATTTCATGGGGATATGTTCCAGATCTTATGATGATGTGACAATTGGCAATGGCGTTTATGGTTTGTCGTTTCACGTGTTTTCGACAAAGTTCTGAGCTTCTTTGGGCGGGGGCGGTCCGACCGGTCCTTACGCGTGGTCGGCCAGGTCCCAAATCGGTCGGACCGCCATGTGGGCGGTCGGACCGGCGATGACAAAGTGGTCAAAAGCAGTGGGCCAAAAATAGGTGTTGTAGGCAAGTGAGGGATCCCAATGCACTTGGTCTCATGATTTTGGAGTCTCGAAGAAGTTCTATTGGTTTAAGTTTCGAAGGTTTGATTTTGAGGGTATGAAATTGGCTAAGTCCTGGCGGTCCGACCAGCTCACGAGGAGGCGGTCCGGCCGACAGAGGCGGTCCGACCGCTCACAGGGAGCGATCGGACAGATATCACTTGATCATCGGCCAACCGTGGCGATCTTTGTTTTGTTAGGTCAAGTACATGGGTTCCATGGCATATGTTTTGCATGATGCATGTTTTGACTAACATGGGTCAAGTTTTGAAGAACTTGTTCCCGAATTCGTGTTTTCTTGTCTATGGTTGTGCAGGCTGCTTGGTGGTCAACGACGGTCAACGGCGAGGAGTATCGGGACTAGACTTGGAGAGTTGAGGTCGAGCGATCGGCGATGCGGGTGAGGTCAATGACTCAAGCGTGACACAAGATGGATAAGGGTGATCTATTAGCAAATCCGAGGCGCAAGATGTCGCTAGGTGAAGCTGTTTAGATCAAAAGGTTAAAGACGGCGCTTTGCGAAGCGTGCGTGTGTGACCCGTTTGTTAGTGGGCCTTAACGGGAGCCCAATGGAGTCAAACCCTAGGAGTCTAGGCCTCCACTATAAATAGGGGGAGGTGGTGGCTGCACCATCTAGCTCTTTTCTCTCTCGCCTCTTTTGTTGCGAAACCCTAATTGGCTTAGGGGAGTTGAGGTGGAGGCTAGGGCTCTTTATGGTTTGAGGTGAATTTTGTGATCTTGGATTGACCACTGATCCATGATGGCGTGGGTGTAATCCAGCGACGATCACGTTCTTAATCTATGCAAGGTTTGCTTGAGATAAGTCTCTTTTCGTTCTTGCTTTCAATTTGGTGATTTTAGGGTTTTCTTTGATCCGCAAGTTTGTGATTGATTCTTTCATGTGGATTAGCTTGCTGTGATATGTGTGAATCTATCTAGCATCATCTTGATCATCAATCTCTCACGAACAAGCTTTAGGATCAAGTTTTCGCTTTTTGCGGTTTTGCACCCTTCTTCAATCAGATCATAAAAGATCTTTGTTCGTCCAAGAATTATCATAATTGTTGATTGGAATAGGTCCTTAATATCATAGAGAAGGTGTGTGCAAAGTTTCGTGAAGTTTGGAGTTGAGAATCAAAAGTTAGACCTAATTGCAACCGTCATCGGAAATTTCATTTTTGCTGTTCGGAGCTGCCGGCCGGACCGCCCCACACCGAGGTCGACCAATTTTGGTGCGGTCCGACCGCCCCACCAGAGGTCGACCGATTTGAGTGCCGGTCGACCTTGCCAAGATAACAATGATCGAGCCGGCGATCTCGTTAGTTTTGATTCTTGCTTGATTTTTATCACATTGCTTAGGGTTTTAATTGGATTCAATACTAGTCTTCCATTGTCTTGATATATTGATCTTCATAGCTTCATCATAGCTATTGGAGTGAAATTGTGTTGAATTCATATTTTGTGAAAAAGTGAGCGTGCTCTATTCACCCCCTCTAGTCGCCTTTTCGGTCCAACAAGTGGTATCGAGCCCGGTTAGTTCAATCTTGATCTTAACCAGGTCACCGAACTTTAGCGATGGATAGATTCTCTACAAAACCGCATATGTTCAATGGACAAGACTATGCCTATTGGAAGAATCGTATGCGAGTATTCCTTGAGAGCGAGGACAAGCTATGTGGGATGTTGTTCGACCCGCTCATTATTCACGAGGTTGAAACTCCGCTACGTGGTTCTTTTGGCTAACAACAACAAGGCCAAGAATCTTTTATATGGTGCGCTTGGTAGACAAGAATATGATAGGATTTGTAATTTTGCATTGCATGCGAGATTTGGAACACTCTCGAAACATATCATGAGGTTCGTCCCAAATTAAGAAAGTCGCCAAACAATCTATAAGCGTGATTATAACAAATTTGAGATGCGTCCTGGAGAGAGCATCGATGACATTTTCAGTCGTTTCAATAAAGTGATTAATCAAATGAAAGCTGTTGATATTGAATATTCTCAATCTGAAAATGCCACCCACCTCTTGGCTGCAATCAACACCAAGGAGTGGGAGATGAAAGCTACTGCTATAGAAGAGAATGTTGATCTTTCAAGTCTTACTTTAGAATTACTTTATAGTAAACTCAAGACTCATGAAATTAAAAGAGTTGATCATCCAAATAAAGATAATTTAGCTTTGGTAGCAGATCCTCTCAAAAAGGCTTTTGATGACTCTTTTGAATCTTCTTCTGGATTTTCATTTGCTTGTTTATCTGCAATTCATGAAGAGGAGCTTGAGAATATCCCTGAGGTTGAGTTAGCCCTTTTAGCTAAAAAATTCACAAGGGCTTACAACAATGTGAGAAATAAAAAGAGAGGTGGTCCTGTTACTTGCTATGAGTGTGGAGAGCTTTACCACATCCGGGCCAATTGCCCCAAACTAAAAGGTAAGGGTAAGCACAGGGAGGAGAAGACAGCTTGGAAGAAGCCTCATGAGAACAACTCTGAGTATGATGCTGTCAAGCTCATAAAGGCCGCTCACCGGGTCCTTGCCGCTTTTGGAGAGCAATCCATTAGTGATGTGGACTCCGGGAGCGAAGAGGAAAAGAAAGGGAAGGCCAAAGACTTCACTGGTATGTGCTTCATGGTGACAAGCGACATTGATGATGATAAGGTATCCTCTCTTATGATGAGCTTTACGCTAAATATGATTCTATAGTTGAGCAAGTGCTTAGTCAAGATGAAGCGCTAGAATTTGTCATGACTAAAAATAAGAAACTAGAGTCAAAAATTGGTAAACTAAAACTAGAACTTACAAATGTTAAGACTCTTGAACCTGATGAATGTTTATCCTGTCATGCTATGCATTCAGAAATTACCAATTTACAATCTGCTCATAATATTGCTTTACAACAACTTGAAAAAGCTAGAACCGAGCTAATTGAAATTAAATCTGCTCCTTGTGAAAAATGCTTAGAGTCTAGCAAGTTGATTGCTTCGATGTGATTGATTCTAGCCCTTGCACTTCATGCTTAGAAAAGAGCGTGAAATCAAAGATATCTTAGAAGCTGCTAGAGTCAAATATGCTAAGTTTAAGGACAATTTTGAAAATACTACTTGTGCTTCATGTTCCGCTCTTAAGCTTGAAATTGCTTTGTATAAGGAGAAATCAATGGATAAAACTTGTGATGCTTGTGTTAACTTGAGAAAAGAAAATGCTTACCTTCATGATACATTAGAGAAATTTTCTAAAGGTAAGAAACAATTAAACATGATTCTTGACAAGTCTAAAACTCCTTATAAGAAGCAAGGTTTAGGATTCAATTCTTTTCAAGACAATTCAAACCCAAAAGTCATTCAAGTCTTGGAAAAAGGTTTAATTGAATTCAAAACCCAACTGCAAAAATATCTTTTAAATCTGCAGTTTTGCCCAACCTTGTATTAATTCAAATGGTGCTTCTTCTAGTGGTACCAAGTACCATTGCACTTATTGCAAGAAAAGTGGGCATTTGATTGAATTCTGTTGGCGTAGGTTGAAAAATGATAGGAAAAATCTTGATAGAATTTCATTCAGGCAACCTAGAGCTTTTATGAGACATGGTAACACTGAAAGGAATAAACCTGGATTAGGATTTTTCTCACATGGTAATCATTATGTTTCTACATATCCTAATTCTCATGTTCTTGATTGATCACGGCCTCGGCACTGGTGCTCACCGGTCGACCGTTTTGGTCATGATCGACCGCCAAAGACAACGGTCGGGCCAGCCCGACGATTTAATTCCCATGTTAACAAACATTGCTCATACAGAATTTTAGATGAAATCAAGGATAACATACGCTTTGCATACTACGCAGACGTATGTCTCGATCTTGGGTTCCCAAGTCTTGTTTAACTAACTTGATGTCGAGACACATCGTTCTTCCGTGCCTTGATTTTTCGAGGATTGCCGCGAAAGAGGAAGAGCACGTGCTTTGTTGACTCATTTATTCACGTCATATGACCAGGAGACTCAAGATGGTTCACCTCCTTCATGCGGTCGACGGGTTTCAAGCATCTCAGAACTTCCCATCGCCAGCCGTTAAGCTCTTATTCAGTACTTACACTCTACTTTCTTTGTATGGCATTTGATATTCTGTTCTTTATCCTTGTCCATTCGGGGTTTTCTTATTACGATTGTGCGGTGTCGGCTAGATAGGAAGAGTACCTCGGCGCTTGTCACCCACTAGGCACTTCTTTTGTCTTTGTTTTTATCCTCACCAAATCTTTAGACCCAACTAGGTTTGCCACCTTGAGAAGCGAGTTAGGGTTATTTATCCTTATGGGTTGGTTTGAGGGGAGTTCGATCTTTCTCGATCTTTCCTTGTTCTTTTGATCTTTTATTGTTCTTTTTCGGACTTAGTGATCTTTTGAACTTTTTAGGTTTTAGGCTTTTTAATTGCATCTCATTGTGTCATATTGCATTCATATGAAAACTCCAACAAGTGGTTACAACAAATGGTATGAAAAATCCAAAAGATGCATTGTAATATAAGATTTTACTGCTTATTTTTAAAATTGATGAAGCTTTGCCTATTACCCTTTAGAGCTTTTGTATTTCAATTCTTGCTCGATGTCATGTCTAGTTCTTTGACTTGCTAGAATTATCATGCTTTTACATGTGTAGCTAAGTCTTTGCTATATGAGCTAGAACCTTTAAACAACTCAAACTAAGAAATTGCAATTTGTGGATGTTTTAGCGAGTTGCGCAATTAGTGCTCCTCTTGTGACATTGGCCTGTCTGAATTGCTTTGTTAGCTCTTTGATCTAAAATTGACCATTACTTGAGCTTTTGTGTTCTTGAGATTCTAAAGCGCTCATGTGAAAAATGAAAATCAAGATTGTCTTATGCTTAAATTGTGCCAAACTATTCTTACGAGGCTGCTTGTCAAATGACATGAACTTGGAGATAGTTTGATGAACAGAACGATCTCATGGGGATCGCTTGTCGAAATGACATGAACCTCAAGATTTGTCGCCCGGTAGAAGCTTAGAAAGAGTTTGTGGATGGCTCCTAGTCCGGGATCTTCTTTACTAAGATATACCTTTAATCAACTTTTGGTCAAAGCTTAGGATGAGTTTGTGGATGGCTCCTAGTCGGGATCTTTTCACTAAGTTAGATCATTAGTCAACTTCAATATTCAATGCAAATGAGAAAAATATTGACAAATGGGCGTTTACAAAATATTGAGCAAAATGATTCAATACGGGACTTGATTGACTCTTAATGTGGTCTTTGTTAGATTTTTGATCTCACTTTGACATTTTGACATGGCCAATTTCACTTTAGGATCCTGTTGATGAACTTCTTTGAATTTGAAGCGTTGCTTAAATTGATCAAATCTACTGCTTTACTTTTGAGCCTTTGTGCTTACTTTGATATATATGTCTTACCATGATCTTGCTAGCGTTGTCAGGCTTGATATGCTGTTTGTGCAATATTAGAGATACTAGATTGTTCTTTTGGGTAATCTCCAAAGCTTCCTGTAATCAAAAATTGAAAAATACAAAAATTGAAGCCACTCCATTGCACTTCATGCATATTCCTCTTTACGCTTCTTTTGTTTCTGCTTCTTCCTTTATTCTATATTTATTATCTCTGGATGAGAGGAAGGCGTGACTCCTTGATGAATCCATTGTCAAAGGGGGAGAAGATGTGTTAAATGAGAAGAGAAGATGTGTTAATAAGAAGATATTTCTTTATTGGGGGAGAAGTTTATACAAAGGGGCGAAAATTTGAAAATTGAGGATCATAGTGAGGGGAGTTCTTGAGTTGCATTCTTATTGTCTTATTGAATATTCTGAACTTGAATTACATTCTTTTATACTCACAATGATCATAGGTCAATTGAACAATTGTTCTTTCATATGGACCTCATGTGAGAATTTTGACCCTTTTCTGGAAATCAAAGTTTTTATGCTTTCTTGTGCCTTGTCTCACATGCCTATACTATTCTGATGCCAGCTTGGTCATTTTCATTGCTTTTTCTTGCTTATGGACCAAGTTGTGCCTTTGTGCGAAAGCCGCGAGTAAACTTCGTTTTCAAACCTCTTACTTACATTTTCTGGATAATTGCCAATGTGTTCATCAAGGGGGAGATTGTGGATTTCATGGGGATATGTTCCAGATCTTATGATGATGTGACAATTGGCAATGGCGTTTATGGTTTGTCGTTTCACGTGTTTTCGACAAAGTTACAGGCTTACTGGATAGGGGCGGTCCGACCGGTCCTTGCCGTGATCCGATGGTCCCAAATCGGTCGGACCGGCCATGTGGGCGGTCGGACGGCGGTGACCAAAGTGGTCAAAGCAGTGGGCCAAAAATAGGTGTTGTAGGCAAGTGAGGGGATCCCAATGCACTTGGTCTCATGATTTTTGGAGTCTCCAGTAAGAAGTTCTATTGGATTTAAGTTTCCAGAAGGTTTCGGTTTTGAGGGTATGAAATTCGGCTAAGTCCCTGGCGGCGGTCCGACCGGCTCACGAGGGCGGTCGGACGGTATCCACTTGATCATCGGCCAACCATTGGCGATCTTTGTTTTGTTAGGTCAAGTACATGGGTTCCATGGCATATGTTTTGCATGATGCATGTTTTGACTAACATGGGTCAAGTTTTGAAGAACTTGTTCCGAATTCGTGTTTTCTTGTCTATGGTTGTGCGAGGTTGCTTGGTGGTGAGCGGCGGTCAGCGGCGAGGAGTATCGGGACTAGACTTGGAGAGTTGAGGTCGAGCGATCGGCGATGCCGGGTGAGTCAATGACTCAAGCGTGACACAAGATGGACAAGGGTGATCTATTAGCAAATCCGAGGCGCAAGATGTCGCTAGGTGAAGTTGTTTAGATCAAAGGTTAAAAACGGCGCTATGCGGCGTGCGTGTGTGACCCGTTTGTTAGTGGGCCTTAACGGAGCCCAATGGAGTCAAACCCTAGGAGTCTAGGCCTCCACTATAAATAGGGGGAGGTGGTGGCTGCACCATCTAGCTCTTTTCTCTCTCGCCTCTTTTGTTGCGAAACCCTAATTGGCTTAGGGGAGTTGAGGTGGAGGCTAGGGCTCTTTATGGTTTGAGGTGAATTTCGTGATCTTGGATTGACCACTGATCCATGATGGCGTGGGTGTAATCCAGCGACGATCACGTTCTTAATCTATGCAAGGTTTGCTTGAGATAAGTCTCTTTTCGTTCTTGCTTTCAATTTGGTGATTTTAGGGCTTTCTTTGATCCGCAAGTTTGTGATTGATTCTTTCATGTGGATTAGCTTGCTGTGATATGTGTGAATCTATCTAGCATCATCTTGATCATCAATCTCTCACGAACAAGCTTTAGGATCAAGTTTTCGCTTTTGCCCGGTTTTGCACCCTTCTTCAATCAGATCATAAAAGATCTTTGTTCGTCCAAGAATTATCATAATTGTTGATTGGAATAGGTCCTTAATATCATAGAGAAGGTGTGTGCAAAGTTTCGTGAAGTTTGGAGTTGAGAATCAAAAGTTAGACCTAATTGCAACCGTTATCGGTCGTTTTTATCGCGGAGCCCGCGGCCGACGGCCCCACACCGTAGGTCGACCGATTTTGGTGCCGGTCCGACCGCCCCACACCGAGGTCGACCGATTTGAGTACCGATCCGACCCTTGATATATAATGATCGGACCGCCGATCTCGTTAGTATTGATTCTTTGCGATTTTATCACATTGCTTAGGGTTTTAATTGGATTCAATACTAGTCTTCACACATCTTGATATATTGATCTTCATAGCTTCATCATAGCTATTGGAGTGAAATTGTGTTGAATTCATATTTTGTGAAAAAGTGAGCGTGCTCCTATTCACCCCCCCTCTAGTCGCCTTTTCGGTGCAACAAACTTATACCGGTATAGTGAGTGACACACCCGTCGATGTTCACTTAACCCCGTACTTAACAAAGCAGGGGGATCTCAAATACCGTATGAAGAACATTTCATACGAGTGTCCAACATTGCCCACATTGGAGTGGTGGGTCTTACATGCCCATTCTAGAATTGATGGGACTTACAAATTTCCACTTCCGTGGTCCAAATGAATCGATGCATGAACATTATGCATTTTTATGAAATGAACGACTATCACACGTCAATAGGGAATAACACAGGATATACAAAACATATGAAAACAAGTCTAGTGGTACAGCCACAAACAATATCGTCATTTAATAATATCAGACAAGGTACTGGCCTTCCGCGTTGTGATGTGTTAGGAGACAACGAAGGTGTTTCTCTACTCACTGCCCCACCGCCTACACAAATAATTATTCAAAATAAGAATAACAAGACATGACGTGACTACAACTGTCTTACCACAACACTCTAACCAACCCACATAAACAACGGCTCCAAAAGACGATCTAACTATTCCACCAGATTTGAGCCCTTATGATCGACGGTACGAGAAAAATAGTAATTAAATATTTGTAACTCCTAACGACTTGAAACTAGTGCTCAATTAATCTTAGTGAACCAGGCTACAAAACTCTAGTTGATAGGGTTCTTTATCAACTTTTGAAAGCAACTGACAGACATCTGCCCAGATTATAGAACAACAGTAAAGAAAATGATGTAACTTTCATTCTACTGATCCAATAGAGGTGATCTTTATCAACTTGGAAATATTATTTAAAGGGATACAATAACCTAGTTGGGTGGAAGTTCTGAATCTGACACTAACTAGATCAAAACCGAGGCATAAACCGATAGTCCCTAGATCCAAGACAGACAGAACAACGCGCTGTTAATAATTCATATCTCCTTAACCGTAAGGCAGAATCTCATGATCTCGGTGAGAAAAGAAATCTAACGACCTGAGGAACAAAACTCTAGGAGACGAAAGCCCGAGATTCGGCCTCTAAAGGGTCGAAACTGGCCGTGCAAGGTGCCGGATGTGTTCTAGAATTTCCAGAGTAGAACCCGATTTAAATCTAATCAACAATTATGTAATCAAATCGAACCAAACTACGACTTGGATCGTTCGTTACCCTTGAAGACCCGCAGGGAGATGTTGATCCACCTCCCGAAGATCTTCGCCCTTTCTCCTCCCTTCCTTCTCCAATGGTCGGCCACCACGGGGACGACGGATGATCGGAGACGCCGGCGGAGGGAGGTGACCTCGGGGATCACCGGGGGCAGCAACCAGGGGAGGAGGAGACGACGGGGAGGGAAGGAGGCACCGGATTTGGGAGAGGGGAGGATGGGGGTGGCGGCCACAAGGGGAGAAGAGGAGGGAGTGGGGGAGGCGGCTAGGGTTGGGGCGCCTCCCACCCCCCCTTGGCCGGCCCCATTGGGCCGGCCTCCCCCTCTTGGGCCTCTGGGCCGCGGTCCGCGGCCCAAGTTGTGGTATTTTTGCGAAAACCCCCTTTCCCACAAAGAAAAATCTAATTCTTTAAATTCATTTTCGTCCCCGACTTCTTTTAAAATCTCCCGATTCGAATCCGGGGTATTACATTCTACCCCCCTTAACAGGATTCGACCTCGAATCTACGCATCGATCTATTTAAAAAAGAAGAACGACTGGAATTTAACAATCTTAAACATTTACTTGAAATGAACAAGTCGGGATATTGATCTCGCAAACGAGACTCTAGCTCCCAGGTGGCCTCTCCCTCAGTTTGATGAGACCACAGAATTTTGATATACTTCAGGGTTTTGTTCCTCAGAACCCGTTCTGATTCCCCTAATATTTTCACTGGTCAGGACTCGATGGCAAGATCTTGTGCAATGATCAAAGGCTCCAAGGGAATAACATGATGTGGATCTCTCAGAAATTTCCGCAACATCGACACGTGAAACACATTGTGAACTCCACTCATGGAATCAGGAAGGTCCAAACGGTAAGCTAGTTTTCCAATTCGTGCCATGATTGGGAATGACCCAACATACCTTGGGCTAAACTTCCCTTTAGTGCCGAACCGCACCACGCCTTTGGATGGCGATACTCTCAACAGAACTTTGTTCCCCATCTCGAATTCCAAATCTCGCCTTCTGACATCTGCGTAGCTCTTCTGTCGGCTCTGTGTAGCTAACAAATTCTGCCTAACTTCTGCCATTCTAGCCACTGTTTGCTGAACCCAGTCGGGACCCAAAACTGCCCACTCTCCAACCTCATCCCAGCACAACGGGGACCTGCACTTACGCCCATAAAGAACATCGTATGGTGCAGCTCGAATACTGGCATGATAACTGTTGTTATAGGCAAACTCGGCCAAAGCTAAATGGTCTTCCCAATTTCCTTTCCAGGATAAAACACAACACATGAGCATATCTTCTAATGTCTGAATGGTGCGTTCAGACTGACCATCTGTCCGGGGGTGGAACGCGGTGCTAAGATGAAGCTGCGTACCCAGCGCACTCTGCAAACTCACCCAGAATTTGGAAAGTAACTTGGCATCTCGATCAGAAACAATGGTCTTTGGCACCCCGTGCAACCGCATAATTTCTCGTACATAAAGAGGAGCCAAATCACTTGCTGAATTGGTTGTACGAATAGGAATGAAATGTGTAGACTTACTGAACCGGTCCATAATTACCCAAATAGCGCCCTTTCCTCGCTGCGTGCGAGGTAAACCAACCACAAAATCCATGGATATATCATCCCATGGCCAAACAGGTACCTCCAAGGATTACATGATCCTGTTTGTCGCTTGTGCTCGACTTTGAGCATTGGCACACCCCACATGATGCCACATATTGTACGATATCAATTTTCATCCGTTTCCACCAGAAACTCTTCTTTAAATCTTTGTATATCTTGGTCTCACCAGGATGTACGGTATAAGGAGTACGATGAGCCTCCTTCAAAATCTCATTTTTAACCTGAGCCTTGCTTGCCCATACTCAAGTGGCCTTGCTTGCCCTCAGCACAACGCTTCCTCACTCGTTGGAGCATCTGATCATGCTGCTGTACTTCCCGCACTCGATCTGGAAGAGTTGACTCTAGAAGCAACCGAGTCTCGGTCTGGGCGGTACCTGCAAAGCAGAAGGAAATATCCATACACTCAAAATCAGCAATAAGACAACTGAGGGTAGGAAGTGTCGCCTTGCGACTCAAAGCATCTGCTACTATATTAGCCTTGCTGGGATGGTACTGAATAGTGAGATCATAGTCCTTGATCAACTCTAGCCATCTCCTCTTCTTAAATTCAAGTCTTTCTGGGTAAAGATGTATTTCAAACTCTTGTGATCAGTGAATACATCACAAGATTCGCCATACAAATGATGGCACCAGATCTTCAATGCGTGCACCACGGCAGCAAGCTCTAGATCATGAATAGGGTAATTCTGCTTATGTTTCTTCAACTATCTCGATGCATAGGCAATCACTCTGCCATCTTGCATGAGTACACAACCAAGACCAACTATAGATGCATCTGAATAGATGGTGAACCGCTTCCCAGGCTCAGGAAGAGTAAGAACTGGAGTAGTCACCAACCTATCCTTCAAAGTGCAGAAGCTACGCTCACACGCATCTGACCACTGGAATTTGACACCCTTTTGTGTCAGCTGTGACATCGGTCTAGCAATGGTTGAAAAACCCTCCACAAAACGCCGGTAATAGCCAGCTAAACCCAGAAAAATCCTTACCTCTTTGACATTGGTTGGCCTCTCCCACTCTACCACTGTCGAGATCTTGCTAGGATCAACTGAAATACCCTCCTGATTAATAACATGGCCCAGAAACCCAACTTCAGAAATCCAGAACTCACACTTCTTCAGCTTGGCATAGAATTGATTCTCCCTTAGAGTTTCAAGTACCAACCTCAGATGTTGGGTATGATCCTCTTCCGTCTTGGAATAAATCAAGATATCGTCTGTGAATACCACAACGAAATCATCAAGGTATTGATGCAGCATACTGTTCATGGCTTCCATGAAAACTGCAGGAGCATTCGTTAGTCCAAAAGACAAAACTTTTATACTCATAATGACCATACCTCGTAGAGAAAGCCGTCTTCTCAATATCTTTCTCACGAACCCGAATCTAATTATAACCTGACTGGAGGTCAATCTTGGAAAATATTTTAGCTCCCTTCAATTGGTCGAAAAGATCCTCAATGCGGGGCAAAGGATATTTGTTCTTCACAGTCGCCTGATTAAGAGCCTGATAATCCACGCACATATGCCAGCTGCCATCTTTCTTCTTAGTGAAAAGAACAGGCGCTCCCCATGGCGATACACTACGCTGAATCATACCTTTGGACAGCAGGTCATCCAATTGTTTCTTCAATTCCTCCTGAAAGGGTCGAGCCAAACGGTAAGGAGACATGGATATGGGTCGAGTTCCCAGAATAAGATCAATCCGGAACTCTACTTTCCACACTGGAGGCATTCCTGGAAGCTCCACAGGAAAAACATCAGAAAACTCATTCACAATTGGAATCTCCTCGATACGCAGTGAAGAGTTAGTCTTCTCGTTGAGAGACCAAAGCAACCCAAT
This sequence comes from Hsuehochloa calcarea, assembly GCA_036346395.1. Taxonomy (NCBI): domain Eukaryota; kingdom Viridiplantae; phylum Streptophyta; class Magnoliopsida; order Poales; family Poaceae; genus Hsuehochloa; species Hsuehochloa calcarea. The sequence continues at coordinate 35,025,317 of CM070602.1, read as the reverse complement.
GGTTGACGCTCTGCGACTAGGAAACAGACTAGCCAACACGAACAACGAATCGGACGATGCGCTGTCTTGAAATACCAGTTCTTCACCGGACGGGGCTTTTAAAGTCACCATCTTCCAGAAACAACAGATCTTAGCACGGTATCTGAATAACCAGTTCATACCCAGAATAATATCAAATGGTGACAACTGAATTACATCAAGTTGGCGGTGAAAACCTCATCATCAATAATAATGGAACAGCCAGGACAAACAGTAGAGATGGAAATAAGACCCCCGGAGAGCTGACTACCACAGACTTAGAAATAATTTGCAAACTCAACCCCGCCCTTCTAGCAAACTCCAGGGACACAAAAGAATAAGTAGCCCCTGAATCAAATAGAATGAAAGCTTCATGCGAATCGACTAGAAGAGTACCTATCACCACGTCAGGACGCCCCACAGTCTCAGGAGTGGGCATGACATAGACTCCCGGTTGCGCCGGAGTAGAGGACGCCTCGACACTCTGCGAAAGATAACCAGAAAACGCTGCAGGAGGAACGAGCAGCGGAGGTGCGAGGCAGTGCGGGTTCCAGAGAACCCCGCAGAGGTTTGGAGTGAGCGCCGCAGAGGGGCCCACTGGAGGAAGCGTGGTCTTTGAAACCGCCGCTAGGGTCTCGAATCGAACCCGATGAACGCTGGAGGAAGAAGCTGCTGGGACTGGCTCCCATCTGATAATACTTGCTGGATTCTGCTTGCATACTGACGACTTGTAGCCTTCCCGACCACACTGACGGCATGTCCCCTTGAAGGAACACTTTGAAGCTCTATGCCCCTCACCACACCGGAAACACTTCATGCCCTAACCTGGAACAGGACGCATCGGTGGGGTGGAAGACGAAGAACGTGGCGCCGAAGAGGAAGACTGCCACTGCTGAGCAGGACGTGAGTTGTGACCCCACTGAAACCTCTTGGGAGCGGGTCGCTGAAAAGACCCACCCCCTACACCAAAACTCCGCTTCTGTCCATCGCCGGAACCACCGGTGGTGACAGAGCCAATAGCAGCTTGCCCCTACGAAGAAGGACCTTTCTCCTACTCCATCCATCTGGCCTGCTCGACCACTGAGCTAAAGTCGCGCAGTCCTGTTGTCCCCAGAATTTGGCGATACTCCTAGTTGAGGCCCCGTCGGAACCTCTTAGCCTTCTCCCTATCGTAATTCTCCACGGTGGTACAAAACGCACCAGATTATTGAACCCAGCCTCATACTCAGATACTGTCATCTTCCCTTGCACAAAAGTCAGGAGCGATTGCTCCATCTTCTCAATGAAGGAGTTCGGATAAAACTGTGTCCTGAATCTCTCCACAAAATACCTCCCAAGTGACAGGACCGTGCACTGGAGTTCTGGAAGACAGGACTCCTTCCCACTAGATGTCAGCCTGGCCCTTCAGCTGAAAGGCCACGAATCGAGCCTTCTGCGCGGATGTCAGCTCTAATGCTCCAAACTGTCGCTCTATATACCTCAACTAGTCCGCAGCCTGAACCAGTGTGCCTGCTCCGTCGAAAGTGTACAAACGAAGCGACATCCACTCACGGAGGCTCATTCTAACCTCAGGTGGAACAGTAGCAGCAACAGGTTCCACCGCAGGCGCAGCAGCCGCAGGAATTGCCGCCTGCAGTTGCTGGCGGAGTTGCTGGTTATCTCTTAGAAGGTTCTAAATAAGATCTGCTGATGCGGCCGGTGGCTCAACGACCGGAGGCGCAGCTGAGGCAATCTCTTCAGTAGCAGCACCAGCCAACCCTTCGTACGAAGACGATGGAACAGTCGGACCGCGGCCATGACCACGACCACGGGTCGGTGGACGACCACGACCACGGCCTCTACCTCTTGCCATCTAAGAACATCACAACAAACAAAGCCAACACTTAACTTAATAGGAATAGAAGTGCGAAGTAATTCATCATCAGAGCAATAAGTGAAAAACACCAATGGAAATGCGGAAGTAATAAATTACCCAAACCCTCTTACTGTGCACAGTGTGTCAATTTAATATTTTGTATTAACCAATGACCTAAAGCCCGCTCTGATACCAACTGTAACACCCTGGCTATTCGAAACCAAGATGGCACGCAAATCTAATAAATACTAAGAATATACAACAATAATGGGTTAATCAGGCTTAATTAACAAAATTCCATAAGGAACAACGATAAACGATTAACAGTTTCATGGGAAGGAATGGAAACATTCATAATAAAACGTACGGCGGGCGATACCAAAATTTGGATTATTACAATATAGAAATTTATCAAATAGTTGACATGACTGAAACATGACATTATTGTTTCTGATTTGATAAAGGTGATGTGCAGCGTGCTGGACTACCCCTCAAAAGGTCTTGCCTTCTTCCTCATTTACCTAAATAAAACATACAAAGCAAGGGTGAGCCAAAGACTCAGCAAGTACTTTAACGGATAACAGAAACATTAAGCGAACAAAGCAATCACAATCTTCTTGTGAAAAACATCTCTGAACATATACGGGTATGAATGGAATGAAATAATGCAATGAAGAAATGGACTGCTCACAACTTATACCGGTATAGTGAGTGACACACCCGTCGGTGTTCACTTAAACCCGTACTTAACAAAGCATGGGGATCTCAAATACCGTATGAAGAACATTTCATACTAGTGTCCAACATTGCCCACATTGGAGTGGTGGGTCTTACGTGCCCATTCTGGAATTGATGGGACTTACAAATTTCCACTTCCGTGGTCCAAATGAATCGATGCATGAACATTATGCATTTTTATGAAATGAACGACTATCACACGTCAATAGGGAATAACACAGGACATACAAAACATATGAAAACAAGTCTAATGGTACATCCACAAGCAATATCGTCATTTAATAATATCAGACAAGGTACTTGCCTTCCGCATTGTGATGTGTTAGGAGGCAATGAAGGTGTTTCTCCACTCACTGCCCCACAGCCTACACAAATAATTATTCAAAATAAGAATAACAAGACATGACGTGACTGCAAGTGTCTTACCATAACCCTCTAACCAACCTACATAAACAACGGCTCCAAAAGACGATCTAACTATTCCGCCAGATTTTAGCCCTTTTGATCGACGGTACGAGAAAAATCGTAATTAAATATCTGTAACTCATAACGACTTGAAACCAGTGCTCAATTAATCTTAGCGAACCAGGCTACAAAACTGTAGTTGATGGGTTCTTTGATTCGGCCAAAACAGTGGGCTAAATAATATTTGAAAGCAACTGACAGACATCTGCCCAGATTACAGAACAGCAGTAAAGAGTGGGGACTGAGAGGGGAGTAGGGGGAGCTGGTTAGGGTTGGGGGGAAGTGGGGGCGCATGGGCCTTGGGCCTAGTGCGCCTCCCCCCTCCTTGGCCCCCCTCTTGGCCTGCCATAGGCGGCCAGGGCTGTCCCGGCCTGGGCTGGAGGTCCAGGGTCTAAAAACTCCCAAAACTTTGAATTTTTAAAATATATCTCCCTCCCGAGAAAATTCATCTCAAACTGCAATTCGGAGTATTACATTCCACCCCCCTTAACAGAATTCGACCCCGAATTCTAACCATCGAAATGAATACGAGAACAGAATACCACAGAATTGAAATCAACGATTTAACACGTACCAGAAGCGAATAGATCTGGATAACGCTCTCGCACGCGGAACTCTAGCTCCCAGGTGGCCTCTCTCTTAGTTTGATGAGACCAAAGAATGTTAACACACTTCAGGGTCTTGTTCCTCAGAACCTGTTCTGACTCTTCTAATACTTTCACTGGCCGGGACTCGAAGGTAAGGTCTTGCTAAATGTTCAAAAGCTCCAAGGGAATAGCATGTTCTGGATCTCTCAGGAATTTTCTCAACATCGAAACATGAAACACATTATGAACTCCAAGGGGCGTCGGTTTTGGGGAGGAGAGGGTGGCGGCTCCAAGAGGGAGTGGGGAGGGAGAGGGGAGTAGGGGGGAGCCGGTTAGGGTTGGGGGCAGTGGGGGCGCATGGGCCTTGGGCCTAATGCGCCTCCCCCCTCCTTGGCCCCCCTCTTGGCCTGCCATAGGTCGGCCAGGGCTGTCCCGGCCTGGGCCAGAGGCCCAGGGTCCAAAAACTCCCCAAAACATTGAATTTTTAAAATAAATCTCCCTCCCGAACAAATTCCTCTCAAACCGAAATTCGGAGTATTACATTAGCACTGACATAGCCGAACACATCCTCTTCATGCATCTTTGCCCCCCAACATAGCACTTCTAGTCATCTCCTTTCTTCAACTCCAACACATGTTGATCTCTCTACTTCTCTCCTTCCAATACCATCCTTAAACCCAAAACCAAGCATTGCATGTTATACCACTGAGTTTGTCATCGCATTAACAACCCATTTTAGTAGGAAGGCCTAGTTAACAAACACTCTTACTCAGAATTTTTCTCTAATAGGATGAATGGGCAGAGAAGGTATCAAGATGAAAACTTGAATTAACAGTAGGCTAACTAGGCTAGTTATAGTTCAAATACAAGTAAATGGAAAAACTTTGTTGGATTAAATAGTCTTTAGAAATTGATCTAAATGAGCACACTAAACTGAAAAAGAGGAATTGACAATGGTCATTCCAAATCAAGCAGTGAATCTCCACTTAACAAATTGGACAACAAAAATTGGTTAGGAAGCCAATTAAATAAACTAATCCATATTAATAGAATTGTTAAAGAATTATAGATTGACCTAAAAGGGAGCAGTGAGCTAAAAAAATATCAAATGCAAAGGCTAGGGGCTAAGGTCATTAGTGATGACACAAGTAAATAAGACTTCACCATGATGGTATGATAAGAGGGTAGCTTTCACACAAATTCATAACTAATTTAAATTAACTCCAAATTGAGTGAAACCAATTTGGTTGATTATCATATTCAATGTACTTTAACTTGGATTAGGTTTGAAATATGTTAATGTCCTAGAAAATTTTGAAGTTTGAATTAATCTCTGAAATAAACTATTTTTACACTGAAATTTGAATTAACTTAAAAAATCCATAAGAAATTCATATGACCTGTAATAGTCCAAATTTCAAATTTCAGTTAAAAATAAAACTTTAATTATTTTTGTGGAATATCTAAAATTTTAAAAGCTTTTCCTTAATTGTTTTAAATCTAAAATAATTTATTTGAAAAATTTATAACCAATTATAAGTTGGAATTATTTTACTTAAATCCGGAATGCCTTAGAGAATTTATGTGAATTTTCTCATAATTTTTGGATTTTATTTGCTAGTGTTTATAGCTTAAATGAATTTTTGAAATTATTTTAAATTGTAAATCAATTAAAAAACCCCGCACAGTGTCGGGGCCGAATTCCTCCAACCCAGCACTGTTCTCGGCCACTCAGCCCGTTCCTCCCTCATGCTCCCAACGTGGACCATCCGATCTTAATCGGACGGCCGACGCTCCGCCTGACTAGTTCAGTGCGCTCAGCCCGTTCCTCCCGCGTGCTCCCAACATGGACCATCCGATCTTAATCGGACGGTCGATGCTCCGCCCGACCAGTTCAGTCCGCGTCAGCCTGTTCCCCTCGCGTGCTCCCAACATGGACCATCTGATCTTAATTCGACGGTTGATGCTCCACCCAACCAGTTCTTCCACCAAAAGGTGGGCCCGTCTGCAGTGTCATCGTCTCCGACCCCCTTCTTCCTCTAGCTCCCGCGCCCGACCGCCATTAAAGCGCATTGAAGCTTCATCAATTCTCCGTTTCTTTCCTGGATTCTTCTCGCAATCATGCACATACAATTCAGCAGTAACCTTCGCACTCATTCCCGGCCGTTTCATCCTTTGATCATGTGCATTGACGCCGGTCATTCACCGCTGCCGCCGTGATCTTCGCGCATGATCTCTGCTTCCATGCCTCCCCTTGCCCTATAAAAGGGAGCACCAGGAGCGCCTCTCCTCACTCACTCCAGCGCCCCATCTCTCCTCGCCCCGATCGCTCTCACACGGCTGCAATTGGAGTTTTATCGTCGCCGGTCGAAGCTTCGTCCTTCTCCAATTCCAGCATCGTTAAGCATCCTCCGGCCGCCCCGACCACACCCCCAGCATTGCCTTGTCGATGTGATCCCCGTGCGCCCCTTCGTTTCGCTAGGAGACCGCCGGAATCTCTTCGTCGCCGACAACCGAACCTCGCTGCCGACTCTCTTCGTCGCCGACGACCAATTCGCCGTGCCCCTCCGCCAAAGAGTAGCGCGCTAGGTTCAACATCTTCCCCTCTTTCTTTTGCACGCTTCTGCTCACCTTGCCGGGCAGCGTAGCGCTAGCGACGCCGTTATCAGAGCGCCGCCACTGTTCCTCGGGCCGACGTAGCTGCCATCGCAGTGACATGTGAGCGCCACCTCAGCACATTTGTCGACGAAGCTGTCGTGTGGGAGCCAACGTGGCATGCCGCGCCAGCACGCCCCCCCCCTCATACTGTGCTGTGAGCCGAGTCCACCGTGGACTCGTGCCTTCCCGTGGACCCAGTCCATGACTGTGAGGCCCACATGTCAGTGATACAATTCCGTACGCTGACACAATAAATTGAATTCCCTTTAGAAAAATAATTCGGGAAATTCGGAATTTCTTATTTTTAGGATTTAATTTAGATTTAAAACTTCCAGGAGCTCGTATTTCTTCATACGAACTACGATTTCGGTGAATCAAATTTTTAAATTTGTATAAAATCAAGATCTAGCTAACTAAACCAAAATTATTTCATTTGGAGTTAATTTGAATTTATTTGTATTTCATTTGAATTTATTTGAATTTGTGTTATTTTCGCTATAGATTTTGACGACGCCGTAGAGCTTGACCCTGTGGAACAAGTAGAATACCAAGAATTTGAGCAAGGCAAGTTACACCATTGATCATTTTGATCCCATTATTTTAAATTTATTTAATTATGTTTTTAAATTACTATTGCATGCATAATTTTATTTATTTATTTTAAATTCCTGTTTTGAATTCATAGTTAATTCAATTCCTTTTATAGCCAATTTTGAATGTTGAACCATCATTCCCTTGTCGTCTTAGTGAGATAAAAATTTGAAAATAAAAATATGCTTAGTTATTACTTAGATAAAAAATGTTTAATTTTGGGGAATTTTAGCCAAAATAGCAAACCTTGATTTAAAGGCTATGACATTGCTTTGTCATGGTGGAACTTGTGCAAATGACTTTGAAAAATAAAAAAAATGGATTTAAACTTGAGCGAGTTGGACAGCTGGTGGGTGCAGCTTCATGCACAGGCTCAATCTGGGTAGGATTGAGGCCCACGGGTTTATTAATGGAAGTCGCCCAAGTCGGTTAATGACCGGCCTTTGAGCCGCATCTTGCAAAGCTCCACCGTATTACCACATGTTCTGTATGGTTAGAACTAGGGTTATTGACTTGTCATACCTCACTATTGTATGTGCCATTTTGTTGTGTGGGTGTTGGTTAAACGTTATTCCCACTTGGCGCAAGGGGGGGCTTCTAGTAGGTGGTTAGCCTAATGGAAGTGAAACCTTAGCGGGCATATTAGTAGTGAGGTAGAACATTGAAACGCCTTGTTATAATTGCCTAGTCACACGCCTAAGGAAGAGTGCATTGGCTGACATAACAGGCAAATTATCTCGTGTTGGTAAAGTTGTACCCCCTCTACAGAGTGTAAAACTATTCAAATAGCCGTGTCCACGGTCATGGACATGTTGAGCAAAGCCACTCTAAGTTAGACTTTGTTTTGGTTTTAAGAAAAATGATCTTTGTACATGATTTTAGGATGGATAATCCTTGTGGTAAAATTGGGCGGTTAGCCATGTGATAGGAGGATATCCATCACCATGTTTCATAGGGAGGTTATCCACTATAAAATTATCAATTTAAAATATGATTTTAAGTTAAGGATTAAAAATGTGCCTTGAAACTTAGTACGATTATTTAAACTTGAAAATGCTGATTTACGCAAATAAACCCTTACAACCTTCCTTTGTGTACTTATGCATGCATTCTAAATTCTGTCTGTATTGGGTGTAATTTGCGAGCACGGTAGTTGTGCTCATCCTTACTAAATATTATTCAGGGGAAGACTATTATCCAGACGGTGAGGATCCAGACGTTTAGGCTACGCCTCCAGACGATTGCATGTGGCGCATCGTGTGTCCTACTACCTATTTGCTTCTGCTATGTTTTGTTATTTCGCCTGAGGCCCATTTTGTAATGAACTCTGTTTTAATAAAGCGCTTGATATGATTGTGATAATACTGTTTGTGAGACTGTGTACACAAGAAATCCTGGACTAGTGTGTAAACGCAGTGAATTCGGGATCCTTTATTCCCGGGTTCGACATGACCTCCAATTGGGGCTATAATATTCTAAAAATAACCCTTGAGGGCCTCTGCGTAATTAGACGAAAGAGGATACGTGAAAACATAATGTTTTGGAGTTTATAGAGGAATTGGGTCGGGTCGGGATAAAAAGATCATGGGGGAAGTGAAATCTAGAAACCCTAGCCACGATTTTTTATTCCACCCGTGCGCCACCATCGTTTTCTGATCATCACTCGGCTATGATCGCCATCGCCTGTGCACACTAAAACCACACATCGTTAGCGTTGCTTGCCTGCTGCGTGGGTGCGCGTGCCACGTTAGCGTGTGCACTGCGTGCTAGCGCTCGGCTGACGGTGTCGCCTGCCTAGGGCTCTGCCCGCGTATCCGCTGCAGTTGGCCAACGCGTGGTCACGAGGGAGTTGCCTATTGGCCAATCGCAGCTACGCGCGTGAGGTCCCAACGACTTGGTTGCTGCCGCGTGGGAAGCATCGCCATTTGTTGCTGCTGCGACTATTAGTTGGCACTAGCTAGTAGCTATGTGCTGCTACATCTTTGACGTGGAAGCATAAGGCTTTGTATACTACAGGAGAGAGGAAAAGGTAAAGAGGCTTATTACGTAGGAGGTAGAATCAAGGAAGAAGCTAGCAAGGGAAAAGATTGGAAGAAAAGAAGCAGAGATCCGAATTATTGTGAGTAACGATCTGTAATTTTGTTTCATGTCTATTTTGCTAATTTAATTAAAGATTAGAATCGAGATTAGAGAGGGGTTTTAGAATTTTCTAGTCGATGACCGATTAATAGATTTTTTTAGTCTGCTGTTCTGTTATACGATTATTTCGGGTACCTTAATGGTGAATTTTGAAAATGTCATCTACTAGTTAATTGTAGAGAATTTCAGTAGATTTCCATATAATATTTAATCATGTCAAGCGGACAAGTATATTTTGAGTTATGAATTTTGTACAGATGCTGTCTAGGGAGTGATCATCTTTTGGTATCGTCTTGGTAGACTGTGGATTTAAAATAGTAAATGTGCTAATTAGAGTTTTTGATCTACATGAAAGATGTATATAATTGTCTAAGGGTTTTGGTGAATCCAAGAACTCAAATTTTGGTCAGGTAAAACAAAAGTTATGAATTTAGCAAGACTCACTGTCCTGAAGATGACAAATCGGTCTTCTGGGATAAAAACAGAGGGTTAGATTATTTAATTAGAAGTCATGGTAATATAAGTGTAACACCCTGGCTATTCGGAAGCCAAGATGCTACCTAAAGGATCAACATACAACTCATTTGCGAAAATAATATTCAATATGCCCAAAAACAAAGAGTCAAGACAAAATAACTAGGAGTAATTAACCGTTCATCAACGAAATGTAACCAAGAAATTAAACATGGAAGGTCTGATGTAAACTTGAAATCATACTTATTACAGTTCATACCATAATCAAATAACTTAGCAAAAATATCTTAATGAATAAGTGAATTAATGAGATGTGTGAAACGTGCTTGGACTACGCCCTCCCGCTAGCAACAATATCATCATGGTTCACCTAAAAAAAATAAACACAGGAAAGCAAGGGTGAGTCGAAACTCAGCAAGCACAACATCAATCTCATAGGGTGTAATGGAACAGAGCAATAATCAATACAGTAAAACATATTTCCCATGAATTTGTGAAAAGGCATAGTATGAATATATGCATCGAAGGAGAATGGATCTCTCAACTACGTATACCGGTATAACGAGTGATACACCCGTCGGTGTTCACTTAAGCCCGCACTTAATAAAGAGCGGGGACCCAAGTACCGTATGAAGAACGTTTCATACGGGTGTCCGAAACCGCCCACGTTGGAATGGTGGGACTTACGAGCCCATACTGGAATTGATGGGTCTTAACCAAATTTCCACTCCCGTGGAAGGAAAATAAAACATGCATGAATGGAATGCATCATGCAATCTGGACGTCATCACCTTTTATCACAAGAACCATAAATATTGAAATCTATCAACATCATGAATAAAACGCAAGAACATTCATATATTCAACACACATCATCATGCATTCATTTGAAAACAACACAATTTAAAAAATAGTACTTGCCTTCCGTGTTGCGACGTACTAGGAAGTAATGAAGGTGTCCTTCCACCTACCGCCTCACCGCCTACACAAGCATTTACACGGAATAAGGATAACAAGGTATGCCGTATCTACACGTGCTCTACCATACCCTCTAACCATCCCACACATCCATGGGTTCAATTTGACAACTTCACCCAAAAGGCTGGATTACTACTCTACTGGCAGTTGTATGAAAAAATTCACAATTAAATATCTGTAACTCCTAAAGACCTGAAACCAGTTCTCAGCTAATCCTAACGAACTAGGCTATGAAACTTTAGTTGGCGGGACTAAACTGCCCAATAAGACAACGAAGAAAACCTGTAACCTGTCGGTTGAAACGAACAAAGAAAAACTCAGAACTTTCACCATCGATCCTATGGAGATGATCTTTATCAATATGGAATCATGGATAAATTATCTTCAAAAACCTATTTGGGTGGCCTCCCTGGCTCTACCTAGAACAAAACTAAGGAGCAACCGACAGTCTCCAAAATCTCTGACAGACAGCATAGTGTCCGGTTAAAAATTCATAAATCCTAAACCACATGGTGGAATCTCGTGATCTCGGTGCCAAAAGAAATCTAACGAAACCAGGAACATAACTCTAGGAGACGTCGACCCGAGATTCGGCCTCTAAAGGCCATCAATCTGCCGCACAACCCACTACACTATTCTGGACAGATCTGAAACCGCAGACTGAACCAACCCAAATGAACAATTATGCGACTAAACTAATACAAACAGCGAATTGGGACTTTCTTTACCCTTGAAGACCCGTAGAACGACGAAGATCAACTTCCCGAAGGTCTCTCCCCTACTCCTTTGGCCGGCCCCAAAACAGCGAGCACCCGGGGGAAGAAAACGCCCGGCGAAGGAAGAATCGAAGAAGAACACTTGGGGGTCCTAGAGCGCAACTTCGGGGAAGCACCAAGAGCGGCAACCAGGGGAGGAGGCGGTGCCAGATATGGAAGGGAGGCGCCGAGAGAGGAGGCGGAAAGGGGGAGGGGGCGGCGGCTCAAGGGGAATGGGGGAGGAGGCAGTGGGGGGGAGGCGGCTAGGGTTGGGGCGCCTCCCCCCTTTGGGCGGCTCCCCTTGGGCCGGCCTCCCCCTCTTGGGCCGCCTGGGCCGCGGTCCACGGCCCAGGTTGCCAAATTTTACAGAAATCCCCTCGTTTCTCAAGAAATTACATTTCTTTAATTGCCTATTCGTCCTCGGTTTCTTTTAAAATCACCCGATTCGATTCCGGGGTATTACAATAAGCAAATATGGAGAATTTTGTGTAGATTCCAGAACTGGGTGGTTTGCCATGATCGGACTTTTGAGTCAAAATTTACGCTCTTTTTAGTACCAAGACAGCAAGGGCTGAGATGTCGATTGATTGTTATTCCTATGATGCTGTAGCTTGTATTGAAATTTGAGTATTTAATGTAGGAGAGGCGTCGTACTTGTTGCCATCTTCTAGCCAAACCGTGCGTCGCAACTAGTAAAGGCAAGTGTGATGAGTCACGGCGGCCCGATCTTCCGATAGGTTCGATTTGGTTCGTCGTGAGGACGTTGACGCTTTGAGGCTTCCGACCAACAGATCGTCACCTCGCAATTCGCTACACCCACACGCCTGTCGTTATCGACCACGCTTGCACGCGATCGACCTTACCACGAAAGTTATTGTTCCTGCAAGCAATCGAAGCAACTCACAAGAACAAGGTAGATGCAATCTGAATTGTATTGCGGATATGGATGAAGTTTACAAGTGGGGTTCCTCAAACCGATAATCAGCGAAACTGCAATTGGTAGAATAATCTAAGAAAAACCCACCTCTAAACTATGGCGGCTACTGTATATATATAGGGGAACGTGAGGAGGTCGACCTAGGGTTGTGCGGCCGTGGGATGAAGCGTACACAACCTGGACTCCGACCTCGTTACGTTTACAAAGTCTTTATTAGTTTCAAAGCGGTGACGTGACACCTTGTGTTGCGTATTTACGGTCGAAGATCCGTCGAGGACCGGTCCTAAGGTGGTCTTGAGGAGTCCATGCTATCTTTGGTCGTAGATTGTATCCAACCAGTCTCGTGCTCGCTTTTCGGTCGAGATTGCTCCAATAGAATCAACTAGTCGTAGGTCTTCTTGTAGTGGTCGAGATCTTCTTGCGGTGGTCGTAGACCTTCTTGAACCTGGTCGTAGTCCTAGATTCCTGAGTACAAGTAAATCATCTCCATTAGGCAGCATCATAGAGTTCTCAAATAATACACTCAGCCCTAGAAACGACTTTACCTGATCAATTAATTGATGTGCTCTAGCTCTTGTCATAGGACCGTGTAGTTTAGCACCCAGATCTGGAGGGTTTTGTGTCGTGCGTGTATCCGAAGGAGGGATGTCCTCATCAAAGTGCATGGTAGACAACGATCAATGATTGATCATTGTATTTCTTTATCATTCATTGCCATTATTGTTGTGCTTTTATTTTTAGTTAATTGCAACCAATGGAATGGTATGACTATATCTGGTTGACGAATATGAGGAAAATTGGATTTGATGAATGAGATGAAATTATACATTTTTTGCATTCATAAACATCTTTACATATGAGCATGTGATCATGATTGATCACAACTCCCCGGGAGTGGAGGAGGTCCCTGATCCTTGAGGAGGAGCGGGCTTGAGAGTGAACGTTGTCGCGAGCATTCACTCACGCTATATAGGTATACGTGAAATAAGTGTATGTAGACATGTAGAGTAGAGTTGCATTGATATGAGATGAATGGGTGTGAAACAAAGAGAAGAGAACAACATGAGAATATTAATAGAAGTACATGTGATAATAATGAAGTTATTGAATACTGTTGATTTATCATTGTTCGTTGTATATTGATGTATTTGCTGAGTCGTGGACTCACCCTTGTTCTTTTGTTGTTTTTAGGTGATTATTGAGGGCGTCACGATTGAGAGCGAAGAGTGCACATGGGATAGTTGATTACTTCAGCCACATGATTATGTCGTAATGAGAACCATTTGATTCATTATTGTTGGACTACTTTTGGGACATGTCAGAAATTGAATAAGCTTAGCTGAATATTTTTGACTAGTCTATTTGTTCCAAGGCTTTGGATTTATTGGTTTGATGCTGTTTTAGACTGTTTACCTTGCTATATTTCCCTCGCTTATTTTATTCATGCTTGATAAGTCTTTATTCATGTTCTATTGTGACCCATGGATGGGTTTCATTATTGCTTTGCTTGCTGAAATTTCATAGTGTGTTGATGTATATTAGATGTTAAGGGTAGTTTAGTGGCATTCTAGGCTCAGTGTTGGGCTCGGGTGTCACAGGGGCGATTAAAACTTTTATGTTCATAAAATTTTATTCTCTTCCAAGCCATGTAAAATCCATCTCCACCACAACTCCAAAAGAATTTGTGTAAAGAATCAATTTTGGCTATAGTAACCGAAAGCCATTTTTTTGGATTTTCATCTTTAGCAGAAATCATTTAGGGCATAACTCTCACATGCTAACTAAAAATAAAATAATTATTATTTCTAACTTCATATAAATTTATAATCTATATTTTTATTAATTTCATAATTTTTGGAGACTTCTGGAATTTTATTGTTTATTCAATGCTTTCACTTTGTTGATGCTTTTCGTTAGATGACGGTGATTCGGGAGTGCAACGGAGATGTTCGTGAGAATGTCCATAGTCCCAGCAAGAAAAGGCAAGCACTCATTTCTTTGATGCATGTTGATCCTATTATATTCCAAACTATTATCTTGTTTGCAACTGTATGTATGCATGCTTTATTTGTCAAGTTATTTTATCGATTAGAGGTAGCTAATCCTGTTGCATGAATTCCCTAAAATTGTTCATCCCCTACCACTAGCCTAAGTTAATATTTGCGTTGGTGAATTAGGGTCCCGTGGATGTTATATGATCTATTTATGCTTATTCGATGTGATGCTTAGCAATGCTTAGTATCCAGTAGATTGGGCGGTTGTCGACTTTGTCGATAACCTTGATTGCATAAATTATTTTTATTATGATATGTCCAAAACCCTGTGCTATTGTATTTGGAAAACTAAAACTGGAAATAAAATGATTTGGACTTGGGCAAATAGTTGAATGGTGCGTTTGTTGGGTGTGTGGTTTGTGCCCAAGTCAACAAGGGCCGAACATCTTATGTCACACTATCCAAGCATTGTTGCGTGAATCCACATGAGAGTATTGGGAACCCCTCTTGACTTAGTACTTTGGCGTGTGTTAGCTCTGAGTCCTAGGTGGTTGTTGTTATGTAAATTTTTTTGTTGTTGTTGGATGTGCGGGGTGGGATCTGGGTTTAGGTTCCTTATCTCGAGGGGTATCGTAGTTAACCAAGTCTTTACCCCAAAGGGTAGTTGACAGAGGCTTTACCGGTAGCTCCGACACAACGTATGGGTCCTCCATGGGAGCCCCCTCTGCACACACAAGGGCAGTTCACGGAAGGTTAACCCCCATATGGGCGGCTCGTAGTGTAATACCCCGGAAACAAATCGGGTAATTTGAAAAGAAACCGGGGGAAGAAAAGACAACTAAAGAACTAGAGTTTTCTGTTTAAAGAGGGGGTTTGCTATATTTTCTCACCAACCTGGGCCGCGGGCCGCGACCCAGGAGGCCCAAGAGGGGGAGTCGGCCAAAGGGGGGAGGCGCCACAAACCCTAGCCGCCTCCCCCACTCCCCCTCTTCCCACCCCAAGCCGCCACCCCTCCCCATCTTGACGCCTCCACTGCTGCCCCTGCTGCCGCCCCTCCCTGGTTGTGGTGCTCCTCCCCCAAAGTCGAGTGCCCCTGCCGATCCCTCCTGCTGCTGTCCCCGGGCGTTGGTTTTTGCGTGTGGTGTCCGGCCAAGACAAGGAAGAAGAGAGGAGAAGGAGGATCATCTTCCCCAAGCCTCGTTCATCGTCGTCCTGGGTTATACAAGGGTAACGAGGTGTTTTATCCGCTGTTTGATGTTGTTTAGTTGCGAATTCGATTAGTTTGATTGGATTGAATTGGTGCTATTAGAAATTCAGATTCTGTCCAGCAGGTTGTGCGGATGATATTGGGTCCATAGAAGCTGAATTGGAGATTTCCACCTCCTATAGATTTATAGCCACTGTTCTTATCTTTCCATAGCCGCCAAGATCACAATATTCTGATCTACGGTTCAAAAGTTATGATATAATCTTTCCATGCTGTCCTGACTGCCTAATTTGAATGAACTGTCTAGTTGTCTTTTAAAATATGAATAAGTTAATGGCAGATTCACGGTTTTCACCCAACTAGGTTATTGTAGAAAAGTTTATAATATTTCCAGATTGATAAAGAACACCCCAATCGGAGTTGTAAATTAAAAGTTGTGATATATTCTTTACTGTTGTTCCTTTCATCTAGACAGAACCCGTCTGGTATTTTCATCCACTATTTAGCAATTATTTTGGCCGAATTAGGTGATCTTGTCAACTATAATTTTGTAGATAGGTTCATTGAGTTTCCATAGGATCTGGCCTCACCTCGTTCCGAGTCCTAGATTAATAAATATGAATTTTTCTGTGCTGCTGTCCAGACTCGTTCCGGCGATTGAGTTGCCCGTTTTCAGATTAATACTACTAGTTAATTCTAGGGTTTTCAGGAATGTGTTGTGGAGCGTCTCTGGTAGCAGTTTATACCATGTCGTTCTTATTTCAAGTACACACTTGTGTAGGCGGCGAGGAGTCAAATTTAGGAGCACCTTCGTTGCCTCCTAGCGCATCACAACGCGGAAGGCAAGTACTTTGTAATCCTTTATGGTTGAATGATGAGTGTTGGTGTTTATACTGTTATTTGTATGAACCATGATCACATTTCATGTTTTTGTTCCTTTCAAATGTGTTACTTCCATGATTAGAGATGTTTTCATTCATTATTCATATTTTATAACATGCACCTCTTGTCATGTTCCATCCACGAGAGTGGACTATAAAGACCCATCAGTTCCAGTATAGGCACATAAGACCCACCATTCTAATGTGGGCAGAGTTGGACACCCGTATGAAATGTTCTTCATACGGGATTTGGATCCCCGTATTTTGTTAAATGCTGGCTTAAGTGAGCACCGACGGGTGTGTCACTAGCTATACCGGTATGAGTATGTGTGCAGTTCATTCCCTCCGTTACATCCATACATTCCATTCATTGATATATTCATTCCACTACTACAAAACAGGCTATAGAAGACGCCTCATCACAGACGATTCTTGGAAACCGTCTGTGATAAAGTAATCACAGACGGTTCCAAGACGAACCGTCTGTGGTATGTCACTATCACGCACGGTTCTAGAGAACCGCTCGTGATATCTACACATCGCGCACGGTTCGTGGTTAGAAATGCTCGCGATAATTCCTGACGGTTCTAACCACGAACCGTGCGTGATATCAAGAATATCACGAGCGGTTCATAGTTATAACCGTCGTGAAGTATCCTGCACGGTTCTAACCACGAACCGCCTGCGGATATCGAGAATATCACGAGCGGTTCTAACCACAAGCCGCTCAGGATGAGTCCTGACGGTTCGTGGTTAGAACCGCTCGTGATTTTAGGTTTTTACCATGGTTTGAATTTTTCCTACCGCGGCAGCCAATCTACCATGGTAAAAATCCAAGCCATGGTAAATTCACTACTACAAGCGGATGCCAAACCCTACCGCGGTAGACAATCTACCATGGTAAAAATCCATGCCATGGTAAATTCGAAGAAACCCTAAACCATGGTAAAAATCCAAGCCATGGTAAATTCGAAGAGTAATGTAAATTCAAACCATGGTAAAAACCTAAAATCACAGACGGTTCTAACCACGAACCGCGTGATGAGTATCTCATCACAGACGGCTCGTGGTTAGAACCGCTCGTGATGAGACTCATCACGCAGGCGGTTCGTGATATGAACCGCTCGTATATCATCATCCTGACGGTTTTTGTATAAAACCGTCTGTGATACTTTGGTTTCGTTAGGCGGGAAAACAAAAATTTGCACATAATGGCGGGCTCCCGAAAATCTCTCTATATTAACAGAGTCATTCATCTCCCCCTTTGCCATCTCCATCTCCTCCTCTGTCATTTCTCCTCTAGCCTCCCCTCCCATGGCCTCCTCCACCTCCTCTACCTCGCCCAGCCGTGCGCCCGGCCCCACGACCTCGTCGCCGCCGGCCTCCCACGACCTCGTTGCCCCCGGCCTCCTCTACTTCGTCACCCCCGGCCTCCTCTACTTTGTCGCCCCGGCCTTCCCTGAGTTCGTCGCCTGCGGCCTCCTCCACCTTGCCCCGGCCTCATCGTCGCCGGCCTCCCATGACCTCGTCACCCCAGCCTCCCACGACCTCACTCTCTACTCCCCCTTTGCTATGTGATGTAGATTACTATTGTGATGTGTTAGTACTGTGAATTGTTTGAGTTGATGCTCCTGTGATGTGGGTGATGCATGTCGTGTTATTTTTAGTGCTCTGTGAATGGATTGAGTTGATGCTACTGTGATGCTCTGGCTATTGTGGGAAAGCTAGCGAAATCCGAAAATCAATATCAGATTCATTTGAGGCTCGGGAGGCTCCATACGAAGTGAAAATCCGTTTTCGTTTTTTTTGCCGTAGAAAAAACTATCACAGACGGTTCTAAACAAGAACCGTCTGTGAAAATAGAATATCACGAGCGGTTCTTTTTAGAACCGTCGTGAAAATAAATATCACATACGGTTCTATTCACGAACAAATCGGCGAAAATACACTATCACAGACGGTTGGAGAATAGAACTGCTCGCGATAGTCTGCTTTCACTGAGCGGTTGCGTGAATAGAACCGCTCAGTCAAAAACAGACTATCACGGCGGTTCTATTCTCCAACCGCTCGTGATAGTGTATTTTCGCGACGGTTCGTGAATAGAACCGCTCAGGAAAGACTATCACGCAGCGGTTCTATTCTCCAACCATCTGTGATAGTGTATTTTCACAGACGGTTCGTGAATAGAACCGTCTGTGATAGTATTTTTCACAGACGGTTAAAAAACCGTCTGTGATGACCTCGTGTCATCACAGACTCAAAAATTCAGACGGTTCAAAAACCGTCTGTGATGATGGTTTAGAACCGTCTGTGATGAGCTTTTCTGTAGTAGTGTTCGGTGTTATGTTCACATTATTTAATGATGTGGTATTGTTCATATGTGTTGTATGTCCAGTGCTTGTTGAGTCTCGGACTCATTCTTGCTTTGTTTATTTATTTTAGGTGATCGTTGATGATGGCTCTGTTGGGAGGGAGTAGACACGCATTGTTCACTCAGTTTACCATACCCTATTTTCAATAATAAGTCTTGATTATGTTTTTCATTCGTCTATCAATGAACTGTAATAAATAAAGTTAGAAGTGGTTGATATTTCTATCCATGATATGTTTACTTACGTACTGCTTGTGGTCCTTGATCACCCCCTTATTATAATCATTTGGATTTAGACTTTATTGCTGCATTTGTTCTATCGTATGTTGATCCCTTTATGCCTGTAGAAGAGTTATTGTTTAAAATACTTCTAAATTATGGTTGTATGTTAGATCTTTTAGGTAACATTTTAGCTTTCGAATAGTCAGGGTGTTACACGTAGTTAATACATCATATTGAAAAAGCCTCGTATGACTTAGCTCTGCCGCATACCTTTGAAAGTGTGCTTTGTCGCGTGGAAAAAGGAGTGGTCTAGCGTGTGGGTAAAGTTGTACACCCCTGCAGAATTTAATATATTCGAATAGCCAAGTCCTTGGTTATGGACACGCTTGGTTAGGTTTTGCAAGAGTTAGACTCAGCATTTTAGAATCTAAACTTAAAACTTGATCGGTGGTATTGAGAATGATTTCTCATGTTATGTTTGTGTGCTTCAGGTGTAGCCACCGGTTGATGTTTAGTTGTTGTCTAATGTTAATTACTCACTATTATTTGAAGTATTAAAAATATTTGCTCACTTATAATTTGAATCTACTACTTGTATTTCAATTGAAATATAGCTTTGTGCTGAAAATGAACCCTATAGCCTTCTCCATTGAGTGGAGCTTGCATGTAGCTATGTATAGGCTTGGTAAAGTCTTGCGGAGTACATTCGTGTACTCACTGTTTGCTTTTATTTACTAATCTGGACAGCAGGTGTTGAGATCGAATCGGGTAAGGAAAGATGTGCAGGAAACATCATTTTGATATGGTTTGAACCTAGTCGGTTGCCCTGCGTGTTATGGCAAGCCATTGGGACACTAATGATGGTTAATTCATGGTTTTATTTAAGTTTATTTACTGTTTTCCACTGTGTACTTGATATTTTACCATGCTATTTGACTGGTCCGCCCTATGTATGAAAATTGAACATTGTATATTTATTATGTTGTAAAGTTTGAAGATTCTGGTATTGTACTAGCTTGTGTATGTCTTGATATTGACGTTTGTGAAGGTGTATTTGTACCGCTCCTGGGAGGTACATAATACACCGAGAGCGGGATCAATCCCTACAAAAACGAGTTATGCATAGAATTCGATTCTATCGGGTGACATGAACATATAATACCATATAATACGGCTACGACCACTGCGGTCCCTCTAGCCGGTTAGCGGGCGGGGTTTGAAGAGGCAACGCCCTCAGAAAATATTTCTAAGATATGAATCTTATTCATGTAACCGAGCCTTGGAGATCATCGAATTAATCATATTAACCCTATTATGAATCAATCTGATCACTGCCTTGACACGACCACAAACTGCGACAAATAGCTCGTATGTAATTCATTACTAGCTCTTAGGAGTTATTGCGTAGTAGATGAATGCGGTCGGAGACTTCAAGTATGGTGGTTGGAGGACAGGAAACATGGTGATGGAGATCATCATAATAAGTGCCATACTATTTCATAGTTTAATTTGATTATATGTGAATGTTTTGTGTTTATTCCTGTTATGCTATTTGATCATGTTTTATCATTAGATGTTTTGACATGGTAGAATAGTATCCCTCAAGAAAAATTAAGTTAATTTGATGCATTTCCAATTGCTGTGCCTGTCACTATTTTGATCATTGATTGGTGGATCTACCAAAGTAGAGTGTCATTGACTATCTTACTAAGATGGGGTGGGTGACACCCACACGCATAGTATTGGTTTAACTTGACAAGGCTATCAAAAGGGTTTTGGGCCTTGGGGCATAGTGTTGGTCGTCGAGGCATAGAGATACTGCCCAACAGGCAAGAGTCGTATGTCATATAATTAGCAAGGGGTTGCCTACCTAAAATCACTAGGTTTTTAGCAGTGATGTCAAAACTCACTAGGACTTAATGATTTTTGGATCTTGAACTCACTATATGAATAGTGCTGAATCTTTGCATATATTTCTGTTGTAGATCATGGCACCTTGTAATACTCTGAATTTCGATTTGAGGAGAATTTATTCGGGAGAGAGAATCATTTTGAAATTCAAAGTTTTTCCAAAACATTTGGACCCTAGGCCTCCGGCCCAGGGTAGGGAGACCCTGGCCGGCCTTTGGCCTGCCAAGAGGGGGGCCAAGGAAGGGGGAGAGGCGCACCAGGCCCATGCGCCCCACCGCCCTCCCAACCCTAGACGGCCAAGCCCTCTCCCCCTTTCCCTCCCCACCCCTCCCTTGAGCCGCCACCCCCTCCTCCCCATTCCAGCACCTCCCCTATCCCTTGGCGCCTCCCCTCCCCCTTGGTGCTGGCCTCCGACGATCCCCGGCGCTGCCCCAAGGTCTCCCCCGAAGCCGATCTCACCCGCCGTCACGCCGGCCGTTCGTCTTCCTCGCCTTGGCCGGTCATTGAAGGAAGGAGAGGGAGGTTCTTCGAGAGGTTGATCCATGTCATACTTGAGGTTCTACAAGGGTAACAATGGCCTCTCCACGCTGTTTGATTCATAGGAGATGAGAATTGATTCGATTAGTTGGATTGTTTTGCATCTGTTGTTAGATCCAATCTGTACAGTATGTTGTGCGCCCAGTTTCGGCGTCTTAGAAGCAGAATCTGGTATTTTCCGTCTCCTAGAGTTTTGTAGTCCTGGTTTTTATCTTTCCATAGCCATCGAGATCACGAGATTCCACCTTACGGTTTAGCAGATATGTATTTTTATTTGTGTGCTATTCTGTCTATCTAACGAGAAGGAATTGTTTGTTTGTTCCTCAATTTTGACATTGTTAATGTAAGATTCAGGACCTCCACCCATTTAGGTTATTGTAGCATTTTTAATAATATTTCCATATTAATAAATAACACCTCCATTGGATCTGTAGAATCAAAGATATGCCATGTTCTTTACTGCTGATCTATTGTCTGGACAGATGTCTATCATACGTTTTCAACTGCTGGTTAGCCGATTGTTTTGGCAGATTTAGCGAATCCTGCCAACTAGAGTTTCATAGCCTGGTTCGTTAAGATTCATTGAGAGCTAGTTTCACATCATTCCTAGTTATAGATATTTAATTATGATTTTTCTCATACTGCTGTCCAGTAGGGTTGTCAGGTGGCTGAATAGTTTAATTGTCAGGCTGAACCCGTTGATTGTGTTGTATAGTTAGAGGGTTATGGTAGGACACTTGTAGCTATGTCATACCTGGTTATCCTTATTCCAAATATATGTTTGTGTAAGCGGTGAGGCGGTGAGTAGAGGGGCACCTTCGTTGCCTCCTAACACGTCACAAGCGGAAGGCAAGTACTTTGTCTTTTCATATGTAATATTGATGATTGTGTGTGGATGTATTGCTAGACTTGCTATTCATGTTTCTATGCAACGTAGTATTTTCATTCTTATGTGATAAAGATTCAATGCATGTGATTAAATCCATACACGCATCGTTTTCGCTTTGACCACGGGAGTGGAAATTGAAAGACCCATCACTCCAGTATGGACATGTAAGTCCCACCACTCCAATGTGGGCAATGTTGGACACCCGTATGAAATATTCTTCATACGGTATTTGGGATCCCCAGACTTTGTTAAGTTCAGGCTTAAGTGAACAACAACGGGTGTGTCACTCGCTATACCGGTATAAGCTATTGAGCAGTCAATTCCTTCAATGCATTCTTTCATTCCATTCATTCATGTATGTGTTCCCAGAATTGTTCATATTTTAGTTGCAGTTGGCTTGTCCACTTTATGCTCGATTTATCATGTTTAGTACTTGCTGAGTCTTTGGCTCATCCTTGCTTGTTTGTTTAATTTAGGTAAATGATGAGGAAGACAAGTCTTGGGAGGGATTAGTCCGGCACGATGCACGCCACTTACCTTAAATCAGAATTCATTGATTATTTCCGTTTCATGACAGCTATTTGATAATTGTTGAACTGTAATAAGCCAACTTGGTTATGGTTATCTTGCTCTCATGTTTTAAATGTTCTCCTATCTTTAATTGGAATTGTTACCTATCATTCATCGTATGAATTGTTGTTATTTAATCAATGCTATTCGTGTAATTCTGTTGGTTACTAGTGTTTTGATTAAGGTTGAGTGACATCTTGACTTCCGAATAGTCAGGGTGTTACACACCTACTACTTCTTCTACACCTACCTTTAATTTGCGATCTATTCTTGAGAAAGAAAAGTTGAATGGAACCAACTTTATTGGCTAGTTTTGAAATTTGAGAATTGTTCTCAAACAAGAAAAGTTGAATGGAACCAACTTTATTGACTAGTTTCGAAATTTGAGAATTGTTCTCAAACAAGAAAAGAAGGAATATGTTCTAGAGAATCCATATCCCGAGGAATCAAATGCTGGTGCTACTAAAGCTAAAAAGAAGGCTTATGAGAAGCATTGCAATGACACAGTCGATGTCCCTTGCCTGATGCTTGCGACCATAAACTCTGAGCTTCAGAAGCAATATGAGGCCACATATACTTGCGATATGATTGTGGGTCTGAAAGGTATGTTTAACTTTCGGTATCCGTAATACCAAGTGAATAAATAAGTCATATTTTCCAATAGAAAGGCGGAACTCCCACGAAAAGATCAATCTTCTTTGTTCACCGATGTTCACACAAAGCAACAATAGATCATGATCATGAGAACAAGTAATGGCTTTATGGAACCAAAGGAGACCAATGAAATATCACCCATTGTATGGTAAACACTATCTCAAGGAAAATTCATCAACGCAACTATAACGAATTGCCCAAAATTCAAGCTCAAGGAAGAGAACAACTTTTATAAAGAAACTCACACACAATACCTATAACTACTGTAATCAAAGTAGCTACCTCTCTATTCCCATACCACGAATGGTGGTGTAACACAGTAAAACCGGGGCCACAACCACGATCTCAAGCGCCTCGGGAGGGCCCCACGAGAACCACGCCCGCGGCCCCGACCTCCACGACCGTGGCCACCACGACCACGTCATCTATCCCTCGACATAGCTATCAATCACAATCAACATTATATAATGAGTTCAAGGCTCAAAATAAACTCATCCATCAATGAACAACATAACGGAAGCGTAAAACTATATTCGTACCTCTCTCTAACCTACTGTGCACTAGTGTGTCAAATTTTAGGTTAGTTAACCATTAGCAAATTTTAGTTGATTTACTAATACTAAAACAATTTTAACAATTTTAGTTTGCCTAAGTTGTTAATCTATTCACCACGGACCTAAAGCAGCTCTCGATACCAATTGTAACACCCGACCCAACACCGAGCACAGAATGCCACTAAACTACCTTCCAATTAATAATTATTGACACACTTTATAAAAACAGCAAGAAAACAATGATAATCAAATCCATGGACCACAAAAGAGCAATGCATAAATATGGATCATATGGTAATAAATAAGCAATGGGAATTATAACCAGGTAAATAATCCAAAGTAGCATCAACCAAAGAATCCAAATTAATAAAGCAAATAGTCTAGTCCAAATGATGTCCTAAAATTTATTCAACCTCTAACATGTCCAAGTGTAAATCAATATTGAATGAAAAGATTATCATGGCGAATGATCATGTGATGTCCATGTGCTCTACTCGCTCTCAGTTACGGCATCCTCGAAGATCACCTAAAGACAACAATAGAGCAAGGGTGAGTCCACGACTCAGCAAACACATCCATAAACAACGAACAATAATAAATCAACAGCAATCAATAACTTCATTATCATCACATGCACTTCCATTAATATTCTCATCCATTAATCTCATGTATCAATGCAAAACTAATCTACATGTCCACATGCACTTCTTTCGCGTATACCGGTATAGCGTGAGTGAATGCTCGCGACAACATTCACTCTCAAGCCCGTTCCTCCAAAAGGATCGGGGACCTCCTCCACTCCCGTGGAGTTGTGATCAATCATGATCACCTTCTCTTATGCAAAGATGCTTATGAATGCAAACATGCAAACTCCATCATAAACATCATATCCAACTTTCCATCATGCTTAAAGGTATGTTTCAGGACCAAGCAAGGACAAAGAGGTTTAATACCTCTAAGGCATTATTTTATTGTAGGCTGTCGGAAGATAACTCGGTCATTCCTGATGTGATCAAGATGATTGGTCACATTGAGAACTTAGAAAAGCTTGAGTTTCCCCATAGCCAAGAGTTGGCTACTGATGTGATTCTCCAATCGCTCCCTGCGAGCTTTGAGCATGTCATATTTAACTTTCATATGAATGGTATGGAGAAGTCAACAACCGAGTTGAATGGCATACTTAAAGGTGCTAAGGAGAGCATCAAGAAATGTTCCAATCATGTAATGATGGTTCAAAAGACTACTAGCTTCAAGAAGAATGGTAAGTTAGGAAAGAGAAAGGGCAAAGGAAAGACTCAAGCTGATATCGAGAGTCTCAAAGCTAAGCTTAAGAAGCTCAAACTAAATCCTAAGCCTGAGTCAGAATGTTACCATTGTCATGAGACTGGGCATTGGAAGAAAAACAACAAGAAGTACTTAGCAGAGATAAAAAGAACAAGAGAAGTAAGAGTTCCAGTTCTGGTATAGATGTTATAGAAATTAATCTTGCTACTTCTCCGACCAGTTCTTGGGTATTTGATATTGGATCGGTTGCTCATATTTGCAATTCGATGTAGTGACTGATAAGGAGTAGAAGTTTGGCATGAGGAGATGTTGATCTTCATATGGACAATGGAGCAAGAGTTATTGTATTAGCTATTGGCTGTTTACCATTAGCTTTACCCTCAGGATTAGCTATGGAACTAAATAATTGTCATTATGTTCTAGCCTTAAGCAAAAAAATTATTTCTGCTTCATGTTTAGGAGCAGAAGGTTATAAGTTCAGAATAAAGAACAATTGTTGTTCAATTTATTTTGAAGATATGATTTATGGCCATGCTCCATTGGTGAATGGATTGTATATTTTGAATCTTGAGGATGAGCCCATGTATAACATAAATGCTAAGAGACTTCGACCTAATGATTTGAATCCCACTTTTATTTAGCATTATCGTCTAGGACATATAAATGAGAAACACATGATGAAGCTCCATATAGATGGTCTTCTAAACTCATTTGATTTTGAATCATTTGAAACATGTGAATCTTGTTTACTTGGCAAGATGACGAAGGTGCCTTTGTTGACCAGAGGTGAGAGGGCAAGTGACTTATTGGCCCTTGTACATACAGACTAGTCGTATAGTGATACGATCAGATCCAAACTAGAAGTATAGTAATACAACCAGGTCCAGACTAGTCGTATGGTGATATGATCGCGTCCATACTAGTTGTATGGAGATACAAGCTGGTCGTAGACTAGTCGAACATAGTATGTGGACCAATGAGCCTTTCGGTCAGAGGTGGTTTTCAATACTTCATAATATTTACTGATGATTTCAGTAGATATGACTATATTTACTTGATGAGACATAAGTCAGAATCATTTGAAAAGTTCAAAGAATTTCAGTATGAAGTGCAGAATCAACTTGGCAAGACAATCAAATATCTACAATCTGATTGTGGAGGTGAATATTTGAGCCACAAGTTTGGTAATCATCTAAAGAAGTGTGGAATTATTCCACAACTCACCCTGCCAGGAATGCCACAATACAACCAGGTCTAGACTAGTCGTATGGTGATTCGACCGGGTCCAGACTAGTCATATGGAGATACGAGCTGGTCGTAGACTGGTCGCTTATTCCGCCACGGACGCCTCAATGGAATGGAATGTCTGAACGACGAAACTGAATATTGTTGAACATGGTTCGGTCAATGATGAGCCAATCTGATCTTCATTTGCAATTCTGGGGATACGCTCTAGAAACAACGACCTTCACTTTAAATAGTATTCCATCAAAAACTGTAGAGAAGACACCATATGAGATATGTATCGGGAAGAGTTCTAGATTATTTTTTCTCAGGGTATGGGGTTGTGAGGTATATGTCAAACAATTTACGTCTGATAAACTCACACCCAAATCGGATAATTACTTCTTTGTGGGGTATCATAAGGAAACTAAAGGATATTATTTTTATAACCGGGTTGATAACAAAGTGTTTGTTGCCCGTAATGGTGTCTTCTTGGAGAAAGAGTTTATTTCCAAAGGAATAAGTAGGAGCAAAGTGCAACTCGAAGAAATTCGGGAACCATCTGAAATTGTTTCAACTCCGACTGAACCTCTACAGGATGAACAAAGTGTTGTCGAACTTGTAGATGAGGTATCAGCACCACATAGATCAAAAAGACCACGTCAATTGCTTATAAGCTATGGGCATAACGTTTTATTATTGAATAATGATGAACCTAAAACTTATGCGGAAGTGGTGGTGGACCCAGACTCTGAGATCTCGGAGCTGGAACATTCGTTTTGATGAAGTGGTCAAATGGTTTGACTTCATCTAGAATGAAAAAGAATCTTATGTTTACAAGAAGGTTAGTGGGAGCAAAGTTGTGTTTCTGATCTTGTATGTGGATGACATACTACTGGTCGAAAATGATATTACAATGCTTGAATCTGTTAAAACTTCATTAAGAAATAGTTTTTCAATGAAAGATTTAGGAGATGCAACATATATTCTTGGTATAAGGATCTATAGAGATAGATCTAAAAGGCTAATTGGATTAAGCCAGAATATGTACATAGACAAGGTATTAAAACGGTTCAACATGCAAGATTCCAAGAAAGGTTTCCTTGTGTATGATACGGCTAGATCCAGACTAGTCGTATGGTGATACGACCAGGTACACTACAACAAGGACCAATCTATTGTAATACACACTTTGCAACACATATAACATGTATTGTAGGGAAACTCAACTACAACACATATTCTCATGTTGCTAAGACCCAAGTGTAGAAAGCTCCAAACATACCAAACACTAGTATGTTACAACACTTTATAGTGTACGTTACAACACTTGATAGACATGTTGCTAGGTCAACCTACAAATTTTATGACCTATTTACCACATAATGCTATATTACTAATAAAAATAAATTAGTAATTACAATAGTACAAAAGATGGGCTAAGATACTTCGTTGTATTAATTCTACTAATATGCTTATTTGTTTTTTTATTAGAAAGGAATGTGCATGCTATCAGAGTGCGGTTGTTGATTATCTCACCATGGCAGTTGCATCCAATTTAGAGTGACTATAAGTTATTATTTTTTGTAGATTTATTGATTTTTATAATATTACAGGTAGACTAGTTGAAGATCAACGACATCTCACAAACAAGAGTTCAATATCGAAGAAACATATTGTTTGGCTTATATATCGCTCTATTTTTATTTTCAATTTACTTTTTTATTAATAACAAACCATCATTTTTAAAAATTGTGAAATGAAGTAAACAACACAAAAATCCCGCTCTAGATCCAATCCAATGATCAGCTAGCCTCTAGAAATCTGCGCGCAACCGACGATATTTTTACTCCACCCACTACCCAATGCCTGAGCCCCCGACCGCCCTGCTCCGCCCTTCGGCCCCCGAGCTCCGCCAGGCCTCCTCCCTCCACCGGTCCGCCCTCCAGCCTCCTTCCTCCTTCGGACCCCTTTTTAATTTTACCGGTCTTAGAAGCATGTTGGAAGACCAGATTTTAGGATAGGTGTCGTACTATTAAGGGGGATCTTAACTAGTAGCTTGAAAGCACATCATTATAACTTTGGATTAAATTAGGATGATGCATGCACTCTTGCTCTGGTTTTAAACTGAAATCAATTTTTTGAGTACACAATCGGTAGTTCCGGCATTGTGCATGCGGAACTACCGCTGGGCGGAACTTCCAGAAATGTTTTGCGGAATGATTTTTCCACAGAGTACCCTTTTCTGTGCATCTTCAATTTTCTGGAAGAGCGGTAGTACCGCCATGATATGAGCGGAACTACCGCACTACGGAAGTTCTAAATATTGCGCGGAATGTTTTTTTTCCAGAAAGGGTATTCTCTTGAGCTTCAATGAATAGCATTAGTACCATAACAAATTTGCAGAACTTCCGATGATCGGAAGTACCGCGAATTAGTTGGCGGTAGTTTCGCACCAAAAATTCAACGGCTATGTCAGAGCATTTAATACCCCTGTAAGAGCCGTTGCTGTGCACTCGATGGAGGTGTGGTAGTTCCAGCCTTTACACGGTGGAACTACCGATTGTCCCAAAAATCTGCTGATGTTTCCTCCAACGGCTACTTTTGGTTGTTGGTGGTATAAATACACCCCCACCAGCTCAAGAACAGTGTGCTGAGCATTCATTCAATACACTTGAGCCTAGAGCACTTTCCTCACTCCTCATTTACTCTCTCTGCATTAAATTGTGAGGTTGTGAGCAAAACCTAGAGCATTTCATTCTAGTTGATCCATTAGCTCTTGGTTGCCGTCAAGCGAAGGTCAAGGTCTATTCTCTTGGTATTTGTCGACACCTAGACGGCTTGGCGAAGGTTTGCGCGGTGATCTCTTCAAGAATATTGTGAAGAGGCTCGGCGCCATTTGTGATTGGTTCAGTGTTCACCAACTCCGGAGAGGAGGAAGAACAACCAAGTGATTTCGAGGGAAGGCTTAATTTGTGGAGCCGGCTTGATTGAGTCAAGCTTCCTCAACGTGGACTAGTGAAGATCGAAAAATCTTCGACACCATGGGAAAAACCTCATTGTCCCTATTGCGGTTATTTCTTGTCTTAACTTATTGCAATTAATTTTGTAGCATATATCTTGTGATAGACAGTATTGTTTAATTCATCTTGCTTAATTGTATAATTTGGTCTAGATTTTTTAGAAACCTCCTATTCACCCCCCCTCTAGTCGGTTATCCTTGATCCTACAGCTGGTATCAGTCGGATCCAAATGAAGGACACTGACTAGCAATCAAGAATATCCTTTAGTACTTGAGAAGGACTAAGGATGCATTCTAATGTATACTGGTGAGGAAGAGCTAGTCGTAAATGGTTACACCGATGCTTGCTTCCAAACCGACAAGGATGATTTCAGATCGCAATCATGGTTTGTGTAAGATATACAAGGTGCACACAGTTTTAATCCGTTGACAAAGCCTCTCCCGCAACCTATGTATCAGGCGCACAAAAAATAATGGGTATAAGATACCTATATGATTGACTCTAGTGCAAGTGGGAGACTGTTGGTGATATGCCCTAGAGGCAATCATACGAGTTATTGAATAAGTGTTATTATGTTCCTTGAATGAATGATTAGTTATAAGGATTAACGAGTATGCGACTTGTTGGTGAAGCTCTTTTAACTTATGATGATGTCATTCTAAATGTATCCCTGGTCATATGTCACTGGTCGGAACACTAGTGATCCTATCGACCAACACATGTATTGATTGATGACCATGTTTCACCGGTTGTGGATATAAGGATATCAAATCAATAATGTGAACACATGTTAAAGAACATGGTGTTGGATAGACCCACCTTGAGATACTATTGAGATTGTTATGATTCTATGTGTCATTAGTTGGTCTCAAGAAATAATGATGTATAATCCTTAGACCTAAGATCAGTGTGGTTTCCTACATGTGACACTTAGGGGCTGCCAAGCGCTACTCGTAACTGAGTAGTTGTAAAGTTTGCTTTCAAGTATGCTATGAAACATGCAGAGGAATGTGACTGTTCAGAAATGAGATTTGCCCCTACTAACATAACAGGAGATAAAGAAATTTCATGGCCATGCCACTGGTGGTCGAAGAGTTCGATAATATGAAGTTATCTGACACTCGATCGAGAAAGTATTAAACAGTCCATGGATGACACAACATCTCACCTGGAGTTCAACCAGATATCGTGAGGAAAAGTTAGAATACACGAGCTAGTCGTTCAGTTTGATCAGATATGGACTAGTCATTTGGAGATACGAGCTGGTCATAGGCTGGTCAACTATGATCACTAAATGGTCGAAACCTAGTCGTAAGGAGTTACAACTGGTCGAGACCAAATATGAGCTGTTCGTAGGCTAGTCGAAAGCTGGTCGCAAGGAGTTACGAACTGGTCGAGATCAAGTAGAACCTGGTCATAGATCATATTGTATTAAGGTTCATCTAATATAATTTGTGTGTGTTTGGGAATAGTTATGTCCTGCTAGGTACCACTAACGACTCGTGATCGAAAAATATTTTCGAGTCACAACCGATTACGCATGAATCTACAGGGTCAGACACTTAACGAGTTGGAACAAACAAGTACGGATACAATTCGTCAAACGTGTTCGGATAGGATCTGTCATGGGCACTATATAAGGAAATGCTTGAGGCTGATGGGAAAAAGAGAGAGGATATGTTAGTTGTTCATCCAAACCCTAGCCGCCATCTTCTTGCAAGAGCCTTTCCGTGTGACTTGGTGCTAGCACACCGGCGTACGGAGTTCCTGCCCTGGATGTGTGGATACCATAGAGGCGCCATCGTTTGCAAATCGACTACGAGGATGATCGACTACGTTGGAGGATATACTACGACCACTACACCGATGCGCTGTTCGTCGGACCAGGCTGCTCCAATAATTCTTGTGCTGCACTGCGCGTTTGGTGGTAACGATCTATGATCTCTTACTTGCATATCATCCTGATTTACGTGGTAGAATTTTTGAATTACATGTTAGTGTAGCCTACCCGTATCCCTTCAGACGTAAGTGGCGATGGCATGGAAGCTCACCCCGAGGGAATGGCACACAGAAAACTTGGTTACAGCGTCAAGAACGTCACTCTCATTCTTGGCAATTAAGGGAACTTGGGGCCCAGAGAAATCCCGCGATGGAACGAGGGCGAGCTTGGGAGTATGTCATGCGCTTGGAGGCTTGAGTAGCAGCGAGTAGCGCGTGAGATTCTTGTTCAGAAAATACGGCTACGGCGAGAAACTCGCGGGCTTGCTTTGGTCTCTCCGTCGTGTGGGAAAAGGGAGCGTCAACAGGTTGCTAGCATGGGTGAGGAACAGGCAGCGGCGACGGGAGCAGGTGATGCGCGATAACAGTGGACAAGCGACGGAGCGGCGCTAGATCGCAGAGGACAAGCGGCGGAGCGGTGCTAGATCGCAGAGGAGAGCGCAAGGTGGACAAAGCCTTCTAACACTCGGGCCCAGTGTGTCAGCGAGTGCAGGAGTGGGGGCGTTGGTGTGGCCTAGAGCGAGCGCTTAGAAATGGACCGGCTTGGATTCGGCCCAATGGGCGAGTGGGAAATTCAAATGGAATTCAGAATTTCCAAAAAGGGATTTTCACAAACTTTTAAACCTATCAAACGGGCTCTAAACTTTCTAAAATTTTTGGTGGGGGCTTCTAACACAGTATATATTCTTGTGTAAAATTTTAAGGATTTTATCAGCTCTGTGATTTTTTTGAAAATTCTTCCAAGTTGTTATTTGCTTATGAATTTGCTATTTGATTTATGCAAAGATCCAAAAGCATGCTAAAATAGTTTTTCATTCGTAAATATGCTCATAATTATCCTCCCATTTATTCTGATTATACTTTTCCAAAATTGAGATTTTTTGGGACGTTACATAGAGCAGAGGCACATTACTTCTCTCTCTCACGGCCGAATCAGAGGAGGCAACGGCGAGGGCGGCGATAAGTTTTGGTGGTGGAGCTCCGACGAAGATGAGAGCACGATGTGTTCTTTAGCCCGAAGAATCTGATTCTATCGGTGTGAGGTGACGAAGACGATGAATACGGGCGGAACGGGACGGCAACGAGCCCCCGGACTCGGAGGGGACGAAGTCACTGGCATCATATCCAATGAACTTCACTTCAACTCAAGTTCAGAGAGCTAAGTGACACAACGTAGCAAGTTCAGGAGCTAAGAATGTAAAATGCAAGTTCAGGGAGCTTAGTGGCATAACCTTACAAGTTCAGGGGGTGCGAAATTAAAAAATATAAGTTCATGGAGCTAAATAGCACAACCTCGCAAGTTCAGTGACTTATATTACAATTTTCTCTTAATTAATCTTTCTCTATATATCAGCTGGAATTAATAATAAATTAGTTTATTGTAAATATATCAGGGTACGGGCGCGCGCCGTGTGGCCCCCAAAGAAGCAGCAACGTTGTGTTCTACGTGCAAATGCGCAAATGCACATCTTTCCCTTCTTTTTCCAAAGGAAAAGAGTACTGTACATTGTGAAAGTCGATTAATTTATAGCGTCTGACTGAAATTACCATGGTACAATGTCTAACTATCTTGAACCAGAGTAGAATGTACGATCCCTGAATAATAAAGCGCCATTTGAAGAATACTGTATGACAATCACATTAGCTGATTTTGAATTAAAAAAAGTACTTTCATGATATATATATAGAGAGAGAGAGCGAGTAAAATGATCTTGCATGCTAGTGAACTCTAGTGCTATCTATCCATACCAAGAATTTTTCATGTAGATATGTGTAGTGGAGAGAGAAAAGATGATGAGAGTTATAGGTGGTAGATGAACGGTGACGATAGATAAGACTAGAGTTCTCTACCATACCAAAACCTAATCATTATAACTTAGACATACTTCTTTATCACTTTTGGTATACTCATACTAATTATAAAATACTTCAATGCGAACCACATGAAAAATTTGCAAAATAGTCCATAGTTTCTAGCATATATTGTAAATACATTCATATTCGCACATAAAAAGGAGTAATATATATGAAGCTTTTTCCACTTTCGGAAGTAGTTACTCCCTATTCTGTATCTCACAATGTAGGGAGTATTTGGTGCAACCAAGAGTATGTATGTATAGTATACGACTATATAAGATCACTTAGGTATTTACACCTTTTCAAGAGTGGTGTGTATATTTTGTTAGACATACTCCTTTTGATGTGCGAACATGAAGTTATTTACAATATATGCTAAAAACTATGAACTCTCTTGTAAATTTTTCGTGTGGTTCACATTGGAGTATCTTATAATTTGTATATGAGTATACCCAAATTAATAAAGGAGTATGTCAAGTTTTTTAGCTGGTATATTAGAGGTGGGAGTAACTACTCCCAGACGTGGAAAGTATTAATCCTTTGTGTGTGTGTGTGTGTGTATATGGCATTTGTCTACATGCATGCATGTGTAATACCCCGATAATCGATTAGAGAGAATATTAATCGGGTGAAGGAATTAATTAAATATTTAAGGTTTTTTTTGGGAATTTTTGAAACCTGGGCCTCCGTCCCAGGCTAGGCCAACCTAGTGGCCAGCCATGGGTGGGCCAAGAAGGGGGGAGGCACCCCCAAGGCCCAAGCCCAAGCCGCCACTTCTCCCCCCTCTTAACCCTAGCCCAAACTCCCTCCCCTCCCCCAAGCCGCCACTCCCCTCCCCAAGCCGCCTCCCCTCCTGTCCTGGGCGCCGTCCCTTCTGCTCCTGGCGTCACCACTTGCCATTGGTGCCGCCACACCCTGCCCTTGGTGCCGCTTCCCCGCTGTCGGCCTTCGCAAAGGAGAGGTGAAGGGAGACGAGGGAAGGAAGGAGGAGAAGAAGGGTATTCTTCGTGGGGGGTTGATCATCGTCTTCCTGCGAGTCTTCAAGGGTAATGAAAAGCTTGCTTCGCTGTTTGAATATTATTGAATGCAAATTCGATTAGATTGAATGGATCAAGTTGCTGCTGTTAAATTTCTAGAATCTGTCTAGTATGTTGCGCTCCCAGTTTCGACCTCTTAGAGGCCGATATGGAGGTTCTCCCCTCCTACAGATTGGTAGCCACGGTTCTGAGCTTTCCATAGCCACCACGATCACTGGAATCCGATCTGCAGTTCAAAAGTTATGATATATTCTTTATTGCTGTCCTGAGAAACCTGAGGAGAATTGTCAGTATAGTTGTATAATGAAATATGACTTGGTTAGGTTCAGATTCAGATTTTTCACCCAAGAAGATTTTTGTAGATAATTTCATCATCTTTCTAGATTGATAAAAGAACACTTTAATTGGATCTATAGATCAAAAGTTATGTTATGTTCTTCGCTGCTGTTCTATTCGTTGGGACAGATGTCTGTCAGGCATTTTTACATGCTATTTAGTAAAATATTTTGGCCTAATTAAGAAACATTGTCAACTAGCATTTTGAAGGTTTGCTCGTTAAGTTTCATTGTGCACTGGATTCATGCCATTCCGAGTTCCAGATCATTAAATATGATTTTTTCCGTACCACTGTCCAGTAGGGTTTCATGTGGCTGAATTGTTTGATTTCAGTTTTGGTTCCGTTGGTTGTGCTGGATAGTTAGGGGCTAGTGTAGATCACCGATAGCTTTGTCATACCATATTGTACTTATTTCGAGTACATATTTGTGTAGGCGGTGAGGCGGCGAGTGTAGGAGCACCTTCGTTGCCTCCTAGCGTGTCACATCGCGGAAGGCAAGTACAATGTGTTAGTTATATTGATTTCTGTTGAATGTTGTTGATGTGCTGTTAATGTTATGATCCATGTTCATACTCCATGTTATGTACTCCATTCTTAATCGGTAATCCATGTGGAAAAGAGTAGTGACATTCATTGCGTATGTTCATTCCATTCTTACATTGTTCGTGTTCCGTCCACGGGAGTGGAATTGTTAAGACCCATCAACTCCAGTATGGGCTCGTAAGACCCACCATTCCAATGTGGGAAATTTCGGACACCCGTATGAAACGTTCTTCATACGGTGATTGTGTCGGCGCCCCGGGAGTCACACAACCCCGAGACCCTCTGTGCATACCAAGCTAGTCCCATGATCAGTAGCTAGCTCGCACAATTGAAACAATGATGTTATCATAACCGTTCAACAACGAACTAATGAAACAGACAAAGTAATATTAGTTAACAGCAAAAGACCTTATGGTCAAGTTCTTACAAGAGTCGCCTCACAGGGCTTAGCAATAACAGAGTTCTTGCAGCGGAAATCCAAAATATATGGAGCCCAATCGACATGCCCACAGACAATCGAGTGGAGGACGTGACCTAGTTCGCGAAGTCTTCAAAGTAGCCTTCCTCGTAGAACTCAACATTTCCTGATTCTTCTACTGGGACTGATCAACAAAGGGCATAAAGCCGTGAGCACAAAAGTACTCAGCAAGTCGTAGAGAAATGTATACACATAGTATTCATGCAGGGTTTAAGCAAGGATGGCTTTATGGTTAATTTGCAGAAAGCAAGTTTAATAGTAAATACAATAATTAGATTACAGAGCAGGAGTTTAAAAGAATAATACATAAATAACCAAGTTCTTTGAAACAAATAGTGAACCTCCCGCTCACTTTCCAACCAATCCAACCAAACCTTTCCATCGAACTAATAACATATTTTTGAAAATGCTACCCCTTGCGTGAAAGAATCCTGGACGGTCCATAACCGGGACACGGCTATTTGAATAGATTTTGACACACTGCATTGGTTGTACAGCTTTACCCACAAGAGATAAATCACTCGTACTGTCCGCTCACACACTTTCGAGGTGTGCGACTAAGTGATTATCACAAGGCCTTTACAAAGGTCTATTTTGCCTCGGTTCTGCTCGCTAAGGTCTCGCCCTCACGGCCCCCTCTTGCGCCTTTCCCATCCAAAACAGAACCGACTCAAAACTTTCCTAATTAGTTGGCCAGGTCCATCCCATACCGGACTTGTGGTTGCACAGTGTGACCTAGACCAATGGCGTACAAGGTTAAGTCCTTAGTTGGCTGCTCAGACAAGACTTTCCACATCCCAATGTGCCTCACGCACCCACCTTCACCACCGTCCACAAGCCCGAGCATAAATCATTTTTGGTTCATCCTGGCCAAATGGCAATCCCTGCCATGGTTCCACATCTTTTAATAAAAGTGGCCTCACACCACAGTTCCATAATGACATTAGTCAAGTTCATTCAATCTGTAAACATGATCGTGAGTCTCACGGATAACTAAAGCAAGACTAAGAAAATATACGCACCCAAGTTGGTAATACAATTATGTCCAACTAGTATTAACCATCCTATGGTGTCCAAGGATATATGTCATTCAAGGAGACATTTCATTTTCAATTTATCAAGGAGGCATAATGACAATTTGGTAGTTATCTACTCCCAAAACCATTTTCTTATAAAACTAGCCATGCATGATAATTTAAAATAATATACATTTGTAAAATGGGTTCAACATTGTCAAAGGCCTACGACTTGCCTTCGTTGACGAGGAGCGGGTCTTCGGTCGTCGGGTCGATGAAATATTCCGAAATGCTGGAATCTACACGTGCGAGACGAGCAACAATAAATAAAATAGTACCAAATGGACTCCAAAAACTACAAAACCAGAACCAAATGAAAGGGGCTGATTTTAGATGAATATAGAAATTTGGATCACCCAAATTGTAGTTCGGATGAAAAAGTTATGGCCGAAAGAAGTTGGAAATCACGTAAAATAATAGAATTCTGATTTTACGATTTTGGAATTATTTTCAATTGAAAATCAGGAAATGCGTCGGCCCACCGTCTTGAGCACGC
Source organism: Hsuehochloa calcarea (assembly GCA_036346395.1). NCBI lineage: Eukaryota > Viridiplantae > Streptophyta > Magnoliopsida > Poales > Poaceae > Hsuehochloa > Hsuehochloa calcarea. The sequence goes on along the minus strand of CM070602.1, from coordinate 34,987,979 downwards.
GTGGCGGCCATGCCGTACCAAGATGCCGACGCTGGCCGCCGACCAAAGTGCCACGCGGCGCCACGTCAGCGATGACACCGCGTGCATAGGGACCATGGTCGCCGCGGAAGGAGCGCAGGCCGGAGGAGGGCACCGTGGAATAGAGGGGACTACGGGAGTGCAACGCACACCCTTGGAGGGGAATGAAGCGGCGCGCCGGCCGCGAAGAGAAAGGCGGTGGTGGCGGCCGAAAGAGGGGGCGGCGAACGGAGGGGCGGCCGGCGAAGGGGAGGAGCACACGGGGTCGGCGACGACCTGGGGAAGGCGATGGTGGGGTAGCCGGCGTCGAAGGAGGACCGGAGGCGGCGCAACAGGCGGTGGCGGCGAGATCGGGTGCCGGCGGGAGAGGACAAAATTTGGCCGGGAGAGAGTGAGGGAGAGAGGGAGAAAGGGGGGAATGGGGAGAGGGGAGGGAGGCGGAGCCGGTGCTCGCTTTTAAAGGGCGGAGGAGGGTCACGGGCGGGGTGCGCCGGGGAGGGCACGGCGAGGGAGAGAGAGGGGGAACGACGCAGAGGCTTGGGCAGAGCACCGCGCATGGGGCGAGGGGAAAAAGGGGGATGCGGAGGCCGAGGCGCTGACCGAGAGGTGCGGCCAAGCGGCGGAACCGAGGTTGGCGGCAGGATTCACCGCGGCGGCAGCGCTCACGGGTGAGGCGTGTGGGAGAGAGAAGAGAGGAAGGGGGAAGAAGAACAGGGGCGGCGGAAGAAGCGCCGTCCAATTTTGATCGGACGGTGGGTGAAAGGGGGAGAGGCGCGGGCGAAGCAGGAGCACCGGATGAAGATCCGACGGCGGAGGGCGAAAGGGAGGCGTGGGCGAAGGAAGACTGTCGGATGGCGATGTGATGGCGGGGAGCAGCCGAGCGCGGGAGATGGGCCGGCGGAGCGGAGGATGACCGGGAGGCAGACCGGGCATGAGGAACAGGAGCTGGGCCGAACAGATTCGGCCCACGCACAGTGAAATGAATTTTTAAGGATTATTGAATTCCAGAAATTCAAACAAATACAAAGGCAATATAGAAAATAGCAAATAGAGTCCCAAAATTCTAGAAAAATACTCAAAAATTCCCTGAATTATTCTGGACTTAATAAAAATAGTTTTAACTTTAATTTTTCTTTTTATTTTGAAAACAAATTAATTTTAATTTCAGGTAAAAGGAAAAATAATTTTTAAAATCCAATAAATCCAAGGAAACTCCTAAAATAATAATTTTTTATTTTAAATACCAGAAAACCCAATTAGACCAGCTTTAATTTAATTGAAGTTTGATTAATTCATATTAAACTGCTATTGATTCCAAAACTCCACATTAAGCTTTAGGCAAATAAAAGCAAGTGGTTCTCTTTTAAAATTTTGAGAATTCAAAAACTTTGAAAAAGCGGGATGCTACAAGCCTACCCCTCTTAAAGGGAATATCGACCTCGAGATTCGGGCTGACTAGAGAATAGGTGGGGAAACCCAGCCTTCAAGTCCTCTTCTCGTTCCCAAGTGGCTTCTTCTTTGGTGTGGTTGCTCCACTGGACCTTGCAGAAACGGATGATCTTACTTCTTGTCACTCGCTCTGCTACTTCCAAGATCTTGATGGGATGCTCCTTGTAGGTGAGGTCTTCCTGTAGGGCAATTGCTTCCATTGGCATCTGCTCTTCGAGCACACGCAGACATTTCTTTAGTTGAGACACATGGAAGACATCGTGCACATCTGACAGCTGAGGCGGGAGTTCCAACTTGTGTGCAACTTCTCCTCTTCTGGCTAGGACTGGAAAAGGTCCAATGTATCTTGGTGCAAGCTTTCCGCTTACTCTGAAGCGATGCATCCCTTTGAGAGGTGACACCTTCAAGTACACATGATCACCAGGTGCAAAGGCTAGATCTCGACGACGGTTATCCACATAACTCTTCTACCTGGTCTGTGCTGTCCTCAGCTTTTCTCTGATTGATCGAACTTGCTCTTCGGCTTTTTCCAGAATATCTGGCTCAAACACTTGTTTTTCACCTACTTCATTCCAATACAATGGTGTTCTGCATTTTCTTCCATAGAGAGCTTCAAATGGAGACATCTGGAGACTTGACTGATAAATGTTGTTATAAGAGAACTCTGCATAAGGCAGCATTTGATCCCAATTGGCCTGATTTGCTAAAGCACAAGCCCTCAACATATCTTCTTGGATTTGATTCACCCTTTCTATTTGTCCATCTGTCTGGGGATGGTAAGCTGTACTGAAATTTAAATTAGTACCCAGAACATTATGCAACTTCTGCCAGAATCTTGAGGTGAACTGGGATCCTCGATCCGACACGATATTCTTCGGCACTCCATGCTGGCACACTATCTTTGCCATGTACAATTATGCTAGTCTATCACCAGAGTAAGTAGTCTTGACTGGGAGGAAGTGAGCAACTTTGGTTAGACGATCCATAATTACCCAGATAGAATCATATCCTGACCTTGTACTTGGCAAACCGGTGATAAAATCCATGCCAATTTCTTCTCATTTCCATTCAGGCACTCTCAAAGGTTGCAGGAGTCCAGCAGGTCTTTGATGCTCGGCTTTAACTCGCTGACAGACATCACACTGAGCTACAAATTCAGCAATCTCACGCTTCATGCTAGGCCACCAATACATTTCCTTGAGGTCTTGGTACATCTTCGTGCTTCCAGGGTGAATGGAGTACAAAGTTTCATGGGCTTCCTTGAGTATCAGCTGCTTAAGCTCTTTCTGATCTGGAACACAGATTCGCTTGTCAAACCAAAAGGTGCCTTATTCATCTTCTGAAAATCTCAGGGCTTTACCCTTCTCCATGTTGCTCTTAATTTCCTTAATATTGGCATCTTCAATTTGAGCTTCCTTGATCTGATTCCGCAAAGTGGGTTGAACTTCTAAGGCAGCTAGGTAACCATCTTCAACCAACTCTAACTTGAGCTTCTGAAATTCTTCATGTAGGGCTGGCTGACTTTCCTTGATCGTCAGGGTATTGTAGTAGACTTTTCTACTCAAGGCATCTGCCACAACATTAGCTTTGCCTGGGTGGTAATGGATTCTAATATCATGATTCTTGATTAACTCTAACCATCTTCTTTGCCTCATATTATGATCAGCTTGAGTGAAAATGTACTTCAAGCTCTTATGGCCCGTGTAGACTTCACAGCGATTACCAATAAGGTAATGGCGCCATATCTTTAAAGCATGCACTACGGCAGCTAACTCCAAATCATGAGTAGGGTAATTCACTTCACGCGGCCTCAATTGACAGCTAGCATAGGCTACTACCTTCCTCTCTTGCATCAGGACACAACCAAGTCCTTGCCGGTATGCATCACAGAAAATCTCAAAATCCTTTCAGACATCTAGCAAAATCAATACTGGAGCCGTGGTCAAACGCTTCTTCAATTCTTGGAATCTTTGCTCACAATCTGGTGTCCAAGCAAATTTCTTTTCCTTCTTCAACAGCTGAGTGAGGGGTCTTGCTATCTTGGAGAATCCTTCTATGAATCGGTGATAGTATCCTGCCATACCAAGGAAACTTCTGATCTGAGGCACCGACTTGGGTGACTCCCAATTAAGCACATCCGTAACCTTACTAGGGTTAACAGATACTCCTTCTGCAGACATGACATGTCCCAGGAAAGTAACTTCTCTCATCCAAAACTCACACTTGCTGAATTTGGCATAGAGTTGATGATTTCTAAGCTTATTCAGGACCAAGCGGAGGTGCTCTTCATGCTCTATCAACTTCATAAAGTATGCAGGGGCATTGGTCAATCCAAATGACATGACCATGAACTCATACAGTCCATACCGGGTTGAGAAAGCTATCTTAGGGATATCTTATGGTCGAATCTTCAACTGGTGGTATCCTGACCTCAAGTCTATCTTGGAGAACACACCGGCTCCTTTTAACTGTTCAAACAAATCATCGATTCTGGGCAGAGGGTACTTGTTCTTGATGGTAACCTCATTAAGGGCACGGTAATCCACACACATCCGTTGGGTGCCATCCTTCTTTGCAACAAAGATCACTAGGGCTCCCCAAGGTGAAGAACTTGATCGGACAAAACTTTTCTCTTGCATTTCTTCAATCTGCTTCTTCAGCTCAACCAAATTATTGACATGTAATCTGTAGGGTCTCTTGAAAATGGGCGTAGTTCCTGGAACAAGATTGATGACAAACTCTAGGTCTCGGTCTGGTGGCATTCCAGGTAGGTCATCAGGGAAAATATCTGGGAACTCACTGACTATTGGCACTTCCTCCAAAGATACAACACTAGCGCTGCAGACTAAAGCACCAACTAGCTTCTCTGGGGATGCTTCAAACTTTACTTTGGTTCCATCCGGACTGACCAAAGTGATGCTTCTACCACCACAATCCAAGAGGGCTCGGTGATTGGCAAGCCAATCCATTCCCAGAATCACATCAAGAGACTTGGTGTCTATAATAATGAGATTAACAAGGAATTCTACCCCTTCTATGGTTACTTTAACCTTAGGGCAACCTTGGTTCGTACTTAATTCTGAACTGGGAGATTGAACCAGCAAAACACTTTTAAGAGGCAAAACTTCCAACTGATACCTTTCAGCAAAACTCTGAGAAACAAACGAATGTGAAGCTCTAGAATCAAACAAAACAGTGGCAGGTGCTGAATTAACAAGGAACTTACCCAGCACGACATCCGGGGTTGTCTGGGCTTCCTCCATAGTGACGTGGTTCACACGGCCTCTTCCAAAAAGCTAAGGAGTCTTGACTGGTGCAGCTGGAGTCTGAGGGGCTCCACGTCCAGCTCCTGGGGTAGGGGTCCTGGTCGAAGTAGCTCCCAAGCAGAATCTGATAGGAGAGGGACCTTGCTTCTGCGGGCAGTTGCTGGCATAGTGCCCCAGTTGATGGCATTCATAACAGGTGATCCCGGCGGTAGGGTTGTCATTTCTTAGCTACTGGTTGCTAGCGTTGTTGAAGCTGCGGGTCACTGGGACTGCTGGGTGAGGTGCTGCTGCAGGGGCTCTGAACGTGACAGGTGGAGCAACTCGAGCAGGAGGCTGCACATTCATTCTGGCTCTCTGGGAGTGAGACTGATGGGCACTGTGCTGCATCATCTTTCTCTTGCGGGATTCTTCAAGCTCACGACAGGATTCTTCTATGAGCATGGCCTTGTTAACTAGGTGCTGAAAATCTGCATAGTCATTCCCAATGACTTGCAACTTCAAGATGGGGTTGAGTCCTCGCTTGAAGCGCTTCTGACAGGCATCATCTGTGGCAACGTCCTCTGGGGCATAACAGGACAGCTGAGTGAATCTGTTAAGGTATTCACTCACCAACATGTTGCCTTGCTGCAACTCACGAAACTCATTCTTCTTCATTTCCACCTTCCCATCAGGGATATGGGAGTGGCGGAAAGCTCCTGAAAATTCAGCCCAAGTGATACTCTCTGGCTTTCCATGGGCGACACAGTAGTTCTCCCACCATTCTGCGGCAGTTCCTTCAAGCTGGTGGGTGGCATACAGAACCTTCTCGCGATCATCACAACGGGTGATAGCGAGCTTCTTGTCCATGGAGCGCAGCCAGTCATCTGCGTCCAAGGGCTCAGAGGAGTTAGAGAAAGTGGGTAGATGGGTCTCAAAAATCTGCTAGCCTGGACTGAGGAAAAGTTGGGGGTGGAGGTGGCAGTGGCGTGGCAGCTTCTTGGCTATTCTGATTCATCATTACGAGTAGGGCAGCATCGGTCTGATTCTGCTGATTCACCATCTGAGTCATGTTCTGCATCATGGAGCTCATCAGCTGAGTCTGGGCTGCCATGAACTGACTCAAACCCTGATCTGCACTGGCGGTCTGGGAAGACGGTGCATTGGCGCTTGGGGTCTCATCCTGGCTTGCAGAGTTGTGGGTCTGAACCATCTGCAACAAAGCTTCCCGGGTTTAATAGACAAGAAGAAGAAAGCAATTTAGATGAGAGGGAAAAGCATTAAGATGTGTAAGAAACAAGGGAGATAGATGGATCAACCTAATGCGGACAAAGTTGGTTTAACCCAACGAATAGATAGCCGAAAAGCTATCAAGAAGCAAACAAAAAGGGACACTCAAGCACAAAAGCCCTAATACGCGGACAAAACGATACTAAAACTAGGGTGAGAAACCACCATTCTAACTTTTATGGAGGGTCAACTTGGATCAGACGGCGGTTCTTGAACTTCCAAAGCTTCCATTGCTTGATCTTGAAGGGCACGATCCTAGGGATAATCAAGAGATGAGGGAGTCAATTTAAATTTTGGAAAACCAAGTTTCAGAAAAGATAAGATGAAAGAACTCAAGAATGATATAAGGGGGTAAGATGATAAGAAAAGAATAGAATAAGATGAGAAAGAATAGAATAAGATAAGAGAAGAATATCTAGTCAAGTTAATTGCTTGGTTTAGTTTAGAAAATATCTTTTGAATTTTTGACTAAGACGACCAATCTAACTAAAGGTTACGTCCTACAGTCGATATGGCTCTGATACCATCTCTTGTCGGCGCCCCGGGAGTCACACAACCCCGAGACCCTCTGTGCATACCAAGCTAGTCCTATGATCAGTAGCTAGCTCGCACAGTTGCAACAATGATGTTATCATAACCATTCAACAACGAACTAATGAAACAGACAAAGAAATATTAGTTAACAGCAAAAGACCTTATGGTCATGTTCTTACAAAAGTCGCCTCACAGGGCTTAGCAATAACAGAGTTCTTGCAGCGGAAATCCAAAATACGTGGAGCCCAATCGACATGCCCTAGTTCGCAAAGTCTTCAAAGTAGCCTTCCTCGTAGAACTCAACATTTCCTAATTCTTCTGCTGGGACTGATCAACAAAGGGCATAAAGCCGTGAGTACAAAAGTACTCAGCAAGTTGTAGAGAAATGTATGCACATAGTATTCATGCAGGGCTTAAGCAAGGATGGCTTTATGGTTAATTTGCAGAAAGAAAGTTTAACAGTAAATACAATAATTAGATTGCAGAGCAGGAGTTTAAAAGAATAATACATAAATAACCAAATTCTTTGAAACAAATAGTGAACCTCCCGCTCACTTTCCAACCAATCCAACCAAACCTTTCCATCGAACCAATACCATATTTTTGAAAATGCTACCCCTTGCGTGAAAGAATCCGGGCATGTCCATAACCGGGGACACGTCTATTTGAATAGATTTTGACACTCTGCAGAGGTTGTACAGCTTTACCCACAAGAGATAAATCACTCGTACTGTCCTCTCACACACTTCCGAGGTGTGCGACTAAGTGATTATCACAAGACCTTTACAAAGGTCCATTTTGCCTCGGTTCTGCTCGCTAAGGTCTCGCCCTCACGGCCCCCTCTTGCGCCTTTCCCATCCAAAACATAACCGACTCAAAACTTTCCTAATTAGTTGGCGAGGTCCGTCCCATACCGGACTTGTGGTTGCATGGTGTGACCCAGACCAATGGCGTACAAGGTTAAGTCCTTAGTTGGCTGCTCAGACAAGACTTTCCACATCCCAATGTGCCTCACACACCCACCTTCACCACCGCCCACAAGCCCGAGCATAAATCATTTTTGGTTCATCCTGACCAAATGGCAATCCCTGCCATGGTTCCACATCTTTTAATAAAAGTGGCCTCACACCACAGTTCCATAATATCATTAGTCAAGTTCATTCATTCTGTAAACATGATCGTGAGTCCCACGGATAACTAAAGCAAGACTAAGTAAATATACGCACCCCAGTTGGTAATACAATTATGTCCAACTAGTATTAACCATCCTATGGTGTCCAAGGATATATGTCATTCAAGGAGACATTTCATTTTCAATTTATCAATGAGGCATAATGGCAATTTGGTAGTTATCTACTCCTAAAACCATTTTCTTATAAAACTAGCCATGCATGATAATTTAAAACAATATACATTTGTAAAATGGGTTCAACATGGTCAAAGGCCTACGACTTGCCTTCGTTGACGAGAAGCGGGTCTTCGGTCGTCGGGTCGATGAAATCTTCCGAAACACCGGAATCTACACGTGCGAGAAGAGCAATAATAAATAAAATAGTACCAAATGAACTCCAAAAACTACAAAACCAGAACCAAATGAAAGGGGCTGATTTTAGATGAATATAGAATTTTGGATCACCCAAATTGGAGTTCGGATGAGAAAGTTATGGCCGACATAAGTTGGAAATCACATAAAATAATAGAATTCTGATTTTCTGGATTTTTGGAATTATTTTTCAATTGAAAAATGCGTTAGCGTCCACCGTCTTGAGCACGTGGCGCCACGCCTTGATCGAAGACGGTGACACGTTCGGCGACCAAGTGCCACGCTGCGCCACGTCAGCGATGAAGTGACACCTGCTGCACGAGGGACCGAGGGTCGCCGTGGGGAGGGAACACGGCGGAGGGAGGGCACCGGGAATAGAGGGATCATGGGAGTGCAACGCGCACCCTTGGAGGGGGAATGAAGCAGGCGGCGGCCGGCAGCGAAGGGGAAAGGCGGCGGTGGCGGTGGCCAAAAGAGGGGCGCGAAGAGGGGCGGTGGTGAGGAGGAGCGCCGCAGGTCGTGATGACACGGGAAGGCGATGGTGGGGTAGCTGGCGTCGAAGGAGGGCCGGAGGGGGCGCAACCGGCGGCGTTGGCGAGATCGGGTGCCGGCGGGAGAGGACGAAATTTCGCCGGGAGAGAGCGAGGGAGAGACGGAGAAAGTGGGGGGAATGGGAAGAGGGGAGGGAGGCGGAGCCGGTGCTCACTTTTTAAAGGGCGGAGGAGGGTCACGGGCGGGGTGCGCTGAGGAGGGCGCGGCGAGGGAGAGAGGGGGGAACGGCGCAGAGGCTCGGCAGAGCCTTGCGCATAGGCGAGAGGGAAAAGGAGGATCACGGAGGCCGAGGCGCCGGCGGGAGGTGCGCAGCGGCGGAACCGAGGTTGGCGGCGGATTGCGGCATGGCGGCAGCGCCACAGGAGGCGCCGAGAGAGAAGAGAGGAAGTTGGAAGAAGAACAGGGGCGGCGGAAGAAGCGTCGTCCGATTTTGATCGGACGGTGGGTGAAAGGGGGAGAGGCGCAGGCGAAGCAGGAGCACCAGATGAAGATCCGACGGCGGAGGGCGAAAGGGAGGCGTGGGCGAAGGAAGGCTTGATGGCGATCCGACGGCGGAGCCAGTGAGTCTGCGGAGATGGGCCGTGGAGCGAGGCGCCGCGGAGGTTGGCCGGCCGGAGGTATCTGAGGCTGGGTCGAAGAGATTCGGCCCACACACAATGAAATGAATTTTTAAGGATTTTTGAAGTCCAAAATTGAAACAAATACAAAGGCAATTTAGAAAATAGCAAATAGAGTCCAAAAATTCTAGAAAAATTCACATAAATTCCTTGAGTTATTCTGGACTTAATAAAAATAGTTTTTATTTTTATTTTTATTTTTATTTTGCAAACGAATTAATTTTAATTTTAGGTAAAAAAATAAAACAATTTTTAAAATCCAATAAATCCAAGGAAACTGTTAAAATAATATTTTTTATTTTAAATACCAGAAAACCCAATTAAACCAACTTTAATTTAATTTAAGTTTGATTAATTCATATTAAACTGCTATTGATTCCAAAACTCCACATTAGGCTTTAGGCAAATAAAAGCAAGTGGTTCTCTTTTAAAATATTGAGACTTCAAAAACTCCGAAAAAGCGGGATGCTACAGATTGGGTCTTCGGACTTTGTTAAGTGCGGGCTTTGGTGAACACCAACGAGTGTGTCACTCGCTATACCGGTATGAGCATGTGTGTAGTCCATTCCTTTCAATGCATCTATTCATTCCATTCATACTCATAAGTGTTCAGAGTTAAATTCATAATTCGTATTGAGGTTGACTTGTTCATAACCTTGTATGTTCAATTGTTTACTATACTTGCTGAGTTTCGACTTATTATTGTTTTCTTTGTTTATTTAGGTGATCGTTGATGATGGCTTTGTTGGGAGGGAGTAGAGAAGCACATTTCACTTAGTTAACCATAATTTACCTTCATTATTAAGTTCGATTATGTCTCTCATTTGCTAACCGATGAACTATAATAAATAAATTTAAGACTACAATATATTTCTCTCCATGTTATGTTTTTTGTTAAATGCTGCTAGTGGTTTGTTTTAATACTCCCTGATTATATTCTGATGAATTCAGTCTTTATTCCTGCCATGCTACTATTAAAGTTGGTCTCTTTATGTACATAGAGGGGTTACAGTTTATATTCTTTCGCAATTTGGTTGTATGTTAGTTTTTTAGGTAACATTTTGGCTTCCGAATAGCTAGGGTGTTACAGCATGCTCCCAATGTGTTGGCCGACCGGATTCTCACTGTCAAATGGATTTTTCAAAACAAAATGCATACAATTCATATTAACAGATCATTCAAAGCTATAAATCTAAGGCCATATCTATGCATGGTAGATCTTACTATCCATAATATCACCTTGTTGTACAGAGTGTCGCAAATGTATCTTTTTCTGACGGTTGGTCGAAGGCCCGATAGGAAAATGAAAAGCTATCACGAAAGTTCCTCAATCTGATTGTGAGATGTGCCGATGCATACTTGTACCAAGCTAGCCCTTTACCGAGGGGTTGAATATACTGTTGGAAATTGGCCCATATGAGTGAGACCTATTTTCTATAATTCCAAAGCGTGTATGGTTTAGTACCATGTTACTAAGGCAAGGTGGAGATGACCAACATATAAGGTGGAGTCCTTATCACTCTTTGAAATATGTGACATATGGATGAGGGTGGCACAAGGAGGGCTTTGGCTAAACACACACGCGCGCATTCACGTATTTTCGCGTGAAAAATTTGGCAGAACCTTTCACAAAAGGGATAGCATGGAAGGTGATTTTCGTTGCGTCTATGAATATGGGAATGAGGCCCATTGGAGTTACAACTCAACAGTAACCCATACCTACTTGATCGAAGATCACGTGACTTAGGTAATTGAAAAAACAAGTTGATGTTTGAACAAGAGAGTACATTTTAAAATATGTGTACCCGTGTCCTAATAGATAGAGTACTCTCATCTGTATGGAAGGGTGGCTTAAAGCCTTAATGTATTCTAGTGTCCAATGAGGGAAAAAGGTACTAGCCTACAAGATACCTAAAATGAACACACCTACTTGAGCTTAACTGTGTGGTTGCAGTTCACGAGAATAGGGCATTCTTTTGAAAGCTCATGAGCAGATAAGGGAGCATGATCAAATAATGCTCCGTTTAGGCGTGGTTCTTTGACAGCCCAGTATCAGTTGAGATTTCAAGTGAAATCTAATCACGAAAAGCTGTGAATTCAAGGTATAGTCCATTCATCAGCTGTGAGAAGATGAATCTTGTCATTCTAGGTGCAAGTTCAACCCGTACGGGACTTACACTAAAAGATTGGTATATTAACAGTACTTCAGCACAATATCTTTGATATCCTTTTGTTTCTTGCTTTGCAATTGGTGGGGATTGTTGAAAATTGGCCTATATGAGTGAGGCATGTATAGTTTAGTACCATATTGCTAAGGCAAGGTGGAGGTGACCAACATATAAGTTGGAGTTCTTGCCACTCTTTGGAACATGTGACACATGGATGAGGGTGGCACGAGGAGGGCTTTGGCTAAACACACGCGTACACACGCACGTGCACGCATTTGCGTATTTTCACATATTTTTGAGTGACTTGTGACTTGCGACCGTGCCGTAACATGGCGTGCCACTTGGCAGACCAAGTCTAGCTTATTTTTTACTGAACCATGCATCTCTCTCTCTCTGTGTGTTTGATTGAGATTCAAATGTTTGAATTTAGGGCTTTATTGGGTGATGATGATAGGCAGTTACCAGTGGGTAAATGGCTGGTTAAGTGTATCAGTTACCAGTAGGTAAATGACTATTTAATCAGTTAGTTCACAGTCAGCATCTATATAAATATGCCTGGAGACGTCCAGAGTATAGCATGTAGAACAACTGCCCCCATTCTTTCTTTTCTTCCTCTACAAACCTGTGTTGTTGTATTGCGTCGTCTGAACCTCGTCGACTCTTCTTCTCGGCGTGCACCTTGAAGAAGGGGAGCGGTATCTCCATGCTGTTGCTACTGTGAAGACCTGCACGGGGGTAGCAATAAGATTTCTGGACAACGCATATCTAAGCGACCAATCGTTTCGCTGATTCATCTACGTTTCTGCACTTCATCGAGTCTACGTCTACGCTGCTTCCTGTTCTTCATCGAACTCATCTGTAAGTATTTCGTGTGATTGATTGACTTGTTTACATTCTATTTTTGCTTATATTGTGAAGTATAATGAGTTGCCTACTGTTAGTACTGATTTATGCATCATTAGTCTTTTGCAATATCTATCTTCTATTAAAATCTGGAATTAAAATATTGCCCTCTGGCAGCTTGGGGAGGGGAAGAGTAGAGGGGCGCCTAGGGTTTGGGGAGGCGCCCCCCTTTTGGCTGGCCCCTAGGCCGGCTCCCCCTCTTGGCCCTCCTGGGTCGCGGCCCGCATCCCAGGTTGGAGAGAATTTGTGGAAACCCCCTTTTTTTAGAAAATTCTACTCTTTTAGTTGGATTTTCTCCCCTGGCTTCTTTTCTAATTACCCGATTAAAATTCAGAGTATTACATTCTACCCCTCTTCGACGGAATTCGACCCCAAATTCTAATAAAGCTTAACAAGCTAGAATAAAACCTCTAGAACATTATCACGTACCTGCTGAGAATAGTTCAGGATACTACTCACGCATGCGAGACTCCAACTACCAGGTGGCCTCTCTTTCGGATTGATGTGTCCACAACACCTTGACGTATACCAACGTCTTGTGTCTCAGCACTCGCTCTGACCTCTCTAGAATACGCACCGGGCACGACTCAATGGTGAGGTCTTGCTCAATAGTTAGCAACTCCAATGCAATCTTATGCTCTGGGTCTCTCAAAAATTTCTTCAGCATCGAGACATGAAACACATTGTGAACTCCACGCATGGACTCGGGAAGGTCCAGGCGTAAGCTAACTTCCCAATTCTTGCAATAATCAGGAACGGTCCAACGTACCTCTGGCTAAGCTTCCCTTTGGTACCGAATCGGACAATGTCTTTAGTGGGAGGCACTCTCAAGAGCACCTGGTCACCCATCGCAAACTCCAAGTCGCGCCTCTGCACATCTGCATAGTTTTTCTGTCTGCTGTGAGCTGCTAACAGATTCTGCCTCACCATGACCACACGCTCAACGGTCTTCTGAATCCAGTCCGGACCCAAAACTGTCTTCTCACCCACTGCATCCCAACAGATTGTTGACCTGCATTTCCGCCCATACAGAACCTCGAATGGAGCGGCTCTAATACTGGAATGGTAACTATTGTTATAGGCAAACTCTACTAGGGGCAACTGGTCCTTCCAACTGACCTTCCATGACAAAATGCAAGTCCGCAACATATCTTCTAAAGTCTGAATGGTACGCTCTAACTGCCCATCTGTCTAAGGGTGAAACGCTGTACTAAGACGAAGCTGTGTGCCCAATGCACTATGCATACTCTCCCAGAACTCGGAGACAAACTTCGCGTCCCTGTCAGAAATGATGGTCTTTGGCACACCATGCAGTCTCACTATTTCACGCACATATATAGGGGCGAGATCACTCGCTGAACTTGTCGTGCGAATAGGAATGAAGTGTACAGACTTGCTAAAGCGATCCACCTCTACAGAAAATGCATCCTTCCCTTGCGGCGAACGAGGTAACACCACCGCAAAGTCTGTAGTAATGTCATCCCAAGGCCACTGGGGAACCCCCAAAAGCTACAACAGCCCAGTAGGACGCTTATGCTCAGCTTTTACATGCTGACAAACACCGCAAGAAGCCACATAATTAGCAATGCCCACCTTTATCCTTTTCCACCAGAAATTCTATTTCAGATCTCGATACATCTTAGTCTCACCAGGATGAACAGTGTAGGAGTGCGATGTGCCTCCCTCAAGATATCATCTTTGACCTCCGCCTTTTGTGGCATGCACAGGCGACCTTTAAACCTCAAGGCACCAGAATCATCCATACTGAAATCTCCCTCTTTGCCCTCATCCAAACGCTTCCTGACCTCCTATAGTAACCGGTCCCTTTGTTGTGCTTCCCGCACACGGTCAGGGATTGCTGACTTAAGGATCAATTGTGTCTCAACCTGTGCTGTGCCCGCATAACAATATGATATCCCCATGCGACCAAAATCAGCAATGAGGCAATCTAGAGTGTCGGGAGACATCTTGCGACTAAGAGCATTAGCAACGACATTGGCCTTACCTGGGTGATACTGAATAGTAAGATCATAGTCCTTGATCAACTCCAGCCACCTCCTTTGCCTCAAATTCAGATCCTTCTGAGTGAAGATAGTGAAGATATACTTAAGACTCTTGTGATCTGTGAAAATATCACAAGACTCGTCGTACAGATAATGCATCCAAATGTTGAGAGCAAAGACAACCGCAGCCAACTCCAAGTTATGAGTGGGATAATTCTGCTCGTGCTACTTTAGCTGTCTTGATGCATAAGCAATCACCTTGCCGTCCTGCATGAGAACACAGCCAAGACCCACTCGAGACGCGTCTGAATAGACTGTGAACCGCTTCCCTAGCTTGGGAAGAGTGAGAATAGGAGAGGTCACCAACTTCTCTTTCAGAGTGCAGAAACTGCGCTCACACTCATCGGTCCATTGGAATCTCACCCCTTTCTGAGTAAGCTGAGACATCGGCTTGGCGATGATGGAGAAATCCTGCACAAAACCCCGATAATAACCAGTCAAGCCCAGGAAACTCCTCACCTCCTTCACATTAGTCGGCCTCTTCCAATCCACTTTTGTAGAGACTTTGCTAGGATCAACAGCAATACCCTGAGGATTAATCACGTGACCCAGAACTTCTGTTGTTTTTAGGTGATCATTAAGGGCATCACGATTGAGAGGGACTAGCGCACATGGGGTAGTTTCATACTTCAGACACATGATTAACAGTCATGAGAACCATTTGATTCACTATTGCTAGACTACTTTGGTTCATGTTAGAAATTGAATAGGCTTAGATCAAGATTTTGGACTAGTCTATTTGTTCCAAGGTTTTGGATTTATTGGTTTGGTGTTGTTTTAGACTTTTTGTCTTGCTATATTTATCTCGCTTATTTATTCATGCTTGACCCATCTTTATTCTTGTTCTATTGTGACCCATGGATGGGTTTTATTATTATCTTGCTTGCTGAAGTACATTAGATGTTAAGGGTAGTTTAGTGGCATTCCAGTCTCAGTGTTGGGCTGGGTGTTACACCATTGTTATTAAAATTTGTTATGCCATGACAAGAGCTGCCATTTGGGCATGATTAAACCAAAAATGGTTTCATACTCGAGCAATTGTGTAACACCCTGACCCAAAATCGGCTCAATGCCCAGCCCACCGTGGGGCGGACCCGCACACGCATAGCACCTCACTTACACTTTCGTCCTCGCTTCGTGTAAAAGGGTTAACCCGGAGGTGCTATGTTTGGATCCAACAGGCATTATATACTACTATAACTCACTTGAGACAAGCAACGTGGGACTAATCCCACCACACAACTCCTCATGGGCCACATGGGCCATGCTACGAGCAGGCCGGGGTATTACATTCACCCCCCTTAAGGGCTAACGCCCTCGGCAGCATACCGCATACGTGGCAAATGCCCAGAACCACCCCTCGGTACACGTCCGTGCGTCCAGTGCCGGCACATATGCCATGCCATGTGTCCACTGCGGGCCCACATGTGCCATGCGCCGTATGCCCGCGCCCCTGTCCCGCACGCGCCCATGCAGCGAAGGTTGATGCTCTGATACCATTTGTAACACCCTGACCCAAAATCGGCTCAATGCCCATTTCAGTGGGCGGACCCGCACACGGATAGCACCTCACTTACACTTTCGTCCTCGCTTCGTGTAAAAGGGTTAACCCGGAGGTGCTATGTTTGGATCCAACATGCATTATATACTACTACAACTCACTTGAGACAAGCAATGTGGGACTAATCCCACCACACAACTCCTCATGGGCCACATGGGCCATGCTACGAGCAGGCCGGGGTATTACAAATTGATCGTGCAGTAAAGGGGATAATTTTGGGATGCGGTTGCTTCGCGTGAGTAGTCACAAAGGACTTAACTTTGTGTGTCATTAATTTGGGCCATACCGTTCAACCACAAGTCTTTTTATGGGGTGGACCTGGCCAGCTAATTAGCAATGTTTTGATTTGGTTCTGTTTTGGTTGATTATGGCGCAAGATGGGGCCCAGAATGGCAAATCCTTAGAGAGTTGAACAGAATCAAAATAGAACTTTGTAAAAGCCTTATGATAATCTCTTAGATGCACGCCTTCAGGAGTGTGTCATGTCTGACATTACAAGATGATTATCTCTTGTGCGTCAACCTGTACAACCTCGGAAGAGTGTAAAACTATTCGAATAGTTGTGTCCCCGGTTATGGACAATGCCTGGTGATTTCACACGAGGGGTAGATCTTATCGAAAATGTTAGAATGGTTGGGTTGGAATTGGAGTGGTTAGTTTTGGTTGATGATTGAGAAGTGAACGGGTGTTCACTAGTTGTTTCAAAGAAACTCATTTACTTATGTACTTAATCTTTTAAATTATGATTTTTCATTTATTTACTATATTTATGGTAAATGTTGCTTTCTACAAAATAGCCATAAAGTTATCTTTGTTTAAGCCTTGCATGAATACTATTTGTATATATTTTCCTACGACTTGTTGAGTACTTTATGTACTCACGGTTATACGCTATTTGTTGATCAGTTACCGAAGAAGAACCAGGGAACTCAGAGTTCTATGAAGAGAAGTACATCGAAGACTATGCAAACTAGGTCATATCCTCTACTCGATTGCCTGTGGGCATATCGAATGGCCACCACAAGATGCTTTGATTGCGCTACAAGTTATCTCTTGTGTTAAGCCCTGCCTGGAAAACTCTGTAAGACTTGACCATAAGGTCCTTTTGCTACTAAGTAATATTAATTTATCTGCTTCTTATATATTTCATTGTATGGATATGATTGTCAACGATGATGTAACTGTGTGAGCTAGCCACTGATCTGGGACTAGTTCGGAATACATAGAGGGCTCTGCTCCATTGGTCCGGGGTCCCAACAAGGGTGCTCCTTGTTTCCCAAGGCCGCGGAGAGTATATCTCTCTCCCTGACTGCCTGCAATGATCCTTGAGAAGATTGTGCACTCAGTGCTTCCTGCAAGAGTCCGACATGTTATTTCACTTCCTATGAAGTTATGGAGTAATTATAAACTAGGTAGTTTGATATCTTACTAGGCGCTGGGACACCTCCTCGTCTCGGGATTTGGAAAGGAGATGGCCCCCGAAGACACAGTAGATGACCTCGCTCTTATCCAGTTTATGGCGCGCTCATCATGGATCGCGGAAAATGGCGGGGAGGCTTCCCACAGGTTGCTTGCTCATCCTCATTCCTCTATTGAGAGATTTTACCCGCATACCTAGCGGTGCCGAGTCTGTGGCGGTGCGTAATTTTTGCTTGGAGGGCCCTGTGCGCCTCACTTTCACCCCTAAAAATCATCTGTCATCTTTTTCGTCACAAAGTCTTGCCAGTAATCTTCCACGAACGGATACTTCTGAAAGGGCATCAAATCCTCCTCCATGTATTTTTTGATAAGCATGCTCATGAAGTTCTTCCACACTTTGCACGCCGCTAGCAACACATGTTGTCACATGGAGTCCTTGTGTTCTTCTCGGATCTCAAACGAGTCAGAAATTTCCATCACCAGCGCATCTTTCTGAACTTCGGTCAACTCCTTCCACGAATCGTAGGTGATCTTGACCCATTCCCGTGGAACTTTTTCGACAATTCTCTGTAATGCGGACGCTGCTCGGCGAGGATTGATAGGGATCCCAGACGCATCGACATCTGTGATGGTAAATCGGCCATCAGACCTTTTCGATGTTCCTCTTCTATCGCACTTGAATTTTCCAGAGGATGGCATATCAGACGCATGAGGCGACAATGACGGAGAATGAGCGGACAACATCTTCACAAGAAATAGAAGTTATGACACGCATGAACGCATTATCATAAGATTCTTTGTGTATGGGTATACGAACCAATTAATAAATAATTGGGATATGTAGGGAATAAATTAGGATACTTCTTATTAAGCATAAATCTAAGATTTAACATTTTGATATTGCTCTCATATGTAGAGTTGCACAATATTTAATCTTGGCCTTCTCGCTACTTTAATCTATACACTTCATTAATTGAATTTGATAATATTAATTCAAACTTTGAGCTCTCAAATAGTGCTTTACTTATCTACCGACGGGATCTTTAAACAAAAGACAACAGATAATACTTTCGGCCAGCAGGAGATCAAAGCAAAATGATCACCAAAACAACACTCCAGACAGCCAACAAAACTTGATCTACTGACAATATAAAAGATCACAGTTTAACAAGTTCAACAATAAGCCCAATTGACTGAAGGAATAGCATGTATTATGAATTGCTAAGGATCACAGAACCTGGAGGTTCAACCAATTAACCAACCGAAAGTAATAGACTAAATACTAAAGATCAATCAGCAGTAGTAAGCATTCCAATTAGAGCTCAAGTTCAAACCCGATTATCAAAACAATTTCAGTACAAGACAATTATCATCATAGAGCATTCATCTCAAACCCACCATACCACATTGCAATATACTCCGCTAGAAGTATCAAAATAAATACAATATAAATCACTGACCAGAACAAATACAAATTCCTAAAACAAGTACAACACCTCATACTACTCAGTGTTTGAACCAGATACCAGCAAAATTACCATGAATATATGAGGACCATGACAGCATGACGGCATGACAGATTATTGATAGCAAGAATGAGAGGAAGGGGCATCGGGGTTGGCAACTCGGCATCGGTTACCTTTGGGCGTCGAGGAAAAGGACAAGCAAGGAGCAGTACCGGAGAAGCAGGGCAGTGTTGAAGGGGAGGCTTGCCGGGCTCAGGGGAGGAGGAGGCGACGCATGCTCGAGGGAGGGGAGGAGGCGGGCTCAGAGAGGAGGCATGCTGTGCTCGGGGGAGGAGGGGCACCGGGTTGTGGGAGGCGACGGCTTGTGCTCGAGGAGGAGGCGGTGGGCTCGGGGAGGCGCACCAACCTCGAGGAGGCAACGGTGGCGAAGGCCTCGAGAGAGAGAAACTTAATCATTTGAGTGGGGGCGCAGGCAACCCTAGAGTTCGAATATAAATTGGGCTAGACATCACCGATGGTTCTAAAGTAGAACAGTCTGTGATAAATACACATTACCGACAGTTCCAATAAATAACCGTCTGTGATAGCTTACGTATCACAGACGGTTTGTAGATGAAACCATCTGTGATATATTATTACATATGGTTTTTAGATAAAACCATATGTGATACATCTTTTGTATTGCTTAATCTATTTCTGTTTATTGGATAGCCTCAAGAAATGCTAGTCATACCCTCTGACTCAAGCAGAAACACAACAATTACATGTATACATCCAATTCACATTCATTTCAGAAACAAACACATCCATTTAACAAATCAATAAACTCAAATGAACTAAAATTAACCATTCATGAACAAATACACACATGTACCATTAGGTTCAATCCTATCTCAATCAAGTTCAATCTACATTGCGAAACACCCCGTATGACACATTCTCATTCCATCTATACTCAATCCAATCCTTACATTCCTCGGTTCCGCGGCGATCTCTACAAACCTCCTATTGATGTTTCTCCACTGGACGGAATTAGTATGGTGTCTTACCTTACCATCCTTCTTACGCCCATCCGAGTGCCAACGTAATAGTTTTGCCTTCTTTGGTTCGCAAAAAACCACTTCAAAAGGGGAATTACAGGAAGATACCACACCACCTTAGCAAGAGGTCCTTTTTTCACCTCGATTCCCTCACTGTCATCTGATTGATTCTTACGCTTGTATCGGGATGCGTTGCATATCAGAAATACATGCATGTTTGCATACTTTTTACGGCAGATTATACAGTCGTTCGAATATGCATGTATTCTTTATACTTCCATTCCCAATGGATAAAGAACTTTCTTGGCTTTGTAGGTGGTTTTGGGCAACTTGTTTCCATTCGAAAGTATGTCCGCTAAGAGACCTAACAGCGCCGTGAAACTCTTGTCGGACCAACCGTGTATTCCGAATTGCAGCCTAGGAACAAGGGTTTCTTTGATTCCTCCATCAAGCCCTTGAATTTACCAGACTCTCTCTCGCTATAGTTCCCTTCTGCATCACGAAGCATCTGATTCAGATTGTCATCGTGCAGCCTATCTAAATCGAAACCACAATCGACATCATCTGGCGGCATATTGTTGACTTCGTTGGTGATGTCGTTATTACTACCTTTCTGTATAATCTGCTCTTGATCACCATGACTAGTCTTACGTGTATACCCCTTTTTGAAACCCATTCGAATCAAATGTGCTTCGATCTGCGCTCAGTTCTTAAACATCTTTATATTCTAGCAGTCAATGCATGGATAGTACATATATTCCACCCCCTTATGCAAGATATCTTCCTCGATAGCTCTTGTAAAAGCAGACACACCATTAATGTACTCTTCACTTAAACGGTTCTCAACGTACATCCAGCTTTGGTCCTACACTATGCATATAACAATTTAGTATTAAATATTGAATTAATTAATTAGTATACTATATATATATATGCGCCCTAAAGTAGAAATAGGCCTCAAGTGGATCCCGACCATCAAGCTAGATCTAAACCACCTTCAATTCTCTCTTTACCAGGCTAGATCTAGAATATAATGCAATTAGAAACAAATTACTAGCCATAGATAGTCAAGAACAAATAGATCTACAATCACTCTTCCCAAAAATGCAATCTCCTTTCACCAAATGGCCTCAAAGCCCGACCTTGTCAAAGCCCACCTGTACGATCACTCTTCGCAAAAGATTCATTCAATTTGGAGTTCATACGCAAATTTTATTAATATTTCAATTTGGTTCGGTTTGAAAACCCTAGAAATAAATAAAAGGGTGATGTTGAAAGCATATTTTCTAAGGCTTACGCTTTCTAACATAGAAAACATATTTTTCTCTGACCTAAAGGTGGTTTTTCTCATTTTTACATTTTTCCATATTTTATTAACTTACATGTGGGCCCTACTAGTCAATGACTTATCTTTTTATTTCATGATTTTATTTATAAAATCTATGGTGGTCCCACATGTCATAGACTCATTAGTTTATTACGGGAATAGATGTGGCTAACCCACTGGATGGTCCAAGGCGGCTGGTCGTTTGTGAACAGAGGTGGCGGCGGCAAGTTCCTCGGTAACATAACTTCTCGGTGGAAATAAACTGAAATGATGCACATGCATAGCTTTAGGGGACTTATAGATAGGGAAATCGACCTTGGTGGGGTCGAGGACTCACTGGAGAAGAGTTGGCATCGATGGCGGCGGTGGTGACAAAGAGGTCCAGGGTGATAGCTCGGTGTGGGCGACAATAGGTGAAATGGACCACACGAGTGGGCTCACTGAGGTGAGGCAATACTCAAACTAGGCACATAGTGGCGAGAGACTCACTGGGCTTGGAGAAGAAGACTATGTTGAGGAGGTACACTGCACTGGATGAACAGAGAAGTGAGGAGTTGAGTAAGCACGCGAGCAAGATGCATTAGAGATGATTTTTGACAAAACCCATTTGTGATATTTAGTAATATCACTGATAGTTCTTCAGAACCGTTCACTACTACAGAACAGACCTTTGGTCGAACTGCCAAATGGGCAATAGTCTCGGAGAAAATTGCGTCCGAGACAAAAAAGATCTTTAGTCCCGGTTGGTGACACCAACCGGGACTAAAAGTCCCCTGCCCAACGGCTCGGTGGCGAGCTTTGCAGAGGGCGTTTAGTCGGTTGGTGTTACCAACCGACTAAATCAACCTTTAGTCGGCTGGTACTACAATCCGGGACTAAAGATTTAGTCCCGGATTGTAGTACCAACCGACTAAAGGTTGGGATTTAGTCGGCTGGTAACACCAACCGACTAAATGTCTCTTCTATTTAAACCCTGTTTGGCGTTAAATCACAGAGCCGGAACGCCGTCTGCCGCCGCCGACACGCCGCCATTGTCACCACCGCCGAGCCGCTCATTCACTCAACCGTATTCACGGCGTGTTCGCGGTAAGCTCGATGCTAACCTGCAGTCCATTATGAAAAATATGAAATGTAAAATTTGAATAATTTTTATATGTTATAAAATTGCCAATTAATTCATAAATGGAACTTTCATGATTTTTGTAGGCCACAATAAATTTTTAAAAGTCATGAAATTTGTTATTCCACTAAGTTACACTGTGAGCAGTCCATATAAAAATTTTAAGATTATTTGGACAAAGTTGAATTTATACCTATTTTATGCTTATTTATTTAATTATTATTCCATGAATTTTGTAGGCTAAATTAATGATCCAAAATTCTGAAAATTGTTTTGCCATCTAATTAGGCTATGAACTATCTGTACAAAAATGTTGGGATCAATGAAGACTTTTATTTTTCACCTTATTTAATAATTATTTAAATAAATGAAAAATGACTTTTACATGTGTTAGTTAGGTTAAGCTTTGAGAGGTGTTTGATGAGATAAGTCTTATCTTATCAGATCCAACCTCTTGGGTAAAAATAATAAATATTAATTTTGTTTTAATAAATAAGTTTAATATTTAATTATTAAGTAATTTTTTGGGTAGCCTCTCTATCATGTGTAATATCTGGGAAAAATTTGAAACTTAAAATTTAATTATGTGATATGTCATATAATGCAGACGATGATACGCCATTGGATGTACAATGCCGATCGCCGCTCAAAGAGTTCATTGATGGCGTGCATTATTTCTTAAGAGTGGCCGAGGCAAACAAGCGGGATGGTTTCATGTGTTTGTCCATGTGCCTGTGTAAGAATTTGAAGGAATATTCTAGCTCAAGGAGTCTTCACTCACACTTGTTGAAGTCGGGTTTCATGCCAAACTATATTTGTTGGACCAAGCACGGAGAAACCAGGGTTATAATGGAAGAAGGTGAAGAAGAACAATTGGACCCTAACGACATTATTGCTCAATACGGTGACTTGATGATACTTGCAATGGGCTAAGTCAAGAAGAGGCAAAGCGGAAGACACACTCGCCAAGATGATGCTCTTGGTGATGTCATTCGTGATGCACAAAGAGATTGCGAAAGTGAAAAGGAGAAGGCTAAGTTTGACCGCATGCTAGAGGATCACAAGAAATTACTATACCCGTCCGTAGAAGATGGGCAAAAAAGTTGGGTACAACATCGGAGTTGCTACAATGGAAGGCATGAGAATGGTGTATCCGACAAGGCATTTGGGCTATTATCAAGATCCAAAAAGATGCTTAGAAGCCTAACGAATTGCCACGCCACTACGTGCGAAGCAAAGCAGTCGTCGCCCTTTGGGATTAGAAATCCGTAAGATACATGCATGTCCTAATGATCGCATCTGTATCGTGGCAAGGACTACGAGAATTTGGATGAATGCCCGTATGCAAAGCGTCGCGGTATAAGATCGGCGAGATGACCTCTGGCGATGTTGAGGGCGAAGAACGCCCCAGAAGAAAATCCCGCCAAGGTTATGTGGTATGCTCCTATAATACCACGCTCAAACGTCTGTTCATAAACAAGGACCATGCAAAGTTGTCGCGATGGCACAAAGAAGACCGTAAGGTAGACAACATGTTGAGACACCTGGCGATGGGTCCCGGTGGAGAGCAATAGGCAGAGAATTCCGGAGTTTGCGGATGACGCAAGAAACCTAAGGTTCGCTTTAAGTACGGATGGTATGAATCCTTTTGGGGACGAGCACTAGTCATAGCACTTGGCTTTGTTACTCTATGTATCTACAACCTTCCTCCATGGTTATGCATGAAGCGAAGTTCATTATGATGCGGTGCTCATCCAAGGCCCGAGGCAACCCGGCAACGACATCGATGTCTACCGAGGCCATTAGTTGAGGAACTCCTTCTTTTATGGAGCAAACCAGTGTACGTGTGTGGGATGAGTACAAGCAGAACACTTCGACTGCGAGCATTGTTGTTCGTAATAATCAATGATTGGCTGCTCTAAGTAATCTTTCAGACGGACAAACAAGGGATACAATGCATGCACACAATGTTTTGATGACATTGGCGGTATATATTTGAAAAAATGTCGAAAGGTCGTGGTACCTTGGCCATCGTCGTTTTCTTCCTATGAATCACCAACTAAGAAAGAAAGGCAAGCATTTTAACGGTAAGGCGTAACACCGAACAAAGCCTCGCATAACCGAGGCCGGGAGGATGTACTTGATATGGTCAAGGATGTGCAAGTAGTCTTTGGAAAGGGACAAGGCAAATAACTGTTCGAAGATGCTAAGGGACACGCACCCATGTGGAAGAAGAAGTCCATATTTTGGGAGCTACCCTATTGGCAAGTCCTAGAGGTCCGCAACGCGATCGACGTGATGCACGACAAAGAATCTTTGTGTGAACTCGCTAGGATTCATGGATGTGTATGGAAAGTCTAAGGATTCACTCAAGCACGACGGGACTTGCGGCGCATGAAAGAACGAGACAACTTTGCATCCAGAGAAGGCAGACGATGGACGCCATTACTTAAGACTCGCTAGCTTCACTCTTAGCAAAGAAGAGAAGGAAAGCATGTTTGAATGCCTAAACAAAGATCAAGGTCCCATCCGATTCTCCTCCAATATAAAGCGATAATAAATGTGCGGAGAAGAAATTCCTACACTTAAAGTCCCATGACTGCCACGTGCTTATGACGCAATTGCTTCCGGTTGCTTTAAGAGGAATTCTACCTCCACATGTACGTCTGGCCACCGTGAAGCTATGTGCATTCCTCAATGCAATTTCTCAGAGCAGGCAATCAATCCAATGGAACTAGCTACTCTAGAGAATGATGTGGTTCAATGTCTTGTCAGCTTTGAGTTGGTGTTCCCTCCATCCTTCTTTAATATCATGACACACCTCCTAGTTCACCTGGTCAAGGAGATTAATATTCTCGGTCCTGTGTTCCTACACAACATGTTCCCCTTTGAGAGGTTCATGGAGTCTCAAGAAATATGTTCACCGGCGTGCTCGGCGGAAGGAAGCATTGCCAAGGGCTACGGGATGAGGAGGTCATTGAGTTCGTGTTGACTTCATTCCCGACCTTGACCCGATTGGTGTTCCTGAATCGCGACACGAGGGGAGACTTAGTGGAAAGGGAACACTAGGGAAGAAAACATATATCGGTACGAGGGACGATTATTTCAATAAAGCGCACTACACAGTTCTTCAAAACTCCTCCGTGGTGGAGCCGTATGTCGAGGTACACAAGGAGTTCCTACGATCCCGCCTGTGGAAGAATGAAGCTTGGATTAGGCGCCATCACATGGAAACTTTCAATGGTTGGTTGCGAAAAGAATGTCAGGGTGATGACAATATTGATGAGCAACTGTATTTGTTGGCTAGGCAACCATCGTGGCACATCCTCACGTACAAAGGGTACGAGATAAATGGAAATACATTTTACACCGTAGCCCAAGATAAAAGGAGCACGAACCAAAACAGTGGTGTCGCATAGATGCCATGCACCCAAATGGAAAGAGGCAAACATATTATGGCGCATAGAGGAGATTTGGGAACTAGACTACGCACCTAATTTTAAAGTCCCTTTGTTCCAGTGCCAATGGGTGAAGATGACCGGAGGCGGGGTAACAGTCGACAAGGAGTATGGAATGACAACAGTGGACCTCAACAATATTGGGTACAAAGATGAACCATTCGTCCTTGCTGCTGATGTGAATCAGGTGTTCTATGTGAAAGACATGTCTACAAAACCCAAGAGAGGGAAAAACTACGACAAATCAACCAATGAGCCAAAACGCCACATAGTTCTTTCAGGGAAAAGAAACATCGTGGGAATTGAGGACAAGTCGGACAAGTCAAGATTATGAAAGGGATGACCGAATCCCGCCTTGATGTGACCAAAGACCCAAGCATCTCGCTAAATGCCGAGGATACTCCATGGTTACGGCATGATCATAACCAAGGGTCATACGTCAAGAAGAAGTTCACCACTGTGCCCGCTTGATATATAGTGATGTTTAATAAATAGTGTGTATTAGAGATTTTATGTAATAATTGTAACTTCAGATGTTTCTATCATATTTATCGTTTCAAATGAAATTCCCAGCTTGTGGTTTGAGCCCTTCATTTTGTTTATAGTTGGCTCTTCACTTCCCGACTTGTGGTCACTATAAAAGTCGTTTGAAATGTCAATAAGATAAAAAGAAATGCAACTATTATTTTTAAAAATTTATGCCTAGTATTTAATTTACTATGCATTTAACAAGAATTAGCATATTTATACAAATAAACTTAATACAAAACCCAAACTGTGGCGTGGCGGTATGAATCGAATAGTGGGACCTTTAGTCCTGGTCAGACACGCTTGGGACTAAAGGTGAAAATCGTATGGAAAATATATCCTCACAAGAAGACCTTTACTCGGGCAGAAACCACCGGGACTAAAGGTCATCTTTAGTCCCGTCCGTAATAACAACGGGACTAAAGACCTTTAGTCCCTTAGTCATACCGCCGGGACTAAAGATGGACCTTTAGTCCCGGTGGTTTTACGCCGGGACTAAAGGTCTTTAGTCCCGATGGTTAATACCGCCGGGACTAAAGGACCCTCGATTTAAGCAACCCCGTGCACCCGAGCCCCGTCTTCCTCGCCGTCTCAAGCAACCCCGCACCGAGACCCCGTCTTCCTCGCCGTCTCCAAGCAACCCCCGTGCACCCGAGCCCCCGCCTTCCTCGCCGTCTCCTCGCCGTCTCCTCGCTCCAGTCGCCGCCAAGCTCCTCCCAGCCGCCCGTGGCTCCATCGCCGGCCTCCTCGGCACCCCTCCACCGCCGGTGAGCCTCCGCCTTCTCCCGTGCCTAGCTTTCTCCCTCTCTTTCCTCCCGCCACGCGCCCAACCGCCCCTGCACCGAGCCTCCCTCCCCCGATGCCCGTGTGGATCGGTTTAGTGTTGTATGAATTTTGTGATTGAGAATGCATGATTTTGTGTAGGTACATGGATTCATAAATGTCTGGATTCTGGATTATTGATTCAGAAATGTAGTAGTTCAGAAATGGATGTATGGATCTTTCTGTTGAATTCATGATTGAGCAATCTATCGTTTTGTCTAGCTACATTATACATTCTGGATGTATTGATCAATTCTGTTCTTGAATGTAGTTTTATGTTCTTGCAATGTAATAGATCTTGTATGCACTATTCTGGATATTATTGTATAAATTAAGTTGAGTGCTCTTGTGTTTGTGGAAGTAACATATGTGCATGCTGTTAGTACGTACTTGGTAATTTAACGGTATTTACAGTTTAAGCCCAACAGCTGGTAGTACATCTCGGTAGATTTGTGCATTAGTTTGTGTATATAGCTCCGGTTTATAAGATGTAAAGCTGGACGATATCAGTTCCAACTTATATTCGCAGACTTATATTTGACGAATGCGGTTTTCCAACGTCTAGAAAAGAAACCATCCATTTGCACCCGCTTCAACCTATAATAACCCAATAAGTTAAAGTTTGGCTAAGCAGGCCACGGTAGACTCTATGGTAACATATTCCAACAATCTTTTGTTAGGCAAGATTGTGTAGGGGAGGTATGTCGCCGCGTGAAGTTTGCATGTTAACAATACAAAGTTCTACAAAACATCATTGAAAACGCAAAAAGAAGTACTTGAAAACAGTGTTTGATATGTTTTAAAACTCAATCAAGCTTTAATGATCCAGCTATACTAGCTTTGTATAATTACTTACATACTAGCAGCGTGCCCACATTTTTTAAAGGACAAAAAAAAAACATATTTGGTCCCCTCCAGTCAAGCTGAAGAAGGGAGAAGGGGGGTTTTGGGTTATGTTGGTTGGATCTTCTGTCGCTGACTTGTGCATGTACCTGTGTTGTTGCTTGCCACATCAGCGCACTTGCCACCTAGGAAGACAACTCAGCGCGCAAACCACCTCGTTTCCGATTTATACTTGATTTGATCCGATATTGTAAGTACAAGGGGTTATTTACTCAATTTTATAGCACTAACCCCCGGCGGCGAGCCCTCTTTTTGTTTTTCTTTTGTCGATGCATGTCACGAACCGCACGCCACTTGATGCGAAATCATAACCCGATCACGAACCGTTCTAACGTCCTACACATATATTTGCAGAAATGGCCGACCCGAATGACAACATGGACGATGCCATGATGGAAATTATCAACAATGACGCCTTACAAGGTGCCCAATTCGAAGGTGATGACAACAATCAAGAAGCAGATGACGGGAGTCAGTACTTTGCCGATTATGAAGATGAGCAAGACAATGTTTGGCGAGGTCTATCTACAATCTCTTATGTATACATGAAATTGAGAATAATTTCATTTGTCGTAAATATATTTATTTAAATCTTTGTGTTTCTACATTCGTAGCCCTCGGATCGGCGACAACAACGGGAAGAGTAGAAATGTACGAGGCCCAAGAAGCCGTTGGAGGGTCGGTTCATTCTCTCGAATTCGAGGAGGATACTGTGCAAAGTACTTGGACCACATGCACGAAATTTGTCACCATGTGGGTACCTTGTAAGGGACGGGATCCCGATTAATGCTCGTGAATGGAAGCAAAAGAAAGTTGCTTCTCATATTAGTTTTGTCTCTGATCGTGACAAGGCACTAGTTTGGCAAGATGTCCTTCAACATTTCGCTCGATCGTAAGATGAAGCTTTGAAGGAGAGAGTTAGGAAGCTGGCTATGAAGAAGATGGCCACACAATTCCGGTGTTGGAAGAAGAAATTGTACAACACATTTATCAGAAGAACTCGACGCCGATTTCAACACTAAGGCCTACGTCAAGTTGAGGCCGTTTTGGGATGAGTTTGTGCAGATTCAAGACATCGGAAGAGGGTGAGGCACGGTGAGAAGGAACCAACAGAATGCCCGACAAAGCAATACCACCATCACTTGGGATCGGTGGCTACAGGAGTGCCATTCCTAAGTGGGAAAGAATGGAACGGAGATTCTTGCCAAGGGATCGAACGAATCAATCAAGCGCCCGAGCGTGCCAAGTATTGGTTTTTCGGTCATGGGGAAGCCGGACCTAGAGACCGGAAAGATAGTGTATGGCGCAAAACTCCAAAGAGCAGAAAGATTTGCTTATGCTCGAGGCTTTACCGAGAGTGGCGGTGGCACCGAATAGAGATAAGGATGAGCCGACATACATACGGAGAGTATGAACACGGTGGGCGAACAAGAGGCTATGGGGAGGTGTCGGGAGCATGCTTTCCTAAAGACAAAGCCACCTATAGAAGCCGCCAGAGAAAGAAGTACGAGGAGGCAGAGCGGATGCGCAGGATGGAGGAAATGGTTCATGAGTCACGGAAGTGGCTCGTGAAGCGAGAGAGCGAGAAAAACACTTGAAGCCAAAATGAATGCGAAATCAAAAGGCAAGTGCAGATAGCAAGAAGTTCCATCCAAAGGCAATCGCGATCGAGCCGGAGTCAACATCACCCCTAATCGGTTGAAAAGATTGCGCTTCCACGGAGGTGCCGGTGATTCAAGATGACGCAGTGCGCTTCCCGTGGATGACATCACCGATCCTCTCACGACATGTGAGCCGCACATTCCGAGGGGAATGCCACACCATGGTGGCTATCGGTGTTGTATCTCGATCGACCCTACGAAGACACCAAGATGCCATGGGGCATTAATACCTCCCGGATATGCTAGCGTCTCGGTGGATAGAGTTGTGAAAGGTAAAAGCAATGTGCCTCTTGACATTGAAGGAGGTGATGGGAGAAGACTTTAGGAGAAGCGGAGAAGACATTCATATGTTGGCGCAAGCGCTATATCATTATTCCTAGGCGTCACCTCCTCCTCCTCAACAACTTAACCCTAGGTGCGGATGAAAGTGAACGAACCATTTTTCACTAATTATGTATTGGCTTAAATAACGGTTTACTCATACCACGTTGTTTTCACGCAGAACCTCCCCAACCTAAGTCCAATTATACATTCACCACCGGTCACAAGTGTTGCGGGCGATGACAATGAAGTGGAAGACACGGTGCATCCCCACCGCCCCATCGCCGCACGGCGGCTCCAACGCCGACACCGCCGCCCCATCGCCTCCACGGCGGGCTCCAACGCCGCCATCGCCCCATCTCCTCCACGGCGGGCTCCAACGCCGCCACCGCCGCTCCATCGCCTCCACGGCGGGCTCCAACGCCGACACCGCCGCCCTATCGCCTCCACGGCGGGCTCCAACGCCGCCATCGCCCCATCGCCTCCACGGCGGGCTCCAACGCCGACACCGCCGACCCTCGCCAAAGAAGATGCGCACCACACAAACGAAGGCATTGGCCCCACCGCCAAGAAGAAAGCCTCGTGGAGAACACCACTATTTCTAAGACGCAATGAAACTTTCCTATGAGAAGACCGCCGAGGAAATAGATGCTTCAAGAAAACAGATGTGGGCGGTTTCTTGCGAAAGTCAAGGCTAAAAGTGAAGCGGCGAAACTCGAGAAGCCGTGCTTCTTCGCACGCCCGTAAGTTCTAAGGCAAAGGGTGGACGCCACCGAAAAAGTTACATCATGCTCGTAAGGATTCGCCACTATCGGACTATGACCGCACTCTCACCAAGTCAATTGAGGAGGCGAAGAAGAAAGAGAAGATAGCACGGAAGGGTGTTGCACACCGGGAACAATCACAACAATCGGTGCCCCGCTAGTTATTGGGAATGAATATGGTTCAAACACGAACGTGCTAGAACAGATATCTGAAATGTGCATTTGGATCAACTTGATGAATTTTTCATGAAGCTGGTCTAAGCATTTCCCAAATGCTCGTGGAGCACACATCAAAAGTGCTCGGAAGTTGATTATTGGAAGAAGGAATATGTATATGGCAAGAGTCTATACAACCACGAGAAGCTCATCGAACCGTACACAAATGTACTTGTTAAACAAGTGGTACATGGCGTGTCGCAGAAAAGCGGATGACTATATTTGCGTCAAAATTAGAAACCATCATTACTTCCGTGGCGATGACATTATAATGGTTCATTTAATGAGTTACACCGGCTATGCCACATGAACGCTCTAGACAAATCTCTCATCACCGCTTTTGTCTCATGCGTGATTCTTTCTTTTAATAATCTCACTCTAGCATATGTATATGTATAAGTAATTATCCTCACACTAGCTAGCATGTCTATACATATGCAGAGACATGATGAGAGACCTCACACGTAGAAACGACAAGAACATTGGTTTCGTTGATCCATATATCGTATTCAAGGACCCAAACACTCCCTACGATCAATGGAGACCTCAAACGGAGAGGAATTTCCGGAGGTTCTTGATCAACCAAAAGAACAAAAGATTTATACTCTTCCCCTACAACTTTGGGTGAGTGTTGTTATCGTGTGCACATTTTACTTTACTTACTCAATCCAACATAAAGATATATATGTTGACTCTATAAACAAATGCAAACTTTCATTGAATCTTGATTGTCCTCGATCTCTC
The DNA here is from genome assembly GCA_036346395.1 of Hsuehochloa calcarea. Classification (NCBI taxonomy): domain Eukaryota; kingdom Viridiplantae; phylum Streptophyta; class Magnoliopsida; order Poales; family Poaceae; genus Hsuehochloa; species Hsuehochloa calcarea. The sequence goes on along the minus strand of CM070602.1, from coordinate 34,956,250 downwards.
CGACGGTCATTTGCTAATCTATGACTCGTTGAGAAAACCGCAGGAAGATTACCAAGATATGATAGACATTATCCAGGGGTAACTTCGATCTTTAAATATTTATTCCTGCTCTTTAACTTTGCAATAGTTAATTAACGATCCAATTATTGGGCAGGGTTTGGGCTTGGTTCGTTCAACTACACCGTCCGGATCCAAAGCGCCACTTCCGATCCACACCGACCGGATGTAAGTTGTACTAGCTCCCGCATCTTTGCCTTATCATGCTTCACCACGCGGGATGACGAGAGTTATCTTTTATATCGCATGGGTTCTACTGGCACCACGGGCAACAATTTGTGTGGATACTACGTTATGAGTTCCTCATGGTGTATGCAAAAGAACCCATCTACAGATGCGTGAAAGTACGTAACAAGTATATATAATAAATCTATTTTATTTATTTGTTGCTATTAAATAAATCTTATGTATATTAATACTTCTTTCGTTTAATGCAAATTGAAGGAGATATGGTTGAAGGAACAGGTGTTGGATATGGACCGCCTCAAAGGAATTCAAGAGACAATCGCAGATTTCTTAATGAGCATGTCCTCAAGCCCTAACACCGAGTTCTACTTTAACCTGATGAACAATTGAAGCCAAACCAGGACGAACATTTGTATGACATTTAAGTGGAGGACAACATTTGTGTTGTAAATACCAAGGATGCATGAATAATGTTGTAAATTTTATGTGCATATATATATATATATATATATATTATACATATATATAGCTCCATAATATATATAGTTTCATACTTTATTTGTGTGTAATAATGTTCCAAACTAAATTATATGTGGGCGATACATATATTAGCAAATAAGAATACGCATTGGAAAACCTAATGTAATTTTAAAACCAAAATCAATAATGAATTGAAATGGAAACAAAAGAAAAAAAACCTTTAGTCGGTTGGTAATACCAACCGGATTAAAAGGGCTATCCTGTGCACTGACCAATGGACCTTTTAGTCCGGTTGGTATTACAGCAACCGACTAAAGGTCGACCTTTAGTCCGGGCCCGGGACCCGGGACTAAATGTGAGACATTTAGTCCCGATTTTCTAGTCCCGGCTCTATACCCGGGACTAGAGGCCCTTTAGGCCCGGGACCAAAGGTCTGTTCTGTAGTAGTGGTTTGTGATATTACCTCTTCACATACAGTTTTTAGCATAGCCAGTAACACAGATGGTCGCTAAACTAAAACCGTCTATGATTGTATTTAATACTGACATTTTTGATCAACCGTCTGTGATGAGGCGTCCAATATTAACCTTTTTTGTAGTACTAATAACTTAAACACATTTAAACACCAAGAGAATGACAAGTGGACCCCACCTATCAGAGCTTAATCCAGGATAAGATTAGGTTAAGATTAATTACTTAGTTAGTAACTAATGGGTCACTAACATGTGGGACCATTCACTATTTTCCTAATTAAAACATGTTTTCAAAACCCGAGAGACTAACATGTACGGCCCTGCCCACATGTAAGAAAATAAATTTCAAACAAATATAAAAATATAAAAGCCGCATTTAGATCAAAAGGAATACGTCTGATCTGTTAGAAAGCGTAAAATCAGATAATACGTCTTCGACGTCATCGCCTTTTCTGATTTTATAGAATTTTCAAACCAAACCAAATTCAAATGCTTATAACTTTTGCATATGAATCCAAATTAAGTGAAATTTATTTATAAAATTTTATAAAATCATACTCATTGATATTCTGCAAAAATATTTGGATTTTTCCTCTATTTGATTTCTTTTTGGTTCTTATTTGTGTTATTTGCCTATATACGTGTAGATACTGACACTCTAGAAAATTTCATCGATGCTCTAGAGCAAGAACCATCATTCAACAAGCAAGGCAAGCACCCTCCTTTGATCATGTTGATCACATATTTAAATTTTATGTATTTTGTTTGCAAGTACTAATGTGTGCGTGTATTTTGATAAAATTTGCTATGTTGGGTAAGGTCAATAGTTAAATACCATTTGCTGCATTATCATGCCTTGACAATTTGATGTTCCCATTGTTGTAGCCTTGGTAATAATATCCCCAATATGTAACACCCTAACTATTCGGAAGCCAAGATGTCACGCAAATCTAACAAACACTAAGAATATGCAACAATACCAGGTTAATCAGGCTCAATTAACAATATCTCATAAGGAACGACGATAAACGATTAACAGTTCCATGAGAAGGAATGGAAAACATTCATAATAAAGACGTACGGTAGGCATTACCAAAATTGGATTATTACAATTTGGAAATTTATCAAATAGTTGACATAACTGAAAGATAACACTAGTTATCCTGGTTTGATAAAAGTGATGTGCAGCGTGCTGGACTACCCCTCAAAAGGTCTTGCCTTCTTCCTCATTTACCTAAATAAAACATACAAAGCAAGGATGAGCCAAAGACTCAGCAAGTACTTTAGTGAATAACAGAAATATTAAGCGAACAAAGCAATCAAAATCCACTTGTGAAAAACTTCTCTGAACATATATGGGAATGAATGGAATGGAATAATGCAATGAAGGAATGAACTGTTCACAACTTATACCGGTATAGTGAGTGACACACCCGTCGGTGTTCACTTAAGCCCGTACTTAACAATGTCCGGGGATCCAATCACCGTATAAAGAACGTTTCATTCGGGTGTCCGAAGTTGCCCACATTGGAGTGGTGGCCAACATTGCCCACATTGGAGTGGTGGGTCTTACATGTCCATACTGGAATTGATGGGACTTTTACGTGCCCATACTGGAATTGATGGGACTTACAAATTTCCACTTCCGTAGACAACATGAAACAAATGCATGAACGGAATGAACTTCATGCAATGAACTCTTATCACATCATAATGAAGAAATATACAAAGCATACGAACATGAATAGCAAGTCTAACAATTCATCCACACATAATCATCACCATTCATTATGTAAGACAAGGTACTTGCCTTCCGCGCTGTGACGTGTTAGGAGGCAACGACGGTGTTTCTCCACTCACTGCCCCACCGCCTATAGAAATATTTATTCGAACTAAGAATAACAAGACATGACGTGGCTACAAGCATTTTACCATAACCCTCTAGCTAGCCAACATAACCAAAGACTCAAAATTACGAATTAACTAATCAGCCCAATTTCAGCCCTTCTGAACGACGGTACGATAAAAATCGTAATTAAATATCTGTAACTCATAACGACTTAAAACCAGTGCTCAATTAATCTTAGCGAACCAGGCTACAAAACTCTAGTTGATGGGGTTCTTTGATTAGGCCAAAACAGTGGGCTAAATAACAATTGAATGTAACTGACAGACATCTACCCAGATTACAGAGCAGTAGAAAAGAAATTGATGTAACTTTCAATCTACTAATCCAATAGAGGTGATCTTTATCAACTTAAAAATATAATTTAAAGGGCTAAAATAACCTATTTGGGTGGAAGTTCTGAATCTGACTCTAACTAGATCAAAACCGAGGAACAAACTGACAGTCCCCAGATCTCAGACAGACAGAACAGCGAGCGGTTAAAATTCCATACCTTTTGATTTCCAACTCTAAAAATTGTGTTCTTTATCAACTTGGAAAGCTTGCTGAATTATATACAATATTCGTTTTGGGTAGCCTTTCCGATTCGGTCTCTAAATAATTCATAATGGCCAGACAAACAAACTGTCAAATCTCGTCAGCTCTCCTGAACAGTGGCACATAAATGGCCATAACTCCTAAACCGTAACTCTAAATGAGATGATCTCGGTGCGTAAAGAAAGCTAAGACCAAGGGCTACAACTTTCTAAGAGGTGGAAATATCAGAAAACGTACGAAACTTACCCAAATCTGACGAACAAACCTGGCGCAGAGGGAAGGAGAAGGGTGGCGGCTCCAAGTGGGGAAAGGGGAGGGGAGGGGGAGTGGGAGGGAGTCTCTAGTGTTTTGGGGGAGGAGACCCTCCCCCCTTGGCTAGCCCCCCTAATGGGCCTCCCAACTGGCGGCGGCCCAAGCCCAAGTTGCCGGAGAAAAGCTAAAAATCCCCCCGACCAAAAAGAAAATTCTGATTTTCCGATTAGCTCCCTCTCCCAAGACTTCTTCTAATACGCCGATTTACTTTTGGGTATTACACAATAGGTACTAATATATGTGGGAAAAGTAGATCATCCGAGTAGATGAAGCTTAGCCCTGCTAAGACCGATATCAGACTGGTAGTCTGGAAAATAGTTATTTCTCTAATTGGGAGACACAAGTTAAAATGGTCCATAGGATAATACCTCTGTTATTTTAATATTAAAATGAATATGAAAGTTATCTTAGACTAGGGTGGATGTGAGAAGGGAGTGGTGTGAAGGCACAGGAAAGGGGTTTGTGATTGTAACGCCAGGGTCGCGTAGGACCCATCTGTTGTGACATTGATTCAAGTGTATCCGTGCAAACCACATATGCCAGTATGGGACAACCCTAGTATAATAAGTCATTGTGTTCTAGCAATCAATCCATTATAGGGCCAAAGGAAGTAGCCTAAGGTCCGTGCAGGTAGGGAAATTGCCATGCCATAGGGATCTTGGCCAGTGTAGGCAAGATTTACCAACACAACATTGAGCCTTGGGATGACAGAGGGCCACTCCCCATGCTAAGGAGGCTGATCAATGGGTGGGTTTATTGCTAGAGCAAGTGATGTAAAAGCTTTGTATTGATCTCTCAATCGAGTAACGATGGTATCGTGTGACATGCTTGGCATGATGGGATGTTTGTGTCATGTGGGGAATGTTGTGTGACCTTTTGCAGAGTGTAAACCTATTCAAATAGCCGTGTCCACGGTTGTGGACATCACTTGGTTATTTCTCACAATACTAGATTCACATTTTCTAAAGGAAAGTCGGGATTGTATGGACATGGATGAGGAAATCCATGGGGGTGGCAGTCAACAAAAGAGAGTTTTGTCGAGGACTGGATTTTAGGGCATAGGCCCTTGGTTCAGACATTGTTAATTATATATGATGATAAATATTTTATATCAGCATCATATGATTTTACAAATGATAGTTGTAATTTACTACTATTATGTCAAATAAAAGGATCATGTGTGTTGTGCAAATTAAAACTAGACTAGGCAGCCTCCTTTGACATAGCCTGCATATTATTATACGTTGCTAAAAAAAGTCTTGCAATTACATCATTGTACTCAATGTTGCTTGTTGAACATCTTCAGAGATTGCAGAAGAAGACCCGTCGTACAGTTATTTTTACGAAGCAGGTTTCGACGACGATAATGTCGAGTTCTATGGTTCCACCTTGTTAGTTGCCTGTGGGATGGTTGAGGGATAGTTGCAGGGTTTTGTTGCCTCTTTTTTTTATGCTTCCGCTGAAATTATTTTCCATTTGTATCATTTGGCTGGTCTGCCCTTGTATTGTAAACTTCGTCGTGTAGGTTGTGTTCAGTTGTAAATTACGCACTACTTGTTTAATATAGCATGTATGGATATGATATTTCAATGTTGTAAATGTGTATACTAGCCACTGATTATGGGACTAATACAATAAATAAATATGATTTTGGGATTAATTTTATTGGGTCCGACAGTGCTGGTATCAGAGCTATACTGACTGTAGGTTGAACCTTAGATATACATATAGTCGTTAGTTAAGGACTTGTGGTTTTAAAATTTTATTTGCAAACCTTATCAAAACTTTGAGAAAAACATAAGTTAATATACTTTTGTCTTTCTTATCTTACTTATCGTCTTTTCCATACCTTACCCTCATTTGCTTTGTGAAACGATTACTAATCTTTTCCCTTCCAAATTATAGATGTTTTTCCTCTCTCACGAATAGGGCAATGGTTTGATGTTGCTGATGTGGCGGCGATGGCGCAGCGAACACGTCAGTGACGGTGATGACGCACAGGAACATAGGTTCCAGCGAGGCTCCGGTGAGGGCGTCAACGGCAGAAGGCGGGGTTGGCTGTGCGGAAAGAAGGTGGAGGTGAGGGCCAACGCGGGCGGCGTCGCATGAATAACTCCTAGACGATGTTAATGGCGGTAGCTTTTCCAGCTCTAGATCCAACGACTTCGACGGCGCGTCAACTCGCAACTAGGGTTTCCCGGGTGCTACGCTCAACGGGTCATGGAAGCCGAGGGTCGGCAGCTTTAAATAGGCGGAGGAGGCGTGCGACGCACAGACTCTGAATCTGGAACGATTGCATCTTTAAATTGTTTGCAATTTGGATAATTCACTCAATTAGGGATTAATTCAAGATTAAGGGTTTTAGCTTTGGAAACATTTTAAAGACGCAAAAATTGAGATGTTATATCTCTCCGGCCCGAGTGCCACTGCATCACACTGCGCACAAATCCCCGTGTCTCGAGCGGCAGCGAGGAGTAGGCCAAGAGGGGACTGCTACAGTTAGCGTCACATTGTGTTCCACCGCTTGCATGTTCTTTCCCATGTCCCCCCCTCTTCATCGTGATACGCTCAAACTTGAGCTCCATCCACCGTATTGCGGCCACCACGCACCGCTGCTGGCCCATCTCCTCGCCAAGTTCCACCCGAGCCCATCCATGGCTGACCCCTCCCCTCCTCTACTTTCTAAAGAAGAAGAAGACTGTATGGCTGACTCGGATTCGGATGACAAATCATCTCACTCGCTGACTCGAACACCACGTCATCCCAAAACCACCCTTGGGCTCGGTTTGGATCTAATTTGATCAGATATTGCAAGTACAGGATTAGATTACCGGTTTTTATCGACGGGCAGCAGGAAGATTCCCGGGCCAAGATAGATAACCGGTTTTTACATCGTCTAAATCGAACCAGTTTGAAGGTGCATGTATTAAAAGGAGACTTTTTCCTATTTTCAAAAGGAATAGTGGTCAAAGCATACTAGGTAGTTAATTAGAAAAACACATTACCGCTCAATATTTTGTTGATGCGTTGTTATTTATACCAACCCAGCGATGCGTTCATAAGTAAAATTGCTAACGAAGAGAAAACTGATGGGCTAGAAAGAACTATTGGAAACACATATTCACAACGTACATGCATATAGCTAGACCTTGTAAATCTTCGGTGGAAAGCTGTCAAAAAAAAAAAAAATATATGCATCCACGTTTAAATTTCCATACTAGTTTGGAGGACATATAGCATATTCTTTTTAAATTTCTCCAAGAAATTATATCTTTTATGTCTCAATGATGCAACATCATCATAGCACATGTACCTTATTCAGTTTACCACTATTAATCTCCAAGCAACTGCATGCCATCACAAGCTAGCGTAAATTTGTTGCCTTTACAATAATTGTTATTTGTCAGCTCCACAATGCTACGATCATTGCATCCACCCACTTGAAATTGCATACTCTAGCACATGATCGAATGGATGAATTATGACGCGTGCAACTTGAAATTGTAGGAATTGAATCCTATGAAAAAACTTTTCCTATGGCTCTTTCGAACAAAGGAAAAAAACATGCAAGAGGACCAACCTCACAAAATTTCCCTGTCACTTGAGAAAGGCAACATATCTCCAAATTTCGGTGTTTTTTTTTCCTGTGAAGCATGCAAATAACCATTTGGAGCAGTTATTCCATTTTCTTTCCCCATGAGATTTCACAAACATGTCATCTAATTTCCGGCGTTTGCCATATTCCAATGTTTTTCAATTCATGCATTCCAAATGAGTCCTCAATTGCTAATGAACTTTACAAGTTGAAAGGTATCCTTATGTTAGATACATATATCCCATGGCTCTACAGCTATGAGAGGCTTACTCACCTCTATCTCTGGTGTGGTCGTGTACGTTTTTCAATTTCTTCTTTCCGGATGCATGCAATTGTCTGTTTGTTCTGTACGTTCCCTCCGTTAGCGAATACTTGTCACTTTTGATCATACAGGTTACTTATCACCGCACGCTTCTCAATGCTTAATTTCCGATTTGCCCCCGTTGATTTGTGCGTTAATTAAATTAATTATCGAAGGCATTTTGTTATATTTGATAAAAGCATTTTAAAAAAAATCCAGACAATATTGCCTTGGTCTGGAGTGACAACTGTTTGCCAGCGGAAGGAAACGCAGGAACATGGCAAATGGGTTTGCGTACGGAGGTCAGGGTGCGTCTGGGCTGTGGGCCCACCGATGACCAGCTGCCACCGAAAACCTAGGGCTGTGCGTCCTAGGAGTCGGATACGACTGATTGTACGGCGGGATCGAGTGAGGCAGGGAGGGGAGACAGATGTGTACTGTGACAGCAGTGCACTCATTGCGACTGAATACCTCGAGACAAAGCTAGTAGCCCTATAGATTCCCCTACATCCTACGCCAAGGCAGGCATGAATAGTAAATACTTAAAAATGAACAGTATTTGTGTTATGGCCAATTCTAGAACTACTATATATTTTTTTTCTTCTTGCTTTGCTTTCTCCGCTAATGAACTGTTTCCCACAAAATTTATATAAAAATCCTTGTGAAATTCCCACGTCCAAACAGAGCCTTGGAAAATCGTATGCCTTGTAGAACAAAAAAGAACGCAAGCATGAGCGTTAACTCATTTATTTCCTCTGTTCTTTTGCTTATATTTTATTCAAACACTACACCACAACACAATGTTTAGAGACACTTTATTTGCCACATGGCGACTACTTAAAGCGTCACCAGCAATTTTCATGCCACTTCTCGGAGTGTCACCCCAAAGAGACACTAGATAAAGAGTCTTCAAAATATTGGTGACACGAGAACCGAGTTTTGCTGGGCTGGCTTGGGGGCGGTATCGCCCGTCCAACCTATTTGTGTTCGAGTCTGGGGTTTAGCATAGGTGTCTCACCGGGGTATTTTTTAGAGGACTGAGCAGGGATTTAGTTTGGTATAGGAGAGTTGTGGACTTCCAATCTGCTACGGTTCGAACACCGGCTCTTGTGGGCGTCTCGTGAGGTAGGGTGCTTCTTATTCTTTAATATGGGCCGGATGAGGAAAATCCCATACGTAAAAAAAAAATAACACTTTAGAAAGTCACTTGATTTCCATGACACTTCAAAGAGTCACCGATTATTAGCCATCAAAGTATCTCCAAATTGAAAATAATATTCCCAAATTTATTTAGATAATGGATTAAATATATTACCGCACTCTTGAATTATTCTCGATTTTTAAATTATTATAAACCAAATTATTTTCCCTAAATAGAGAATACACATTAATACAAGTCTGATACCGAAGGATTTCACATGCATAATTCATAAACGAAATTAACCAAAGGAATATATGTCTGGAGACATTATCTAATCCCATGTTTACTGGTTCACGAAATCATTCATATGGATTACATTGCAACTCAATTATGAATGTCTTTATACAGAAATCTTGCTCCAGGCTCCCAACTTATCATTTAAATGACATAATACATTGAGAGTTTCGATCTAACGGTACAGAATGCATGGTCCCAAAAAATGACTAAATACAGGCGAGTTTTGAATGTTTTGCGTAAGCATTTGGCGGCAAAATGAGAAAGCGGAAATTTAGCATGGTCTAAAATAATTATTTCATAAAAATGTAAACAAACTATATGCTAATATTTTTAAGTATCTAGTAATTCACTACCGGAGACGGCTTCTTTGCCGAGTGTCCCAGCCTTTGCCGAGTTCTTTTTATCGGGCACTCGGCAAAGAGGCTATTTGCCGAGTGTCAGATAGAAAGAACTCGGCAAACATCTGGCACTCGGCAAATAGATGGTTTGCCGAGTGCCGAGCACTCGGCAAAAATTACACTCGGCAAAGATCAGGTTTGCCGAGTGTCGGGCACTCGGCAAACCAGAACACTCGGCAAAGGGCACCGCCGTTAACGGACGGCAGCCGCCGTTAACCCTTTGCCGAGTGTCTTCTCCTGACAAAGAGGCTCCTTTGCCGAGTGTCATTTGCTGACACTCGGCAAAGAGGCTCCTTTGCCGAGTGTCATTTTGTGACACTCGGTAAACCATATTTTTTTTTCCACTTTTGACCTTCAAACTTTTTCTGCAGTCCTCATACAATACATGGTACTCCATGTTCTAATGTGGCACATTTCTCGGACTTGTTCTATATTTCTTTAATTTATTTCAATTAATTGAATTTTCTTGGATAATTCAAATTATAACTGCTAGTCATTCGAATAATGAAAAAAAATGAATGGAAAAATGATATTCATGTTATTTAGTATAATGTGAGGCCGTTACCAGGAACAGACCACCAATTTCGAACATCTTGTTCACGAAACATGACCACGAACTTGCGGTCGAGTTGTTTTTAAATTGTATAAAAAGCAAACGAAATCCGAAAATCATGAAACTTGGGAAGATGTCATGATATCATATGTGGAGGCTGTGAAAAAAATTTGAGAAGGTTTCGCGCAAGTTGTCATGTATGATGCTTGCAAACCTTAGAAAAACAGAAGAATACGTGACAACTTCTTCGGAGATTCTTCGGTTTGCAAGCATCGTACGTGACAACTTGCGCAAAACCTTCTCAAATTTTTATCACAGCCTCCACATATGATATCATGACATCTTCCCAAGTTTCATGATTTTCGGACTTCGTTTGCTTTTTATACAATTTAAAAACAACTCGACCGCAAGTTCGTGGTCATGTTTCGTGAACAAGATGTTCGAAATTGGTGGTCTGTTCCTGGTTACGGCCTCACATTATACTAAATAACATGAATATCATTTTTCCATTTATTTTTTTTCATTATTCGAATGACTAGCAGTAATAATTTGAATTATCCAAGAAAATTCAATTAATTAAAATAAATTAAAGAAATATAGAACAAGTCCGAGAAATGTGCCACATTGGAACATGGAGTACCAGGTATTGTATGGGGACTGCAGAAAAAGTTTGGAGTGGAAAAAAAAAATGGTTTACCGAGTGTCAAAAAATGACACTCTAAGAAGAGATCTTTGCCGAGTGTCAAAAATGACACCCGCAAATAATTTTAATTTTTTAAAAAAACCCTCTTTGCCGAAAGTGCGGATCGGGGCACTCGGCAAAGAGGGTTTTTAACTCACGCTGCCCACCGTACCAAGCACACACGCACACACGACACACTTCGCCAAGCACTTGCCACATACCGGCTTGCCGCCGCCGCGCTCGCCAGCCGCGCCGCCGCCCGCCTCCCTCTGCAATTTTGGTGAAGAATCATTTGTTCGTCATGTCATGAACAAGGTAAATGGTAGATCAGCTTTTCAATTTCTTCGTAAAACTGCAGAATATTGTGTTGATATGGAAGGGGCAATGATAACCCCCATATGTTGTCAAACTAGAAAACTAATAACCTGCATGATTAGTTACATGATAGGATGATCTTAAAAGGACAATAAAATATGACAATATGAGTACACATGGCTTCTGATTTTAGTTGAGCTTATTGAGTTGAATTAAACTATTAATGTCGGAATGGAATTTTCAGTTGGATGCAATGCATTGTTTATTCTTATATACTCCATAAAGGAAGGCGAAGAATCTTTAATATACACTCAGGACGATTAATTAGTGATGGACTGATGGCCCATAAACAAAACAAAAGTGACACAACACCCTACCAGGCTGAGGCTACCACACATCTGCATCATAACTGAAATTGCTTCATTTGTTTACTCCTCATTTGGATCTTATACATACATGTTTGTTGGTTGACTCAAACAGGTGGTGGCAAAGTTGGATTGATTACGTCATTCAAGATTTGGCTAGTGCAACAAGTAATGGTTCTCATCATCATGAGTTTGGTTCAAATTATTGTATTATCATGTGTATAATCATCCCTCTATTAGCATTGATATATAAGTGACCATTAATATATTACACATGGGTTGGGGAACCGTCTTTTCTTAATATATGCACAGGATAGATTCTGAAACAAAATGATAGCCATGTTTTGTCTTATGTTCATATTCAAAGCATCTTTTCGTGAAATGTCATAATGTGTTTTATGTTTTGGCAATCACAGCACAAGGTTTCTAATATAATCATGCCCTATCTATGTTTAGGTCTGTCACTTTGTTATTGCTATATCACTTTGTTGAATGCCATTCTCTGATTGGTCGGCCCAGTTTATTCTCTGGTTAGGCGTCTCCCGTTCGAAAGAGATACGGTTGGAAATATGCAGATCTTTGCATATCTATAACCGTATCTGTTTCGAATTGTCCACGTTTTTGATATTGAGGATGCGTAGATGGGGTTAGTTTCTGTGGTCTACTCCGATCCGTGACAGAGTTTCGGTAGCATCTCCCTGTTGTTCTCCGGATACACAATCTCCCTGCCAGGACGTGTATTTGGAGAACAACAGGGAGGTGCTGCCGAAATTCTGTCTCGGATAGGAGTAGAGCATGGAAACTAACCTCATCTACGCATCCTCGGGTGGGATTAGGACCTATCTTCACCTATTAGATAGGAAAAGATCGTGTAGATGCATTTGATTCTTATATTACTCCTCGATATGTTAGAGGATGGATGACCGTCATTGGATGTACACGGGCGGAGAAGTCGAGTGATTACACCACGGAATGGATAAACAAGACCGATGCTTTCTTGAACGTGCATTTGGCAAGGTCGCTAAAGGACATTGTCTAGTTTTGTGTCCTGCAAACAAATGTAGAAACAGGAGAAGGGTAAACAAGGTGGACATGGGTAAACATCTTTTGAAGAATGGATTTACGCGGACTACACCGGTGGGTCCACCATGGTGAAGCCCATCGTATGAGAGAGGAGGTGGTGAGACCACGCGTCGAGGCTTATGATGTCGATCTGGGGTAGCGGACATGTTAGATGACTTTCACCAAGGCGATTCGATGAGGGACGTGAGAAGGAGGAGATGGAGGCACCGCACAGCGTTCTACGACATGATGGACTCGACACGAAACCCCTTCACGATCGATCAACAGTGTCTCAACTGGATGCCATTGGACGCTTAATGGGGTTGAAGTCCGAGTTAAAGCTGATTCGAGAAGGCTTCGATAAGATGTTGGCCGTGATTGGCACCCCGCCCGGAGGGCCACATTACGCCAAAGAGCATGTACGAGTCACGAAACTCCTTCGCACTTAAGATGCCGTATGAGCAGATACATGCTTGTTCGAAGGGGTGCGTCCTATTTAGGAAAGAACACAAGGATGCAAAGTACTGTCCAAAGTGTAAATCCTCCAGGTACCTGGAGGTAGACTCTGGTGATGGCCAGAAGAGGCAGCTTACGATCCCCGTGAAAATCCTACGGTACCTTCCGTTCCTACCGAGGATCCAACGGCTATACATGACCGAGGAATCCGCGAAACAGATGACATGGCACAAAATGGCAAACGGTACAATCCTGACAAGATGGTGCATCCATCCGATGGTGAAGCATGGACCCGCTTTGATGACAAACATCGTGAGAAAGCGGATGAGGCTCGAATGTACGTGTCGCTACGGGCAATGATGGGTTCAATCCTTATGGGTGATGGCTGCCCCATACACATGTTGGCCCGTGTTCGTTATCCCCTCAATCTCCCCCCCCCGGCGTCTCCTTTCAACGACATAACGATTCTTGTCGTTGATAATTCCCGACACCGGGAGTAATATGGGTGTGTTCATGGAGCCCGTGTTTGATGAATTGGTCCGTGCTTGGGACGAAGGGGTATGGACATACGACCGACCTACAAAGACAAGCTTCAAAATGCATGTTTGGTACCACTACTCCTCGCATGACTTCTGGCGATAGGTTATTCTGCGCTACCGTGTGTTCACGGAAGTTCCCATGCCCAATATGCAAGGAAGGTGTGAGGTTCATTTGGTTGCACAAGGGTGGCAAGTACTCGTCGCTCGACTGACCATCGTCAATTCCTCCTCTTGACCATCCATTCGGACAAGACATCAAGAACTTTACGAAGGTGTCGAGTGATGCACCTCGCACATGATTGATGATGATCGGTGCCGAGGTTCATGCTCACATAGATGCTCTCGTGCCCAATCAAGAAGGTGGTTTTGTGGGATATGGTGAGCAACATATGTGGACTCATAAGTCGGGCTTGACTAGGCTCCCCTATTTCGATGACCTTCTTCTGCCACATAACATTGATGTAATGCACACTGAAAAGAATGTCGCCGAGGCACTTTGGGCAACACTCATGGACACTGAAAAGTCTAAGGACAACCCTAAGGTTAGAGTGGACCTGGCAACGTTATGCGATAGACCAAATCAAGAGATGCAACCTCCTAGTCGCGGCAAGACATGGACAAGGCCTAAGGCCGATTTCGTCTTGAAAAAGGACCAAAGGAGGTAAGTACTTGAATGGATCCATACGCTAATGTTCCCTGATGGGTATGCGCGAATCAAGAGGAGTGAACTTAGGCACTCGCGAATCAACGGATGAAGAGTCATGACTACCACATATGGATTGAGCGGCTTCTTAGGCGATGGTTCGAGGCTATGTCCTCGAGCATGTCCGCAAGTTTGGCAGAGTTGAGCTATTTCTTCCGCCACTTTGTGCCAAGGAGCTATCTCGGACCGTCATTGATGACTTGGAAAAGTGGCACCCGTGTTGCTCTGTAAGTTGGAGAAGATCTTTCCACCGGCTTTTTCTTGGCGATCAAAGATTTGATTGTGCACCTCCGTATGAGGCACATATGGGGGCCGTGCAAAGGCCGTTGGTGCTATCCAATCGAGAGATGTCTCAAGACTCTTCGCAAAAATGTAGAAATAAAGCCAAAATTGAGGCTTCCATTGCAGAGGCATACATTCGGAGGAGGTGTCAAACTTCACGAGAAATACTACACCGAGAACCTTCCTAGCGCTTATAATCCACCCCTCGTTACAATGTGGCGAAAATGAATCGAACCTCACCTTTTCCAAGGGCAACTCTAAGCGCAAGTGCATCGACCACTAAGCAATTGAAAAATGAAGAGTGGCGCGAGATCATGCTATATGTGTTGACCAACCTTGTCGAGGTGCAACTGCTCATTGGGTAAGTTTTGAACGAACTTGTTTCAATACGCCGTCACTCCTTGTTTCTTCGCCCAACCCCTTGTTTCTCGTTGGTGCAGTGGAATTTCTTCGTCAATCTGGCATGAATCAAGAGATCCTACCCCGCAGGAAACTGATACCCTTCTTTCACAGGTGCGGGACCGGGAGCACCGATTTCATTTCTTGGTTCAAGCGAAGGTCTCGTCCAATTTAGCTTGTACTTAGTTCGACATTCCAAGTTGATCGTGACGTTCAATAATATAACGATCGCCCCGCTTGAGCTTGCGTGCCCAAACCGATGCGCCTATAAGTGACGAGTTGAGACGGGTTGCAAGCGGTACGTGTCGTTAGGGTCAAGTCATTTACCGGTTATGGCGTGAATGGATATCGTTTTCACACAGCAAGCTACGAGCAGAGTCGGCCCAATCGAAAAACCACAAACAGCGGAGTTTTTACGCGTGGCACTAATGGCCTCGACTATTATGGAAGAATTGAAGAAATCTACGAACTTGCATTTTATGGTTCCAAACCTCTTAATCCTGTCATATTCAAATGCCTTTGGTTTCATCTCGAGTAACGAGACGAACCCCTAAGCTTGGGCTAGTCGAGATTCGACAGATTCCGCCTATCCAGAAAAGATGTCTACATTGTGGCTCAACAGCCGTCTGTGTTTATTATACGCCATACGCGTGCCAAGACAAAGAGCATCTTAAGGGTTGGGTTATTGTGCACAAGGTATCGCCACACGGTAAACTACCTGTCCCAAACGATGAAGATTACAACTTCAACCCAAACACATATGATGGAGAGTTCTTTCAAGAAGAGGGGCTACAAGGGAGGTTTGAGATAGACTTAACCGAAGCGATAGGAATGGAAGTAGACAATGAAAGGGTTGATGACGAGAACGCTGGAGACGAGGTGCGAAATGTGAAGGACTTACAAATGCTTGAGCGATTACGTTTAGGCAATGACAATGAAGACAACATTCCTCCTTCGGATAGTGTTGATGATTTGGACAATGTTGATAGTGATGACGAGACCTATGATCCAGCTAATCCCAATCATAAAAATTATTTCTAATACATGTAATACTATGTTTTTTGTAATTATGTTTTGTTCATTTTGCATCTATTTCTAATACATGTATTACTATATTTTTTGTAATTATGTTTTGTTCATTTTGCATCTATTTCTAATTACGTCTTGCTTATTCTTTTTAATTGCAGGTGAGTGAACAAAGATGGCGGGCGACCGTCAGAGGGACGTGTCCTCGCTTACTGAGACCACGACCGCGGAGGATGAGGCGGAGGGTCGGACAGAGGAGGAGGAAGAGGACCGCCGGCCGCAGGAAGGGGCCGTCTCCTCCCACGCCGCGTGAGGAGGTGCTCGAGGAGGAGGTGGCGCCCGTGGACGAGTTGGACGAGGAGCTGGTTCGGCAGACGGGCGAGGAGGAGGTGGCGCCTGTGGACGAGTTGGACGAGGAGCTGGTTCGGCAGACGGCGAGGAGGAGGGGGCGACGAGGACGACGACGAGGCGGTAGGCACGGTTCCGCTTCCTCCTCTTCCTCTTCGAGTGTCTACTTGCGAGGTCCCGCGAGCCTCCCTCGGGGTCTGCATCCTCACCGACGCCCAGTGATTCGCCCCGAAGGGCAAAAGTAAGTAACTTTAGATGTTGTCACCACTACTTCATATGATATGTTGAAAAAAGAGAAACTAATAATTTTTCTTAATCACTTGTGCAGAACGGGTGGTTGTGTCGGTGGTAGTGCACGCCCGCCAATGGCATCCTGGGTCTTCGTGCGAGCAACACTACCCCGCATTGTCACGTCACGGGAAGACAGAGCCGGCCTACTCGCTTGACCACTACGCCATCGCCCCGATCTGAGTACCCCAACAAGGCGGCGCGGTGAAGGCGGAGTTTTGGGTAAGTCTCCTCGCACAACATTGCTCAATACATCGCATTCATTGGACTTTTCTTGAAATAATGAATGGATACATCGCGTTTGTATGCGATTTATTTGAGATGCGATGAGGATTTGAGGCCGTGGCGGACGGTGGCTACCAAAGCTGTAAAAACTCATCACCGACATGCATCACGAGGTGCGCATCCAGCCATCGTAACCTACCACGGGTCGAAGCTTGGAGAGAAGGTCACCAAGAAAGACGCAAGAAACATGACGACCGGGACAAGACTTGAGGTAGATGAAGAACATTAATATTGATTCGCTTTGAGATTAAGTACGCTTAATTTGATCTTCTTATATGTCAAATACTTGATGACGTGTAGATGATTCCCCTGGTGGTGCCAATCGATCCCGAGTCTTTGGCGATGATCGTGGACAAGTGGTTCACGGAGGAGTATCTCCGGATGCAGTGATGCCCGGCCCGCTGCTTGATGATGCAAGGTCCAAAGACACCATCAAGGCACCGCAGCCTCTCCGCATACAAACAAGCATGGGTACACGAAATCATTTATCTATTGTGACGCTCAATTCTCGCTCGATTTCTAATTATCTTGTTGTTTTCTCGCAATGACGTCACATAGTGGCCAGCCTTGCTCGGATTTCCAGGCATGGTGTATGGCCCACAAGGGCAAGGCGACGTCCGACGTCTCCTTCAACCTGGAGGACCCGCCCCAGGCATACACGAACCCGAGCGTCCACACCCGCATCGGTGAGTACGTCGGCGGCAAGGTCGGTCCATGGGCCAGACCATGATCCGAGCACCCAGGACTTTGATGGAGAGATCGTCATGAGGGTGGGACAAGGAAAGAAGCATGGGCGGTTCTGGCTTGGCGACGGCCTCATCGAGACGGCCTCTACTCCATCTCTCTCCCAGATCCGAGCACGGAGCACGAGCGAGAGCCCGGCCATACGCCCACGGCAGACCGCTTCACAGCACAAAGACCGGTCGACGCACTCGAGGTTATTCCTGTTTTACTCGTCGTACATTGATCTTTACACACCTTTATTAGCTTTGCACATCAAACATTGGAGTGAAATATTACAGTCCGGTGGAACAAGAAATGAGGCAACGTCTGAGTCGGAGGCCGAAAGAAGAGAGGATGTCGGCCACCGAGGCCGAGCAGCCGAGCGGCAGCCCAAACGCAGAGGTGGCGGACATTACGGAGTTCCTACAAGGTCTTGGGCAACATACGGGCTTTCTTTGTACACGGTGGTGTTGGCTCCACCTCCGCCCCGCGCCCCGCAGTGCAGCTACTCCTGTGAGTATGAAAGTTTTTTGCTTTCGCTTGTGCTTTGCTTGTATGACCTCTACCTTCCTAGATTAGGTATCTAATGTAATCTTGTCTCACATGCAATCTCTTCTCCTTTGTGCAGCCTCAATCGGCGGGTTCGAATAATCCACCTCATGCGCCTCCGAATGATGGAGCTTTTCCTTCACCACAGTCGCAGTGGCCACCTTCGAGATGAATGGTAGTTGTATTTTCATTTATTGTTCACTTGGTGATGGACTTGTGATATACTTGTGATGTACTTGTGATGCACTTGTCGACTGTGATGAACTTGTGGATTTGTTTGGATGGACTTGAGCACTTATTGTTATATATGTGATATATGTGATATATGTGATGGATGTGATAAATATGTGATGGATGAGATATATATGTGATGGATGAGATATATATGTGATGGATGTGATATATGTTTGGATGGATTTGTTTGTCGTGATGGAATGTAAAAAATAAATAAAAAACGCAGTTTTGGGTCACTTTGCCGAGTGTAACACTCGGCAAAGGACCCCTTTGCCGAGTGCCATGGTCATGGCACTCGGCAAAGCTGGGAATATGGGCGTCTGAAACCCCAGTTTTCCAGCTTTGCCGAGTGCCGTGGTCATGACACTCGGCAAAGCTGGGAATATGGGCAACTGAAACCCCAGTTTTCCAGCTTTACCGACTGCCAGCCATCCGACTCTCGGCAAATAAATTTTCAAAAAAAAAATTAAAAAATATTTGCCGAGTGCCGGCCGGGTTGGCACTCGGCAAATCGGCCGTCAACGGGGCCGGCGCCGTGACTGTTCCTTTTCTTTGCCGAGTGTCGACTCAAGACTTTGCAAAGGTTGCTTCACGATAAATTTTTTTCGAGTGCCCTTTGCGAGTGTCGCACTCGGCAAAGCTTTTGCCGAGTGCAAAGGAACCTTTGCCGAGTGCCTGAGGCACTCGGCAAAGAGCCAGAATCCAGTAGTGATTATTATATACATTTAGAGCCTAAATTTAGGGGCACAAATACACTTTTTAAAACTTGTGATTAATTGTTTTCCAAAATGTATAGAGGTAAATATATACATGGTGAAGTGGCACCTAAAATATTTTATTCTAATTTCATATGCAACTTTCATTTTCCTTTAGAGATAACATTAATCATATGACAATTCAAATAGTCACCAAGAGTTTATCTCGTGACTCTTCCAAAACGACTCACCAAGTGTGATGGAGTACAAATATCATGACACCTCATGCGTCACCGAGAGGGTCGCAAAACAATACCCGGAAAATTCTCGGTGACACTTCAGCGAGGTGTCATCGTTAAAGGGTACTAAACGACATTTTTCATACAGTGAAAACACCGTTATGTTGCGCGTGCACAGGGTTATCGCGTCCTACCGCCGGCCTGGAGTCGCGCCACAGCCCGACCGCAGCTATACGACCCTTCCCAGACGCTGCCGCAAGTCTTCGCCGGAGACCGCACCCGCATTTGCACTCGCGACGCGTTGTCGCCCGAGCGCGGCCGCCTTGCGCCACTGAGCAGGGCCACAACCGCCACCGGTCGGGGCCCTCCCGCCTGGTCGCGCCGCTCCTTGCTGATCCCGCACAGTGGAACCTTGCCGGACCCAACATGGCCGCGCCAACAGCACACGACCGTGCCGCCAAACCACACACTGACGTCTCCGAAGTCGGCAGATCGTCGCACCAACGCCGTCGGCCCAACGCTGCGGCGCACCGCCGCTCAGAGTACGATGGCCGCATGTCCTCGTGACCGGCACTGTCGCCGCCGACCGCCAGACGACGACGCACCGCGCCGCTTAGCGTGTGTGCCATCGGCCTGCAGCCGCCGCGCCCAAGCCGACCGTCTCCCATGTGCCGCCATGCTCGCACGCCACGCGCCCCGCACCGTTGGCTGCACAACCACACACATGCCGCACGAGGTGTGCCATCGCTGACGCGCCCCGCGACGGCCTCCGCTCGGCGCCGTTTCGCCCCACACGGCGAAGCCGCCGTCGGCAGTAGCATGGAAACCCGCGCCGCCTGCTTGGATCCTCCACCGCCACTGGAGAGTAGCCGAACAGAGTAGGGGGAAAACCTACTTCTCCACATGTGCTTTTTAACAGGTCTGGCTCAATTGAATTCTGAAAAAAAAATATCGGGAGAGAAAATGTAGAAAATCCTAGAAAATTTACAAATAAACCCTCGAAGTTCTGAAAATTACGATAAAATATTCTTGCAAAATAACCCCTTAGAAATTGAAAAATTAAGCAGAAAAATCTTTCAGAACTGAAAATTCATGGTTTAGCCCCTGAAAATAGAAAAATTCATCGAATATTTATATTTCAGCAGAAAAGGGACTCGGGAATTCAAATTTTGAATCCTTTTGAGAATTTGAAGCTTGTTTAACTTTATTATTATTATTTCTATGTAATTTATATATTGTGCTTGTTGTTTTGATTATCTATTATTGTTTATATTGCTTTTAATCACTAAAAATAGCAGTAAATCATGAAAAATGCATAGAAAAATACGGGATCGAACCGGGAGTTTGAAGAACATTATAAGAATTTTGCAACCATTTTATGCAAATTACTAGTAGTAATCCTATGAACTCTTTGCGTGAATATGGATATGACTGGCATCACGAACCAGGCCAGTTCGAAGAGCCGATCTCAGCATGGCCAGAATTTGCATAAAATTTGTATAGAATTTGTACCAGTCTTCAATTCTGTGGTAAGATAATTATGAATGAGCAGAAGATTGAGAAGACTCTCTCTACCTTTCACCCGAATGCGGTGCAATCTGCACTCAACTATTGTCAACATGGCTACAAGGAGTATGCCGAATTGATTGACATCATGCAAGTTGCAGAAATTCAAGATGATGTTCTAAGGAAGAACTACATCTCACAGTCGTCTAATAGAAATGTTGGCCATGAAGCCAATGCTAGTAGCTACAATGTGAGGATGTCTCTCACAAAGGAGAGGGGAAAGAAAGGTAAAGTTATGGATCACACGTTATTGATGCTTTCCAGTCTAAGAAGAAGGGCAAATAATAGCATGAGACACACCTCGCCATTGCAGGCACGGAGGATCTACAGCCATTAGTTGCACTTATGGATATGGACAACCCAGTAGCAGCCCCTATCACTCCTTCTTTGGACATCGTGGCGGTCGCAGCCGTGGTTGCTCAAAAGGAGAAGATCACCATGAAGAATATTCAGGCAGAAGTTTCTACATACTCCGCTGATTTGATCTGGTGCACACATTGCACTTAGATCTTTTTACAGTCACTTGCAGTTATGATTGTGATAAAACTTTGACTAATGGCTGTAAGCTCTAGGAGAGCAAAGCATTAAATCCTTATGATGAGTTCTGTAAGGCTTAATTTTTTGTATTTATAATAATAAGTTATGTTCTGATATTTAAAGTATTAGAATATGGGTGGCGCCCTATGGAGGAAGTGTGCTTAGTGGATAGCGGCACAACAAATAACACCATGAGAGAGACAAAAATTCAATCGATTAGCAAGAATACTAGTAGTCTTACGACAGTCGTAGACAGCGATAATAGAATCAGGAAGGGCCACAATTATACTTTCAATGGGCATAACTTTGATCATTAAAGAAACCTTATTGTACCTAGAATCGACTAGAACTCTCAAGAATATTTGTGCTAACAGTTTCTATATAGATACTGAAGAAGAGTGTGGTAAGGAATACCTGCTTATTACAAAGTGTGAAGAAAAGTTAAAAAAAGGTATTAGAATGACTTCCTCCATATCAAACTGGGCTATACTACACTAATTGTTGGACCGAAAAGGCGACTAGAGGGGGGTGAATAGGAGCACGCTTGCTTTTTCACAAATTATGAATTCAACACAATTTCACTCCAATAGCTATGAGGAAGCTATGAAGATCAATGTACCAGTACAGCGGAAGACTAGTATTGAATCCAATTTACCCCCTAAATAATATGACAAAAATCAACACAAGCTAAAGTACAAATCAGTACTGGCGGTCTGACCGCTGTGTTAGTGGCGGTCGGACCTCTGACCAAATCGGTCCGACCGGTGCCCTCGGGCGGTCTGACCGCCAGGCTCCAAAACAGCAAGAACAGCCCCGATGACGAAGTTGCAAATAGATCTAACTTTTGATTCTCAACTCCAAACTTCACGAAACTTGGTATACACCTTCTCTATGATATTAAGGACCTATTCCAATCAACAATTATGATAATTCTTGGACAAACAAAGATCCTTTACGATCTGATTGGAGAAGGGTCTAAAACCGAGCAAAAGTGAAAACTAGATCCAATCGCTTGCTCGTGGGTAATTGATGATCACGAAGATCCTAGATGAGTTCCCACACAACACAGGAAGCTAATCCACGTGATGATATCACATAAAAACTTGTGGATCAATGAAAGCCCTAAAATCACGAAATTGAAAGCAAGAACGAAAAGAGACTTATCTCAAGCAAACCTTGCATAGATAAAAACTTGATTGATGCTGGATTACACCCACTCCATCAAGTATCAGTGGTCAATCCAAGAGAGCGAAAATCAATCAATCATTCAAGAACCCTAGCATCCACGCCTAGCTCTCCCTAAACAAAATTAGGGTTTTCTAATATAAAGAGGGTCAAGAGTTGGTGCAGCCACCATCCTCTCCTAATTATAGTGGAGGCTTAAACCTTCCAGAAGTTTGATCCTATTGGGCTCCCGTTAAGGCCCACTAACAAACGGGTCAGACACGCACGCTTCGCAAAGCGCCGTCTTTAACCTTTTGACCTGAACAGCTTCAACTAGCGCCATCTTGCGCGTCGGATTTGCTAATAGGTCACCCTTGTCTATCTTGCATCACGCTTGAGTCATTGACCTCACCCGGCATCATCGATCGTTCTGGACCTCAGCTCTCCAAGCCTAGTCCCGATCATCCTCGCCGTTGACCGTCGTTGACCAACAAGCAACCTGCACAACCACAAACAAGTAAACCGATTTTGGGAACAAGTTCTTCACAACTTAACCCATGTTAGTCAAAACATGCATCATGTAATACATATGCACTGAAACTCATGACTTTGACCTAACCAACGAACAACGCCGCCACGAAGGTCGGCGTTCAAGTGACAACCGGTCCAACCGCCCAAAAGGACTTAGCCGAATTTCAAGCCCTGAAATTCTGAAACCTTCTGAAAAATTAAAATGAATAGAACTTTTGACTGGAGACTCCAAAAATTATGGGATCAAGTGCAATAGAATCCCCTCACTTGCCTACACCCTCTATTTTTTTGCCCAGCTCAATTGACACAATTTGGTCACGGACGGTCCGACCGCCGCTCATGGCTCGTCCGACCGATTTGGGACCGGTCGGACCGCCATGCTATGGCCGGTCAAACCGGCCCTGTCCTAACAGATCTGAACTTTGTCGAAAACCCGTGAAACGACAAACCATAAACTCCATTGCCAATTGTCACATCATCCTAAGATCTGGAGCATATCCCCATGATATCCACAATCTCCCCCTTGTGAACACATTGGCAATAATCCAGAAAATGTAATTTGGAGGTTTGAAAAGTAACATACTTTTATTTTCGCACAAAGGCACAACTTGGTCCATAAGCAAGAAAAAGCAATGTAAATGACCAAGCTGGCATCAGAATAGTATAGGCATGTGAGATAAGCCAAAAGAAAGCATAAAAACTTTGATTTCCATAAAAGAGTCAAAATTCTCACTTGAGATCCATATGAAAGAACAATTGTTCAATTGACCTATGATCAATGTGAGGATAAATGAATGCAATTCAAGTTCAGAATATTCAATAAGATAATAAGAATGCAACTCAAGAACTCCCCCTCACTATGATCCTCAAATTTCAGAAACTTTTAAATTTTCAATTTCTCCCCCTTTGTACAACAATGATATATAACATTGAAAGATCCATCTTCTCCAAAAAATCTCTCCCCCTATGCATAGCATTAATACATTTTAACACATCTTCTCCCCCTTTGACAATGGAGTCATCAAGGAATCACGCCGTCCTCTCATCCAGAGATAACAAATGCAGAATGAAGAAAGAAGAAAAACATAAGAAGCATAAGAAGGAGTATGCATGAAGTGCAATGGAGTGGCTTCATTTTTGTATTTTTTCATTTTTGATTACAAGAAGCTTTGGAGATTACCCAAAAGAGCAAGCTAGCATCTCTAATATTGCACAAACAACATATCAAGCCTGACAGCGCTAGCAATATCATGGTAAGACATATATATCAAAGCTAAGCACAAAGGCTCAAAAGTAAAGCAATATATTTTATCAATTTAAGCAAAGCTTCAAATTCAGCAAGTTCATCAACATGGATCCTAAAGTGAAGCTGGCCATGTCAAAATGTCAAAGTAAGATCAAAAAGCTAACAAAGACCACATTAAGAGACAATCAGGTCTCGTATTGAATCATTTTGCTTAAATTTTTCTCAAATGCCCATTTTTCAATAAATTTTCATTTGCACTGAATATTGAAGTTGACTAATGATCTAACTTAGTGACAAGATCCTAGACTAGGAGCCATCCACAAAATCATCCTAAGCTTCGACCAGAAGTTGATTAAAGGTATATTTTAGTAAAGAAGATCCTGTACTAGAAGCCATCCACCAACTCTTTCTAAGCTTCTACTAGGGCGACAAATCTTGAGGTTCATGTCATTTCTGACAAGCAGTCCCCATGAGATCGTCTGGTTCATCAAACTATCTCCAAGTTCATATCATTGACAAGCAGTCTCGTAAGAGTAGTTTGGCACAATTTAAGCATAAGACAATCTTTTGATTTTTCATGTTTCACAATAGCAGTTTTTAGAATCTCAAGAACACTAGAAGCTCAAGTAATGGTCAATTTTAGATTAAAGAGCTAACAATGTACTTCTGACAGGGCCAATGTCACAAAAGGAGCACTAATTGCGCAACTCGCTAAAACATCCACAAATTACAATTTTTAGTTCAAGTTGTTTTTAGAGTTCTAGCTCATATAGCAAAGACTTAGCTACACATGTAGAAGCATGATAATTCTAGCAAGTCAAAGAACTAGACATGGCATTGAGCAAGAATTGAAATACTAAAGCACCAAAGAGTAATAGGCAAAGCTTCATCAATCTTAAAAGATAAGGAGAAAATTATCATTACAATGCATCTTTTTGAGTATGACTTGGATTTTTCATACCATTTGTTGAATTTTTCATATGAATGCAATATGATACAATGAGATGCAATAAAAGCCTAAAAACCTAAAAAGTTCGAAAAGATCAAAAAGTTCAAAAAAGAACAAGAAAATATCAAAAGAACAAGGTAAGATCAGAAAAGATCGAACTCCCCCTCAAACCAACCCAAAGGGATAAATTACCCCTAACTCGCTTCTCAAGGTGGCAAACCTAGTTGGGTCTAATGGCTTGGTGAGGATATCAGCTAGTTGAGCCTCGGACTCCACAAAGTATAGCACAATATCACCTTTTTCGACATGGTCTCTAAGGAAGTGATAGCGAATGTCTATGTGCTTAGTCCTAGAGTGTTGGATAGGGTTCTTAGCAATGTTAATAGCATAAGTGTTATCACAGATAAGATGAACACTAGCAAAATTTAACCCATAATCCTTAAGAGTGGTTACCATCCACAAAATCTGACTACAGCAACTAGCAGCAGCTACATATTCAGCTTCAGCAGTGGATTGTGCAACAGGGGACTACTTCCTAGAAGACCAAGATACAAGTGAAGTGCCTAGGAAGTGATAGGCGCCTGAGGTACTCTTCCTATCTAACCGAGAACCCGCAAAATCAGAATCTGAAAACCCCCTAATGGACAAAGCTGAAGAGCAGGAATACCAAATGCCATATAAAAGGGTAGAGTGTAAATACCTGAATATGCGCTTAACGGCTTGGCGATGGGAAGTCCTTGGAGACGCCTGAAACCTTGCACAAAGACATACCGTGAAGTGAATATCCAGTCTCGAGGCCGTCAGATACAAAAGGGAGCCGATCATGCTGCGATACTCGCGTTGATCTACGGCTTCTTCCTCATCTGGATCCAAAACAGTCGAACTTGCTATGGGAGTAGAGATTGGCTTGCAATCACCCATGTCGAAACGTTTGAGTAGATCTTTAGTGTACTTCGTCTGGTGGACAAAAGTTCCTTCCTTGCATTGCTTTATTTGAAGCCCCAAAACGTAATTGAGCTCTCCCATCATACTCATCTAAAATTCCCTGGACATAGTCTCAGAAAAGCTAGAATCAAGAGCATTAGAAGAACCACCAAAAATAATATCATCAACGTAAATTTGAGCAAGCAGGAAGTCATTACCACGCCTAAGAATGAATAAAGTCTTGTCTACCTTACCCATCTCAAAATCATTCTTAAGCAAAAATGTCTTAAGTCTATCATACCAAAAAGTGATGAAATCATCACTCGTCGACCGCGTGAAGGAAGTGAACCATATTGAGTCTCCTGTAATGTGACGTGAACAGCCGGAGTCGACAAACCACGTGTCCTTCCTTTTTTCGCGGAAATCCTGAAAATCAAGGCACAGAAGAACGATGTGTCTCGATACTGGGGTTAGTTAAAATAGACTTAAGAACCCAGTACTGAGACACACGTCTGCGAGTAGTATGCAAAGCAGAAGTGCTATCCTTGATTTTATTTGATGTTTTGTTATGAGCAATGAAAATATTAACATGATAATTATCCTGTCTAGGAGCATGATGATAAGCATGTGAAATAGATCCTAAGCCAGGTTTCTTCTTTTCTATGTTATCATGTCTCATAAAAGCTCTAGGTTGATTGTATGAAATTTTAGCAAAATTTTTGTTATCATTTTTCAACCTACGCCAACAAAACTCAATCAAATGCCCATTCTTTTTGCAATAGGTGCAATGATACTTAATACCACTAGAAGAAGCACCCTTTGGCTTAGTAGATGGTTGCACAGAACTCGCAGATTTAAAAATAGTTTTTGCAGGTTGGGTTTTGAATTCAACTAACCCTTTTTCTCAGACTTGAACAACTTTTGGCTTGGAATTATCTTGAACATCATTATATCCTAATCCTTGCTTCTTATAAGGAGTTTTAGACTTGTCCAGAATCATGTTTAAAAGTATCTTACCTTTAGAGAATTTTTCTAAGGTATACTTAAGATAAGCATTTTCTTTTTCAAAATTAGCACATGACTCACAAGTTTTACCTTTAATAGCTCTAACATATTTTTCCTTATATAAAGTAGTTTCAAGTTTAAGAGCAGGACATGAAGCACATGTAGAAGACTCAATACTGTCCTTAAGCTTGGTATATTTAGCTCTAGCTGCTTCTAAGATATCTTTAACTTCATGTTCGCGTTCTAAACAAAAAGTGCAAATGCTAGAATCAACAGCACCAGAAGCAACTAATTTGATAGAATCTAAGCATTTTTCACAAGGAGCAGATTTAATTTTAATTAGCTCGGTTCTAGCATTTTTAAGTTGTTGCAAAGCAATATTGTGAGCAGATTGCAGTTTAGCCAATTCTGAGTGCATAATATGACAAGATAAACATTCATCAGGTTTAAGAGTCTTAACATTTGCAAGTTCTAATTTCAATTTACCAATTTTTGACTCTAGTTTCTTATTTTTAGTCATGATAAATTCTAGCGCTTCATCTTGACTAAGCAGTTGCTCATATATGGAATCATATTTAGCAGAAAGGACATCATAAGAGAGAGGTACCTCATTGTCGTCAATGTCGTCAGTGTCGGCCATGAAGAACATGCCAGTGAAGTCCTTGGCCTTCCCCTTCTTTTTATCTTGAGGGATCTCCTCCTCCTTGTCCTCCTCGCTCCCAGAGTCCACATCGCTCAAGGATTGATCCTCAAAAGCGGGAAGAACCCAGTGAGCGGCCTTCACAAGCTTACTAGCCTCATACCTTAAGCTTACTAGCCTCATACCTTGATTTGTTGAATGGAGGCTTCTTCCAAGTTGGCTTTTCCTCCTTATGATTGCTCTTACCTTTCAGCTTGGGGCAATTTGCCCAGATATGATTGAGCTCACCACACTCGTAGCATGTCAACGGATCACCTCTCTTTTTGTTTCTCACATTATTGTAGGTCCGTATGAATTTTTTAGAAGGAGAGCTAACTCAAACTCAGGGATACTCTCAAGTTTCTCTTCATGAATAGCAGATAAACAAGCAAATGAAGAACCAGAAAAAGATTCAAGAGAACCATCAGAAGCTCTTTTGAGAGGATCTGCTACTAATGCCATGTTGTCTTTCTTAGGATGATCAACTCTTTTAATTTCATGGGTCTTGAGTTTGCTATAAAGCAACTCCAATGTAAGACTCGAAAGATCAACATTCTCCTCTATAGCAGTAGCTTTCATCTCCCACTCCTTGGTGTTGATTGCAGCCAAGAGATGGGTGGTATTTTCAAATTGGGAGTATTCAATATCAACAGCTTTCATATGATTAATCACTTTATTAAAGCGACTGAAAATGTCATCGATGCTCTCTCCAGGACGCATCTCGAATTTATTGTATTCACGCTTATAGACTGTTTGGCGTACTTTCTTGACTTCGGATGAACCCTCATGGTAAGTTTCGAGAGTGTTCCAAATCTCGTGCGCAGTCTCAAGATTGCAAATCCGATCATACTCGGTTCTACCAAGCCCACCATATAAAATATTCTTCGCCCTATTGTTCTTAGCCAAAAGGGCTGCTGAAGCCGGCGTTGCAACTTCGGGAACAATGAGCGGGGCTCGAACAACATCCCATAAAGCTTGTCCTTCTCTCTCAAGGAAGACTCGCATGCGATTCTTCCAATAGGCATAGTCGTGCCCATCGAAGTTATGCGACTTTGTGGAGTATCTATCCATTGCCAAGTTTAGTGATCGGTTAAGATAAAAGATTGAACTAACCGGGCTCTGATACCACTTGTTGGAACGAAAAGGCGACTAGAGGGTGGGTGAATAGGAGCACGCTCACTTTTTCACAAATTATGAATTCAACACAATTTCACTCCAATAGCTATGATGAAGCTATGAAGATCAATGTACCAGTACAGCGGAAGACTAGTATTGAATCCAATTTACCCCCTAAATAATATGACAAAAATCAACACAAGCTAAAGCACAAATCAAGATCTTGGCGGTCCGATGTGTTGTGTTAGTGGCGGTCGGACCTCTGACCAAATCGGTCGGACCGGTGCCCTTGGGCGGTCTGACCGCCAGGCTCTAGAACAGCAAGAACAGCCCCGATGACGAAGTTGCAAATAGATCTAACTTTTGATTCTCAACTCCAAACTTTACGAAACTGGGTATACACCTTCTCTATGATATTAAGGACCTATTCCAATCAACAATTATGATAATTCTTGGACAAACAAAGATCCTTTACGATCTGATTGGAGAAGGGTCTAAAACCGAGCAAAAGTGAAAACTAGATCCAATCGCTTGCTCGTGGGTGATTGATGATCACGAAGATCCTAGATGAGTTCCCACACAACACAGGAAGCTAATCCATGTGACGATATCAAGCAAAAACTTGTGGATCAATGAAAGCCCTAAAATCACAAAATTAAAAGCAAGAACGAAAAGAGACTTATCTCAAGCAAACCTTGCATAGATTAAAACTTGATTGATGCTGAATTACACCCACTCCATCAAGGATCAGTGGTCAATCCAAGAGCACGAAAATCAATCAATCCTTCAAGAACCCTAGCCTCCACGCCTAGCTCTCCCTAAACAAAATTAGGGTTTTCTAATATAAAGAGGGTCAAGAGTTGGTGCAGCCACCACCCTCTCCTATTTATAGTGCAGGCTTAGACCTTCCAGAAGTTTGATCCTATTGGGCTCCCGTTAAGGCCCACTAACAAACGGGTCACACACGCACGCTTCGCAAAGCGCCGTCTTTAACCTTTTGACCTAAACAGCTTCACCTAGCGCCATCTTGCGCCTCAGATTTGCTAATAGGTCACCCTTGTCCATCTTGCGTCACGCTTGAGTCATTTACCTCACCAGGTATTGTCGATCGTTCTGGACCTCAGCTCTCCAAGCCTAGTCCCAATCATCCTCGCCGTTGACCGTCGTTGACCACCAAGCAACATGCACAACCATAGACAAGTAAACCGATTTTGGGAACAAGTTCTTCACAACTTGACCCATGTTAGTCAAAACATGCATCATGCAATACATATGCCCTGAAAATCATGACTTTGACCTAACCAACGAACAACACCGCCACAAAGGCCGGCGTTCAAGTGACAACCGGTCCGACCACCCCTCAGGGCCGGTCGGACCTCCGGA
Source organism: Hsuehochloa calcarea (assembly GCA_036346395.1). NCBI lineage: Eukaryota > Viridiplantae > Streptophyta > Magnoliopsida > Poales > Poaceae > Hsuehochloa > Hsuehochloa calcarea. Next base: position 34,925,724 of record CM070602.1, on the reverse strand, counting down.
CCTTGCGGTCGGACCTATTGAGGACCTATTCCAACTATACACTACTACAAAAGCAGGCTATAGTAGGCGGCCCATCGAGCTTCACCATGCGACGGTTCTTTTGGAACCGTCTCGTATTGGGAACAAGTTCTTCACAACTTGGTCTGCGGGTCCGACCTAGAATAGCCTATCGACACACATCTCTGCACTGGTCCAGCCCCTCTACATTGCCACGCGCCGTCGACACACATTTCGTGAAACTACAAACCGTAAGCGCCATTGCCAATTGCCTCTATCCCCATGAAATCCACAGCCATCTCACGCCGCCATTCATTGCCGCCTCCTCGCCATCTCTGCGCCATTTCTGCCTCTGCTGACTTGCCTCAAACCTATCCAAAGTCTCTCATTGGCTGTGAAGGTATCGGGTGTTTAGAGGTAAATAGTGACATACCACTCGGTGATTGCATATGATTATTTTCTTTATAATGTGTATGAAAAGGCATGTGTGGTTTTGTAGGCAAATAACAATCTTGGTGTAGGCCAAATTAATTAGTCCAAAGTAATCGCTAATCAATTTAAGTATGTTTGGTAAATAGGAAGCCCATTGTGCCCGATGAGAGGGAAGGGAGGAGAAGCGAGGATTGTCGAGAGATATTAGGCATTTTCTTCATGAGCTCCGAGGGTAACGATCTATAACCCTTTATGTTTGCTATAAATTAATCGCTAATCTATTAGACACTAATTTGTTACATGCGTAGTGTAGATGGATCGAAACTGGATGTACGGTGTGAACCGTGTGAGTCAAGAGTACATTAATGGCATGGTTGCTTTTAAAAGAGCCATTGAAAGGTGATATGTTGAAGAAGGGATAAAATTTATGTCTTGTCCGTGCATTGATTGCGGTAATCTGAAGATGTTTAACAACGCGGCGCAGATCGAAGCGCACTTGATTCGAAGGGGTTTCAAAAAAGGGTACACATGTTGGAGTAGTCACGGTGAAGAGCAGATTATACCAGAAGTTAATAATGATGACATCGCCGAGGAAGTCAACGATTTGCCGGATGTGGACTGTGCTTTTGATGAGGATAGGTGGCATGATGACAATCTGGATCAGATGCTACGCGACGCAGAAGAGAACTATAGTGAGAGAGAGTTTTGTAAATTCGAGGGCTTAAGGGAGGACTCGGTGAGACCTTTGTTCCCTGGCTGCAAACCGGGTTACACAAGGTTGTCTACCGTGCTTGAACTGCTGAAATTGAAGGCAAGCAATCGTTGGTCCGATAAGAGTTTTACGGCGTTGTTAGGTCTCCTAGCGGACATCCTTCTGGAGGGAAACGTGTTGCCCCAAGACCACCTATCAAGCAAAGAAGGTTATTTGTCCATTGGGAATGGAAGTAGAAAGAATACATGCATGTCCGAACGATTGTATCCTTTACCGTAAAGAGTATGCAGACATGCATGTATGTCCCGTGTGCAAAGCATCCCGATACAAGCGTCAAAATACTGCTAAGGTGAAGCAAGGACCTCCCGCTAAGATGTTGTGGTATCTGCCTGTAATCCCACGTTTGAAGCGTTTATTTGCGAACCCAAAGGAGGCAAGATTGTTGCGTTGGCACTCAGAGGAGCGTAAGAGAGATGGAAAGCTAAGACACCCTGCTGATTCTGCCCAGTGGAGAAACTTCGATCGGAGCTTCGAAGAGTTTGGTGCGGAACCGAGGAACATAAGGTTAGGGTTGAGTACGGATGGAATGAATCCTTTCGGTAACATGAGCAGCCGACAGAGCACCTGGCCCGTGAATCTATGTATGTACAACCTTCCTCCTTGGCTGTGTATCAAGCGGAAGTACATTTTGATGTCACTACTTATCCAAGGGCCGAAGCAACCTGTGAATGATATTGATGTGTACCTAGCACCATTGCTGGAAGATCTTATGGCACTATGGAACGAAGGGGTACAGGTATGGGATGCGTACAAACTAGAGAACTTCACTTTACACGCCATGTTGTTCTGCACCATCAATGATTTTCCTGCCCTTGGTAACCTGTCGGGCTTCAGTACAAAAGGAGCCAAAGCCTGTCCGCACTGCTTACATGCTACGGAGAGTGTATGGCTTAACAACTCGCGCAAAACTGTGTATATGCGTCACCGTAGGTTCCTTCCCAGGAGTCACCCATACCGCAAGATGAAGAAACAATTCGACGGAAATAAGGAGGACGGTTCAGTTTCAAGGGCTTTTAGTGGGAAAGAGGTCTATGATATGGTTAAGGATATCGATGTTGTGCTTGGGAAGGGACGTAAATTAAGAACCCGTGAGAAGAACATCTGGAAGAAGCGGTCAATTTTTTGGGACTTGCCTTATTGGAAGCACTTAGAAGTTCGCCATCAGATCGACGTCATGCACGTAGAGAAGAATGTATGTGATAGCTTGATTGGTCTCTTGCTGAACATTAGTGGTAAAACAAAGGATGGTGTTAACGCACGGCGTGACTTGGTCGATATGAACATAAGGACCGAGTTAGCACCGAAAGAGACCGATACAGGACGAACGTACCTTCCCCCAGCTTGCTACACTCTGTCCAAGGCCGAGAGAAATGAACTGTGCCAGAGCTTGCATGGTGTGAAAGTCCCGTCTGGTTACTCCGCTAACATTAAGAAACTTGTTTCTATGCAAGATTTGAAATTAATTGGTATGAAGTCGCATGATTGTCGTGTGCTGATGACACAAATACTTCCTGTTGCAATTAGGAGTATCTTGCCGAACAAGGCCCGAGTGGCAATCTTGAGGCTGTGTTATTTCTTCAACTCAATTGCTCAGAAGGTCATCGATCCCCAAGGACTAGATGCCCTGCAGGCCGACGTGGTGACGACTCTGTGTCATCTTGAGATGTATTTCCCTTCGTCATTTTTCGATATAATGGTCCATCTCATTGTTCACCTTGTGAAAGAGATAAAGATATGCGGCCCTGTGTTTCTACGTCATATGTACCCGTTCGAGAGGTACATGAGAATTCTCAAGTCCTACGTACGGAATTGATCTCGACCGGAGGGCAGCATCATCGAAGGTTATGCAACGGAAGAGGTCATTGAGTTCTGCGTCGACTACATGGCTCAGGTGGATCCGATTGGTGTGCCTTTATCTCGTCATGAGGGGAGACTAGAAGGTATCGGGACCATCGGAAGGAAATCAATCACTCCCGATCTGGATACGTACGCTCAAGCCCATTTCACGGTCTTGCAACACATGACCCAAGTGTCCCCGTACATCGAGGAGCACAAAGACATGGTACGCCAACAGAATCCAGACCGGTCGGAGGTTTGGATCACGAGATAGCACAACCGTCGGTTCAACGAATGGTTAAAGGTGCGAATCACTGGGAGGTCATCAAGTGATGATACGCTGCTATGGTTGGCAAGAGGGCCACAATTTACAATTGTCACATGGCAAGGATACGATATAAATGGGTACACATTTTATACGGTAGCTCAGGATAGGAAGAGCGATCCGAGCAGCGGTGTCCGCATAGATGCATTCGAGACCGAGTAAATTTGAGAAGCTCGTACTATGGGCAAATAGAGGAGATATGGGAGCTCGACTACGTGCTTTTTAAGATCCCCTTATTTCGGTGCCGTTGGGTCCATCTCCCACAGGTGAAGGTTGACAAGTACGGCGTCACAACCGTGGACCTCGAACGTGTCGGAAACAAAGACGAACCATTCGTACTGGCTAACCAAGTTGTTCAAGTCTTCTATGTAACCGACCCGGCAAATAAGAAGCGCCACGTAGTTCTTCATAGAAAAAGGAGGATTGTCGGAGTTGAGAATGTAGTGGACGAGGAAGAATACAATCAATTTGACGAGTTACCACCTTTCGGAGACGGCATCAGGCTCGAGGAAGAACCCAGTGAGGAAGCTAGCTATATGCGCGTTAATTAAGAATTTACTCCATTGTAATTAATTAATTTATTCCATTGTCATGTGTTAATGTGTTATGGACTTGTGATCTTTAATATTGATGTCAATGTGGATGTTCATGGTAATGTTGAGTTGAATTAGATATGAACTTTTGAACTCAAACTTGTCATCATACTGCTTATCCAGCAGTTCATACATGCTGTTGTGGGGATATCACAGACGATTCTAGAATAGAGCCGTCTGTGATAATGAATCACAGACGGTTCTTTTATAAAACCGTCTGTGATAAGCACATATCACAGACGGTTTTTAGTAGAACCGTCTGTGATGGGTGCATATCACTGACGGTTCTATAAAAGAACCGTCTGTGATGTATTCATATCACAGACGGTTCTTTCTTAGAACCGTCTGTGATGTATTCATATCACAGACGGTTATTACCTAGAACCGTCTGTGATATGAATATCACAGACGGGTCTACAAAAGAACCGTATGTGATGTTATTTTATAAGGCCGGACCGCTAGGGTTTTGCTCTTACTCTTCACCTCTCCGCGCGCCTTCGCTGCCCATTGCTCCGCCTCGGTTCCTCGGTCTTGCTCCTGCGCCTCGGCCCGCCTCGGTTCTGCGCGCCTCTCCTCGGAGTTCTCGCCTCCTCCTTCGCTGGATCGGTCGAAGGCCGGCGCCGCTGCGTCGCCTCCGCTGCCTCGGCCGCCTCGGTCGGTCGCTCCGCTCCCGGCCGGCTCCGGCGCCTCCTGCTGCGACGACCTCGCTCCGCTCGGCATCGCCTCTACTCCACCGGCTCGCCCTCGGCTGCTCCTGGCCCGATCTCCTACCCGTGGTACTCCTGCCCGGCCTGGGGTAAACCCTACCTGATCTTCCCTATCTACTCCTACCTAGCTCTGCTGATTTGTGTTTATGTAAAGATTAATGAAATTTCCTCAATCATCTATAGTGTGTGTATAACATGCTTACAACGATGCATGTGTTAATGTGATGTTTTGCACCTAATCTGCTAGCAAGCTAGCTAGCTAGCATATATTCATATTATCGAATTAAAGAGGAGAGCCGGTTCTTTACAAGTACCTTTTTTTACTTAATATAGGACTGTATACAAAATATTATTCTGTTAATGCATCTTAAAATTTGATAATTATTTAAAAGTTGTTCTTTAGTAGTAATGTATAGTGACAACGAATGACACTTTTCCTTTACTGGTTCAAAACTTCATGATGCATTTTATATACATTTGCTGCAGAAGCTATTGTGGTTACTAATCACATCCTTTAGGATAACTAATATGCTAATATTTGGTTTTATCTGAGAGGAGCAATATCTATTGATTGTATTTGCGTATAATACGATAGTATTCAATTTGAGTAGGTAATCTAAAAGGTGTTGTGTTTGTTATCTATGTGTATATACCATTTTAGCTGCTAAGATATACGAACAAAAGTAAATTCATGTTCTAGAAGAGCATAAAAGTGTAGATCGATGGATACTAGTCATAAAAGTCTATACTAGTCATCAACCCGTGCATCCGCACATACATCATACTTTTTCAATATTATTTTCAGGGCTAAGAATTTTTGTAACTTTTAGCTCCTAACTAATATGAATTTGACATAGTTTTTTAGTTTGAAATTATCTCTCAAAATTCTAAAATTTTAAATTTATTTATAGCATTTTTCTTTTTCTCCGATTAATGTGGGAATTTCTACCTTTTATAAATTGTATGGTGTTTGTAGTGTTATTGTCATATTGAAATTAGCCTCCTTTTTTTTGTGATCAAGTTCCATGACAAGATGATTCAGGAAGGTTTATATGATGCGTCTAATTGCTAATTATGAATATTAGCAAATATTGCACATGTTGAGCGTATGTAACTTATATAGATAGCAAGTAAGCGAGATGGCAGAGGCGCCGTCTTCACCGCCTTCACCGACGCCGCACATGGCAGAGGTGCCGTCTTCAACGCCGTCACCGACGCCGCAGATACGTAAGCGAGATGGCCGAGGAATATCGAAATTGCCTGCGGGCCGACTGACCATCACGGAGGTCAGTGACCTTGGGGTCCCTCTGAGTCCCCCGAGAGAAGCGGCGAGATTCCGGACCATCTGCGGGATAATTGCAAGGGAACGGGTCCCTATCACCACACCAAAGTGGAAGTGTCTGACAGATGATCAGAGAGGCGTGCTGTGGGAAGACCTTAAAGACAAGTTCACTATCCCAGAAGCACACATGGCACGCGTGCAACGGCATGCGTTGCTCTCGATGTGTCACGCGTGGAGGACCTTCAAGAGCATTCTTGTCACGCAGTACGTGAACAAGAGTGAGACACCCTTCACGAAGTTTCCATTCTTGACGCGGGAAACATGGGACGCCTTTGTGGCTATGAAGACGACGGACGAATTTAAGAAGCAAAGTGCGGCGCACAAAGCAATCCAGGCACGAAACACTCACCCCCACAGACTCGGCACCGCTGGGTACGCGGCTAAAACCCCGCAATGGGAGGCGGAGGAGGAGAATCTATTTCCTGATATCACAGACCCGCGTTCCCTAAGGTGGTTAAGCGAGGGCAAAGTCTCGTCTGATGTCAGCGTCTCTTTCACAAACCCGGCGGACCAGGAAGTGACCCAACGTGTGGTAAATATATCGAACTACCTAGTTGTTTATAAGTCCATAACTTCATAGTGTCTATAATAACATGATGACCTCTTGCAGTGTGAATTGATTGCCCAAAGTTCCGAAGGCTCCTTCCAAGCATACAGGGAGAAGGATATACTATCTACGGCCCTAGGAAACAAGGAGCACCCGGGTCGCACGCGAGGCAAGGGGGTTAACGTACCTTGGCTACATGGATTCGCAGACGACTACTACATGTATAGAAGTAGGAAGAGATCAAAGGCCGAGTACGACGATGGGTTGGAACTACTAAAACAACAATTTCAAGGACAGATAGCAAGTTTGCATGATCAACTGAATCAAGTACTCCGCAACCAGTCCCAAGCCGCCCCCATTATTGCGGGAACCAGTCCTCCTCGACATCGGAGTAGTGTCGCATCCACGCATAATTTTGAACGTGACGACGACCAATTACCGATAGACGGCATTAAGGTAATGTACATCTATGGAGTGCACCAAAGATAGACCTATAGGACGCCTTAGCTAACTGCGTATCGTTTTGTAGGAGCCGACGGCATGCAAGCTCCAACTGAGGTTAGTTGAGTCCATTCCTATTGAGGCTGCGCGGGGGATGGTGCATCCATACCAGGATGGGGCGAAGGCAAAGACGGTGTCGGTGGCGCATGGTTACGCCAGGGTGGAGGTGGACATGGTACACGAACATTTCATGGCCGTCCCACTAGAGATTTGCCCAACGAAGAGATAACAACACTAGGGGATCGTGTACGATTTTATCCAAATGGCTCAAGGATGACATCGCCCCTGGACCCGGCCGAGGCGGCAATCTCGGCAGACCATTCCTCTCCAACGGGACCCTCCATGACTCCACCTCACATTTCGCCTCAGAAGGCCACCTCATTGGTTCCCGTGGATAAGACGCCGAAGGAACAAGACAAGCGTGCTACCGTATCGGTTCCCAAGTCGTCTCGTAGGAAGACGCTGCCAATCGTTAAGGCCAAATCGAAATCGACGAACATTAAGTCGCCTCCCAAGTCCCAGAAGTCCGGGAAGTACTCCATTGGAAAACCGTTGTGCCCTAACGCACAATTAGCCCGCTATTTGGATTTGCTTGTCGGTCTTTGCATGCACGGTACTGCGGAAGACCGGAAAGAAGGGGTGCGATACTGGAATCACCGTCACATACAAGGATGAGCATTTCTTCAACGGGGCGGGCAACTTCGTCGTGGGCTTCAACGACTTATTCAACCTATTCAACCTAGAAGCCCTCGACGCCTCGCTTCTACGATGTTGGACACTGTAAGTGTGTACAATCAAGTTCTACATTCACGTAGTACCGATAAATATCGCAACTCATTGCTTATGTATAGAGATACATGATGAAAAATGCCCAGGAAGGCGAGAACCGTGGGTTTCCTCGACCCACACGTGGTATCTATGCAAACCATCAAAGAGGCACCAGGACCTTCGTCGAGAACTACATAACGGCGGCATTGCTTCTTGGACACTGCAAGAACTACATCTTTGGTGCCCTACAACCAAGGGTAAGTGCTTCACTATTTGCTATACAAATTTCATTTGTACTTAGGTTTAATGACTATAGCGACATACATGAGTAGGTACCACTGGATCCTTTTAGTCATTATACCCAGGAGGAACTATGTGATATATCTTGATTCGCTACTCAGAAACAATCACGACTTGACGTCGCAAGGAATACTCGACAAGTATGCTCATTTCCTCCATACATATCTCTATTGTAGTCTTCCTTCGTTTGAAATGGCCGAGGATAACTTTCTTCAATCATGTAGTTCGTTCATCTCCTATGTTAGCCAACAAGGAAAATACAATGGATCCAACGCCCATCTAACACACAGGACGAAATTTCCGGTACGCGCTACAATACAATAATCCTATATCATACTTCATAATAATGTCTTCAACTGACTATACGTATATATGTAATTCTATTTTTGCAGTGCCGCCAGCAAAAAAATGATGAGCTATGTGCATTCTACGTTTGCCATTATATGGAGAAAATCATGAGTGCTAAGATGAAGAATCCCGAGGTTTGTCAATCTCGAAATAATTATTTTTCTAATTGTAAATTTAAATATATACGCTTACCATTTTTCTTGACCTAGCGACAGGGCTTGATAATAGATTTAGATGGACTCGTTGCGCACGATATCGCGGACGTTCGAGGGAAGCTATGCGCCTTTATCATGTCAGAAATAGTTAACAAAGGAGAGTTTCACGCCATCGCCGACCCAGAGTTTCACGCAAATAATTGACTCAACTGTAATCCAATTGTAACTATAGCGACAATACATCAACAAATTCGATCTTTTGTAATTTATTTTGAGTAATGATCACTTTGAGTTGTCAACAATTGATTATCTGTGATGTATCTGTTTTTGTACATGCTTGTTTTCAGAGGGCATGGCTAGCAATTCCTGAGGCTAGCCAAAAAAACAGCAAAAATGTAGTTTGGATGACTCAATACCACAGACGGTTTTTTGTTGAAACCGTCTGTGATATTTCTAGTATCACAGACGGTTCTTAAACATACCGTCTGTGATATCTACTTATCACAGACGGTTTTTAATTAAAGCCGTCTGTGATATTTACTTATCACCGACGGTTTTTAATTAAAACCGTCTGTGATACTATCCTTCACAGACGGTTTGAACAAAAAACCGTCTGTGATACTATCCTTCACAGACGGTTTTGAACCATCTGTGATAACTTCTTGTTATCACAGACGAACAAATATAGACGGTTTGGAAACCGTCTGTGATGACGTTTCCGAACCGTCTGTGATGACGTGTTCCGTAGTAGTGATAGGCTGGTCTGACCGCCCAAAAGGACTTAGCCAAATTTTAAGCACTGAAATTCTGAAACCTTCTAAAAATTTAAAACGAATAGAACTTTTGACTGAAGACTCCAAAAATTATGGGACCAAGTGCAATAGAATCCCCTCACTTGCCTACACCCTTTATTTTTGGCCCAGCTCAATTTGACACAATTTGGTCATGGCCGGTCCGACCGCCACTCGTGGCCGGTTTGACCGATTTGAGACCGGTCGGACCGCCATGCTATGGCGGTCCGACTGCCCCTGTCCTCACAGATCTGAACTTTGTCGAAAACCCATGAAACGACAAACCATAAACTCCATTGCTAATTGTCACATCATCCTAAGATCTGGAGCATATCCGCATGATATCCACACTAATCTTAAGGCACCTGCAGCCTATACTATCCAGAAACCCATATTTCGAAGCTTTGAACTTTTCTATCTCTTTGGCACGATAGATTGTGCCACCCAGGTCTTACGATGATGAGAAATATAATTAACAATTCACAGAGATATAATATCGATGTAAAGAATTTTTTGAATCAACAAGATTTTGTGTGCATCGCATGTACCACTAGGAAACTAATTAGTAAATATTCTACTCTGAAAATGAAGGATGAAGGCCCTGCATTCCTAGACCGTATCCAGGGAGACTTTTGCAGTACTATACAGCTCCTATCAGGGTCATTTAGGTATTTTATTGTGCTCATCGATGCTTCCTCGAAATGATCGCATGTATATTTTTTGTCTACAAGAAATCATGTTTTTGCAAAGCTAATCTCGCAGATAATTAAAATTAAGAATAATTTCTCTAATCATCGTGTGAAGTCCATCAGAATGGACAATACTGGAGAATTTATCTCGAAGGCATTTGATGATTATTGCATGGAAATGAGAATTAAAGTTAAGTATTCTGTACCGCATGTCCACAACACCGAAAATTTCTCATCTTTGCAGATTTGGTTGCAAGATTTATGTACCTATATCACCATCGTAGCGAACTGCAATGTGCCCTCTCTGAAAGTCTGGGATATGCATTGGTTATAAGACAACATCCATAATCAGGTATTTTGACCCCATAACTAGAGATATGCATTGATGATGATTGTTTCCCGTCATAGGGGGGAAATCAACCCTTTGATGAAAAATGCCAGGAAATAACGTGGCAAGCCACGGGAATCCATGCACATGACCTAAGCAATAGTGAAGCAAATAGAGAAGTCCAGAAGATAATTGAAGTTTAGAAGACAATTAAAGTCTAGAAGATAAGAGAAGTCCAGAAAATAATTGAAGTCTAGAAGACAAATGAAGTCCACAAGATAATTGATTTATAAACATTAGCGAATCAACTGTCTAACTATTTTAGTGATTTAAAGAGCATGACCAAGTTGCATCTGCCTGCACGCAATGCACCGGAGAGGGTTGAAATACCCAAGAAAGAAAAAGGTATACCTATTCTGTCCTAAGGCCTCAAAAAGGGTGAGAACTCCAGCCCCTCGAATCCAAAGTAACCGGGGATGCCTAGTGAAAAAGGATAAGAAGAACTTGACACATCCGATCACCGAAGTTCCCTAGAACTAGAAGGGGAGCTAGTTGAGACCTGGCACAAGTATAGAACCTTCAGAAAAGACATACCGGATCTGAAGATCCCCATGAAGGGAGACATCAGTAGGGATGTGTATGCAAACATCGGAGCTGAAAAACTAAAGAGATTTGCCCCGCAATTGGAAGTAGTGGTGAGAAAGTAGAAGCATTAGAAGAATCACCCCATGAAGAAATAGTCATAAACCATGTGACCACGAGAATATCTATGAATAGGACAATAGCCAATGTTGATATTTATTTTTTAAAGAAAAATCTCACAATCATTGATCTTGATCCAGAGCCTGCATCGCTCACTGAATGTAAGAAAAGATCAGATTGGGAAGATTGAAAGAAGGCAATAGAAGTAGAATTATTATCTCTGAATAAAATAGATGTGTTTGGCCCTATAAGCCGCACATCTCCCCATGTGCACCTCGTAGGGTATAAGTGGGTATTTGTTCGAAAGAGAAATGAAAATAAGCAAGGGTTGTTGCACAAGGTTTCACTCAACGTACAAGAGTTGATTATGAAGCAACCTATTCTCCGGTCATGGGCGGAACCCCCTTTAGATATTTAAATCTCAATGGCAGTGAACTTGAATTTTGAAATGAAATTGATGGATATGGTAACTACATAGTTTTATGGAAATTTGGATTCGGACATTATATGAAGATACTTGAATTTATCCCTGTCCCGAACCAAGATAGAGCAAATAAAATCTATACAATGTGGAACTCAAAAAATCACTGTACGGACTTAAGCAATATGGAAGGATGTGGTATAATCGCTTGAAACGACTTTCTATGCAAGAAAGGCTACACGAACAATGAGGATTATATTTGTGTATTTATATAACGATCCTAGGATGGATTTTGTACAATCTCGGTGTATGAAGATAATCTGAATATCAACGAAACCTTGGAAGAAATTAAGGAAGCAAGCTATTACCTGGAGTCGGAGTTTGAAATGAAAGATTTGGGTAAAACCAAATATTGCCTAGTTTTGCAGCTTGAGCATGCCCCTGAAGAGATATTAGTGCATCAGTCAACCTACATTCAGAAGGTGTTAGAAAAGGTTTGATTTTGAAAAGGCATACCCTTCGGATGTACCGATGGTCGGGAGTTCCTTGCAGCAAGACAAGTACGAGTACAGAAATAGAGAAGAGGGGAGGAAATCCTGGGACCAGAATTCCCATACTTAAGTACAATAGAAGCACTCACGTACTTAGCAAACTGTACTAGATCAGATATTGCATTTGCGGTGAACCTATTAGCAAGTGTAGAACCTACCAAAGGCATTGGCAGAGAATAAAGAACATCTTCCGATACCTCCAAGGAAGTGAAGACCTTGGCCTGTTCTACAGAAAGAACCAAGACATGTTTATGAATGGCTATGCAAATACCGGGTACCTGTCGGACCAGCATACAGCCAAGTCGAAAATAGGCTATGTATTCCTATGTGGTGGAACTACAATTTCATCAAAATCGTCTAAGCAAAGTCTTGTATCAACTTTGATGAACCACTTGGAAATCATAGCATTGTACGAGGCCTCACAAGAATGTGCTTAGCTTCGGCGAATGATTCACCATATTCAGCAGTTGTGTGGATTGAATACCGCGGAAACCCCACTATTATTTATGAAGATAATATAGCTTGTATTGCACAAGTGCAGATGGGCTGTGCGAAGAGTCATCTCACAAAGCATATCAACCCCAAGTTCTTCTATGTTCATGAATTGCAAAAGATGGACAAAATTAAAGTACTACCTACTAAGTCATGTGAAAATATTACATATTTATTCACTAAGTCACTTCTAGCATTTAGCTTTAAAAGGTGCATATGTGGAATTGAAATGATGAGACTTGGAGAAGTGCAGAATTCAGGGGGAGAATATTCACGAACTCATTATTGAAACTTGATCATGAAGATCGTGTACCCAAAGAATAAATCCTAAAGATTAAATAAAATTTGGTGGATTGTACTCTTTTTTTCTTGACGAGTTTTCCTGGAGTTTATCGGATAAGGTTTTTAACATGGCAATTTGTGCAACCCAGCAGAACGTGTATCATGTACTCTTTCTCCAAAAAATTTCACTAAGTTTTTGTAGAGTTTTGATGAGATAGGAACATGTGAGGATGGGTGCCAGGGGGGAGTGTTTGGAAACTATGGGCTTGCCTAGCAACTGGCCCATGTATAGTCGTCCTATCCAAAACTCCAGTAGTGTCTCTAGCCTATAAATAGAGGGTACTAGTCATGATAAAAGACTCATCGCATGACGAAGGAATAAAGAAGAGAAGAATACCACCTACATCTTTGTCTCTCTGTGTGTTCAATTTACTATTTATTCTTGTATTATTTGATGTGATTCTACGTTTGTCACGAGATGCTCGTTCGCACTGGACTCGCTAGTAACGGTTCCTCTACAATCACCAAGTAATCCCCTTGGTCACAAATACATGTCATTTGGGACATTGATACGGTCCCCAAAACACAATTTTGAGCACCAATTTCTATTGTAATACCCCCTCTAGCCACAATGCATGACGTTCAGAACATTGACGTGGTTCCCACAATATAACTTTGACCACTCATTTCTATTGTAATATAGTTATAGCACCAAATGAAATTATAATATTATAAAAATACTTTTCGAGACAAATCTATACATATGATTTTCATGCATAAAATCTAAATATTTAAGAAGATATCGATAGCCTTTTTTTTTGAAAGTTTGACTACACGCAGGGATAGACCCATCATTTTGGCGAACTCTGGCATCCACCAGAGGTAGCACTGACCGGGAACCCTCTCTATTGAGAGCCAGCAGACCAGCGTCCCAGCCCGTCGCTCGTGAAGATGAAGTCGTGGCGAGGTTTGTGAAGATCGTGACCATCCTGGGCCGTTTGAAGATGGTGGGCTGCAGCATGCAAAGGCCCATGGCTTGCATGCTAAGGCTTGTGGTGTACATGCTCACCCACCCAGTCGAATGCGTGCATGCTCGATATACCTAGTCGATGAGTCGAGTGCGGCGGTGGCCGAACCCTAGCGGCGCAGCAAGCTAGTGGATGAGTGGAGACCGAGTGGGCTGGGCGCGACAACGTGTGGTGGAGCGGGCACCCGACGAGCGGTCGAGAGGGCGCAAGGGTAGAGTAACGGAGCTGGTGAGTGTCGGGCGAGGATCGTCATTCGACGGTCTGTAGGTGAGCACAGAGGCAAATCGAGGCCATATAGGGAGCGGTTGTGGCTTATGAGCATAGGAGGCGCAGCAAGGCGCCCCGATGGTGCGGCGCCGCGGTGGCCAGCGACACGATTGAGATTTGCGAGCAGAGGGGTGTGCAGTAGAGAGTAGAGGGGCGTGGCACATCAATAGCCAACAGTAGTGACGAGGATTAAAACCTCCATTTATTATTTAGTATATAGAGACCACACGTCTTCATGGTCGTAAACCCTAAGGCTAACGACCACACTGGTCGTAAGAATTCCAGAGGTTACATAGTACCCAATCTGGTCGGACATGGTTCCAAACCTAGTATTCGACCAGTCAAATGCTCACAATGTTTTGAACTGATGTCTGGATCTACGACCAGATATATGCTTTACCGTGTGACGAATGGAACATGTGCTATATATTCCAAACCACGCGACGCTACGATACTGGAGTACGGTTACATGACTCATTGACATATAACCGCACAACAGTTGATACATTATCAACTGACACCTCTCTTCGATCAGACGCGTTGCTTCCCGAAAGCGGACTGAAGTTAAGGAGCCCGGAACAGTGAAGCTCATTTGGGAGACACTCTCAAGAGCCTTGTACTCCTGAATTAGTTTTTAGTCTAAGTTATATACACTCTTTGTAATAGCCAGTTCAAAGCAATAAAGAGCAGTCTCACTAGTTTCTAGAAGATACACACCATTTTCCTCTTTTCAGTCATATATTCATAAGATCGGTGATTTGATCGTCGACAAGTAGAGAGACCGAGAACCCAAGGGGAAAGAGCACGAGAACGAGAAAAAGCTCCAATAGTAAGTGATAAACTCTTCATCTTGACTATTCACTTATCAAAATCAAATGACATGCATTGTGATTGGTTGATTGTGGTATACTCTTATTAGTGTTATTACAATATGGTTTGTGTGTGGCTTCTCCGCTATTAGATAATACTCGTAGGTTCACACTGCCATAGTTAAGATTTAATCTTGAATCCGCCACTTACAACATGTATCCCAAAACTATATGTATTTATGACTGAAGAAAGTATAGTTATATACCCTTTCTTACAGGGGAACGAAATGGTGATTTCTGGGGAGCTCCGGCCAGCGTTGGATCGCGATCATGCCTCTGCCTGTTTCCGCGCTTAGCCAGCGTTGGATCGCGGTCGTGTGGTCGGGAACGAACCGCTTTTGGAGTTGTCGGTGCCGAACCGGTGCAGGCCCGCCTGGTCGTGTGTTTGGAACGGCGACCTAGGTCAGTTCGGGCTTTCGTCCGCACCCCCGAAACCCGACGTTCCCCCATCCACGCGCTGCGCTCGGCCACCTCATCCCCTTCCTGCCTGCCGCGCGGAGCGGTGTTTCTCACTCGCTTCTTCCCCCACCGTCCACGTACACCACCTTCCAAGCCCTCGCCCGACCATCGGTTCCTGCTCCTCCACCCTCCCCAGTCCACACGTTGCGCTTGGCCTCCCATCCCCTTTCTGCCTGCCGCGCTGAGCCGTGTTTCTTGCTCGCTTCTTCCCCGCCGTGCACACCACCTTCCTCGCCCAAGCCCGACCATCGGCTCCTGCTCCTTCGCCCTCTGTCACCGCCGCCGCTGTGGGTGCATGCCGAAAAAAGCTCTATCACCGCTTTTCTCCCTACGTCCCTCACGCATCGCTTTCTCCCCGTCTTCTCGTGCGTAGTCTGACGTAGCACCGTTTGCTCCTACCGCTTGGTCTCATGTGCTCTCCTCCACCAGCACCTGCTGTGCCATGAGATGGAGCCTTGCTTAGCTTGTGGAGTACTGGAGGTGGCGACCTCATTCTCGCCTCTCTCCTGCTCCCCTTCGCACCGGTCCTGCCGCTGCCTCCCCTCCGCAAGCGTCGTCACCGCTCCACCGGTTTCGTCATAGTCGGTTCCCCACGTCCCCCTTCTTTGTCCCTCCTTCCCCCTCCTCGTCTTCGAGATTGCCGGCAGCTCGTCGTATGCTGGTGGGGTTTCGGCCTGGCCGGCTCCGGCCACATGTTTGTGTAGGTCTTGGTTGAGCTCCCGTCCTCTTTCATGTGGGCTGCATCGTGGCCCTTGGATTTTGCGTGGGGTTTCATGGGTTAGGTTCTTTCGGTGCGCTCATGGCCCACTGTTTCGGCAATTGTTTGCTCGGTTTGTAGCCGGTGTTCCCTTGCGCTGGAGTCTGAAAGATTACAGAACACCCAAGTCTTTCACTCTCGCAAAATGGCTGGATACACACACGCACCAGGAGAACAGAGAGGTGTTTTTCAGAGAAGGCCGAAAATTGGGGGCCTTTCCTTCTTACTCGCTACAGTTTTTATTACTGAAAAAACAACCGACAAACTACATTACCAACACACGTACTTCAGACTCCAACCTCTAGTCCGGATTCTAAGTCACCAAAACAAACTACGACCCAGCCATGATCCTATCAATACGGATCATGGACCACCAATACTAACAACCGATGACTTCATCAACTAACTGAAAATCTGTTCAAAATCTGAACTTCAGACTACTAAACAGCTTCAGTCTTGTTATTCAGACTGGACTCTGAAACAAACGTAAACACAAACACAAACACAACAAGGTTAACACCAACAATCACTCCCTTAACCTTGTTGTCCTTTCTTCACATCCACCATGCCCAGCTTCTCCCACATTTCAAGAAACTTGACACGACCAAGGGACTTTGTCAGGATGTCAGCAAATTGTTCCTCTGTTCTGACATACTCAACATCTATTTTCTCACTTTCCACACACTCACGAATGAAATGATACCTTGTATCGATGTGTTTGCTCCTGTCGTGATGCACTGGATTTTTACACAGCGAGATGGCCGACTTGTTGTCCACCAGCAACATGAACTTCTTTGCCTCCTGATTCTTCAAATCACCCAAGAGACGAGCAAGCCAAATGCCTTGGCAAGCGGCTGTTGTTGCTGCGATATATTCGGCCTCACACGATGAAAGAGCAACCACCTTCTGCTTCTGTGATATCCAAGCGACAAGGCTCGAACCAAGATAGAATGCAGCTCCGGAGGTGCTCTTGCGATCGTCGACATCTCCGGCAAGGTCGCTGTCACTGTACCCAACCAGCTCCAACTCCTTGCTTTTCTTCCTCCCGTAGAAGCAGCCCAAGCTGAGTGTACCACTCACATATCTCAGAATACGCTTGACAGCAATCAGATGTTCATCAGTGGGTCTTTCCATGAACCGGCTGACAGTGCCAACTGAGTAAGCGATGTCGGGTCGAGTGTTCACCAAATACCTGAGGCTTCCGACGATGCTCCGGTACATGGTGGAGTCAACCAAAGGGCTTGCACTCTCCTTGCTCAGTTTGAGTCTCTCCTCCATGGGAGTTGCACATGGATTACACCCATCCATGCCTGTTTCTTTGAGTATCTTCGCAGCATAGGCAGATTGACACAAGGTGATCCCATTACAAGTCTGTTGAACTTCAATTCCCAAATAGTAACTAAGTAACCCAAGGTCACTCATGCTGAATAATCGCTTCATTTGAGTCTTGAATTCAGTGATGTCAACCTTGTTGGACCCGGTAATGATCAGATCGTCGACATAAACTCCCACTAGCAACACCGACGTGTCATTTACCTTTTTGTACACAGCGTGTTCTAGTGGACTGCGTTCAAAACCGAGTCCCACTAAACTCTTGTCTAGTTTGGTATTCCATGCCCTTGGTGCTTGTCGAAGCCCATATAATGCTTTGTTCAACTTCAACACTTTGTGCTCTTGTCCCTTTATCTCGAATCCAGGTGGTTGGGATACATATACCTCTTCAACCAATTCACCATTCAAGAATGCCGACTTGACGTCCATATGGTGAACTTCCCAACCCTCCTGTGCTGCCAAGCTAGCAAGCAGCCTCACTGTCTCCATCCTTGCAACTGGTGCGAAGACTTCATCAAAGTCCACTCCTTGGCGCTAGACATATCCCTTCGCAACTAGGCGAGCCTTGTGTTTGATAATAACACCATGAGAGTCTTTCTTCACCTTAAACACCCATTTCAATCCAATGGATTTTTGATCACCAGGCAGCTCCACAAGATTCCATGTTGCATTGTCTTCAATGGACTTTAGCTCTTCCTGCATAGCTTGCCTCCAGCACTCTTCTTTCACAGCCTCTTCAAACCTTGTTGGCTCCTCTGACGCTAGCAAGCATAGACCAACTTGCTCATACTGCAACTCGGCTGCACTAGTGGCGTCGTAGATGTCCTGGAGTAATCGGAACCGATGTGGTCCCTCAGATGACGATGTACTCGGCGTTGCCAACCCGGTCAGTGTGACCGGTGTAGCAGCACTCGGCGGCGTATCATGCGGCGTAGCGGGCAGTGTGTCGGCACCACTCTGCAAAGGTGCGCCGCTGCTACCGCTGTCAATGTCATCACCGCTGCCAACGCCGGTGCTGCTAGCGCCTGCGTCTCCAGGCATATCGTCCACGGCCGGTTCAAGTTCATCATGGTTCTCCACCCCACCTGCAAGATTATTTGCTTCAATATGGATGGTGAACATGTCACCCTGACTGGACTGTGAGACATTCCCATCAGTGTGCGCCTCCCAGTTCCACTCCCTTTCTTCTTCAAACTGCACATCTCGGCTCACATGTACTTTTTGATTTTTGGGGTCATAGAAACGGTAGGCCTTAGAACCAGATTCATACCCAATGAAGACCATAGGAGTACTTCGATCTTGCAGTTTACTGAGATGTGGTGCAGCAGCCTTCACATGAGCTACACACCCAAAAGTACGCAGATGATATACCTTGGGCTTCCTCTTGTACAATGCTTCGTACGGTGTTTTGCCAGTGACACTTTTGGTTAATGCGCTGTTCGTGAGATACATCGATGTGGTTGCCGCCTCACCCCAAAATTTCCCTGGCATCTTCTTGCTCTTCAATAGACTCCTTGTCATTCCGACAATAGTTTGATTCCTCCGCTCGGCTACTCCGTTCTGCTGAGGTGTATAGGGAGCCGTCAAGAATCGCTTCATACCCAAATTATCACTGAATGCTTGGAAATCATTTAAGGTGAACTCTCCTCCACGATCAGTTCTAAGTGCCTTCACTTTTAGCCCAGTCTCCAACTCGACCTTGGCTTTCACTGACTTGAACGCAGCTAGGGCCTCATCTTTTGATTTTATGAGCACTATCCACATGAATCTAGTGCAGTCATCTACAATCAATAGAAAGTACCTCTTGCCTGATGGAGTGGCTGGTGATATAGGTCCACATAAGTCTCCATGCAGTAGCTCTAGGGGAGATTGTGCTCGATACATTGTTGCTGAGGGAAATGGTAAACGATGTTGCTTGCCCGCAGACGACCTCACACAGCTGTTCAACATGCTCGATCAGTGGCATTCCTTTGACAAGTTGCTGCTTTGACATGTCCCTCAGCGCACGAAAGTTCATATGACCGAACCTTGCATGCCAAAGCCACTCCTTCTCCTTGTGTACTGCCATCAAGCACACAGGTTGTGCTGGCTGTAGGTTCAACACATACAACCGGTTGCTAGACCTTCTCACTTTTGCCAACAATTGACGCTCCTGATCATAGACCTTCAAAGTTCCATCTTCTAGTACTGTTTTGCAACCATTTTCATCGAGTTGTCCCAGGCTTACAATATTGCTTCGCAACTGAGGAATAAAATACACATCAGTTAGTACTTTATGTTCCTCAGTTTGGCTTTGGAATAAAACAGTTCCACGGCCGCAAATCTTTGCAACGGACCCATCACCGAACTTCACCGTGCCTGACACCATCGTGTCCAGCTCTGTGAACACATCACGGCACCCGGACATATGATTACTAGCTCCTGTGTCAAGATACCATGAGAGATTCTTACAGTTTTCTTTATCTCCAACCCTGGGAATCACCTTTTCTTCATTGAGAAGTGCCAGTACAGTCGGCAAATTTGTGTGATGTGCAGGCTCACTCATCTGGACCATTAACAGAGCTGGTTCATTGTCGTTCTTCTCGACAAGGTGTGCCATCTCCTCCTTCTTCTTTGATCGACACTCAGATGCGTAATGGCCATAATTTTGACAGTTATAGCAACGCACTTTAGTCTTGTCGAACTTGAACTCCTTATCGTTGCCGCGCTCGCCGTCGCCACGGCCACGACCACGCCCACGTCCGCGGCTTCTGCCACGGCCACGACCGCCTTTGTTGGTGCCACTCCCGGACGGCTCGCCTCCCTTCTTCTCCTCCTTGGCCTTCCACTGAGTCCGAGTAAGCAGTACGTGCTCATCATCCTCAAGGTTGGCATTACGCAGTCGCTCCTCGTGCGCTTTGAGGCGCCCGATGAGTTCCTCCACTGTCATGGTCTTGAGATCTGCAAACTGCTCAATGGAGCTAACAATCTGCAAAAATTTGTTAGGGAGAGACCGGAGCATCCTCTTGACAACGTACGATTCCTCCATGTTCTCGCCGAGTTCGCGTATCTTGTTGACAACGGTGCCAACCTTGAACGCATAATCCTCGACGGTCTCGGTGCTCTTCATCTTGAGCTCGTCGAGTTCCTCCTTGAGGGATTGCACCCTCGCTTCCTGGACACGTTCGACCCCAAGAAACATGGTTTTCAGGGCCGCCCATACCTCCCTGGCATTCTTCTTCTTCGCGACGAGGAAGAGTACATCTTCAGGAATGGCGCCGAGGATGGCTGCTCGGGCCACCTTGTTCGACTTCGTCGATCACTTCTTCGGTCTGTAGGATCTACCACGTCCACACGATCATTCGCCTCCATCACGGCTGCATCTTGATAGACCAAGCCGAGAAATTTGTTCGCGTCAAGACGGATCTGACGTACCAGTGAAGCTTCCTTCCTCCCTTGATTGCTCCCCATGACGTCGTGGCATATACTTAGGCATCCACCGTGGTCGCAGCTTCACCGCTACCGAGCTCGATACCAAATGAAGATTACAGAACACCCAAGTCTTTCACTCGCAAAATGGTTGGATACACACACGCACGGGAGAACAGAGAGGTGTTTTTCAGAGAAGGCCGAAAATTGGGGCCTTTCCTTCTTACTCGCTACTGCTTTTATTCTTTGAAAAAACAACCGACAAACTACATTACCAACACACGTGCTTGGACTCCAACCTCTAGTCCGGATTCTAAGTCACCAAAACAAATGACGACCACCATGATCCTATCAATACGGATCATGGACCACCAATACTAACAACCGATGACTTCATCAACTAAGCGAAAATCTGTTCAAAATCGAACTTGGACTACTAAGCGCCTTGATCTTGTTATTCAGACTGGACTCTGAAACAAACGTAAACACAAACACAAACACAACAAGGTTAACACCAACAGAGTCGACGGCCGGAAGGGGTTGCACATGTGTTTCCTCGGATGCTCCTCATCCTCGTCACGGTGGCCACAGTTAGGCGCTGGTTGGGCTTCACGTCTTGCGTCGACTGCGTCCGACTGTGTTGGAAAATACAAATGAATTATTTTCTGAAATTTTAAAATCTTTTCTTTATTTATTTTAAAGTTAAATTTAATTATTTGTAAAAAATAATTACCAATTATGAGTTCAAAATATTTTTTCTAAGTCCAAAATAACTAAGAGAATTTCTTTTTGATTTTTTCCATGATTTTTGGACTTTATTTGCTATTTTCTAAAGCCTAAATGAATTAGCTGAATTATTTAAATGGCTAAATCATTTGAAAACCTGGGAACAGTACTTGGGCTGAATCTCCTTGTCATCCCCGACGACGGCTTCATCTTCCCCTCGCGGAGACAGAGCACCGCCTGTTCCGGTCGATTAAACCATATTGATGTGTCTGTTCCTACTAAGGATCGTGTGCAATTATTGCTACGATCACCATCCACTCACTGCCGCACTCAATCGGCCTTTTTTCATCATTTACTAACTACTACACAAAGGTTCATCACAGACGGTTTTTAAAACGTCTGAGTTTATATGTCTGTGATGATATGAGGTCATCACAAACGGTTCTTGTTATGAACCTTCTGTGAAAAAAGCTATCACAGACGGTTCTGAACAAGAACCATCTGTGGTAATTAATTACATTCAGAACCGTCTGTGATAGCTTTTTCACAGAAGGTTCATAACAAGAACCGTCTGTGATGGCTTTTTCTATTGGAAAAAAATGAAAATGGGTGCTAAAACTTCGGAGGCTGTTTTGAGACCCTAAACAATATTTTTTGGGGGGTTTTCACTTTGTCTAGAGCCTCCCGAGCCTTGTTTATAGGTTTTGAATTGAACTTTTCGTTAGCTTTCCAACAAGCCAAAGAACGTCGCAATCCGAGTTCGTATGCAAAAGTTATGACGGTTTTACTGGACAGTGCGCGATCTGCCATCTATATTTTTGCCGAAACCAAATAACTCAGCATGAACTACACATGCATGGAGAGTTTCCCACAATAGCCATAGCATCACCCACAGCATCACCCACATCACAGTAGTATCAACTCAATCCATTCACAGAGCACTAACTCTAGCTCTTAGTAATCCACATGACAGAGCAAAGGGGGGAGTAGAGAGAGTGAGGTCGTGGGAGGCCGGCGACGACGAGCTCGGGGGAGGATAGGGCGACGAAGTGGATGAGGCCGGGGGGCGACGAGGTCGTGGGAGGCCGGCGACGACGAGGCTGGGGCGAGGTGGAGGAGGCCGCGGGCGACGAGCTCGGTGGAGGCCGAAGCGCAAGGTCTGGGCGGAACGGAAGCACTCGGTTAGAGGAGAGATGGCAGAGGAGGAGATGGAGGTGTGAGGAGACTCTATTAATATAAAGCGAGTTTCGGCAGCCCACCCATTAAGTCCAAATTTTTGTTTTTCGCCCAACAAAACAAAAGTATCATAGACGGTTTTCTCTACAAAACCATTTGTGATATGATTATAATCATAGACGGTTCGTGAATAGAACCATCTGTGATAATTTATGGACGGTTCTTAAGAAGAACCGTCTATGATGTCTCGATTATCACAGACGGTTCTTCTTAAGAACCGTCAGTGAATTATCACAAACGGTTCTATTCACGAACCATTTGTGATAGTTACATATCACAGACAGTTCCAGGCGTCTAGTATAGCATGTTTTATAGTAGTGACTCGCATTGCTTATTGCCGCCGCGTCGGCCGAAAACGCTTCGCACGTTCCTGACATTCTGGCTGCGCCCTTCGTATTTCTCCCATCACTCCATTCCCGCAACCATGACCACTCTACTCATCTCTATTCGCCGAAATCGAACCCGAAGCTCCTCCACTTCCAACCCTAGCATCGCCGATTACTCCTCCATTCGTTGATCTCTGGTGTCGTCATCTACACCAGGAGCTTCGCCACGTCGTGTTCTATCTTAGGCACACCTCTCCTTCACCGGAGGACCATCGGAGCACCATCATCGCTTTCACCCGTACCTCGTCGCCACCTTTTTCTTTGCTGCTAGCCACTCCATTGTGCTTCCCTGCCATAAGGTATCACTTAAGGTTCAGCGTCATCTCCTCTTCTTTTTTGCACACCTTCAAGTAGCTCGCTATGGCGTGTAGCGCCGGCAAGCTTGTAGTCGTGCGCCGCCACTATCGACTAGGTCAATTAAGGATCAAACGCCGGTAACTCCAATATAAGACCTAACGTACAACTATATGTGCTAGTATGGGATGGCCTTAGTTAATTAAGTCAATGAAAACTAGCCTTGCACAGCCTTGCACGTAGGTAGGCCATAGAGTGTGGACATGATCGAATAGATATGTTCGAAGGGGCTCCCTTCACCGCGAATGTTGTTCACAAAGGTTGCCGACACAACTGCGAATACCTCACTCGATGGGGCGTACCTGGGTGAAGTGATGAATAATATTCACTAGGCTAGTGCAAGGTTAGGACTACATGTTGTAAAGGTTTCGACACGTGTTCTAGACTGTTTACCTACGGTAGTGAGTAGTGGTATCGACTGATACCGAATAAACTAGAGAATTCGTGTACTATGGGTAAAATTGTACACCTCTGTAGAGTGTAAATCTATTTAAATAGCCGTACTCGCGGTCATGGGTGTGCTTAGTGTGGACAGTATGAGTTTAGTTTTGATTTTCAAAAATTGTTTTATTGGAAAAAAACTTGGACAATGACTTATGGGTTTTTATTTGAGTTAAGCGCCATGTTATGGCTAAAAGTGAAATGTACATCACAACTGAGGAGGGTTGCAAGTTGTTGATAAAATAAAATGTTGCTCGAAACCGAGGAGGGTTGTCAGTTGTTGTTGTTGTTGTTGTTGTTGTTGTTAGTATTTGTTGTTTATTCAATTACTTACTTACTATCCTGCATCTATTTATCTGTTCTTTCAATTTCTGTTGCAAAGTACTACTTATGAATATTACAAATAAAAATGTCTTTAAGCAAAATAACTTGTAGAGTAGAGCCTCATCCTTTGATAGCCTTGCATATATCTAAATTTTGCGATACACTACAATTCTTGCTGAGTACGTATTGTACTCAATATTGCTTACATTGTTGTTCAGAGTTCGAAGATGAGCCAACGCCCAACGATATGTTATTCACACCCAGAACTTGAGAGTTCGGTGACGGGTCTATCTAGGCCTCGTTCCTGTCGATTGCCTGAGGGTCGGATGGCTATGTCGCTGGGATTTTGCTACTTTTATTACTTCTTCCGCTGCTACTTTTACTCTGTTGATACCTGCTTTTATTTGGCTGGTCGGCCTTGATGTAATAACTTTATCGCTTTAGTTAAGGACCATTTGCTTCACTTTTATATGTGAATATATGGATGTGAATGCCAAATGTCGTGAATATGTGTACTAGCCTATAACATCCCAAAAATTCATAAATGTAAAAATATGGATTTTTAAAACTTTTATGCTTTTTTCCTGCATTTCGAAGACTTATTTGAATTGCATTTTCTCTTCTTGCCAGCTTAAGTGGTGTAAAAGTAGAAAAACTTAAAGACACAAAATCATAAGGCAGAAACCCTAATTACAAAAACCCTAAAATATGGAAACCCTAGAAACATAAATGGTCAAAGCAAACAAACTTAAAAGCATTGCTCTTCCAAAAGTTACATGTAGTATAAACCCTAAGATCGAAGGTGTATAATTCCAAAACCTAATTCCCTAAACGATTAAAATGTCTGATTAGAAGTGTCTAACAAATATCAAATCATATCTGCCATCGCATGAGAATTACCAAATGGATGTACGAATTTTTGCCAACCCTAAAATTCTATCCCATTCATTTTTCCTAGCCTTCCTTTTCTCTTTTAGCCCTTCTACTCTTCCTCTGGCCGAGTCCTCCAAACTGAGACGCACCAAACCATTTCCTTCGGTCGACTGACCCGACTCAGCGTTGTGCTTCTTCTTTCTTCACGTGCGCGCCAGAGCTTGGCTCAGCTCCTCTTCCTCGGTGTCAACGATTCCAGAACCAAGCAGTCACATTGCGGCCATGCAACCCATGTGCGGTCACTCACTGTCGTTCACAATGTCGCTTAAGGGCACTATGCTGCCACACCTTGTCAACTCCCCGCCCACGCTACCCCGACACCTGTGTTGGCGCTCGTGCCAAGCACATCAACGCTATTTGGCAATCTCCACCCTAGTGGCTATAAATAGCCCCATATCTCCCCAGTGATCTCCCTTTGCCACACGAGACCACAATACACCTTCTCCCATCGTCAATTGAGTCCCAAGCACATGGTAAGACCAAGCTTTAATTTTCGGCCATGACACCACCCCATCATCGTCGGCGCTCCAGAAATCCCCATGATCCTCTGCCCCCGTCACACTATGTTCCAGTCTACCATAAGTAAATCCCCTAAACTAATTCGATGTTTTAGTCACAGGAGTAGCGCCAACCTCGTTCTTCCTCCCCTTCGGCCAGAAGAGCCCAAACAGTCGAATCAACCTTTCTGGTGAAGTATACTCCAATTCATTTCTTCTGAGCCATCTACTTACTCCCTTGAAGCTATTCCAAGGGTTGAATGCTATCCATCTTCCTCGGGTCAACACCACCGATTGGAGCTCCTCTCGCCGCCGCTGCTCATCGCTGCTAGACCATCTCCGGCCACCTCTGTTACTCCATATCATACTGGTGAGTTTCTCATAGCCACCAGATGCTCATGCTCACTATTGTTACGGGTAAGCATTGCCGGATGAATGAATGTCTCGTAGACCTTAATGTCGCTGCCGCTAAGGTTGGCTGTATTGCCGCTACTGACCGCGAGAGTTCTGCCACTAGTGCCAGTAGGGTCGCGTGGAGCTTAGGGTCCCATTTTTAGTCTTAGCCAGCGCCGCCATAGGCTTGATCACCGGCGTTGAGCCGGAGCAACTCGAGCTCGAGAGTACTCTGTTGTGTCTGAAGTGGACATGTACTGTAGCTAGGTGATTAAATGCCAAATTGGTTCCTTAATGTGGATTACTGTGTAGATACGGTATTAACTAAGAGCTTGGTTTTGCTGCCATGTGGACTCGCACATAGAAAACCAAACTCATTAACGCTCTGGTTTTCGCACCGAGTCACTAACTCGCCGGCCTGGGCACATTAAGTACACAGTGGACTTCGATCCGTAGACCAAGAATTGTACTGGTGGACCAACAGTCCATGAGTTGTTCAAATGGACTGTGTGGCTGACATCGGGACCCACACATCAGAAACAGTTTCCTTTAGAAAAATAAATGGAAATGAAAATTAAAAACAACCAGGTCCACCTATCATTCACTGTATACTTTCGGTTGGAAAATAAATTAAAAAGAAAAATAAATAACTACGGGCCCCCACCTGTCAACCGTAGATTCTCTCACCTCTGTTTATTTTAGCTATTTAAATTAGGGTTTGAACTTCAGGAGGTCCGTTCTCACTCATTTTAACTCCGATACAGGTGATTTTTATCTCTAAATTTATCTAAATTCAAAATCTACTCAACCAAACTGAAAACACCCAATTTTGTGTTTATTTGAATTTTTTAATGCAATTTGAGTTTATATGTGCTTATTCGAATTTTGGTTAAATTTTGTGTATATAGAATTTGAAGCTCCCGAGGACCCTCCAGTAGACCAAGAGCAAGAACAGCAGTACCTCGATCAAGGCAAGTCAATACTTTGATCATTTTGCATCTAATTTTTGCAATTATATTGTTTTGACTTGTGAAAATGCATTGATATGCTATATCTGGGTATGTTGAACTAAGCTCATAGGTAACGCCTTAATAATAATTGTGTATAAAATTCCAACCCTTCAAACTTGGACATTATCATTGTCACCCTAGATTAATGGGATACCTAATAGCCGCTAATTACCATAGAATGGCATGCTTAGATTGGCATAGTATCATTGTCATCTGCGTATTAAATTGCCCGACATCACTTAATCATTTGAAAATGAAATTGGGCAATCGAGGCTGGAGCCTGGCTGATATGTTGGCAAAAAAGGTTATGTTAAAAAATAAATAAAAATCTGAAAAACAGATTTCGACTCGGGTGGCTAGAAAGAGTGACTAGTGCCGAGTGCACGAGAGGATGTTGGTGTGTGGATGTACCGCCTGAGTCACTTAAAGACCGAATCCGGCAATGACCTCTCATGTAAAAATGGTACAACCATAAGTCTGTAACACCTAAGACCTGGCTAACTAATTTGTCCACCACCTCGCAATTTCACTACTGGGGGGCTGTGTGGAGTGTGCAAAGGGTAAGGGAGTCATCAATCCACACGGCGCAAAAGGGAGACCTCCCGGGGGTGCGGCCCAAGGAGGTGATACTTAGCAGCGTGAAATTGTGTTGAGGTGGGATATTATAAAGGCCTTGTGATAATCAACATTAGCCACACACCTACGGAAGTGTGTGGGGGACAGTATCAGTTGATTGATCTCTTGTAGGTAAAGTGTACAAACTCTGCAGAGTAAGAAAACTATCTGGATAGCTATGCTCATAGTCGAGAGCGGTGCTGAGAACTTACTTGAGTTAGCTTTTATTTTTATAAAGCCATTTGTGTATGTGGAATGAAAAGGGTGGGCGGAGCCCTGTGATTTGAGAAAGCCTGGTCAGGAACCAGTGGTAAATAAGGGATAGCCTGAGCATTGAGTGGACGGAGGCACTCAATGGTATAGGAGACTAGTACGGTACACACATATGGTCTTCGGGTATTCCACGCCCGAGGGTCCGACACTTTCCAAAGAATATTTAAGTTATGATACTATTACCAATTCAGCTGGGCAGCCTGCAGACTTCGAAATATAATACCCACCTGAGTTTCTCAACTCCATTGTTATTAACAAGTTCCTGCATCATAAGTTCTGTTTAAAAGTGGGTGCTGCAGTTGTTTTGCTAAGAAATATCAATCAAGCTCTTGGTCTTTGCAATGGTACACGATTGCTGATCACTAAGCTTGGTGATCATGTTCTCGAAGGTGAAATCAGAACAGGGACGAACATTGGTGAGGAAGTGTGTATACCAAGGATAGTTCTCAATGAGAACAACCAAAAATGGACATTCACTCTACAGCGAGGACAATTCCCGATTAGGCTTTCTTATGTAATGACAATAAATAAATAAATGTCAGGGACAAACACTGAGCAGGATCGTGGTGTATCTCAGGAATCCTGTCTTCACATGTGGACAACTATATGTAGCTGTTTCTAGAGTCACATCCAAGGATGGTCTAAAGATACTAGCAGAGAACGAGGATGGAACACCTAGTTCATCTAAGAAAAACATTATTTATAATGAAGTTCTTCCTTTCCTTTAGTGAAGATAGCATTCTGGTGTCAGTAGTATATTACTTTTAATGATACATAGTTCTAAGTAATACATTCCGGTTAGTTTAAACTTTAAACTGCATGCTACTTCAGCATGTTCAGCGAAAAAAGATAGCGCTTAGCAACCAATGTGTGGTATCTTAAGTATTCTGGGTTTCTATCTAATAGGTTATGTATCTAGGTCACATTTTTTATGTATGATAAACATCTCGTGCCCACTGTTTTGTACTTGTGTGCAGGTTTTTGGAGTTTCACCTACATGTCATCTGTTTATTCTTGTTCTGGATTACCCATGATGATCCACTTGGTTCTTCGGATGGTTTACTCCGCTTTACAATCATGCTCAGCACTGTTGCTTTACCCTTGTTTTCCATTCTTTGCCCTTTTTGTTTTCCGCAGTCTTTTGATGCTGCCTACTCTTGTTTGGTCTGTACAGTCGGTTCTCTTTACGATATTATGTGTTTCTTGAGCTGGTTGTTCCTTTTCTTCATTTTTTCCACAGCCCACTCTAGACGCAACGCTTCTTGCCAGTTCTTAGGTGTCCTTATCTTTATAGATATTCTTGTGTTTATAGTGGGCTATAAACACTAGGCCTTTGTACGTGTTTTCCACAAAATTAGGGAGCAATGATGGAAGGACAACTTCCTGGTAGCGAGGTCTTTTGATGCAGTCTACTACATCCGAGTATTTTGAAGTTGTGCTGATGCACGCGTAGCATATTGTCCTGTGCAGAATGATCATATGGGTGGCTAGTTTCACCACTTACACAAAGGCTAGATAAATCAGTCCTGTGCCAGACAGTTTCTCAATTTATGCATACAACCTTGCCTCTTATGAAATCCTGAAACACAGGCGCATGCCAGAGACTATCTATCAGTGCTAATTTCTCCTTGGTATGATTTTGGTTTATCACCGCTGTACTATGTTATATATATATATATATATATATATATATATATATATATATAACCGATTCTTATTTTCCTATAGATGTTATTGGTCTTATGATCGACAAGAGTTTCGCACAATGTTCATATGATGGCAGGTACCTCTAGGGTGATCACTAATGTATACTGTTTTCCTTTCGTTCGACATGGTGGCTTTTGGGATACCAGTATGATACGTTAGTCTTCTTCCATTGTATTTTATGCTATTAGGTTTTAAATACCAATCACAGCTTGATATTTCCCATGTCATGCCACCTCACTCACATTGTTAATTCTTCTTCCTATCTGCTATGCAAAATATCCTTTGCTTATACAGAGAAACAGCTGTGGTGGCGTTGTGGGGACCACATGCTAACGAGTTCAACGCCGAGGAACTACAGGCTCACGCCCAGCGAGGCCCGGTGGTTGTCCTATTTGTTGGTCTGACTGTCAAGATTCGTGATGGTCAGCACACACTGTATCTTTAATGACCTTGACAGTATCCGTTGTTACGTACTATGTATTATGTATTATGTATTATAGACGGCCCTTTCTTCTTTAATCTTCCCTGTTCTTTTGTCATGTCGGCTAGCTTTAGAGGGAAGCACAGTGTGCATGCAAGTGGTATCCAGATACCTCAATACCCGAAATTGCTGCTCTGCAGAACAGGTTCCTGTACTCCTTTTCCTTCGTATATTTATCTGTATTCCATAGGATTAGATATGAGAGAAGACCCATTATTAACTACTGATTACACCTCGCTACCTCTTTCTGACCGGTTCCTTTTATATTACCATGCGCGCTAGCCTTGTTGCCGGGCGACATGAGGCTAGGAGGTTTGGTCACGCGCCAGCACAGAATCAGCCTAGAGCCGCAGCAGTGGCTGAGATCTCATTGTTAAGTTGTATGCACTAACTAATTTACCCAAAAGTTTAAGCTGATGAGGAAAGACGTACAATTCACTTATACTTCAACACTCCCCCTCACGTGTAGACTCCTTTAGACCTAAGACGTGGAATAGAAGTGTACCAATTCACCCAAAAGCTTAAGCTTATGGAGAAAGACGTACAATTCACTTATACTTCAACACTCATATCTTAAACCACGTGATGTTCTGGTACGAAACAATACCTCCGGTTATTTCGTATGCATGGTAGTTTAATTCTCAGATCAGCTATAGACTGTACTCGCATGTGTTCTGCTTTGTAAACTATTAGGGAAACAGATGTATCGTTGATGCTTCCATCAAAGAGTATTATCCCAAATGAATCGTGGTGGTATCTAGCATGTGGCTCTTGTAGAAACAAGACAACTCAGTATGGAGATTCCTACAGATGTCCAAGCTGCACTGCAACAACAGCAGATATAAAGTTCAGTACTGTAGTTTTCCCTATCTGCATAATTTCAGATGTCACCATGTTTCTTTCTTTTGCTTATATGTGCTCTAAATCTAATCTCAATCAGGTATCGCTTGGCTGTGTTAGAGTTAATCTTGTTTCTAAGTTTAGATGTGTTGGTCAAATTCCTTTTCTAGTTGCCGTATCCGAGTAGAAGCAAGATAGTATTCAAATCGGCTACATGCTTAGCTGAGTCCGTATATTAGTATGCTAATTGAGCCTTTATAAGGGGCATAGGAGCAAGCTATGTAATATGTTAAGGAAGCAACGCAATGTGAAGAAGAAGCATACAGAAGATAGATGAAATAAAAGGCTTCAGAGCTTCGCTGAGTTTAAGCATTGCCGAGCGTGTCTACATCTTCAATCTGCTTCCAACGTGGGTTCTACAGAGAGTTTTTTCTTCCGGATTGTTTTGTTCTACCGGGAAGGCTGACAATTGGTATCAGAGCCTACACTCGATCCGACGATGCATCGATCATCTTCCCACTCACCTACCCGGCCAAGGATACCCAGCGGCGTCGGCGAACTTCTGGATGCGGGATCCGGCAGCGGCAGCGGTGGCGGTGGGGAAGTTGTGATCCATCGCGTGGTGAGGGAGTCAGGAAGCTCGGTCGTATACCCGATGTTGATGCGAACCAACTATGGAGATTGGCCTCTCGTGATGAGGGTGAATCTACAAGCGCAAGGCTTGTGGGAGGCGATCGACCCCGGCAATGGCGACTACCGCGACGACAGGATGGAGTTATCTACCATACTCTGAGCCGTTCCATCGGAGATGCTGTCTACGCTTGTGTTCAAGAACACCGCCAAGGACGCATGGGACACCATCAAGACAATGCGCATGAGCGTCCAGCGTGTACACGAGGCAAAGGCGCAGACGCTACGCAAAGAATTTTGATGATATCAAATTCAAGAGCGGTGAGTCGGTGGATGACTTCGCAATGCAGCTCACCGGCCTAGTCAACAACTTGGAAATACTTGGGGACAAGATTGAGGAAGACCGTGTTGTTAAAAAATTCCTCCACGTCGTCCCACCAAGGTACTCTCAGGTAGCGATCTCAATTGAGATGCTCGTTGACTTGCAGACGCTATCGGTGGAAGAGCTCACCGGTCGATTGAAGGCCGTAAAAGAGCGCTACGAACAAGACAACACCGACGACGCCAGCGGACACCTGCTCCTCACAGAGGATGAGTGGCTTGCGTGCATGAAGCAGCGCGAGCATGGCCGAGGCTCATCTGGTGGACAGAAGCCCGGTGGTGGTAGACAAGTTTACAAGGAATCGTCGGAGGAGGACGACCATGGCTCATCAAAAAGCCGCGAGTGTGGACACGGGCGTGAGCGAGGCGGTAGAGGAGATCGTGGAGATTGGGCTAGGCAGGACAATGGTGACAGATCCCATGACAAGTCACATATTAAGTGCTTTAAATGTGATAAATACGGTCACTACGCGTCGGAGTGCCGCAGCCACATAAAGTGCTTCAACTGCGTCACATATGGGCACTATGCTTCGGATTGCCGAAACAAGAAGAAGAACGAGGAGGTAAACCTCACCCGAGCTATTGAAGATGACGAGCCGACCCTGCTTCTCTCCTTATGTGTCAACCAGGCGCCGGTCATGGTGATGTTGAACGAGGAGAATGTAGTTTCTGAACTATGCACAAAGGGAGGCAGCCATGATCATACTGATAAGTGGTACTTAGACAATAGAGCAAGCAATGACATGACGGGAGATCGCTGCATGTTCCATGAGCTCGACGAGAAGATTTCGGGCAAAGTCAAGTTTGGCGACAGCTCCACGGTGCAAATAAGAGGCAAATGATCAATGCTATTGCAATGCAAGAACGGCGATCAGAGGATGCTGACTGAAATCTATTATATACCAAGTCTGTGTAACAACATATTCAGTCTCGGGCAGTTGGCGGAACGGGGGTGCAGGGTGGTGCTGCAGGATGAGTTCTTGCGTGTCTTTAACAAGAACAAAGATCTGTTGATGAAGGTGAAGAGATCTCCGAACCGGTTATATAAAATTTCCCTGAAAGCTTGTAAACCGGTTTCTGCGAAGAACAGTATGAAGGAGCCAGAGTGGAACTAGAGAGTAGAGGATCTCAGGCGTTGTTGATCTCACCGGCCAAGGACATGATGGGACCAAGAGACGGCACGTGGTTGGCGCAAAAGGCGCAGCAGGCGGAGCCTCGGGGGGTGCAGACGGCCCGCAGGAAGGCGCGCAGGGCGCTCAAGGGGACGGCGAGTTCCACGAGCATGCAGTTGTTGCTGGAGAAACCAGCGGCTCAGGTCAAGCCCATGGACCTAATCCGTATGTAGGCACAGCAGAAGGGAGAAGCGGTGTAGCCTCAGCTGAGATGTACACGGGAAAGCGGACAGATTTTGTCCAAGAGAGAGGAGCGAGAGGCTCAAGTAATATCGAAGCCCAGGCGGACGTGGGAGCCGGTACTCCAACCCAAGCGGGCGTGCAAGGAAGGACGAGTTCAGTCCAAGTGTGAGACGCGGCAAACGCTGATTTGTGCATGGCTCAGGATGGAGCAAGCGCAGGCGGTAGAGCGGTATCGGCCCACGAAGGAACGGCGCACGGGCGCAGGTAAAAGAGGAAGACTTGGAAGTTCAGATGAGTAAAAGATCAGTGTGATCAAAATGAAGGAACAAGATTAAGGGGGTGATTGTTAGAGTTAATTTTGTATCTAAGTTTAGATGTGTTGTTCAAATTCCTTTTCTAGTTGCCGTATCCGAGTAGAAGCAAGATAGTATTCAAATCGGCTACATGCTTTGCTGAGTCCATATATTAGTATGCTAATTGAGCCTTTATAAGGGGCGTAGGAGCAAGCTATGTAATATGTTAAGGAAGCAACGCAATGTGAAGAAGAAGCATACAGAAGATAGATGAAATAAAAGGCTTCAGAGCTTCGCTGAGTTTAAGCATTGCCGAGCGTGTCTACATCTTCAATCTGCTTCCAACGTGGGTTCTACCGAGAGTTTTTTCTTCCGGATTGTTTTATTCTACCGGGAAGGCTGACAGGCTGTCCCGTTATTGATCCATCGGATTACGGTAGAGAAACGTCAGGAGATGACAAAGATGAACCAAAAGTGGCGTAGTTTGTGTTCTTTGGAGAGCTTGTTGACGAGTTAGTTGGTGTGCCAGCTCCTACACTCGTTATCCGTTCGTCTGGTTCGCATAAAACTATTCCACTAGAGATAACTAGGCTTTATGGGAGGACATGACATACACTCTTAGGATCAATGTACCGCGGACGGTATTACAGAGGAAAAAAAATCTCTTGCCATGATAATAGTATCACGGTGTCACCTACTGTACCCCCACTTATAATGTGGAAACATCCGGTGTTCTCTCCGCTCCTAGCTGACGATGGAGCGGGCATGTCAACAATGGCATCACCTGTTTATTCAACAGAACTCTCTTATTCAATTGCCACTGAGATTTGCAGAACTCCTGTATCTACACCTTTCTCAACAGATAAAACAGTTAGCGACTGTTAGCCATCCTCAGGTCTTACTTGGTATTGTGTCTGGCCATGAGTTAATCAATGAACAAGGTGTCAGCATTCTGTGATTTCCACTGGGCCTATTCGTGTGCAGCTTGCCAAACCCAATCATTCTGTTCATCGAACTACTGACTCGACACCTGCATCGAAAATATTAAATGATATAGAAGGTCAATGTACCAATGTACGTAGCTGGTGGTAACCTCGCTGATACGACTGTTTCAACCCGACATATACGTACGGTATCTCCATCACCACAGGAGATGACTCTGCAGAGAGCCAGACAACTAAGATTTACAGACTACCATTTATAATACGTTTTCCTTCTAGTTAAGTAGTTTCATCTATGTATGCACATACAGGATTCATAGCGTTACCCTATGTGCCTCAGCACCTATTAATCTGCCCTCATCTTCTCGCGGCATATATATGTTAGTGTTAGTATTAGTATTAGTATTAGTATTAGTATTTTCCTTACGCATTGAGATTCAGACAATACATGTCATGTTCTAGGTATCTTTACAGCGTGTTCTTCCGGATTGCCGTACGAAACACTCCAACATAGCAGATTCTCCCTCACGTCCCAAAGCAGCCAAATTGTGTTGATCTGATTCATATATCTAATTCTGGGTTACCATGCTCTTTGTACATAATCATCTAGATCTTTCCCTCCCTAGAAATAGATTTTTTTTTAAAAAAAATACATTTTTTAATAGAATTACAGAAATAAATATTTTTTTTAAAAAAAGTATTATTTTAAAAAATCCCTAGAAAGATCTAGGTTTTTGTATAATTATTATTTTTAAAATAATAATTATTATACAAAAACCAATGCTACGTGTCCTGATATACTTGCCACCTTCGCTGACATTCGGCTGCTGTGACCATGAGCATGGAGTTCGCATAGACGGAGTCGCCCTCTGAAAAAGTGGATGAGGCAATCAAAACAGATCATACATTCGTGATCCCCCACGAGGTGGTTGGTTTCCTTATGAACCTTAAATTTACTCTAAAGTCTCCATAGCAATTACCTTGCACCGATAGCTATCTCCAATGTTTCACTCTGCAGCACACATGCTTTCTGATGATGTGTGAGGGTATGTTTGATTGAGTGAACTAAGGTGAATGGGATGTGATGATACAGGATGGATGGGTTGAGATTCTAAATAGTATAGTATACCTTGTGTGTTTCGTTAGTGCGATGAAATAATTCAAAATTTTGTTTGGTTGGTTGCATGAATGAGATGGTATCAAATGGTTCAAGATGGTGTTTAATTTGAGGGATGAAGTTGAATGAGTTGTATAGATAGAGGAGTATTAGCACAATTAATTATTGAAATATTAGCACGATTATTAAATTTACCTTAATTAAAAAATGAGTATTTAACTATGCACTAATTGGTATGACCCACTGGTTAGTAACGTATACATAGATAGAGAGGGTGTAACAGAGGGGACGCGCTCATCCCTGTACCGCATGGTTCGTCCGTTTTTATGGAACCGTTCGGTACAACATATTAAAGGAATATTATCAAAATCTGTATAACCCTATCCAAAACGAGTTGGTTCGGTTCACTCAACCGAACACAGGGATAGTAGCATATTTAGGACCGAAGTGAACCGAACACAGGGATAGTAGCATATTTAGGACCATCTCGTATGTCTTGATTCACCGAACCAAACACACCCTTAAAGATAGGGAACTTGAAATAAGGCCACGAAATCTACTGAGGATAACATATGCACCCTAGGAATCAGGCGCAGTAGACTCGCTGATCCAGAGCGCGTCAAAAGGCTCCCATCTATTGAGAAACCATCGTTGGCGAGTCCAATCTGACCGATCACCTCATAGACAAGCATAGAATCGCTTAGATTAATGCAAGAACACAAGTACAAAATAATAGATTGAACATAGATATATGAGGAGACTTCTTGCTTCTCTTTATTCTTTCATCAAGCGGTCAGCCCTTTACAATGACTAGTACCCTCTATTTATAGGTTAGAGAACCTGCTAAGGTTTTGGATGGGGCGTCCACCCATGGGCTGGCTACTGGGCTAAACCTATGGTTTCCCAACATTCTCCCTTGAGCACCCATCCTCACATATTCATGTCTTGTCAAAACTCCATAAAAACCCAGTGGAAATTTTTTGGAGAAAGAGTACATGATACACGTTCTGTCACAATACACGAATTGCCTCATTAAAAGCCTTAGCCGAGAAACTTCAGGAAAACTCGTCAAGGGAAAAAGAGTACAATCCATCCTATTTTATTTAATCTGCAGGATTTACTCTTTGGGTACTCGATCTCCGTGATCAAGTTTCAATAATGAGTTCATGAAGATTCTCCCTCTAAATTCTGCACTTCTCAAAGTCTCACCATTCCAATCTCACGTATGCACCTTTCAAAGCTAGATACTGGAAGTGATTTAGTAAATAAATCTGCAAGATTTTCACATGACTTAGTATGCAGTACTTTAATTTTGTTAATCTTTTGCAATTCAGGAGCATAGAAGAACTTATATTTGATATGCTTTGTGAGATGATTCTTCACATAACCCATCTGTACTTGTGCAATACAAGCTGCATTATATTCATAGATAATAGAGGGGGTTTGCGCTGTATTCAATCCACACGACTGCTGGATGTGGTGAATCTTCCGTCGAAGCTAAGCACATTCTCATGAGGCCTCGTACAATGCTATGATTTCCAAGTGGTTCATCGAAGTTGATATAAGACTTTGCTTAGACGATTTCTATGAAATTGCAGTTCCACCACATAGGAATACATAACCTGTTTGCGACTTGGCTGTATGTGGGTCCGACATGTACCCAGCATCTGCATAGCCATTCATAGACAGGTCTTGGTTCCTTCTGTAGAATAGACCAAGGTTTTTACTTCTTTGGAAGTATTAGAAGATATCATTTATTCTCTGCAAATGCCTTTGGTAGGTTCTGCACTATACCTTGCTAATAGGTTCACGGGAAATGCAATGCCCAATCTAATACAGTTTGCTAAGTACATGAGTGTTTCTATTGTACTTAAGTATGGGAATTCTGGTCCCAAAACTTCCTCCCCCTCTTCTCTAGGTCTGTACTAGTCCCTGTCTTACCACAAGGATCTCCCGACTATTGGCACTTTCGAAGGGTATGCCTTTTTAAAATCAAATATTTTTAACACCTTTTGAGTATAGGTTGGCTGATGCACTAATATCCCTTCAGGGGCATGCTCAAGCTACAAGCCAAGGCAATATTTGGTTTTTCCCAAATGTTTCATTTCGAACTCCGACTCCAAGAAAGAGCTTGTTTTCTTAATTTCTTCCAAGGTTCCGATGATATTCAGATCATCTTCATACACTGAGATTATACAAAATTCATCATGGGATCATCATAGAAATACACAAATACAATCCTCATTGTTCGTGTAGCCTTTCTTACAAAGAAAGTTGCTTCAAGCGATTATACCACATCCTACCTGATTGTTTATGTCCGTACAGTGACTTTATGAGTTTCACACTGTACAAATTTCTATTTGCTCTGTCTTGGTTCGGGACAGGGATATATTCAAGTACGTTCATATAAATGTCAAAATCCAATATTCCCTAAAGGTATGTAGTTACCACATCCATAAATTTCATTTCTAAATTCAAGTTAGCCGCCATTGAGATTAAATATCTAAAGGATGGTTCCGCCCATGATTGGGGAAAATGTTTCTTCATAATCATCTCATGGACGTAAAGTGAAACCTTGTGCAATGAGCCTTGGGTTAAACCAACTTGCCCCGGTTAGATTGTTCTGTCTTTCTCCCTTGCTCTCACTCACCTTTTGTGCTTTTCTCTCTTATTGTGCTTTCTTCCTCTCATCTATTAAACATATGGAGAATTATTTCAGATGGTTCGGACCCGCAAC
Organism: Hsuehochloa calcarea; assembly: GCA_036346395.1. Classification (NCBI taxonomy): domain Eukaryota; kingdom Viridiplantae; phylum Streptophyta; class Magnoliopsida; order Poales; family Poaceae; genus Hsuehochloa; species Hsuehochloa calcarea. The sequence goes on along the minus strand of CM070602.1, from coordinate 34,887,055 downwards.
TTGGCGAGCCAAGATGAACCAGTGGATCCCTTTACACCACCGCCACCGCCTCCACCAGTTGCAACAGTAGATCAAGGGTTGGGTCAGTTCATGGCCGCCCAGACACAGTTGATGAACACAATGATACATAATATGAACCAATAGTTGACTCAACAGAACCAGAGTGCTACCGCTCTAGTCACAATGTTGAATCAGAACAATCAAGCAGATGCCATGCCACCCCCACCACAATTTTTCTAGCAAGCAAAGTTTGCAGAGTTTATGAGGATTCATCAGCCTACCTTCTCCAACTTATCTGAACCTTTGGAAGCATGTGACTACCTTCGCTCCATAGTGAAGAAGCTATCCATTGCTCGATGTGACGACCGTGATAAGGTTTTGTATGTTGCACATCATCTTGAAGTTACTGCTGCGGAATGGTGGAAGAATTATTGTGCAACCCATGAGAATCCATAAGATATTACCTGGGCAAAGTTTTCAACAGTTTTTCACCACTCTCATGTCCCAGATGGTATAATAGAAATGAAGAAGAATGAGTTCCGCGAGCTGCAGCAAGGAACCCTGTTAGTGAGTGAGTACCTGAACAAGTTCAGCCAACTCTCATGTTGTGCTCCAAAGGACGTTGCTTGGATGATGCATGCGGAAGAGTTTTAGCTTTGGACTCAACCCTAGCTTGAAGGTTCAAGTCGTTGGTAATGACTATATAGATTTCCAGTATATGGTGGACAAGATTGTGCCCACAGAAGATTCTCGTCATGAACTAGAACAATCTTTCAAAAGGAAAATTTTGCAGCATGGGTCTCATCAAGATCATCCACAGAGGTTCAGAATGAGTGCGCAGCATCCCGTCCGTTTTGCTCCTCCTGTCGCATTCAAGACCACTGCACTAACACCTCACCCATCTGTTTCAGGAGTAAGTAACAACTAACCAGACGGAAGCAACAATCTAGCTCTAGAAGTCACCTGTTACAGATGCCACAAGACTGGTTATTATGCCCACAGTGCATCCTTGGTTGTTGCTTGGCGCTGCCATCTTGGCTTGTGTAGCTCCAATGTTAAAGCATATTGGAGTCACTATTCCCTTCTAAGGACAATGGTTGCCGAAGTGTCCTAGTTGACAGCAGATATAACAAAATCTTTGTCCATTCTACTAAATGTTTCCTGGATTGGTGTTGACTAGAGCAGAGTTGTGAAAGTTCTAAGCGACTAGACGAGGTGCTGAGGTTGGTGTAGATGTCCTGAAATAATTTTTTGGCGAAAAATGAGTGAATTGTTCTTACTTTCTGTTGAGACTGATGGCTTCCTTGTTGGGCCATTCTGCCCTTACGGTTGTCCTCCAACTCATTATGCTTATCCTCAAGGATCAAAGCTTTATTGACTAGCTCCTGGAAATCTGGAAAGGTATGCGCAATTAAGCTGACTTGCAGTCCGGTATTTAGTCCTTTCAAGAAATGACTCTAACAAGCTTTGTCAGTTGCGACATCTTCTGCAGCATAACGGGCAAGCTAAGAACATTTGTTGAGGTAATCGATCACTGACATGCCTCCTTGCTTGAGAGTACAAAATTCATCCTTTAGGTTAATCATTCCTTTTGGCACATGATACTAGCGAAAAGCTATTTAAAATTCATCCCAAGTAACATTATGTGGCGTCTCATGTGCGGCACAGAAGTTCTCCCACCATTCAGCAACAATGCCCGCCATCTGATGAGTGGCATATAGAACTTTCTCATGATCGCTGCACTGGGCGATCAACAGCTTCCTTTCAATGACGTGAAGCTAATCATTAGCTTCCACTAGTGAAATATTCCCAACTAACGTTTATGGACAAGTCCTCATGAACTCAACCAACTTGGATGGTCCATAGTGATTATGAGTGGTTGGCATACCATTGTTGTTGTTGTTCTGATTGTTATTCATATTCTGCATCTGGTTAATTATTATATGCATCATCTGCGTTTGAGCTGCCATGAAAACTCCAAAGTTCTGCAAATAAATTGAGGGTGCTTGTGACGGAACTGACCCTGCTAGTTTCTAGTCATTCCCTTCCGATCCATTGGTTCCAGAACCACCGGCGGCAGCATTGCGAGTTTGAACCATCGGGTGAAGCTCCATGGGTTAGATAAGGTAGCAAGCACAAGATAAGTTAAGAACTAATCGAGGGGGTAGGTTAAACCCAACAAACACAGCTTCAAGAAATCAATTGAAATACTTATATTAATAGCGGTCTTAGCATGGCTGCAACAAATGCCTAAGGGCCTTTGCAACCCATACTGCACACAAGAAAACAAACGCAAACCTAACACATAAAATACCGCCTAAAGGGCGATACTCCTAACCTTAAACTGGCTGAGCCTAAACACTCAAGTGAACTAGTCGATGAGGTAGCTTCCACAGCCACGACGGTGCTCCTACCTGCTGTAGACCTGGAACTGTGCTAGCATTCTTGCAAATTGATCTTGGTGCCCCGGGACTGGTGCAGTAGGAACAGGCGTCCCTAGTGCCGGCACAACTAGCTCCTCTGGCTCTGCTGGTCACTCGGCTTCTTTTGGGTCTTCCTCTTCAGGGTCTTATTCTTCATGCCCTTCCTCTGGTTCTTTTGGTTCTTCCTCATGCTCATACTGGTCGTAAAGATCCTGTTCTAATGTTGCGATTCTCTCTTCTGCCATCTGCTGGTTCTCGTAGACGCATTCCAACTCTATGGCAGCTAGCTCCAAAAACTCCTCCTAGGTGGTGTAGAAATGAGTAAGGTGTACTACGGTGGCATTGCTCTCTCCATCTGTAAAAGGGTAACGTGTAGGAAGGTCCACTGCGGAGGCACGGGGATGGTAATCAAAAACTGTATCCTTAAGCTCTTGAGCGTAGATGCTGCAGATCCTCAAAATAGCAAGGCGTGATGATTCTTGAACTCATTCGGTCCAAACAATCCTTCGGACTAAGATGTTCAGAGGGCGGCTGGCTTTGGTGCCCTTTCGAGCGTAAATGGTCAAATGGCAGATCACTCCACAGTTTCGACCGTTCACCACCCAGTTGGTGCCTCGGTACATTAGTCAATCAAAACCTCCGAGCACTTGCAGAAGCTTCCATAGTTCCGCAGCAAGTACTCCCTTCCGCTCACCATAATTCTGAAGACGAGGCATCTCTCAAGACAGACAAGGGTAAGAATCAATTTAAAACAGCGGGGTGAGAAGATTCAGCAATAGTTGAGTCAAGAGAGACATAGGAGAAGTTAAGCAGTCCATTAATATTGCAAGTTAATTTTTTCTTTAGAAAATAGTTTGGACACTCTAAGGCGACCGGTCTAACTAAGGTCAAAACCTACAGACAGTATGGCTCGATACCACCTATGTCGGGACCCAAAACTGTAATTTCTAGACTCTTTATGCATTCTGGATTAGTATAGGATCACGCTAGTGTACACAGTGTCAACATAGATGAATATCGATTCACACAAGATGAAAGAATTGAATGAACGAGTAATTTGAATAACAAATAAGGGTTTTGACCTTATGGTGGAGTTTACATTTATTAAGCCTCACAGGCTGGCAATAAATAAATAAGAAGCGAAATAAATAAACTACATGGAATGCCATCAACTCACCATAGACAACCGTCGAGATCATGACCTAGCAATCGGCACCTTCAGTAGAACTCACCTTTCGAAGACAAGTGAAGATTCCTCCACTTCTGTTGATTGTTTATAGCAAGCATAAATATACAACTGTACTCGCAAGTCATACCACAGAATGCAATTTATATATGATGGCTTATTCCAAAGGAATGACTTCTGTGGTTATTTTTCATAAAGCAATATTTACAATTGAATACAAATGATAGATTGAAAAACATATTTAAAACAAATAGACAATAATAGTTTGACAGTTGTTTTCACAAAGATATAAAGCCTAATCAATTTATTTCACATAGCCATATGACTTAGATCACACAACTCCCTTCCCAAATGTTTTTTTATGAAAATCTAACCCTCGTGTGAAATCCCTGAGCATATCCATGACCACGAACGCGGCTATTCAAATAGATTTTTTAACGCTCTGCAAAGATTATACATTTTACCAACATGATACAATCAGTGTAGCTATCACTAATCGTAACAAAATCTTTCAAAAACTTCATCTCAAGCATTGACACTACCAGTATGCTTTACCATCGTTCAACCCATACATGGCGCTTCCCGCGATGTGAGTCGCCATTGAGACTAAAACACACCTCCACCCATTACTGAGATCCTAACCTACAACATGAGTTGTCAATATCAAGACTCCATAACTCACTAAGTTATGCCCGTCCCATCAGACATGTAGTTGTACGAAAGGCTCAGTTCAGTGGTGTATAAAATTAAGTCCTTAAATCACCAAGGCAAGACTTCCAAATTCCAACTATGCCACAAAGATTATCATTCTCATTCACAAAGTTCCACCATATCACTTAGTATCCACCACTTACCTCAGTCCAAATCCTTTTCCACCCTATTGGTTAAGTGCAACACATGCTATCACAAAGTATTATCACATAACACACAGTTTTTACACAAAGTTCCATACTCACTTAGTCAAATTTATAATTGCAACTCAAATGATATGTGTGACTCGTAGCATGGCTAAGCAATACTATTCGTCTAACCGACCCACATTGGTGCTATCATAATACCAACTAATAATGAACCAACCTAGGGTAACAAAAGATCATAGCAATAAAATAGACAAGGTTGGTATAATCAAATGGGTGATTAGCTAAACCCAAAGCATTTAAATAAATACTTAAAGTAAAACGCAGTACATTGAATCAAAATAGTTTTGAAAACTAAGTTTGACATGATCAAAGGAATAACTTGCCTTGAAATAAATTCAGGTACTGGTCTTGGTCTTGGTCTTGGTGAACTCCTTCAAAATCCCCCGAAGTATCAACGTATACTCGTAAATGAAATAAATAAATAAAAACAGAGAGGAAAACTAGCTCCAAAAATTAAATAAAAATATCAGAAAGATAGAGTTCGAATTTAGATTAATTTAGAAATTTTAATAGGCTCAAACGGAGTTCGAATGAAGAAGATATGGCTTCTGGAAGTTCTAAATCTAAAGAGAATACTCAAAAAGGAATTCGAGTATTGTTCACTGAGCACTGTACATCGAGTACTATACACCAAGTACTGTGCATCGAGCACTGTACACCAATTTTGACTATGCGTACTCGAAAGGAGTTTCGACCGCATGGTCGGGATGTTCTGACTGCATGGTCATAGGAGGCTACGACTATCTGGTCGTGGAATGTTACTACTACCTGATCGTAGAGAGATAATGTCTATCTGGTCATAGAAGATTACCACTATCTGGTCGTAGAAGATTACCAGACGAGAGGCAAGGGAGCCGCCTTCAGTCCGACACTGTTATGAGATTTTAAATATATTTTCTTTTTTAGAAATTACAGAAAAGGAAAATAGCAAATAGAAAATAGTAAATGAACTCGAAAAATTTCTGGAAAAAACTAGAAAATATTTCCAAGCACATAGAACTCAAATAAAATAGTTTTGACAATTGTTGAGGTTGTCATTAAGCATATTAAATTATTTTTATACTGAAAGTCCGTGTTAAGCTTTATTAAAATTTAAATAAAATCCAAAGGTTGAATTTTCTAACTACTTTTCAAACTACTAACTATTTAAAAGATTTTTAAATATCAAAAAATTGGGATGTTACAGACCAGCCTTTCAGTCTTGACCTGCCTTGTGGTTTCGACCAGGCTTGTGGTCTCAACCAGCCATTCGGTCTTGACCAGCCTTTTGATTTCGACCAGCCTTGTGGTCTCGACTAGCCATTCGATCTTGACTAACCTTGTAGTTTTGACTAACCTTTTGGTTTCGACCCGCCTTGTGGTCTCAACCAGCCTTGCGGGTTCGACCACCCTCTTTGTTTTGACCACCCTCCTTAGCACGTGTTCCTCCATCTTTTTCCCAGCGTCGTGCACATTAAATGAAATATGTGCATTGAATGTCGTTGTCTCGCTGTGTCGTCGCGCATTAAATACCGTTTGCACATTGAATGCCATTGTCTCGGCCAGCGCCATGCCTTAAATGCCATCTGCGCATTTAACATCGTTGTCTCTGCCACACCGTCGTGAATCCCGTCGCTCCATCTTGTCGTCCAGTCCCCCTCCTTCCTCTATAAATGGAGCACTAGGGATCGCTTTTGCCCTCCTATTGTTTTCCCCTTAACTCTCTCCTCCTCCCTCTTTCTCTCTCACCCTCGTTTCGCCATGCTTCGTGTTTTGCTACCGCCGACTGGAGCTCGCTCCGCTATCAAAGCTTCTCATTGGCGTGGTCTTCGCCGCTGGCTTAACCAAGATCGTGGCCTATCCGGTGCGCACCTCCTCGCCGACGAAGAGTTCCCTGGAGCGCCCACGTTGTTCTTCTTCACCTCCGACCATGAGCTTCCCCACCGCTGTTCGCCGTCCATCGACCTCCTCCAGCCTCTCTCTCAGTCTTGGTAAGATCCTCGTGCCATGTTCTTACTTTTTCCTTCTTTCGACTACGTCGGTCAGTCGAATCCTTCTTTTTTCTTTCTACCGCATCGAGCAGTCAAATATTTGTTTCTTCTTTCAACCGCATTGAGTAGTCATACTCCTTCCAACCAGTCTAACCTCCTTCCGACCAGGAAGTCGAACCTCCTTCCAACCACATGTAGTCAAATCCCCTTCCGAGAGCTCGTTCTCCTTTATCTGAGCTCCGATTTGAATTATTCAAATCTCTAAACACTGTACCTTTCTTTTGGTTCTAGTTGGGTAATTTCTAGATTTTATTTAGAGTTATTTTATTTATTTGGCTCTTTTCGCTCGTATAGATTCTGGTGTTTCCAAAGAATTCTTGGACCTGTCGACCTCGAGTGAAGCATCTCAACTCTTCAACGAAGGCAAGTCGTAGACCTTTGATCATGTCATACCCAGTTTATAAAATTATATTGTTTATTATAAACATGCATGGCTAGATGTATAAAAATAGTTTTGGGAGTAGTTAAATACCTACTTGACAGTATGACTCCTTGAATAATTGTGAACGACATGTTGACATGTACCATTGGACACCATAAGTTGGATAATCTTAGTTGGGCATTATTGTAATACCAATATGGGTGCGTATTATGCTTAGATATGCTTTAGTTATGCAATGTCTCTCGATCACATGATTCAATGATGATAAATTTGACTTAATGATATATAGAATTGTGGTGTGATACCACAGTTGTGTCAATTGTGGTGCGAAGCCGCTATTATAAAATTTGATGCTATGGCAGGGGTTGTCATTGGCTTGGGTGAACGAGAATGATTTATGCTCGAGCGAGTGGTCGGTGGCAAAGGAGGAATGCGCGAGGTAGTGCGGGAGGCACATTTTTGGGTACGGGAGGAACTTAGGTGCACGAGGCACACGGGATGAGGTAGTCTCGCCTAAGCAACCACTAAGGACTTAAATTTGTGCACCATTGATCTGTACCATACCGTGCAACCACTTGTCTAGGATGGGGTGGACTTGGCTGAATAATTAGCAATAATTTCCTTTGATTTTGTCGTGGTTGTGTGATCCCGAGTTTACGGATGGATTCACATGGTGCAAGAGGGGTCGTAAAGGCAAAACCTTAGCGGGTAGAACCAAGTAAAAATAGAGTTTTGTAAAGGTCTTGTCACGTGCTCTAGGCGCTACCAAAGGTAGTAGCGGTGATATCAACGGATGCCAAACAAACTAGAGAAGTCACGCCCTGTGGGTCAAGCTGCACAACCTCTGTAGTGTGTAAAACTATTCGAATAGATGTGTCCCCGGTTATGAACAATGCCTGGTGATTTCACACGAGGGGTAGATTTTCTCAAAAATATGGTCGTGGCTGGTTGCGAGTTGTTGGAATGGATTGGTTGGGAAGCGATCTGGTCGTGGTCGTTGGTTGGGAAGTGAATACGGTGTTCACGAGTTGTTTCAAAGAAACTTGTTTACTTATGTATTAATATTTTAAATCGTGCTTTCAATCTACTTACTGTATTTACAGTCAATAATGCTTTTTTAAACTAAACATAAAGCTATCCTTGTCAAGCCTTACATGAATACTACTTGCATATATTTCCCTACGACTTGTTGAGTACTTTACGTACACACGGCTTTGCGTCATTTGTTGATCAGTCATCGAAGAAGAACCAGGGAGCACAGCGCTCTTTGAGGAGGAATACTTCAAAGACCATGCGAACTAGGAGGCGTTCTCCACTCGATTGCATGTGGGCATGTTGGATGGCTTCCAAGAGTTTGTTTTGTTCCGCTGCAAGTTTACTCTGGTCAAGGACCTGGTCGTAGATCTGGTCGTAGACTGGTCATGACTTTGGCCCTGCGTGGCAAGCTCTGTAAAACCTTGACAATAAGGTCCTTTTGCTGCTAAGTATTATTAATTTATCTGCTTCTTTAGTCGTGTTGTTGTATGGTTTCGAGTACACCAATGTTGCAACTGTGTGAGCTAGCTAATAATATGAGACTAGTTCAGTATACACAGAGAGTCCTAGGGTTTCATACTCGGGGTCCCAATAGTTGTCTAGTTTAGTCCCATATAATACTTATTTGATTAATGAGGGGAGAAACCCCCTCCACCTGTATAAGGGGCCATGAGGCTATCATTGTACACACCTACGGATCTTGTATCCACCCAACGATAAAGAGAGATGGGCTGTTAGGACTACTTCTTGTGTCTACTAATTTTCGTGTGATTGTTTGTCGACAACGTGACCACAAATCTAAGAGATAGGAAGGAGGAAAAACCCCACCGACTGGGGTGGATGGGATGGCACTACCAGAAATTAAACGACATGAGATTGCAATCAAGTATGTCACAAAACAACAGAGATTGACTCTATTGTAACTCATCAATTACGATATATCATTGATATGGCACCATACGATGTTGGGAACCAACTATGCAAATCTGGACCCTCTGTGTATAATGCACTAGTCCAGCATCACACTAGTGCACACATTGTCAACATAGATTAATATCATTCCACACAAAGTGAATATAAGAATAAACGATTAATTTGATTATTAAATAACAGTTGTGACCTTATGGTCGAGTTTACACTTATTATGCCATGTATAGCTGGAACTAAATAAAGAGACAACAGCGAAACAAAACAACTCCAGCGAGAACCCATCGACTTACCACAAGCAACCGACTGGGATCAAGACGTAGCGATCACCCACCTCCTTGAAAGCAGACGAAGACTCCTCCACTTTAATTAAATGATTACAGCATGAATAAGTCCTCCAAATACTCAATAAGTTTTACCACATAATGCAATTATAGATAACGGCTTATTCCAAAGAAAATAGTTTCTATGGTTATTTTGCAAAAAAACGACACTTGCAATATAATACAAATAATAGGTTGAAATCATAATTTAAAACAAATAAACATTAATAGTTTAAAAATTATTTTCACAAAAACCACAAAGACTAATCAATTTCTTTCACACAACCACAAGAGTTTAACCATACAGCTGTCCCTTCCAAATTGTTTTTTTAATGAAAATCTACCCCTCGTGTGAAATCCTCGAGCATGTCTATGACTGCGTACGCGGCTATTCGAATATACTGATTAATATTCTGTAGAGGTTGTACACTTTACCCATAAGATATAACCAGTGTAGCTAGCACCAATCATAACAAAATCTTTCTGAAACTTAATCTCAACAATTGACCCTCCGTTGTACATACTACCGGCACCAAACGCTCAAACAGATTGTTGGCCGTTGCACACCGTTGGACCTAGACACGATGAACCGCTCATAAATATGACTCACTACATTGACAGAATCATACCATGGCACACAGTCTAACCTATCTGCCTGAGCAATCAATGTTAAGAATCCGTAGCTTACCAAGTTAGGCATGTCCCATACCATACATGTGGTCGTATAGTTATGGCTCAGTTCAATGACACATAAAGTTTAGTCCTTAATTGACCAAGGCAAGATGTCAAACTACTACTAATCACCACATTCATATTTTCCCAAGCGCACACAGCTCCACCATTTCACAATTCCATCCACTTGCCTCGATCTGAATCTTTTCCCACCCTGTTGTTTAAATGCAATACATGCCATCAATGAGTGACAACATACTGCACACAACTTTCCATACAATATTTTATATTCACTTAGTCAAGTTTAGTTTTGCAACTCAAAATGATATCGATAACCCGTTGCATGGCTAAATGTGGATATCGTGAGGATATGTGCAGGATCTCAGGATGATGAGTCAATTGGCAATGACATTGTTGGTTTGCAAAATCTCGCGTTTTCGGATTTGCTTCAAATTTGTCGGACCACAGTGCGGTCGGACATCTTAAGTGCGGTCGATCGCTTGCGTGGAGGTCGAGCCGGCCATGGTGGCGGTCCGACCGGATTTTCAAAAGTGGTTTTGGAGCCGATCCAAAATAGGTTGTGTAGGCAAGTGAGGGAGTCTCCTGGATGTGGTCCCATCATTTTTGGAGCTCCCAGTCAAAAGTTCTATTGAGTTGAAAATTCGAAGGTTTGGATTTTCACTGGAATTTTGGCTAAGTCTTTTGACCGGTCTGACCGCCGTTGTGGGAGCGGTCCGACCGGCCTGAAATCGATCGGACCGGCCTTGTGGGGCGGTCAGACCGGCAATGACTTGGAGGTTAGCCAAGTTTGCATTGAGTTGATTTGAATTGGTTTTATGTATGAAGTTCAATGCTTTATTGTTGTATATTGCATTGCGGAGCTAACGTGGGTCAAGTTGTGAAGAACTTGTTCGAAAATGGTTTGTTTGTCTATTGTCGCGGTGGCTTGCGAGTCAAGCGGCGTCAGCGGTGAGTGGATCGGGACTACGCTTGGAAAGCCGAGGTCGTAGCGATCACGGATCACGGGTGGTCGTGTGACACAAGCATGGTGCGAGAATGGGCAAGATGGATCGGACGGGTAGTTCGGTGCGGTTGGTTGGATCGGTGGTGCGGATATCGGTGTAGAGTCTGGAAGGTTCCGATGGGATTCGGACAAGAGAGGCTTAGCGACGTGATGAGAACCACGATCAACCTACGTGGTGAAGCGAGCGATTGCTTCAATAGTTATGTGTGGGTCCCATGTGTAAGTGGTCCCAAAAGTGAAACCCTAGCCCTCTAGTATAAATAGAAAGGGAGATGGAAAACCCCAAGCACTCATTTGGCATTCTTCCTCATTTTCTAGGGTCAAGATTCATTGGTTGAATCAAAAGTTGGATCAAATTTCGTTTTGGATTTGGGTTGAGTTTTTCGGATTCGATGAACCTGGCCGATCGGCCGGTGTTACAACGGCGGTCCGACCGCCGTGATTTCAGATCATTGTCTTCGTCGGGTCGAACTGCTATCGACCGGTCCGAGCGCCAGATTAGTTGCTTGGTCGTGATCATTGGTTGACTGACGGTCGATCATTGTTGACCAACTGGTCGAGCCGCCCGTGGTAGCTTGGCCGACCGCCTGTGCCGTGATCGCCCTTTGAGATTAAGTCTCCACGTTTGTGTCGTGTGGTCATCGGGTTATCGAATTCATCACAAGGCTTCCTTTCGGCGCCATCGATCTTCTTAGCTTTCATAGCTAAAGAAGTAAAGTTCGTGTTGAATTTGATTTAGGCGAGAAAGTTGAGAAAGCCTATTCACCCCCTAGTCGTGTTTACGGTCCTACAAGTGGTTTGAGAGCTGTTAGCTCTTCTCATAGATCTTAACCTAGGTCTTTGGAGCCATGGCGTCGACAAGTACTCAACCAAGCCACATATTTTTGATGGAGTTGACTTTGCATATTGGAAGGCTCTAATGCAAGCATATATCGAGGCTCAAGGGCACGCTATTTGGCTTAAGGTGAAAACCCTTATGTCGTGCCCCGATGACGATATGATCACTCCGGATGTGGAGGCCAACAAAGAAGGCTCGAATTACTTGATCCAAGGCCTTAGTCGATCCGAGTTTGAGCGTGTTGCTCACTTGCGGTTCGCTCATGAGATCTGGCGGACACTTTGTGACTATCACGAAGGGTCCATCGCGATCAAGGAAGTGAGACAGAACCACTCAAAAGGTTTACTCTAAGATCGAGCAAAGGCACCGTGAGTCTTTGGATGAGTGTGGGAAGATTTTCTAAGATTCTTCATGATCTCCGCGCTGTTGACTTAGTGTTTTACGAGTGCGAAAATGCACGCCAACCGCTGGGTGCTCTTGATGTGAAGGTGCTGGGAATGAAGATCACTTCCATCAATGACAACAACATCATGAGTGAGCTTACCATGGATAAGCTTTACTCGAGGTTGAAGACGCATGAGATTGATTTTATCTCGTCTCCCAAGATGCAGTCGATGGCATTAGTGGTCGACAAATCCAAGGGTTGTTCTTACGAGTCTCTTGATTGTAGCTCATCGGTTTTCATTATCCGCTTTACATTCTTTAGCGATGAGCAACTTGAGCGCCTGAGGATGACTTAGCCCTCCTATCCACCAAATTCACAAGAGCGTATAACAAGGTGAGGAATAGGAGGAGGTGGACCTATCACGTGCTTTGAATGTGGGAGCCAAACCACATTCGCTCCAGTGCCCCAAGCTAAAGGGCAAAGAGGAGAAGGAGACAAGAAGACATCCCGGAGAGGGATACAAAACCCAAGAAGACAAACTATCGCAAGTTTGTCGGTAGGGTCCTTGCCGCTCTAGAGAATGTAAATATGAGCGATGTGGACTCGGAAGCGGAGGGATTTAGAGTGACTCGTGGCAAGAAGAAGGCTCATGACTTCACAGGCATGTGTTTCATGGCCAAGAACAGCCACGACAACGACTCCTCCAACGACGAGGATCCTTTTAGTGATCCTGATGAGGTATGCCCTTCAATTGCTGATATGAAAAGGGCTTTGGTGCTTGCTGAACAGAAATTGCATAAGCAAGTAAAATTGATTAAGAAGCAGGACATTATGATTGATAATTTGAACCTAGAAGTTGTTAGGCTTAAATCTATTAATCCTGATGATATTTGTGATTCCTGCACTAGCTTACTTAAAGATTTGACAAGCTTGAAATCTGCTCATTCCTCTGTTACTAATCAACTAAAAGATGCTCTCGATGAACTAGAATCTCTCAAGTCTAGTTCTGCTTGCTTAGATGCCATTTCACTTGATGTGACTGCCATGGAAGCTATCCCTTTAACTTTCTCAAATTGTGCCTTGCTAGAATTAAAACTGGATAGCTCTTTAAAAGAATTGCAAAAATTTGATGCTAGTCACACATACTCTCATTGTAAGAATAATAGGATTAAGATGCAAGAGTTGACAGAAATGCTAGTTTACTCTAGAGTTGCATCTTGTGAAAATTGTCCCAAGCTTACAATTGAGATTGAAGCCCTAAACAAGACTCTTGAAGAAAAGGCTAAAATTGAAAGATCTATGTCTTTTACTGCTTCCAAGAAAGTCATTGATTATAACTCTTGTGTTATGAATGCTAAAGTTGAAACCATGATTGGTCAGATTCAAGAGGCATTTAGAGTCAAATTTAAGGAGCAGTTGAATAGGATTAAGGAATCCTATTGTGTGTCTTGTGAGGCCTTCAAAGTGGAAGTGGCCCTTCTTAAGAGTAAGCGTAATGAGGTAATCAAGTCTAACGAGTGCACTAGATGTGAGGGTTTAATGAAAGAGAATGATTACCTCAAGGTGACTCTTGAGAAGTTTTCAAGTGGGAAGAAGAAATTCAACATGATTCTTGATCAATCCAAGGTGAGCGTGAAAAATAGTGGTCTAGATTGCAATCCCCTAGAGCATTCCAAGAAAAACCCACCTAGGATTGCTAGAGTTGTGAAGAATGGTGCATTTGAGCTAGAACCTCCTAAGCCATCAGGGTTGTTTTCAAATCATTGGTTTTGCTCAAACTCTTTACGGCAAGAAAGGTGCTTTCACTCATCGATCTGAGACCTCTCAAAGGTCCAAGACCATTGCACCTTCGCAAGAAAGAAGGCCATCTTGTTGAGTTCTCGCTAGGAGAGCAAAACTTGAGAGAAAAGAGAGGATGAGCGTCTTGAGATCCATTAGAGGAGTCCCCTCTCCAGCTGTAGTCTCTAGAGCTAGGCAGCCTGTTTATCGCAACACATATAGGCCTAGATTTGTAGAGAACCTTGTAGACTCTTTTGGTGGGTCTAGGCAGCGGGTTGGATTAGGACATCGTGAGGAGAGACCACGGGTAGCACCTAGACAGGGGGAGTATCGATCTTTTGGTAGATCGTTTCGGAGAGGTCTAGGTGGTTCTCATGTGCATCCTTATGATTTTATTCCTGATCATGTTTCTGCTATTTCTACTGCTGCTCCCAGACATCGTGCTTCTCAGTACTGGATTCCTAGATCATTTATCACTAACCCCAGTACTGAGGCACGGATGTTTTCTGATTGTGCTTTTTAGGTCCGTCGTGCGAGGAAGGAGGACATATGGCTTGTTGACTCCGGGTGTTCTCGACATATGACCGGAGATTCTAGATGGTTCTCCTCCCTCACACGTGCATCCGGCAACGAATTGATTACCTTTGGGGATGCTTCTACCGGGACCGTGACTGCAAAGGGCACTGTGCGCGTCAACGACAAGTTCATGCTTAAAGACGTCGCTTTTGGTAAGTAAGCTGAGGTATAATCTTCTATCTGTTTCTCAGCTGCTTGATGAGGGTCTAGAAGTGAGGTTTAAAAGTGGAGAGTGTAGTGTTCTAGATTCCTCTGGTGAGCTTGTTTTTAAGATCTCCAGATTTGAGAAGATCTTTTGTGCTAATTTCAGTATCTCTTCAGTTTCCCGTCCTAGGTGTCTTGTGGCCTCTGATTCTCATGACCTTGTTTTGTGGCATCGTAGACTTGGGCATATAGGTTTTGATCATTTGTCTAGAGTCAGTTGCAAAGACTTGATTAGAGGTTTGCCTAGGCTGAAGGCTGTTAGAGATCTTGTGTGCTCACCCTGTAGACATGGTAAGATGGTGTCTGCTTCCCACCCACCTCTTACTTTGGTAATGGTGATGGACGGGGAGACACTTCTTCACTTAGATCTGATTGGTCCTTCTAGAGTTGATCGGTGGTGGGAAATGGTATGTGCTGGTGGTTGTGGATGATTACTCCAGGTATTCATGGGTTTACTTTCTTGCTTCTAAGGACGAAGCATTTGGATTCTTTAGAGATTTGGTCCTTAGAATTGCTGTTGATATACCTGGAGCTTTGAGAGCCATTAGGAGTGACAATGGGATGAATTCAAGAATTCTTCTTTTTCTACCTTCGACCGATAGGGAATTGAGCATCGATTTTCTTCTCCTAGAGTTCCCCTGCAGAATGGTGTGGTAGAAAGGAAGAACAGAACCCTTGTAGAGATGGCTCGGACCATGCTAGATGATCATTCTACTCCTAGGAGATTTTGGGCTGAGGCGATCTCGACTGCTTGTTATATCTCCAATAGGGTTTTCTTGAGATCTGTGGTTGGGAAGACCTCTTATGAACTTAGATTTGGTCATTCTCCCAAAGTCTCTCATTTCAAGATTTTTGGTTGCAAGTGCTTCATTCTTAAACATGGCAACCTTGATAAATTTGAGTCTAGATGCTTTGATGGCACATTTCTTGGATATCCTGCTCATTCTCGTGGCTATCGTGTTTTTAATGTTGATACTAACAAAATTGTTGAGACTTGCGAAGTCACTTTTGATGAGGCTAGTCCCGTACTAGACCCAATGCTTGGTACAGGTTCACGAAATTCAAGGAAGCATCTTCGTCGATGATGACTCTGAGGATGAAGAACCAAACCATCCTCCAGCTACCTCTGAGAGGGGTGGAGAGCCTGCTACTACTACTTCAGTGTCAGCTGAGCAGCCTCCTCCTTTCCCCACCGACGATCTGAGTGGCTCTGTTCCTACCTCCACAACTCATGGGGTAGAGGCCACTTCTGCACCAGGAGCACCTCTTCGCATTCAGCGACAACATCCACTGAGCGGATGATTGGGGATCTTCAAGAGCGAGTCACTCGCTCGTGTTTATTTCTCCGATTGTCATGCACATTACGCTTTTGTCGCTTCTTTTGAACCCGAGATATCACCCATGCTTTATCTGATGCCTCTTGGGTCAATGCCATGCATGAAGAGCTTGAGAATTTTGAAAGAAACAAAGTCTGGACTTTAGTTGAGCGACCTTCTGATTCTCATGTTATTGGAACAAAATGGGTTTTTAAAAATAAGCAAAGTGAGGATGGATTAGTTGTTCGCAATAAGGCTAGACTTGTAGCTCAAGGTTTTTCCCAGGTAGAGGGCTTAGATTTTGAAGAGACCTTTGCTCTAGTAGCTAGATTGGAGGCCATTCGCATTCTTTTAGCATTTGCAACATCCAAGAGTTTCAAGCTTTTTCAAATGGATGTTAAAAGTGCTTTCTTGAATGGCTTCATAGAAGAAGAGGTCTTTGTCAAGCAACCTCCTGGTTTTGAAAATCAAAAATTCCCAAACCATATTTTTAAACTCTCTAAAGCCCTGTATGGATTGAAACAAGCTCCTAGAGCTTGGTATGACAGGCTTAAGAGTTTCTTGCTTGAAAATGATTTTAAAATGGGAATGGTTGATAAAACCTTGTTCACTCTCAGGCATGGCAGTGATTTCTTGTTGGTTCAGATTTATGTGGATGATATTATTTTCGGTGGTTCTTCTCATGCTTTGGTGTACAGATTTTCAGATTCGATGAGCAGTGAGTTTGAGATAAGCATGATGGGAGAGCTGACATTCTTCCTTGGCCTACAAATCAAGCAACTAAAAGAAGGCACCTTCGTTCACCAGAGTAAGTATACAAAGGACCTTCTTCGGCGCTTCAATATGGGAAGTAGTAGGCCAATGTCTACTCCCATTGCTACAACCACCGTCTTTGGACCACGATGAGGATGGAGAGTCCGTGGACGGAAGAGATACCGCATATGATTGGCTCCCTCCTCTATCTTACTGTACGAGGTAGGACATACAATTGTCAGATGTGCGTGCGCTCGCTTTCGAGCTTCCTCGAGCTTCTCATCGTCAAGCGACGTCGCATCTTGGTACCTTCAAGATACGCTTGACTTTGGACTCGTATTCTTCTTCTTCGCTCTCTCAATTCGAGCATTTTTCGATCTTGACTTTGGGGTGTAGAGTGGATAGGAAGAGTACTTACGGCACATGTCATTTCTTGGGCACATCTCTTGTTTCTTGGTCTTCTAGAAAAGGTCTTACATGTGATCCACAGTGAGGCCGAGTATGTAGGCTGCCGATGGTCGCTCTCGAGTTCTCTGGATTTTATCCACGTTGCGAGACTACGGGTTATCTTTGAGAAGTGTTCCTCTTTTCAGGTGACAACATACGCAATTAATATTGCCAAAAACCCAGTGCAACATTCCAGGACTAAACATATTGATATTCGATTTCATTTTCTTAGAGACCATGTTGAGAAAGGTGATATTGTGCTTCACTTTGTAGAGTCTGAGCAACAGCTTGTAGATATTTTCACTAAAGCTCTTGATTCTTCTCGTTTTGCTGCTTTGCGGGGAGAGTTAGGAGTTATTAGTCCTATTGGGTTGTTTTGAGGTGGAAGTTGCTCTTTTTGCATTCATTGTATCATAATGCATGTTTCAATTCTTTTGTCTTGCATTGTATAATAAAATTAGTGGAGCTTTGATCATTATCCTTGTATGACTTGATTTCATATTCTATACCTTGTCATATCAAGTGTTAGTATGCTAGACTTCTTTTATGGCTCTTCTTGTTCAGCTTAGCTTTTGCCTTGCTAGCTTTGTATCTGTGAGCAATTCGAATCAAATCATGTCTTGTTGGATCTTGTGACTAGTTTTGCTCTAGTGATCCTCTTATGATTCTTGCCATGTCAAATAGGTTGAATTGAGCTTTGAACTTATTTTGAGATGAAAAATGAGCTTTTTATCTTCTTAAGTCAAGCAAATGAAAAATAAGATTTTAAATATGAAAAAGCGATCTCACCAATCCTTTCTCATGAGACGGCTTGCCATTGCACTAGGCATGAACTCAGGGGGAGTTTTGGATGACCTAGATCATTCTTTTAAGCTTATCGCTTGAGATGGTCATGGCAAGGCTTGAGATCTAGCAGTGAAAAAAATCCTTTTAGGAAAATGCTCAAAAAGGCTAAGTGCTTGAGTTTTGCTTCAAAAATGTACTCTTAATGCTCAAAATGCCTCAGTTCTTGTTTTGAGTCTCTTTTCACTTATAGACATGGCTTGACTCATTTGTGGTTCTTTATTAGTAAAACTATGATATTGAGCAACCTTTCATGATTTTAATTCATCAATCTCAAATAAGCTGCTATCTTGGTTTTAGCTTTGCGAGTACATGATTTGCCATGATTGAATATAGCGTCTACTCTTTTATGGCTTGGTATAATACTTGTAATGTCTTCATGTATAATGGTTATGGCTCCTTTTACTAAAGTTCAAAAATAAAGTCATTCTGCATGCTCTTTCTTTTCCCATGCATCTTGATGAATTCATTGTCAAAGGGGAGAAAGATTGTGAAGAAAATGCTTTTGGAGCTTTTGGTTTCATACTTAAGGTTTAATATAAAAGAATTTCATAAAAAAAAATTGAACCTTTTGAAAATTTGTGATCATAGTGAGTTAAGTCTTTTGGTTCATTGCCTTTTCTGATTTCATTTGCAAATTGAAGAAGACTCACAATGATCAAAGGTCAAATAGAAAATTGTCTTTCATTTGGACCTAAGTGAGATTTTTGGCTACTTTAAAATTGAATCTTTTGGTGCTTTCATTGCCTTATCTCACTTGCTTATACTATTCGAAGCCGACTTGGTGGTTCCTAGGCTTTTTCTTGCTTATGGACCAAGTTGTGCCTTTATGCGGCAATGAAGTTTTACTTTTCATTTCGAAAAACCACATTTTCTTGAAAATTGCCAATGTGTTCATCAAGGGGGAGATTGTGGATATCGTGAGGATATGTGCACGATCTCAGGGTTTAGAGGAGAGGACTCATTTGGCATTCTTCCTCATTTTCTAGGGTTTAGAGGAGAGGAGAGGAGAATCTAGGGTTTGGAGTGTGCTCCTTGTGTGAGCTCTTGCCCTCCTTGTTGGTGAGGCTTTGTAAGCATCTAGTGTGATCAAACAATCTTGTGATGCTTAATTGAAAGATCATTTGCTCCCTTTGTGTTCTTCTCCCTTTTTGGATGATTTTGGTGCTTCCTTGATTCAAAGGTTTATGCTTGGTCCCACAGACTATTTTATCTTGCTTTGATGTGTGGGGATACTCCTAGAGTCATCTAGATCATCAACCCCCACGAGCAAGTCTTGAATCAAGATCTTCATAATTCTAGGGTTTGTGCACTTCTTTGTTAAATCCTTGAGAGGTCGATTCTGCGAAGTGGATCTGAAGGATCGTCGCTAGAAATAGGTCTCTAATATCATTAGGGAGGTGTGCTCGAAATTTGGTCAAGATTCATTGGTTGAATCAAAAGTTGGATCAAATTTCGTTTTGGATTTGGGTTGAGTTTTTGATTCTGGATCAACCGGTCGACCCGGTGTTGCAACTTGACTGTCCGACCGCTTGTGTTTTCGGGCCATGTCATTGTCGGGTCGAACCGTGCCGTCGGCCGTCCGACCGCTTGATTAGTTCTCGGTCGAGCCATTTGGTTGACCGACGGTCGAGCCGCCGTGGTAGCCGTCCGACCGCTGTGCCAGATCTTCCTTTGAGATTAAGTCTCCACGTTTGTGTCGTGTGGTCATCGGGGTTATCGAATTCAAAGACAAGGCTTCCATCGTATGCTTCTTGATCTTCTTAGCTTTCATAGCTAAAGAAGTAAAGTTAAATGTTGAATTTGATTTAGGCGAGAAAGTTGAGAAAGCGCCTATTCACCCCCCTAGTCGCCTTTACGGTCCTACACTAAACAAACTATTCGTATATGACCAACCCAAGTCGGTGCTATGATATACCAATTAGTAATTATCCAAGCTAGGGTGACAAAAGATCATTGAAATATAATAAGCATGGTGGATCTAATCAAGTAGGAGTATAGCTAATCCCAAAGCATTTAAAGAATTAAATACTTGAAATGACATGCAATAGTTTGAACCAAAGTAAGTTTTTAAAACAGGGTTCATACCTTATTCATACAATAAAATGTGTATATTGTTTTATCGAATTCGAATACGAACAGTGCAGATAAAATAACATTTTGAATGGCAAAAGTCCATACCTTATTCATAACCATATTTTTATGCGAATATGAATATGAATAGAAGAAAAATTGTTAACCAGATCAAAAAAAAATCTAAGTCATCCTATGGAATACGGTAGTCGAATAAAACAGATAATTCATATCCGATTGACACCCCAAGGTGCAGGGTAGTGACCAGGGATGCATAGGGGATGGTTCTCTTATTAAGCCG
The DNA here is from genome assembly GCA_036346395.1 of Hsuehochloa calcarea. Classification (NCBI taxonomy): domain Eukaryota; kingdom Viridiplantae; phylum Streptophyta; class Magnoliopsida; order Poales; family Poaceae; genus Hsuehochloa; species Hsuehochloa calcarea. Next base: position 34,866,618 of record CM070602.1, on the reverse strand, counting down.
GTGGGTAATTCACTGTGCATTCGCAGAGGAGTTGGGAGTTCATGGTTTTATTGAGAAGGTTTGCAATTGTCGACAATGATTCCAAAGGTCGGTAGTCTTAGAATCGAGTGCACTTCATGCATTACAGGCTTTGAGCTCGAGATGGACGCAGCGGTAGCGAAGCCCGATTTAGGCATAGGGGCCGTGGGTAAGTAGACAACAATGCAACAGTAGAAAAAATAACACAACAATTTCACTAGTCTTAGATGTTACACTATGTTTGCAATTATCGCAGCGATTTCACTATGGATAGCAAAACACAAAAATATATGTTAGCAAATATGAAAGAAAATTACACATTTATTTGCTTAAATTACACTATGTTGCCAAGAATGAGACAATAAAGGAGAATGATTCAAAGGAACAAAAGCATTCAAAACACTATAGTTACCTGTTAATACGTGGTGGTATCACCAATTTAAAATAAAATCTTAAAATATTTTGTTTATATATCACTGCTTAAAATATTTAGTTTATATATCACTGCACAGGCCTCAAACACCAATGGGCTTGGGGATATTTGAGCTGTATCTAGCAAATTTTGCTAAGAGGTGTTAATATGGGCCCTTAGTACTTTGTAAGACTATCAAATTGGACACTAATTTCTTAGTACTAGTACTTAAAGATAACTAAGTAGTAAGTAGTACTAGTTCGTAACTAATTTACTATCACCTAAATTTAATCTCAAATATAATCTTGGAGAACTAAGTACTCAGAGAAATAAGTAATACTTTATTTAATGATCCTGAGTAGCACTAGATCATTAAATGCACCCCGATTCATGTATACGTGATGTTTTGCCCGATAACTCGCGTAAGCAGCGATTAATCTATTTATTCATTTTTTACAACACGGTAATTGCATCGCATTGGAGGCAACAGTAGTTGATATGCGCCACTACTACAAAAAGGATATAGCGAGCGGCCCATCACGAGACGGTTCCTTTGGAACCGTCTGCGTATTTGGTCTGTCTGGGCTTTATTTTGGCGAAGCGAAAGCCGATATGACGGTTCTATTTCGAGAACCGTCATGATGTAAATTATCGCGACGGTTACGAAATAGAACCGTTCGCGTAATATCACAGACGGTTCTATTTTGTAACCGTTTGTGATAATTTACTATCACGACGATTACGAAATAGAACCGTGCAGCGATTTCTGTGCTTCATATAAATTGGCAGAGACATCCCTCGGTACTTGCCTTTGTGTCTACCGCTCGGCGCCACTTCCTGCCCTAGCTCCTCCAACTGCGGCTCCTTCTCTAATCTGGTATGAGCTCCTCCAATCGCTTGTGGACTTGGCATTGTATTGTGTGTTAATGCATTGACTAAAGAAAGGAGAAAACATAGTGTAGATGCTAGCTGTGAATATTGAGAATGGTGTTGTTACTATTGATTTATTACATACTTGCTGAGTCTTGGACTTATGCACCCTTGTTTTTTTTGTTGTTGCTATTTCTAGGTGATCTTTGAGGATGACACAAAGATTTAGCACATGATCGATCTTGCACGTCAATGTTGGAATAAATAATATTAGCCACGCAAATCTTAGTTTTGAATAATGGTTTCCATTATAACTAATGAACTAAAATTTGACTTAGGAGTGGTAACTTAATAAAATTGAATTAGGTCTAATAATCACTAAAATTTGAGTTAGGATAATTAATTGGCTTAAAAAATAAAATTTACACACGGTTCTGATGCGGTGGGGTTTGAGTCAAGCAATATTGCATTTACGGTTCCGGTATTTTAGGTTAATAAGTGTTGTATGAGATGATGCCTTCATTTGGAGTTGATGTTCATTGTAATGCTCAAATCAACAAAATGAGTTTATGGAGCTTTGATTTCACAAAGTTAAATACAAAGTCAAATCATGAGGTCCGATTGTGATGGCATTTGCCGACTCCTACGATTATGATGGCACGGAGCAACTCTTTATCACTATATATCACAAATAATCGTATGATTAGAAGTATGGACGATAAATCTTTGGCTATACCATGTTTGCATGTTCCATATATAGGAGCGTAAATCTTTGGCTATACCATTCTCCGGGACATCACTGAGACGAGAGAAGCATGTTTATGATGACTTATCACGAGCGGTTCCCTCGAGAGAAATGCGTGATGTTGTTCTTTATAAGGTAGCAACCGATAGGGTTTCACCTCTCCCGCGCCCCTTAGGTCTCGCGATCTTTCGCCTCGCCGTCACGCGCCCGACCTCGGCGCCGCCATCGCCGACCTCTGCGCCGCCTCCCCGACCTCGGCGCCGCCATCCCGACCTCTGCGCCGCCTCCCGACCCGGCGCCTCCTCCCCCCGAATCCGTGCGCCTCTCTCCGAGCTCCTCCACAACCCGGCCTGGCGCCACCTCCTCCCAGACCCAGGCGCCACCTCCTCCCGAGCTCCTCCCAAGCACCACGAAGGTAAGCCGGCCACCCCCCACCTCCCCTCCCCTGAGCCAATAGGCCACATATATTTCTAGCCGTGAATTGTTAGGAAGATAGTACTGGTAAGTAAGGATACATTTGTAATTGTTTGAAAATGATTCATTTAGTAACCAAAATGCAATCTACTCAATGTCTTCTTTTTTATGGATGCTCAATGTCTTTCGGCATGGGGTTTCCGTGCAAAGGTAGACAACTCATACATTATTCTTTGGGATGACATGTGTGTTGATTGCACATAAAAAGGCAAGTTAAGTCAGTGTCAAACCAATCGTTACACACCAACTGAAGGAACAAAACAATGGATATCAAAAGGCAAAACCTATGCATATGGTTAGGCTGAATGTTGAACTTGAGACATACACGTCTCAAAAGTATTTGATGCAATATAACATTGTAAGAATGGCATTAGTGGAGCCCAACGTCATATGTCCTTGACTTCTTGTTATGCAAATCAGAAAGAACTATGCCTCATCCAGACCTTAACAGACAATATTTTACGGTCTTTTCAACTCTCCTTCACCCATAGGAACCTTTTATATTTTTCACTAACTAAATATCACACACTCATGGTAAAAGATAGCGAGTTTAGAATGATCAACAATACTTGAGTATTCGGGCATAACTGAACACGAAACCGAGAAACCTAATGACAGTTCTAGATTTCTAAAATAATCTTACATAAAAATAAGTGCTTACCCAAAGCCTTTGGATCAATGGATGCCATATATATCTTTGTTAATTCATCTTTGGATATTCTTTTGGATTTATTAATTCTAGGATGCCATATATATGTGTGATTGTTATGTCACTAGCTTGGTTCATTGACTTTGTGGGTCATATATACACCGACAAGCAAGTATATAATTAATACAAGAACGGCTAGCTCATACATCTTTGGATATTCTTGCCATTAGCATATTTTGCATCGCCTTTTTAGAAAAGAGAACGTACAAGTAGTATATATCACCGTATCATTTTTTGGTATATGAGAATAGTATTCTAGCTTCTTAAACAACATCATTAGAAAGATTGGTGCATTTTGGATTTGTTAATTCTAGGATGCCATATATATACTATTAATGCATCTTGGATATTCTTTTGCCTTTATTAATTCTAGGATGCCATATATATCTTTATTATGCAGTACTCAAGCATGGCATTATATTGACTTACAATCCATCACCTTGCACAACACGCTCTGTGATGAGCAGTTAGATAGCAAGTAAGCGAGATGGTAGGCGCCGTCTTCGCCGCGTCAATCATCGCACAACACGCCGCACATGGCGAGCGCCGTCTTCGCCGCCGTCACCGCAAGCCGCGGATCGTAGCGAGATGGCATAGGAATATCAAAATTGCTCTTTGGCGGTGACCATCACAAAGGTCGGTGGCGTTGAGTCCCTCTGAGTCCCGGCATCGGCGAGATTCGGACCATCTGCGGGATACTTGCAAGGGAAAAGGTCCTATCACCACACCAAAGTGGAAGTCTCGACAAAAGATCGAGGCGCGTCTTTGTGGGAAGACCTTTCAAGCGGGTTCACTATCCCGAAACACACATGAAGCGCGTCGAGCGGCATGCCTTGCTCTCCATGTGTCACGCGTGGAGGACCTTCAAGAGCGTTCTTGTCACGCGATGCGTGAACAAGAGTGAGGCGCCCTTCACGAAGTTTCCATTCTTGGCGCGAAACATGGAGCGCCTTTGTGGCTATGAAGGCGACGGATGAATTTAAGGAGCAAAGTCACGGCGCACAAAGCAATCCGAGCACGAAACACTCACCCCACGGACTCGGCACGGCTGAGTGCGGCTAAATCCAGCGCAATGGGAGGCGGAGGAGGAGAATCTATTTCTGATATCACACACGCGTTCCCTAACACGGTTAAGCGAGGCAAAGTCTCGTCGATGGCGTCACTTTCCCAAACCGGCGGACCGAGAAGTGTCCCAACGTGTGGTAAATATGTCTAACTACCTACTTGTTTATCGTCCATAACTTCATAGTGACTATAATAACATGATGACCTCTTGCAGCGTGAATTGATTGCCAAAACTTCCGAAGGCTCCTTCCAAGAACACGGGGAGAAGGATATACTATCTCGGCCCTAGGAAACAAGGAGCACCGGGTGCCTACGCGAGCAAGGGTTAACGTACCTTGGGTACATGGATTATGACGACTACTTCATGTATAGAAGTAGGAAGAGATCCAAGGCAGTACGATAATCGATTGGAGCTGCAAAGCGGTAATTTGAAGGGCGGATAGCAAGTTTGTAGGATCAAGCGAATCAAGTACTCGCAACGATGCATAGCGCCCCTGTTATTGCGGGAACCGATCCTCAACATCGGAGTAGTGTCGCGTCCCGCATAATTTTGAACATGGCGACGACCAATTCCGATAGACCGCATCAAGGTAATGTACATCTATGGAATGCACCAAATATAGACCTATAGGGCGCCTTAGCTAATTGCGTATCGTTTTGTAGGGCCGACGGCACGCAAGCTCAAGCGAGGTTAGTTGGGTCCATTCCTATTGAGGTAGGCGGGGATGGTGCATCCATACCGAGGAAGGAGGCGATGCGGCCACGGTGTCGGGTGGTGCATGGTTACGCAAGGTGGAGGTGGACATGGTACATCAACATTTCATGGCCGTCATTGGACATTCGCGAGCGAAGAGATCACAACACTAGGGGATGCCGTGCGGTTTTATCCGGTGGCCCAAGGCGGACATCGTCTTGGACCAGCGATCTGCCGCAATCTCGGCGGACCATTCCTCTCAGCGGGACCCTCAATGACTCCACCTCATATTTACGCCTCGAAGGCCACCTCGCCGGTTCCGTGGAGAAGGCAGAAGGAACAAGAAAAGCGTGCTACCGTGTCGGTTCCGAGTCGTCTCGCGGAGAAGCAGCGCCAATCGTTAAGGCCAAATCGAAATCGGCGAACATTAAGCGCCTCCCAAGTCCCGAAGCACGGAAGTACTCCATCGGAAAACCGTTGTGCCCTAACGCTGAATAGCTTGTATTGGATTTGCTTGTCGGGCTTTGCATGCACAGTACACATGGAATACCCCAGCGAAGGGGTGCGATCTTTGGAATCACCGTCGCATACAAGGATGAGCATTTCTTCAGCAGTGAGACAACCGTGGTGGGCTTCAGCGACTTATTCAACCTATTCAATCTCGAAGCCCTCGGCGCCTCGCTTCTACGATGTTGGACCTTGTAAGTGTGTACAATCAAGTTCTACATTCATGTAATACCGATAAATATCGCAACTCATTGCTTATGTATAGATACATGATGAAATATGCCGGGAAGGGCGAGAGCGAGTGGGTTTCCTCGACCCACGTGGTATCTATGCAAACCATCGAGAAGCCAGCGACCTTCGAGAACTACATAACGCGGCATTGCTTCTTCGGACTCACAAGGACTACATCTTGGTGCCCTACAACCGGGGTAAGTGCTTCACTATTTGCTATTCAAATTTCATTTGTACTTAGGTTTAATAGTTATAGCGACATACATGAATAGGTACCCTTGGATCCTTTTAGTCATTATACCGGGAGGAACAACGTGATATATCTTGATTCCCTAGTCGAAAGCGATCACGACTTGACATTTTGCAAGGAATACTCGACAAGTATGATCATTTCCTCCATACATAACTCTATTGTAGTATTCCTTCGTTTGAAATGCGAGGATAACTTTTTCAATTATGTAGTTCGTTCATCTCCTATGTTAGCCAACAAGGAAGATCTGATGGATCAGTAGCCAACTAACACGGGCGAAATTTCGAGTGCTGCGCTACAACACAATAATCCTATATATATCATACTTCATAAAAATGTGTCTTCAACTACGTATATATGTAATTCTATTTTTGCGATCGCTTGACAAAAAAATGATGAGCTATGTGCATTCTCGTTTGCCATCATATCGACAAATCATTAGTCTTTGAGATGAAGAATTCGGAGGTTTGTCAATCTCGAAATAATTTTTGTAATTGTAAATTCAAATATATATCCTTACTATTTTTCTTGACCTAGCGGCGGGGTTTGATAATAGATTTACATGGACTAGTTGCGCAAGAGCTCGTGGAAGTTCGAAGCGGCTATGCCTTTATCATGCGAAATAGTTGACAAAGGAGAGTTTCACTCCATCGTAGAGGCAGGAGATTCACGCAAACAATTGACTTAATTGTAATTCAATTGTACAACTATAGCGAAAATACTTCAACAAATTCGATCTTTATTAATTTATTTTGAGTAATGATCAATTTGAGTTGTCAACAATTGATTATCTGCGATGTATCATTTTTTTGTACATGCTTGTTTTATGTTGATCGGAGGGCATGGCTAGCAATTCACGAGGTGGCCAAAAAGCGACAAACAATGTAGCTAGGATCGCTCACTACCCACAGCGGTTTTATGTTGAAATGCGTGAAAACTATACCACGAGCGGTTTCAACATAAAAGCGAAATGCGTGATAAATGCTTATCAGAGCGGTTTTTAAGTAAGCCGTCGTGATATTCTAGTATCACGAGGCGGTTTTAAAATGGCAAATGCGCGATACTAGAAATATCACGAGCGGTTTGTAAATGGCAAATGCGTGATAACCACTTATCACGAGCGGTTTACTTTACAAACCCGTGCGTGATATTCACTTATCGCGAGCGGTTTGTAATTTAAGCGAAATGCGTGATAATCGCTGTTATCGCAGAGACGAACAAATATAGGCGGTTGGCAAATGCGTGATAACGATTCGAAATGCAGTGATGGCGTGTTACGTAGTAGTGTGCTAACCATACTTGTCAATGCCGTCAGGAGGTCATACCGACTTGGTTTTTGGAATAAATGCGTTCGGTGCGGTCTATACCGATTATACCGTTTGGATTTAATATAATAATACAGTATATATATATTTATAAGTATATATTTTTAAATTATATGCACACCAAATATCATTTGTAGTATTATTTTAAATACACGTGAGTACTATAAAATATAACATATAATTGATAGGCGGTATTATCAATTCCATCGATATAACCGGTATTGATCAGTATTTAAATAAAATTACTTTATACCGATTTAGACGATGATATATCAGCTGATACGACGGGTACCGATACGATGTTAATAACTATGCTGCTAACCTCCATGGTTAACCTTTCGTTCGATCGGCATTTGGACCGGATCGTGTGCTATCATATCGTAGGTATCTTATGTGTGTGTGCACGTCATGTTCAGCGCCCATATGGCCATCGCTTCCATGGTTACGAATACGCCCATCACACGCGTCCATACCTGATGGATGGTGCGTCTCCTCTCTCCTCCTCCCACCACGAGAACGATCGAAATTAATGACAACGAGACGTTGGATCCGCTTAAGCAGCTTTTGTCCCGAAAAACAAGTGAGCTTTAAGGAGTTGCTGGGTGCTTAAGCAGCAGTGTATTAACTGTCTAAAGTAAGCAGAGCGCTTTGCCCACTGGCGATCCGGCGCGTGTCCAGGTCCCGAGGCGGCCACGCTTCCGCTGCCCTGCCCACTCGTACCACCACCGGATCCTTTCTGTGACAGCAACTGCCGTGGCCTCGCATGTGGTCACTCCCTTGGGACTCGGGAGTACAAATTAGCTTCTTTTAGCTTGTCACAGTACGTTTTCGTCCACTGAGTAGGTATATATATGCCAAAGTAACTAGAAACTGACGACATCTCCTCGTCATCTATCCTTTGGCCCTTGGCAGAGCAATGGGGGCGCACGGTGTCAACTCAGCGGCAGTGGTGAGGCAAATTCCGATTAGATATCACTAACACTGCAGCCATCCTTAATTGGCGTATGGGATTTGCCTTGCCTGTCTTGGTCACTCCCGCTGGCCAGCGTCGCGGAGGCTCTTTCATCCTCGGATCGCAGAGACGGGAGACACCGGATCAGGTTCCATACTGTCGCAATGATTAATTCCGCCGGAACAGGATATGGTTTAGCTTGGGCCCTCCGAGCTAGCTGCGTGCGTGGAAGCAAAACTCCAGAGCCAAGTGGAAAAGTCGATGGCCTCCGCCGCATTTCGAGTTTTTCAGAGTAAATTTTTAAAGTTAAATAGTAAATAGTCTTGGCGAATGAAATTGTGAGAGCCGTTGGGCGATTTAAATTGTAATGCTTAATCTCGATTGGTCCTAGTATCGTAAATTAAATTTCTCTACTCTCGGTGCATTATGTACCTCTAGGAAGTACACATACACCTTCACAAACGATATCAAACGCGCTACAGGTAATCATAATATTGCAAGATAAAATATCAAGTACACAACGAAAAACAATGAATGAACTAAAATTAAACCTTAATTTAATCAGCGATGGAGTCCCAATGGCTTGCCATAACCCGCGGGGCAACCGACTAGGGTTGAAACCATAGCAATCGACGTTCCTGCGCAAACTTTCTTACCCAATTCAATCTCAACACCTGCTGTCCAGATTCGTAAACAAAAGAAAACAGTGAGTACACGAATGTACTCCGCGAGACCTCCCCAAGTTTTAAGTTTAAATTCTAAAATATTGAGTCTTAACTCTCGAAAGACCTCTCCAAGCGTGTCCATAATCAAGGACTTGGCTATTCGAATAGATTTAACCTTGTAGTGGTGTACAACTTTACCCACATGTTAGACCGCTCCTTTTGCCACGCGATGAAGCACACTTCTGAAGGTATGTCGGCAGAGCTAATTCCTACGATATATTTTCTAATATTGTGTATTAACTACAGTCGCGTATGGATAGAAACACATATCTTTGTTGATGAGGATATCCCGACTACTTATGAACAACAGGCGCAATTGTTTCTTAACAAGTTTCTTTGTGTTTTCCGTGAGAATTGAATACTACGTAAAAGCAATACTTTGTGCATTCAGTTAGAGGTAAAAAAAGGGGGCCGAACTCGGGTGAGTACTCTACACGGATATTCGGTTGGAGTATTTAATTTTTGAGTAATTAGTGCCCTTATTTTCATTGCAATTGGCTAGCGTCTCTCCTAGTACTTGATGCAAACGAGCTATTGTTCCTGATTGCTTCTATTTAGCTCATTCCTTTGTTGCATTGAGTCACATTGATCATTGTGTGTGCGTTCAGACACTTCACTTACATCTATTGGATCGACACATAGGCAATATTTTTCAAGCTTGGATTATTACTTAATTTTACAACATCGTGAAATTCAGTTGTGTAGGATAAATACCTCCTAACCAAGCTCCACCAAATATCCTTTCTTAGTACAATGGTGAGTCACTTTTAAATCCGCTTGATCATCACTCGTTATTGTAGCCACCACCAAGTGTAAGTTTCTTTTGGCCTCAATTCACTTGGAAGGTAAGAATGTAATTTGGTAAGAAAAGTGAGTTTGAGAGATACACATCTGACTACATACATATTCTTTGCTTTGCTACTAACAATGGCGGATCGAGTATCGTATCTTCCCTTCTATGGTAGTAATGATCGGAGGAGTATCTTGAGTGGGTACAAAACATGGAGTTCGAGCTTGAATCTCGAAGTTCGAATCGAAGCCAAGGAAGTGAGAGTGGCCACTATGTTTTTATGGACTATGCCTCTAGTTGGTGGCAACAACTAAGTGGAAAGCGATTCATTACATCTTGGGTCTATTAAAAAGGGTCATGAGAAGAGAATTTGTTCCATCCTATTATGGCGGGAACTACTACATAGCGTGGAGAGCATTACACAAGGATGCAAAGTTGTCCAAGATTACTATATTGAGTTGAATCATGCAATGCGTCGTGCCAATATCACTAGTGCATATCAAGAAAAGACATACTTCAAGCGGGCTTGAATTATCGGATCGTTCTTTGCACTTCAAGATGAATATTTTAGTAGTGCGCAAGATCACGGTGAAATATGCTATGAAGGTGGAAAAGAGACTTAAAGACATGCAAGCACATAAATTAAATCTGCTCGACTCTTTAGTTCCTATTCATCCGGTGGTGTGTCACTTGAGAAGAAGATCGAACATGGGAATTTTTCTTGACCGAGGTGATGAGTAGTCTTTGCCCGTCACAACCCGACAACACGTGAGGAGGTTGTGGTTGGTGGTAGTTGTGCCATTCTTGCCACGGTCTTACAAGGATGAGATGTATCAAATCCCATGTGAGAATGAGAGCCACATAGCGAAATTGAGTGAGAGTGATAAAAAGAGTGGTGTGTGATTCCACCATATCACGAGGTTGAGAGCATCACAATTGAGAGTGTGAGAGATATACAAAAGAAAAGGTAGAGCTAGATGATAGGACAAGTAAGATTACTTTTGAACCTAATAACTTACCATCTATTTCTAGTGTTGTATCTCTCATTGTGCGAGTGGACCTAGCAAATAAGGAGAAAGATGAAGAGATAACCATGGTTGGAGAGGAATGCTTGCTACCCCATGGTTACAAGATGACATTCGATACCATGGTACCTACATTACATAAGGAGGACGATCAAGATAACACTATTGATGCTTGAATCGATAGTTCATCAAGATAAGGTGTGTACCAGGAGAACTCAATTATTCCTTTGATGATTCCAAGTTCTAAATTTGGTATGCTTAATTTTCATAATATGGAATTGATTACTCATGTAGAGGTTATTACTAGAATATCCCTTAATGATTCTTTGTGTTATATCATATTCGATAGTCCTAAACAACTATCAAGTGTGATTAAGAAGGTCCTTGAAATTTCATACTTAAAATCACTAGAAAATAGCTACATAGACACATATAAATTAAATTTGATTGGAGATGTTGGTTTTGATAATATGTTTTAAGTTTATCGAATATGCAATACTTGTGATAATCTTGCTAATCTAAAATTACATGTTTTGTGCAAACCATCTATTGAGCAATGTCATGATATCTTTAAGACAGGTTTAAATAAAAGTGTCTATTGTTTAGAAGCGCAATATGATGCATACTTGTTTATCTCTTAAATGTATAACTAATCGAGTAAGCTTGATTGAAGCATGGAATGGTATCAATTGGTTTTCACCTACTTTACTTGACTTTGATATTGGGAAGGTGAAATTTTATCATATGAGTCAGTTGTGCAATTTGAAATGTGATTTCGAGCTATCGATTGTGCAAAACAACGCGAATAACACAACAATTGATTCATACATATATCACGTATATATGTTGTTCTCTTTGTTGAGTACATATTCGGCAAATCATCATGCGCTACACAGAACTTGTTTGGATGATAAATACATATACCATGCATATACGTTGTTTTCTTTGTATAGCACATTTTCAGTCTATCAAAAGCCGAGGACGGCTTTTTTTGAAGAAAGGGAGGATGATGAGGATATCCCGACTACTTATGAACAACAGACGCAATTGTTTCTTAACAAGTTTCTTTGTGTTTTCCGTGAGAATTGGATACTACGTAAAAACAATACTTTGTGCATTCTCAGGTTTGACAAGCTTAAAGTCTTTGGAACCGAGAGGGAGGCCGGAGCCAAAGCAATAGAGGAGCACAAGGAGGAGGGTAACCGTACTTGTTGCCTAGTGATGAAGAACACGAAGGTCAAAGCGGTTGGGAAGGAGAAAGTCAAGCAGCCCATGCGGCTGATTAAGGAAGAAGGAAGCCGTGTGATGGGAGAGCAAAATGGGAGGAAGCCCAAGAACTTAAATCTCAAGTTTTGGATAAAATTTTCAAGCCTAATTCAGATCTCCCACAACCCCAACCGAAATCAAATTCGGGATCAACTCATAATCAAATTCGGATTCGGAATCAGCAGGACAGTCCGGATTAAAACAGTCATAACTTTCACAAACGGAGTCCGATTCGAGTGTTCTTGGGCTTGTTGGAAAGCTAACTTCAAGCCCGATCCAACGGATCCTCCCTCAGTCGTAAATTCGTCCTGGATCAAAAGATATGATCAAATCAATGTGACAGTTGTAAAATCAGAGTTTCCTTTTCTGTTTTGGAATGTGTCGAATTGGAGTAGTACTCTAATCCGAATTAGAGTAGGTGTAGGGCCTCTTGGCCAGCCATAAGGAGGAGTAGGGCACTATATATTGAGGGTAGACCCCATTGTATCCTCGGACCACGTTTGAGAAAAATCAATCTACTAAAGTTTTGAGTTTAGCTTTGCTACGAAATTCTATAGGGAATTTGGAGTGTCTTCTTCAATCAAGATCGTTCACCTTTCCATTGGAATTGGGTGCACGATAGATCTTAAGCAGTGGTCGTGAAATCAACACGAGTGTGTTTGGCGGATTAAAGAGTGTTCGTCCCTTGCGGCATTGGAGGATCATTACAATTCATCAAGACTCCCGTGAGTATCCATCCTCGTCGAGAAGATCAGGCGACCCGTATCAAGCGTGTTGAGTCATTGTAAAGCCTCACTCAACTTGTAACACACTTGGCCCAACATAAGATGGAATGTTACTAAAATATCATGGTAACAAATTTAAAACCTATGACATGACATAAATTTTTAGCAAAACCTCCTTTGTATAATTGACCAAACAGAGGATTCCAATAAAACTACAATAACCTAAACATATATTCCAACATCCAACTTAAATCATAATCATAAAAAATCACGATACGATAGTTAACTCCATTACAAAGATAACTGAAGCATGGAGACAAGTCCAACAAAGCAACTTAAAAGTTTGCATAATTATTAATGCATAGTCCAAAATTATTTATTCATAAAGGTTCGTGGAAGTGTGCAACAGATCATAACACAAACCCCTCCCATGCATGACGTCTGCACAAGAGGCACTTAAAATACAATCAAACAACAAAGGTGAGTCCATGACCCAGCAAGTACAAATAAATCAGTAATCCAACTACAACTTTATCATAGTGAATCAAGCACAATATTCATCTCCGGAACAGCTCCTATGCTACATGCAATGCAAATGCCAACAAATGCACTTTCTTTTCTCTTTGCATTTACCAGTAATGCCGAGTATGCATTTGTCGATGCATACCCTTGCTTGTGTCTTCTAGCAGGGGGACAATAAGCCCACACTCCACGAGTGTGGGGACCTCAAGCCCGTCCAATACTTGAAGGGGACCTCAAAACAATTACTTGGCCATCACAAGGCCCATATCTCAAGGATAATGACATGATGCATATGAGTCTTTTCAATTATCCAACATAAACATGTAACAACCAGCAGCGACATTCATGAGTAAAGACAAAATCATAATACAAAAAATATTCAAGCATTCAACACAATATTTCTCACAGACTAATTGCACTTGCCTCAAGTATGCGAAAGCTTAAGGGCGGAGAGGCGCCGCCGAAACCACACCACCGCTTGAGAAATTTTTAACAATCATACTAAAAGAACATTTCGGACAAAATATTGCTAGAAACAAATATACGACAAATATGCTCCTAAGCGCAACCCAAAGCGTCAACTCCTACGAACATTGGTACATTCCCGAAAGGGACGATGCCCTTCTAAAAATCATAAATTTTTGGAGGTTTATCCAAAAATGGTGACATTTGATCCACTGGAAATCTTACTAAGTTCCCACTATAATCTAGTTGGCAAGATTCCTAGATTACATCATCCTCTATCCCTACTAAAAAGATTACTCAAACTATTAAATCTCGTATGAGGTTACGGACAGTGAGACTAAACTTACATAACTTCCATCTCTGACATCCAAAAAAATATGATCTTTAGCTCATTTGGAAAGCTTAGGAAAGTACCTACAACTTTCGTGTTAAACCCTCTAAAAAATTGATTAGCTAATTCCTAATAATCAGTTACTACAATCTATCAGAATCCCGACAGAACCTCGGGACAGCAACATTGTAAAATCGATAACTTATGATCCACTTTTCCAAATGACATGATACAGAATTGTATGGAAAGATAACGGCATTACCGACAAATCTCTAGAAGATGGCGAGATCAAATTCATCGTTAAAAACCTAAAATGGACGTGCACTACCATTGCCAAATCAATCTAACACCAACATTGCCAAAGCATAAAACTAAAATACTAAGCGAGCGGGATCGAGCATTACCCTTGAAGAGCGTGTTGCAATGTTGTGAGAACAACCACGAGACCCTCTCTCTCCTCCCCTACCTTCCTCTTGGTGGCCACCGCCAATGGAGACCCTTCTCCCTTGCTCTACTCGGTGCGCGAGAGGCTCACGGGGAAGGAGGTGCAGCAAAGGGTGCTACCAGGGAGGAGGAGGTGCAGGGAGGCGGGAGAAGTGGCGGCCAAGGGGCGGGAGAGGGGGTGGTGCCCTAGGGTTTCCCCCCTTATGGTCGGCTTCCCCTTCCCGCCTTTGGGCCAAGTCTTGTGGTAGGGAGTCCAGACCAGAGTTGTCCCAATTTGCAAAAACCCCCTCTAAACCTATATAAATTCCATTTTTTGATTGGTCCTTCCCCCTAAATTATATCTTCTCACTTTAAATAAATTTGGGGTATTACATTCTACCCCCTTTAAACAAAATTCGACCCCAAATTCTAATCATACTTAACGCCCAAGAGCAATCATAGCTAAAATTTACCAATCATTATCACGTACCTGCTGTGAATAACTATGGATATTGCTCGCGCATGCAGTCTCCGATTCCCAAGTGGCCTCCCTATCGGTGCGATGTGACGAGAGCACCTTGACATACCTCAACGTTTTATTTCTTAAGACCCGTTCTGACTTCTCCAATATCTGTACCGGCTTAGATTCAAAAGATAGGTCTTGCTCAACGGTTAAAGGTTCTAGTGGGGTTAAATGCTCCGGGACCCTCAAGTACTTTGTCAACATGGAGGCGTGAAATACATTGTGCACACAGCGCATGGACTCTGGAAGGTCCAAGCGATATGCCAATTTTCAATCCGTGCAAGAATCGAAAAGGTCCAACGTACCTCAGGCTAAGCTTCCCTTTGGTTCCAAATCACATGACACCCTTAGTGGAAGACACTCTTAAGAGCACCTAATCTCCCACTTCAAACTCCAACTCTCGCCTCCTCCCATCAGTATAGCTTTTTGTCTACAGCCGCCAGCAGTTATGTCTCACTAAGGCAACACACTCAACTGTCTTGAATCAATCCATACCCAAAATTGCCTTCTCACCTGCATCCCAGCAAAGTGGTGACCTACACTTTTGTCTACACAGAACCTCAAATGATGTAGCCTTGATACTAGAATGGTAGCTATTATATAAGCAAACTCGCCAAAGTGGCAACCAGTCCTCCCAACTACCCTTCCATGTGAGCGAGATCGCAACATGTCCTCCAATGTCGGATGAGTGCGCTTTGTATCCATTTGTTTGTGGGTGAAATATCGTACTAAAGCGGCGGAGTGCCAGTGCACTTTGCAGACTCTCCCAAAACTTGAAGACAAACTTAGCGTCTCTGTCGGAAATAATGGTCTTTGGTACCCCATGCAACCTCACGATCTCCCGCATGTAAATAGGAGCCAAATCGCCTTGTGAGAGTTTGTTGAGCGAGATAGAAATAAAGTGTGCGATTTGCTTGAAACAATCCACTATTACCCAAACTACATCCTTCCCTCGCGGTGAGCGAGATAAAGCAACCACGAAATCCATAGAGATATCATCCCAAGGCCCACGAGAATCTCCGGTATTGTAACAACTCTAATAGGATGCTTATGCTCGGCTTTCACTTACTAACAAACACCACAATAGTCCACATAATTAGCGATATCCACATTCATCCTTTTCACGAAATTTTATTTGGATCGCGGTACATTTTTGTATCACTGGATGAATAGTGAGCGAGTGCGATGAGCCTCCCTTAGGATATCATCTTTGACCTCCGCCTTTTGTGGTACACACAAGCAACCTTTAAACTACAAAGTTCCGAATCATCAAGCTGAAATCTCCTTCTTTACCACTATCCGACGTTTCGACATTTTGCAATAACAAGTCATTACGATGTGCTTCACGACACGGATGCAGGTATGGGTGACTCAAGGATCAACCGCGTCTCAACAAGTATTGTGCTGCATAGCAATAAGATATCACCATGCGGTCAAAATCAGCAATGAGAGAATCTAGTGTAGGAGGAGTCGTCTTGCGACTAAGAGCATCTGCAACAACATTTGCCTTGGGATGATAATGAATTGAGAGATCATAATTCTTAATCGGTGCAACCTCCTACTGCTGCCTCAAATTCAAGTCCTTTGTGTGAATATGTACTTAAGACTTTTATGATCTGTGAAAATATCACAAGTCTCGCCATACAAATAATACCTCCAAAGTTTCAAGGCAAACACCACATGGCCAACTACAAGTCATGGGTTGGTAATTCTACTCATGCTTCTTCACTTACCTCGATGCATAGCGATTACTTTGCCTTCTTGCATGAGAACACAACCCGACCCAACTCGAGAAGCATCGAATAAAGCGCAGAAACACTTCCGGGCTCGGAAGAGTAAGAGCGAGGGTAGTCACTGACTTTTCATTCAAGGTATGAAAACTACGTCCATAGTCATCATCCCACGGAAAACTTCACATCCATACATGTGAGCCGGTCATGAAACCTCCTCACCACTTTGACACTAGTCGGTCTCTCCCATTCTACTCTGTGGAAATCTTTCTTTGGGTCAGCGGATATCACCTTATCATTTATGATATACCCCAAGAATCCTACTTAGATATCCAAAACTCACACTTTTGATTTAGCATAAAACTTATTCTCTCTTATGGCCTCCAATACAAGCCTCAGATGGCGCCCATGATCTTCACAGGTCTTTGAGTGGATCAAAATGTCATTAATGAAAACCACAACAAAATCATCTAGATACTACGTGCAACATCCTATTCATTGTCTCCATAAAGCGGCGGGGCATTCGCGGTCAAAAGACATAACATTAAATTCAAAGTGCCCATACCTAGTGGAGAATGTCTCCTTTTCAATATCCTCTTTTGGACGAGAATGCGCTTGCATTGAATTGGAGATCAATCTTTGAGAATATCTTCACTCCCCTCAGCTGATCAAATAAATCTTTAATGCGAGGCAAAGGATACTTATTCTTAATTGTTAACTAATTGAGGGCACGGTAGTCAATACACATCGCCAACTACCATCTTTCTTCTTTGTAAAGAGAGCAGGAGCTCCCCAAGGGGACACATTGGGACGAATGAGTCTTTGGCTTTTAGATCATCCAAGCGCTTCTTTAATCCCTCCACGAAAAGGGCAGAGCCAAGCGACAAGGAGTCATAAAAACGGTCGAGCACCGGAACCAAATTAATCTTGAACTCGATTGGCGAGGTGGAGGCATGCCGAGCAACTCTTATGGAAAGACATCCGAAATTCTGAACCACCGAGATATTTTATGTAGTTAGGGATACACTTGGCCTCTCTATAAGAGATAGAAGAAACCCATTCTTTCTTTGCACATTGACGAGAAAACAAACTAGCCAACACAAAGAGTGAATGAGATGGCGCACTCCACGAAAGACTATCTTTTGTCGAGCCGGGGCTTGTAGGGTCACTTGTCTTCCGAAACAAGAGATGACGGACGCGTAACGATGTAGCCAATCCATACCGGATAACATCAAAGGTTCAACAAAATCCTCCTATCTAAAGAAATCACACAACCGGACAAGCGGAAGAAGCTGGAAAGAATACCCCGGACGCAGATTAACCAAAGCCCGACTAGGCTATATGTTGCATACTCGAATTTGCCTTGCTAGCAAACTCTAATGATGCAAAAGAGAATGTAGCACCTTTGATCAATCAAAAAAACAAAAGCCTCCATGAATCCACTAGAAGCGTACTGTCACCACATCGGGAAGACCTCTTGACTCGGCGATGAGGCATAGCATAGAACATAGATCTTTGGGCGGTGGAGCTAACACCACGGTGTGGTGGTGCGGCGTTCTTTGGTGACCTATGCAAATTGGAAAGTGAGCTGCGGGGTGGCCAAAAGTACCACAGTGGCGGGATCCCTCGAGGAATAGAGAAGTAAGTGAGGTGGTACCCAGTCGGTGTAGGAGTATTGCTAGCATGCCGCGACCCTCGAGAAAAAGCAGGTGGTGCTAGCGCAGGCGGTTCCACTTAATGATACTAGTTTGGATTCCGCCGACACACCAATGCCTTATGGCCCTCCGACCACAGATGTGGCATGGGCCAAACCAGAACACTTTGAGCGAGATGCCCGTTACCACACTTGAAACATATCATGCCTTGCCACAGGCCGGGCGACACATAGGAGCACTGATGATGGTCAGAAGTGGTGAAGGCTACGACCGAGGACTTAGGCTTGAATGAAGACTGAGGGCCTTTGAACTTCTTGAAAGCGGGCCGCTGAATAGACCCACCTCCCCCACCAAAACTCATCTTTTGACTACTACGGAACCACCAGAGTCACAGTATCTCGAGCCTGCATCTCCTCCGAGTCGCATCTCTATCTCCATGCCACAGCTGCTCTACGAGGAGCTAAAATCGCGCAATTCTAAAGCTCGGCACCTAACGGTACTTAGGTTTAAGCCCCCTATGAAACCTTTTTGCTTTCTCCATGTCATTTGTGGCTATGGCAAGCGAATTAGGTTATTAAAACCCGCTTCATATTCGACACGATATCTTGCCACCTTATAAGCTGTTCAAAGAAACCTCAGTCCTCTCCACAAAAAGAATCATGATAAAACATCCTCAGAAACTACTCAACAAACAACTCCCAAGTAGTCGGTCCATGGCGATAGTCCTAGGTGATAGAACTCCTTCCCACGGACATCTGCACGCCCCTTGGTTGGAAGGCCTGGCTGAGCCCTCAACTACGAAGTCATCCCTAGTGCCCCAAAGTGCCTCTCCATATGTCGCAACGACTTGCGGCTTTAAGCTGGTGTGCTCATCCCATCAAAGGTATCCAATCTCAGGCGTTCCAGTGAAGCCCCATTAGCGGCGGGAACCACAGGCGGGGCAGTTGCGGCCAGGAACATCCACGGTAAAATGCTAGGGTTGAACATGGCTCCATGAACCTCCCCATCTTTGAACCGGCTGAAGCAACCTCTTCGACCTGCATGACTACCCTCTCCGACTTCTGATTCTTGGACCTCGAGGCGGTGGTGTCAAAGCAGCCTCGGCCGGTCGCGAGCCACGGCCTCTATCCTCGGCATAGCTAAATACCACAAACACAAACAACCATCCAACGAGCACCATGATCAAATATTAACTCTATCACACGAACATCTATAACGATTAATGGGCGTATATGCAATGCAATAACCCCAAACCCCAACTATTATGCATAATATGTAAGATTAATAATCTCTAGTACCACGGACCTACAACCTAGCTCGATACCAACTTTAACACCTAGCCCAACATGAGCCAAGAATGTTACTAAAATATCATGGTAACAAATTTAAAACCTAAGACATGACGCAAAATTTGGTAGAACCTCCTTTGTATAATTGACCAAACAAAGGATTCTAATAAAACTACAATAACCTAAGCGGATATTCCAACATCAACTTAAATCATAATCATAAAAACTCACG
Organism: Hsuehochloa calcarea; assembly: GCA_036346395.1. Lineage (NCBI taxonomy): Eukaryota > Viridiplantae > Streptophyta > Magnoliopsida > Poales > Poaceae > Hsuehochloa > Hsuehochloa calcarea. The sequence goes on along the minus strand of CM070602.1, from coordinate 34,846,665 downwards.
ATATGATAATCAACTCCATTAAAAGATAATGAAGCATGGTGACAAGTCCAACAAAACAACTTAAATGTTTTCTCAATTATTAATGCATAGTCTAAAATTATTTATTCATTAAGGTTCATGGAAGTGTTGCAGCAGATCATAACACTAACCCTTCTATGCATAACGTCCGCGCAAGAAGTACCTAAAATACAATCAAATAGCAAAGGTGAGTCCATCACTCGTAGCGCTACAAATATATCGATAATCCAACTACAACTTTATCACATCCAATCAATCAGTATTCATCTCCGGAGCAGCTCATATGCTACATGCAATGCAAATGCCATGAATGCACTTTTCTTTTCTCTTTGCATTTTCGGTAAAGCGGGTATGCATCTATCGATCACATACCCTTGTGTCTTCTAGTAGAGGACCATAAGCCCACACTCCATGAGTGTGCGGACCTCAAGGCAGTCCAATACTTGGGGGGCACAAAATCAATACTTGGCCATCACGAGGCCTATATCTGAGGATAATGACTTGATGCATATGAGTCTTTTTCAATTATCAACATAAACATGTAACAACCAGCAGCGACATTCATGAGTAAATACATAATCACAATACAAAAATATTCAAGCATTCACCATAATATTTCTCTGAGCTAATTGCACTTGCCTCGTATGCGAAGCTTAAACCTTGAAGAGGCGCGCCACGAACCACACCACCGCTTGAAATTTTTAACAATCATACTAAGAGAATATTTCTGCACAAAATATTTTTAGAAATAAATATACAGCAACTATGCTCTCTAGCATAACAAAAATGCCAACTCCTATGAATAAGGTGCATTCAGGTGAGCAGTCCCCTTCTAAAATCATAATTTTTTGAGGTTTATCCAAAAATGGTGATATTGGATCGTCTGGAAAGCTTACTAAATTCCCCACAATAACCTAGTTGGTAAGATTCCTAGATTCTGTCATCCTCTATCCCTACTAAAAGATTACTCAAACTATTAAATCTAAATGCGAGGTTATGTACATTGAGACTAAAACTTACATAACTTCCAGTCTGGACATCCAAAAAATGTGATCTTTAGCTCTCTGGAAAGCTTATGAAAATACCTACAATTCTTGTGTTAGTAAAACCCTCTAAAAGTTAATTAGCTAATTCATAATAATCAGTTACTACAATCTATTAGAATCAGAAGCAGAACCTCGGGACAGCAACATTGTAAAATCGATAACTTATGATCCATACGCAAATGATGTGATACTGGTGTATGGAAAGATAACGACATTGCCTACAAATCTCTAGGAAATGGCGGATCAAATTGCCGTTCAAAACCTAAAGCAATTGTGCACTACAGACTACGAGAAATAAATATATCAGACATTGCCAAAATGCAAAACTAAAATACTAAGCGAGCAGGATGCAGGCATTACCCTTGAAGAACATCTTTGCAATGTTGTGAGAACAACCACGAGACCCTTCTCCCTCCTCCCCCTTCCTCCTCTTGGTGGCCACCGCCAATGGAGACCCTTCTCCCTTCCTCTACTCAGTGGCGGTAGGAGGGGCGACTTGGCCGCGGCAGAGGGTTCACCGAGGAAGGAGGTGCGCCCAGGTCTGGCGGGGAGGGCGAGTGCGGGGAGGAGAGTGGCGGCCAAGGGTAGGGGTGGCGCCCTAGGGTTCCCCTATGGCATTGCCCCTTCATGCTGGGCCAAATCTTTGTGGTAGGAGCCCATAGTCAGAGTTATCTAATTTTGAAAAAACCCCCTCGAACTTATATAAATTTTTTTACGATTGGTCCTTCCCTAAATTATGTCTTCTCACTTTAAATAAATTTGGGGTATTACACAACTACCCCTCGAGTGTAAAGCCAGGACAACTACAATGCTCCTCGGTGTAGAAGAACCTGCAGAAACTCCACCCAACACACAACACATATCATTTCCTTCTTCACACAACACGCACAACCTCTTGCGACTCGGGTGACATTAAGTACTAAGTCAAGAGAGGTCCATATCCCTCTCATATGGTTGCATGCGAGAATGCAC